>JAWWMO010000138.1:16989491-17010904 GCA_035047845.1 Dendrocincla fuliginosa | reverse complement strand
AGAAAAACCAGTAACACCAACTCCCTTCCCCCTCTCTCCCAGGCTGGGGGGGATATCAGAACAAAAGGCCTGGCCAAGATGGATAACATCAGGGTATACATGTCTTTCGTCTCCTTTTATTAAACATCTTTACCGACATTAAAGCGTCATCTCCCAGTCCTTTGGAAGGAATTCCCCTTTGGGCTTTGAAACTCTAACAAAACCCTATATAACATCTTAACTAAAAATATTTCCAAGCGACACCATAGCAAAATTTCCAGGAATTTAAATTTTACAGTAGAGATTAATGAAAACAGAATTTTTGTCCCATCCAGGGAAGAGAATATAGGAAAGAGGATGAAAGGTCACCTTAAAATTTATTTCATGGAGTTACAGACGCAGAAGAGCACAAGGAAAGCCAAAGCTGACACAAATATGTCATTCTGCCTCTGGCAGAGGCTCAGGAGGCATCAAATAGTGGTGAGAATACTGATTGTCTAAAGTGAAGGATAAGGGAGGACAAAGGAAGGAGGACAAAAGCCAGACAAAAGAACATGTAACTAGAAAAACTATGGAGCAGATGCATACATGTTAATCTCGGAACATAGAGGGCAGAACTCATTGAGTCCAGATCTTCTTGCATTTACTTTCCTTCACCCCAACAGAGCAGTACAAGAGCAAAGCACAGGAAAACCTTTCGCTGAAATACTTAAAGACAAACCAAATAAAAACGCTGTCAAATATCAGAGATCTGTAACCCCGTTGGCTGATGCTTCATTGCTGTTTTCTTTTCCTCAATATTTTAATTATTTGCTAATTCCTCCCGGGAACTCTGTGTCCTAGTTTTCTAGGGAAACACAGGGCTTAATGATTACATAAAATCCTGACTACTTCAGAGTTAAAGGAGCAAACCTCACAAAAAGCCTCCTGAAGTTTAAAATGGTGAACAAGTAGAAGCTAACAGCAAACAAGACTGAGAGATTTACTAAGCAGAGTATTAATAAAAATAAACACAAAATAGAATGTAATATCCTTTACATCATTTCAGGTCCACTCTAAATTGAGTTGATTTAGAAGGGTGACTTACCAGTCAGATTGAGAGACAGACAACTTTCTCCACATGGACTATTGTGCATTTTCATTTAAGTTCTCTCATGCTTTTATATGCCCTTCTCTATCTTTCAATAAGAAAAACCAAAGTGATGAAAAATTGCAAAAACTGCGTTAAAGTACAGGCATCTGATACTCATTACGCAGCAGTCCTTTTGCAATGGCCAGAGTAAGGTCAAAGTAACATAGTAAGACATGGCAGCTTGTTTGCTTGCTGAACCAACACCCTGATCTGTCCTCTTTCTTCCTGTTTGCCTCACCAAGGGCTGTAGGAGAACAAAATTACACCGAGTGGAAAAGAAACAACAAGACTGCTTGATGAGACGGGTGCTGAGGAGGAGAACTTTAATCAAGAACTGTTTCCCAGAGAACAGAGTTTATTATCGTGTATTGGGTTGTTACGGGTTCCCTGGTTTACGAGTTTATAGTGGGAAAGTTAAAAATCCTCATTGGAATAATGTTCAAAATGGCGCTTCTTCTTCTCCCTCATGTTGTCCCTGCTCCCTGATTGGCTGGATTTTGTTGCAGTGGAGTCTTCCCTTATATGGTCATTTCCACCCTCCTTTTCCTCTTAGGGCTGTAACCCTCCCTGTCCTTCCTTTTATATCACGCTCCTCCCAAGGTCTGCCCCTCTTCCAGAATATTCCATGCTCTGCCATATATAAGCCAGTGCCATCTTAATAAACATGCTACTCTGTTTTTACCCCTGAGTCAGAGTGAACCTCTCCTTCTCGTCCCCAAAAGGGTTTTGTCAAAGGGCAGGTAAAGAGAGGCAACATGAATTATGTGTGTGTTTTGCTCTTACATTTGTTTTGATTTGTGGGCATTATTCAGTCACCATTCACTTCAGAATTACTCCACATTTCTTTCTATTACCCAGTATCTGTAGTTTTAGAATGAAAAAGATGGCTGTGTATGTCACTCTGATCTTTAATGCATTTCCTTGTTGCCTCGCATGAGCCAAAGATGGGCTTTACAAAGAAAAATCTGTTATTCCATGTTGCACATCTTTGCCAGGTGGAAGAGAGAACAGAGAAAGATTGGAGGTGGAGTAGAGCAGCTGAGATTCTTCCCAGAGAGAAACTGCTCTTCTCATCAAAATTACTAGGCACTCACAGAAAATGTCCATGCTTGGTGCTTAAATTTTTTTATTTTATTTTATTTTATTTTTATTTTTAAATCTAATTCTCTGGTAGTACAGGAAGCAATCTATTCAGAGATTGCTTATTCCAAACTGGCCAAAGAAGCTACACAAAAGCTGCAAGATGTCTTCAGCCTGAAGATCCCTCCAAAAATATCTGCCCAGCAGCTAGTCAGACACATAAGTGGGCAGCTTTATTTGCACAATATAATTTAATTTACACTCTTACTATAAAGGGACTAAAAGCAGAAAAAATCTGTAAGGATCTTCAATTTTGATAGCACTCTTAGCAGCCGGGTGTTGGGAGGACTTTTTTTTTAAGACATTTGCAAAAGTTGGAAATCCAGATAGTCGCAAAGCTGGTAAAAAAAAATAATCTATTTCCTGAGCAAGAGAAAACTGCATATGCAGAGATCAAGCACAGGTCTTCTGAAATATAAGGTCTTTTCCTGAAGTGTCATTCAATTTACAAGCAAGAACTACTCAGTACTCTGTATTTTAACAAGTTTTAGTTAGTTAGTTTTTAGTGGACATTTTTGACATCACAGCATAGAAATTCACTTGCTGGCACTGTACAGTGGGTATCTCGGAAAGAATAGGACAGGCTACAGAAGGGGTTCCAGCTGTACTTGCAAGAGAAAAATCAGAGGAAGCCCTGTTAAATATTGATCCAAGTTAGTTAAATTAAACCATAAATCAGAACCATTATCTAATAAAAATCTTTCAGACAGGCTGCAGCTGAGCTCTCAAAAATGAAACCATTCTCAATATTAGATGAGACACCCACATTGACAGCTATAACGGGAGCTTCCAACTGAGCCAGGACAATAACTCTGCCACCTTTCATAGTTAGTGTGACACCACAGAGACTACCATGTGCATCCATGGGGCATGGTCCTCTCCTGCTTACCCAAACCAGGTCTGGTGTGGTCAGAAGTTCAGGGAGGGCCCCACATCTCTTGCTCACCTTCCTCTGGTGGTCAGGTGCCATTTCACTCGTTCTAACTAAGGCTTTCTCACCAGCTCCTAAACTCTTCCTGTCCCAGGGTAAGAACAACCATCTCAAGGTGGGAGGAAATATATAAAGATGGACAAGACTGATGTCCAGCAATAAGAGATACTATGAGCACGTTTTAAAGCACACCATCAAACAGATCCCAGATGCACATGCACAACCCTAAGAATCACCTGAATGGTCTCCCAGGTAGCCTCAGGTTTATGTTTTAAAACAGATATAATGGCCTCAGGACTCCTCAAATACGGCAGGGTAAGAACAAAGAGAAAGATTATGCTTGTTGTAGGATATGCATTTCTCTTGATTGTAGCATGAGTTTGCTAGTCTTAAACTAGCCCAAACACAACATATTTGCAGATACATAGAAATTCAACATCACAGTGGATACAAAACACAGCCCACACCACCACTGTAGTCAGATTTCCCTCAGGAGATTAGCATCCTAGATCTGAGAGACATTATAGTAGAACACTCGGAAAACAAAATATTAATTTGAAGGAAGAGAGTGGCATTTCCTCCTCATTTAACAGGGAAAGAGAATAAATAACACCAAGGCTGAATAAGTATATTTTTCTTTTTTTTTTTTTTTTGTTTGTTTGTTTGTTTGTTTGTTTAACTGATGCCGTGGGCAGTGTCATTCAGTACCTGAGATAAGTATAAAATCATAGAATATTTGAATCATTTAGGGTGGAAAAACCTCTCTAAGATCATGGAGTCCAACTGTTAACTCAGTACTGCCAAGTCCACCACTAAACTATGTCCCTAAGTGCCACATTTACGCATATTTTAGTTGCCTTCAGGGATAGTGACTCAATCACTTCCCTGGTCAGCCTGTTCCAATGCCTGACCACCCTTATGGTGTTTCCTAATATCCAGTATAAACCTGCCCTGATGCAACTGCATATTATTTCTTCTTATCTTATTGTTTGTCACCTGGGAGAAAAGACTGACACAGTGCTCAAGGTGTGGCCTTATCAGGTACATGGATATGATCACTGCCCTAGTCCTGCTGGCCAGGCTATAGCTGATACAAACCAGGGTGTCTTTGGCCTTCTCAGCCACCTGGGCAAATTGATGGTTCATATTCATCTGGTTGTTTATTAGCAGGTCCCCAGGTCCCTTCTTGCTGTGCAGCTTTCTCAACACTCTTCCTGCAGGACCTGACACTTAGCCTTCTTGAACCTCATAAAATTGGCCTTGATCCAGCCTCTCCAGATCTCTCTGAGGAGCCTTCCTATCCTCCATCAGATCAACACTCCGTGCACCCAGCCTGATGTCATCTGCAAACTGCCTGCGGGTGCATTCAAACCCCTTGTCTAGATCATTGATAAAGATATTAGAAAGGTCTGACCAAAACTGAGCCTTGAGGAGCACCACTTGATGCCAGATGGATGCAACTCCATTCACCACCATGCTCAGGGCCCGCCCATCCAGCCAGTTTCTTACCCAGTGAACAGTGGGTATCCAAGTCATGACCAGCCAAATTTGGCATTTGACCCTGTTGAAATAAAGAGACAATAATAATACACCTGTCTCCTGGATCTGTCTGTCTGTTGGATGGACATGTCCAGTCCAAACCTGTCATGTCACTGCAAATGGTTTGTCCCTATGCCAGTTCATAACAACAATATCTGTCTTTGGTCTGTGTCTCCCCTATCAAGTCTTGACCTTTGGGCTTGCATCACAGAATGCCATATAATAGATCAATATTCTGCTTAGGAGCATCAAGGGTGGGGTGGGGGATGTGGAGAGGTGAGAATGCAGGGTTGAGTAGGGTTTTGCTTTATTTTTCATTTGCTTGCTTGTTTGTCTGTTAAAAATCACTCTTTCTGTCAGAAATTACACTATTCCATCCTGTGAATCAATCCTCTTGATCCAGGAGAGTCCACAAGAGGCCAGTACAAAACCAAGAAAATTGTGATTAATGAAGTACAACGGTTGGCGGGGTGCACTCCCCTTCTCCTGTCCTCTCCCCAGGTCCACGTGGCCGTGCCATGCGGTCTCCTGAGGTCCCAGTAAAGAGATCCACACACGCCAAGGACAGGAAGCAGAAAGAGGGATTTATTCACCTGGCCAGGTCTTTTATAGGCCTCACAGCTGGTAGAGGTAAAGGGGAGGGATAAAAAGGCCAGTCACAGAAGGTTTCACACAACCTGGGTGGGGCTTACATACTAATTAGGAAGGTAAGGAGTTGCTTTCCAGGGGCGTGGGAAAAAGAGAAACTCAGCAAAAGACCTCTTTACAATTGCACTAACAAACTCAGGTTTACAAAACGCTTTGATTTTTTTTCTTCATCTTCTCCAGTGGCCCATCTCTTACAGGATCTGTTCCACTCTTGGTATTGTGAGTCTATTCCCACAGTGAAGAATATTTTCTTGTGAAAAGAAACACCAAAATTCAAGGTCCATTCTAGAAAAAATTATTTTCAAACCCATAAAGTTACTATAAATCTAGAGACTTTTAAAGCAAAGAATATTAATTTTGAGTTTGTAACTTGTGCCTTTATGCTCTGGTACAGTAATGTGTGTGCAAAGGGGCAGGGAGGTTGAATTTTCAATCTTACTGGATAAACCCACAAAATTCAGAGTACATTAATTCACTCATAGGACAAGACTTCCCAGTCCATATGTCCTCCCTTAACCTCTGAATTCCTCAGCCCACAGGGCATCTCTGAAGAACAAGGCAGTTTTTAAGCCTGCATGTACACAACAACCTCTAGTGATCAAAGAAGTAACTACAGACAATATAGGGAACAACTCTTCTCAGGATCCAGATCACAAGATCTCTTTCATTTACAGAAAAACTCCAGGATCCCACCTGTGACAAAAATCCAAAGTGTTTACAATGTTTAGAAAGGATAAAATGTGCTGACAACACCCACAGTAAAACTCTTGTAATTGCAGTGATTTAAAAACCAAAACAAAAAAAGAACTGGAAAAAGTATTTAATCCATAAAAGAGCCCTGCTAACTTAGCTATTCATGAAGGAATGAGAGTCTGAAAACTCTCTGTCCCCATCTAGGAGTGTTTTTTGTTGTTTTTCTTTTTCCAGGAGCACAATAGCAGAACACACAGTTGAAAGGCCGTAGGTCAGCAAGTGTTTTATTACTTCTTTGGAAGCAGAATAGCATGAGCAGACTTCTAAAGAAATCCTTGCTGGGTGCAGAGTACGAGCAGAAACCCTAATCAATTAATTTAAGTGCTTTGGTGGGAAGTATACTTTCCAGGGAGCGTGGCCCCAAACATCCCACCAAAGAGGAAGCCAAAAATTTGTGACAGAACTGGCAATAAAGACTTGATCTCCAATTTAATAGAAAGATTTTATTCACTATAACACAGTTTTTGCACAAATTGCTTCCACTCTCTGTACATATGTAGACTGTTAAAAAAAAATAAAAAAATAAAAAGGTACTGATTTTGCAAAGTGTTTTTAGCTTTATAGGTGAGAAAGGACCTTTTAAATGAAAAGCATGCTCCTGTGCATATTTTTCATCCAGTCTCCTGCTTTGCAAGAGTGCTCTCCAAATTAGTGGCATAAGCTTCATCTCCCTGAACTTCAGCTTTTAGATTTCCTTCACTTACTGAAAAACAAATTTCTTGACATAGTTAGAGGGAATTTCACTCTGGACAGAACTTGTTCTAGTTCATCAGCTACAGAGGGAGTCTGAGACAGCTAAATTTTAGGTAGGGTTAATCTCAGATAGGGATGGAAGAGAGTCCCATCTCTCTCTCTCATTTAGTTTACCCTCCAACCAGCCACCTTATCCCTCATTTAACAGTACTCCATGGGCTTACAAAGACCTGACCCCACTGCTATCATTAGTTCAGCCAAAGCCTTTTACATTCCTCTCAACCATAGCACCATTTACATAATTTCTTTAAAACTACATTTTCATTCATTTACAAAAAAAAAAGGAAGAAGATAAGAGAGGGGAAAATATTGACAAAAAAAAAAAAGAAATCTCGGCAAATTTATAAATAGCTAGAAGTCACCAAATAAAAGCAACATCTCAATCCTATTACTTCATTTGCAACCCTTATATACTCGAAAAAGAGAAATTTCCCCAGAGCATACACATTTTTCTAAGCTGAGAGTAAAGCACTAACTTCACAGAAGGATTAACACAGATTCAAAATAAACCTAAACACATCCACAAGTAATTTTAAAATATAAAGTTGTATGTGGCCAGGTGGGGGGAATAGTTTGAGTACACATTCAGAAAAGCTTCTGAAAAGCTGTACAGATGCCTCTGGGCCCAGCTGACAACTTCACTTTTTTGCCCTAATGCAAAAGGCAGCATTTTCACCAGACTTTCCCTCCTTAGGAGGAAGAAAGAAACCATGACATCCCACTCACTGGCCATAATGGTCTGGTGAAAGGAATGCGCAATCTTTTCTACCAAGGAGCAAGTAGAATCAGGGAACCTTTTGCAAACTCTGAAAAAAGAGAGGGACAGATGATTCCCCAGAAGACAAGAGGAGAATGTCTCCAACCTCACTCCTTGGGGTTGGCTTTTCTGCATCTGTGTCATCTGCCAATGTGCAATTTTGTCTTAAACAGCAAACTACAATCTTCAGGAAAATGAATCTTCTGTCTGTTATTGTAGACACAACTCATATTCAATGCAAACATCTGGGAAAAAGATCTTTCCCTGCTCTCTCCCCATTGACGCACAACAAACACTTCTCTCTTTAGATAGCTTCCCTCCCCACTTACTGAAGTTTTGAGGAAATTTCTCCAGGTCTTGATAATTGCCTTTTGGCTGAACATTGAAGGACCAATCATTTGATTTCTTTAATTTTAGAAAATGGGTCTTTACTGGCCAAGCTTGTCTCCACTTGTGACAGCTTATATGAAAGTCTATTACTATACCTATAATAATTTCCCATTTGTGGGATATAAATCATATTTATGCCCATTGTAAAGACCACTTTTCTCAACCCTTTGTCATTCATGCTTGAATATCATTAGACAGTAAGGAAAGTCTGTGTGTGGCTTTTAGACAGCAAGTAAATATTAATGTATTGTGCTTTAACATGTAGGCTTGTCAAGATGCTGCAATGGTAAAGTGATTTATAAAATGAAAAATCAATATGAATAAATTCCAATGAATGCACACCATGGGTTTATCTGTAGCAAGAGATAATGAGAGACCACCTTTTTGCTGTTTCCTACAGCTACAGAAAAATGCTCTTCTAATAGGAAAACATGTTTTCCATTGCAGTCCACCTAGTGCCACTGAAATGGGCCATCCCATCAACTCAGAGAATCAAAGAAAACTAGCCCCTATTTGCAAATTCACTTCTGCTATGACTTTAGAAGAATTGGTACTACTACAGAATAAACATCATGTTAACAAATTGTATTGGGTCACTGAACGCTCAAATGTAGATGTTAATTCTCTGAAGAAGAAACTTCAACCAGATGGCATATTTATATATATATATATATATCTTTTTTTTTTTTTCATTCAAAATCCCCTTTGAGGTCAATGTATTCAGTACACTGAAGAATGGAAGGCTCATCTACAAGAAGAACATTCAGATACTAAATATTCATAGCATTGAATAAGTGACTGGATCTGGTATTTGACTTTGGGTCTGCTTCTGGCTAGAAAGCCATTGCCCTGAGTAGAAAAATAATAGGCCTCCAATAAAAGGAAGCAGTCTTGGAAAATACATTTAAAAGGGCAAAAGGACAGAAATTAATGATGTAAAACCTAAACCAAACAAACTAACAAACAAACCAAATGAACCTGAATGAACACCCCCACTTTTTAAATGCAGAAGTCAGAACAGTGTCAGAAATACTACATTTTTCAAAATGAATTTCATACCTCTTTTCTGTCTCTGCAGGTTACCTTATTTCACTGGAAAGCAAACCCTGAAAATTCCCAGAATAGAAGATATGTTACTGTGACTGCTCTTAATTTCAGTTTATGTCAATGTAAACTATAATCTGTGTTGGGGCTGAATTTAAAATGAGGTAGAACAGTAGCTTCTGGATTGTTAGTATGAAAGCTCAGCTGAAGCACTTATGTCTTTAACAGAAACACACCTGACGATGAAACTCTGTCAGCACCTGAGTTATGTATCTCTGGACTTACTTTGTAGACACTTTTAATTCTGTTTAGTGACAAAACCCATTTCTTTCAACACCCCAACTGCTACAGGTTCTTATACTTTGTTTCAAGCCACGAAGCTGTTTGCTTTTCAACTATGTCAGCTCAGGGGAACAAATATGGTAGTGTAAGAAGAGAGGAACAATGTGGGAGAAGAAGGAAAGATGAGGTTGTCATAATCTTTGATTAATTAATAGAAAAATCTAAGCATATGATTGCTATTCCTGATTTACAGAGTGTCTATCACAACTCTCCAGGTACATTAAGCAAATTGGAAATACAAACATGTTACAACAGTGAGGACAATAAACCTTTCTCACCCACATCCCTTAAGCAGAGTGAATTAACAACCTTTTCTCATCTACCAGAAAAAATGACTCCTGAAAGTTAGAAGGGCTGGCAGACACTCAGGAACCTGTTTTCAGAGTTCTCCAAAGAAAATACTGCATTTTCTTTGGTCTCCCTGGAATAATAGAGGTTATTGGCATGTTTTATAATTGGTCCAAGAAGCCGCAGAAAAATGTGACTGTTGAGATAGTGACTTGAATTTAGCATAACAGAGCCATGCAACTACCTAATCACCAGCTTGAACAATACATCTCTTGGATATATTTTTTTATATGCCTTGAAGTTTGTACTCCACATATCACTAACTAGCTCTAATCCCAACTGAGATATCTAGATGCTCTTCTAAGATAAACAACAGAGTATATAAACAGTATCAAAGACAGCTGCAAATCCAAAATTTAATCCATAACTTAAGAAATTGTTAATTTCTGCACTCTGTCCATTCTACACTCTGTCCTTTCTGCACTCTGACAGCTGGGACTGTCCTTTCATTTGCCTGCATTCAGGTTGGATTCCCATGACAGCAATGTTTTCCATACCAGGCAATTCACTTCAGCTGAAGAGTAAGGGATCCCTAAAAATGGATGGTTAATAAGCAGGAGAATCCAAGGAGGCTAAATGTTGTCAGCACTACCATATCAGGACCTCTGATTCCCATAAATGACTACACCACACACGGATATCTACTGAAGCTGGAGTCCTCAGGAGGAAGAGCTATTTAGCAGAATCTAACCAGTTACCTCATTGAGTGATGCACCCTCGGTCCCACCAAAGGCAAAAAAGTCACAATATTCACAAAAATAGTTCCCTTATTATGTACAGAAATATTTAGAAGTGATGCAAATGTGTCTGTGCCCACCACCAGCGTCCAAGCTTGTAACAGTGGTTGCACCATTCCTTGAATTAGCCACCTCTTGCAGTGATAAACAGCCCTGTCTCAACAGGATGATACTAGAAAGCCAAGTGGATTCCTCAGTCTAAGCTGTAGCTGGCTAAACTAGACTGAACAACAGAATAATCAATGCCTCATGGCATACAGCTCATTGAGGAATAATTCAAAATTAACCATTCACTGGCAGGGAACAAGGTGGGGTATTAATCTTAGGGAAGTCTATCACTTCATACCAAAACTGTTAATCTTCCAAAATAATGGATAGGAGGAGCTTGCCTGAGTAGTAGTTGTTTAAATACATAGCCATTTTTAGACTATTAAAATAATACCATATATATGTCTTTTTTAAATGCTGAATTGAAAATTATAGTTTTCATGCTATAGTTGTTGGCTATTAGAACTCAGTGTGGGTTCCACATGTTATAATAGAGGAACATATATATTACATACGAAAGGACACCGCTATCCCCTTTTTTTTCCCTTCTGTGAAAAAGACACAATCCTGCATCCTACCTCTTTCCTTACTAAAATGAGGATTGTATATCTTCTTCCCTGTCTTTTATGTAAGGGGAAAAAATCATGCTGCATCAAATGACCAGCCCTATGTGCATTGCAGCATCATCTCCATTGGCTACAGAACATCTCATTCCAATTTGCCTCAATGAGCAGATATTTTCATGTTGTTAAAAGTCATGTGTAATTTTCATAGCAATGCCTTTCCCTGCATTCTTAACAGATATTGCTCCATAAACAACTGTGAAAATATCATACTAATATATTGACATTTATATTAGCAATTAAATGGAAATATTTCACTATTTCAGTATATTAAGGGAACTGATATTATTCCTCAGACACAACCACTCTTTCCCTAGCATTTTGTTTTCTCTCTTTCAAAAAACATTTTGGGGCATGCAACTCATATTAAGGTTAGAGAGTGCCATAACAAATAGTGTAGTGTTCCTGTATCAGAATATATCCCACATAAGTTCACATCTGCATAAAAACAGTATTGTCTGAGGCAGATTGAGCTGAACAGAGTAAAGAGAAGATTGCAAAGTTTATTCTCCGTGCAGTACCTGTTAGAAGAAAATGCAGAGCCTTCGAAAATACCATACATCATGATACATAAATATATTTGTAAATATAGCAAAAATAGTAAATATAGCAAATATATTTTTACTAGCAACAATTTCTGGTAGGATCACAATTTTCCAGTCTTTGGATTAAGCTTTCTATCATAGTCATGGGCACTGGCTAAACACCTTGCTGTCCTAATCATTCTCCAGAGGCATCCACCAGTCACAGCTTTCCAAATGAAAAAAAGCAGATCAGGAATGTCTGACAGCCTTAAGACCATAACTTATTTTTCCTAGATGTAAGGTTATGTTTCTCCAACAAAACTACAAAGGAGATAACCAAAGCACCTCATATACCAGCACGAAGCATGAACGGTAATGATTTTATTTCTTCACTCCAGTTGTAGGCATTTTCTACATCCTGTCCCTGCCACTTCTATTACTAGAATCCATGCTGATTGCTTTGTCTTCTGTGTGATGGATCGTGAGGATTATCAGTTCCTTTTAGAGCAATCAGTATTCAGCTGTATAGGTAAACCCCACAAGTACATACACTTTTTCTGGTTCTCTGCAAAAATTCCTCCTGTGGAGAACACAGCTTTCACAACTGGGGAGCCTGTTCCAGTGCCCAACCACTCTCTGGGTTAAGAATCTCAACTTTCATTGAAGCACAAAAGTTCCTTGCACTATTACCCTTTAGGAAGATGGAAAAAAGCTTGAAACGTAATCACATGTTAAGGGGTGATCTCACCCTCTACTCATTCCTAGTGAGGCCTCACCTGGAGTGCTGTGTCCAGTTCTGGGCTCCTCAGGGCAAGAGAGACATGGAGCTCCTAGAGCCAGTCCAGTGGAGGACAGCAAAATTGATTAAGGGACTGGAGCATCTCTCTTACCAGGAAAGGTTGAGGAGCTGGGCCTGTTCAGCCTCGAGAAGAGATGACTCAGAGGGCACGTCATCAATGTCTATAAGTATCTGAAGGGAGGATGTCAAGAGGAGCCAGGCTTTTCTTGGTTATACCAAGCAACAAAACAAGAGGCAATGGGCTGAAACTGATGCACAGGAAGTTCCACATGAACATGAGGAAGAACTTCTTTACTGTGTGCGTGACCGTGCACTGGAACAGATTGCATAGAGAAGTTGTGGAGTCTCCCTTACTGGAGATATTCAAGAACTATCTGGGTCCAATCCTGTGCAATGTGATCTAGTGCGACCCTGCTTGAACAGGGAGGTTGGACCACATGACCCACTGCGGTCCCTTCCAACCTCACCTATTCTGTGATTCTGTGAATACTCTAGTAGGACTATTTTTAAACTAATCTACCCTAATGAATTTGGGTAAGGAAAGGTCATTCTAAGAATACTTGTCACTGATGTTTGTCAGTTAGTTTCTAAGAATAGTTGTTACTAAGCCAAATAAAATTTAAAGCATAACTCATTTTTCTAGCCCAGGTATGCTTTCACTCATCATGAGAAGGAGGTATACTTGTCTTTCCAGATAGTAGATAGAGATGATTAGTTTTATAGGAGCTGTGTTTCCCTGACAAAGTACTGTTCTGAATGAATTAATGTTATAATGAACAAATGAATCATTTTCTGACACACTAAATTAAAACAAGGACTGGATTTATGAGCTGCGCAGTGGCACTCAGGGTGACATGCTCCTTTAAAAACAATTTCTGTTTCTTTTTAATTGGAAATTATAAAACTGACACAAACCACCAAAACTTGAGAATTTAAAATCTTTTATTTTATATTCTAGGTTTTAAAAGGACTTAATGGAATTGCAACTAACTTCCTTATGCTATTTTGAAAATATTAACAGAGAAACATTTTACTGGAAAGAACATGGGACTCAAATGAAGGCAAGTAAACATGTATTTATTACATTTCTACCCTGATTTCAGAGCAGTTCATAAAGTTCATTTACATACCATGAGCTGAAAAAAACAAAAGTTACTAATAAATAATTTTTTGGATAAATTTTGTTTTCTGTTATTTTATCCATTAATAGTCACCATAATATTCAAAGCTGTTTGAATATCTTTGGAGTTTGGAAGGCAAACCAGCTTTTGAAATTATTCAGGTGTTTAATCACTTCCACAGGAAGAGAGAATCACTTTTTTTTCTGTCTATGTATGAAGTTGCTTTGTTTCATAACATTTTTATATAGAACTCTATGCAACTACATTGGAGATCAGCTTCACAAGTTTATCATCTTCAAAGCACTCAGTCCAGTTCAGGATAGAACATATACATAAATGCACTTATATAAGATGCCTCAGAGCGTATATGTGAGGATGAGAGATGTCCTATGGAAAATAGTTTAAAATATAAAATCTTTTTATCTGAAGGTTAAAAGGAATGATCATGCTGTTCCATTCTCAGCTTCAGAAACTGCAGAGGGAAACTTGGTTTTGTGCTATTTGTTCAGTGCTTCTGTCATTTCCATTTCTCAGAGCTTGCGGTTTATATTTAAAATTGTCTGATTGTTTCATGTCGATTTCAAACTGCAAACAATGGATGAGCTTCCTATTACGATAGGATTAGCTGGCCTTGGCAAATCTGTGACTCATAACTACACATATCACCTCGCAAAATGTGCTGTGATCTAATAGCATTTTCCCCCTGCTGGACACAGACACATATAATTCCAAATATATCTGATGTGGATCTGACATTTCATTTCATCACACTACTATGTTGTGCCATGTAATACACTGCAACAGAACGTTGTACTGGAACAACAAGCTGCCAGCTGTAATAAAATGTATAGAAATAGATGTGTTTTCAGCTGAGGAGTCACACTGCTAGTTCATTCAGAGGTGTGCAAGCCAAAGACAGTTCTGCAAATAAATTGCAGACAAGCCTGCTTTGTCCTTCTTATTCTGAGCTGATTTTCTTCTACTTCACCTCACATCAGTCACTTTTCTCATGGTTCCCACACTACCATGAGGTCAGATTACCACTGATTTCAGTGTGTTCCTAAATAAGGAAAACTTCTCTCTTCTCTTGGTCCAAACAAGCTAAAACCTTCCCCGCCTTGAAAATGGGACCTCTTTTCTTTTAGGTTCTATTAGCTGGCATTCAGGGCAGAAGGACAGCAAAGACAGAAGAAAGGCCAGCAAAAAAAGAGTGCAATAGGAATGCATAGATACACTACATGAGGTAAAAAGAGAAGAATACAAGGAGCAGGAAATGGTAAAGGGAGGAAAAATCTGAGAAGAAAATGAGGAAAAAAAAAAAGAAGGTTAAAAACAGGAAAAGAATAGGTAAGTGGAGAACTGCCTACATGTCTCATGACAGCAAGCTAAGAGGGCTGTAGGATAGAAGAAAGGAAGCACCTCCTTGCCAGAGGTCCACATGTAGACAAAGAGTTCTTTCCTACATTTTGAGTAGAATTGTACCTATGTAGTCTTTAATCTGAACGCCCAGTTTAGCCAAAATAATTTCTCTAAAACACTGTGCCTTTCCTATCAGAGAAGTGCCCACACCAACCCGTCCATCTACCTTGTTAAATCTTGGGATGAACTTTCGAGTCAGATTTATGGTGTGTAAGGACCAGCTAGTAGGTATGGCTATGAAGAGTATGGTATATGCCCTCAGTTATGGTAATTACCAGCATGTGGACCTATTTGTAATCATGGCGTGACAAGAGAAGATTAAAAGAATATCTTCTACTTTACAGATGGGGAATTTGAGACAGTGAGTGATAAGGCATACTTCCAAAGGTTCATTTACTTTTTTGATGCAGAGTTGGAGTCTATTTGCCACTCTCCAGTTCAGATCCTGTGTTTTATAAACTGCTGATGTCAAACAGAGAAAAAAATACTCATATTCAGAATTACATCTTGATTGCAAAATAATTGAACCTTGCTCAATTGTTTTCTTGCCAGAAACAGACCAATCATCACCTTTACCAACTCTTACTTTTTTTAGTATTGTGGCCAGATTGACAAAGGTGTCAGCTAGGGAGACCTATACTGGTAAGACTTGAGTTTGTCTTAGCCTGAGGGAGTTATGTTAACTAGTATCTTCCAAATAGTTTTCATGGACTTTCTTGCTTCTGTGTGGAAAGTAAAACAAATACACCCTGAATCTCAGGGAAGTACAGCAACTGCATGTTAACATGGTACTGCCGTGTCTAAACATATAATGTGCTACTTATAGGAAGAAATTGTTTTGAAAGTAAATAACAGGAACCTGCATGGTGGAGTCACAAGGCATTGACCTTCAGTACACAGGCCCTGTGTATTGAAATCTGTACTGTTGCAGCTAAAACACAGTGATCATGAAGTGCATTTACATGGTATATAACATCACAACATTTTGCTTCCATGTTTGTTGCATGAAGAGAATCCAAATTGGACATTGGTATTTAAATGCTGTAATTCTTTGTACTTCTCTACTCTGACACACTTGTTGAAGTATAGACTAAATCAGATTATAAATATGTAGCCTATTGGTTTTTTATATTGAGACAAGATTTATACCCTTTTTTGTTGTTTACATAACCGTCTCCATATATTTTAAGAGAGGTCTAGGAAAGCTGAGTGGCATATTAAAAGGGTTATGTATTAAAAGGTATGTAATGAGTCCTCACTGTTGTGACTATCTGATATTTGCAAAGGCTATTTGAAGATGCCTATCTAGAAAAGAGTGCTATATCTAGTTTTGGTCTAGTCCAATTAGGCAATATGGGGTTCATATTGCAGGAAGAAAGTCATAAGAAAAAGGATGAAAACAGCTGAAGAAAAGGGAGCAGTACAGATACTGAAGTTTCAGGGAATAATAGGTTTAGAGAGCAGAGCAAAAGGCAACTGGTGGTCAAAAGTTGAATGTGTAATGAAAATTCACTGGTCCTTTATCTTGTTATGTTGTCAGAAAAGATATGTATATATTAAGGAAGACAAGGATATTAAAAGCTTCTTTTCAATCAGGAAGCAAGCCTATAGCATCCGTAGCTTCTGTGAGAGTCGGCAATATATTTTAGAGGATTTAAAAGAAATGACTTTGTGTCCCCCACTGCCAAAGACATTGGTAGCAAACTGAGTCATATTAAGTTAAAAGTTCTGAGATATGACTGCCCTTTTCAGGATCCCTTTTCAATGAATGTCAGTTTCTTAATGAAACTCAGCTGGGTGAACAATGTAAAATACAGTACATTTAAGTCTAATATTCTTTCCTTTGGTAAAGGCTGTGATTGTATTGAAGGTTGTTCTTACTCAAAATTTAAAAATATCAGTGAATATTTCTCAAGTCATGGCTCAGGAACAGATGAACTCAATTACTCAGACCTTAACCTTCTTGACATGCATAATCATCACCTGATTTGCAGCTGAACATTTGCAGATTTGCAGCTCAACGTTTGTCTTTCCACAAATAACCCCATACATCTTCCTTGTTTTCATAATGGTGGCAGTTCATGAAATGTTTGCAAAAGATTACTGAAAATACCATCTAAGGAGCTATCCAGCAGCTATCCTATTCCTTTGTGATGTGTCTGATTACAAAAATTTGTTAAGATGGGTCTGGAAAATGTTAGTGGCCAGTCAGGCTTCCCACACATCTCAGGTCCCTGAGCCTTTAGGTGAAGACTGGGAGAGAGAAGTCCCTCCCAATGTAAGCAAAGAACTGGTTTGAGACCACTTAATGAAACTGAATAGCCACAAATGTATGGGGCCTGATGAGATTCATCACAGGGTCCTGTGGGAAATCTGATGTAGTTGCCAAGCCAACCTACATGGCATTTTAAAATTTGTGGCCATCATGTGAAGTCTCCAGTGACTGAAAGAAGGGAAACAATGCTCCTATTTTTAAAAAGGGGAGAAAGGATGATCCAGGGAACTACAGACCAGTGAGCCTCACCTCTGTGCCTGGGAAGATTATGGAGCAGATACTCATGGAAGCAATGTTAAGGCACAGGCAAGACAAGGCAGTAATCTGGTTGTGTTGAACAAAAAGCTGGACATGAGATAGCAGTGTATACCCAGAGTCCAGAAAGCCAACTGTATCTTGGGCTGCATCAAAAGATATGTGGCTAGCAGGTTTAGGGAGGTTATTCTGCCCCTCTACTCTGCACTCCTGTGACCCCACCTGAAGTGCTGTGTCCAGGTCATTTGCAGACAGGTGTTGTCATAGAATCATAGAATACGCTGAGTTGGAAGGGACCCATCAGGATCATCGAGTCCAGCTCCTGGCCCTACACAGGACACCCCAAGAATCACACCATGTGCCTGAGAGCATTGTCCACACACTTCTTGAACCCACAGCTTGCCTTAGCAAATCAATTTTTGAGGGTGGCTTTCCAAGAAGCAATTATCTTTGCATAAACTAATTTCCCATGTGCAGTAATTTTGAAAAATTCAACTTTTTAAATTTATCTCTCACGCAGTATCTATTGAAATAGTACTAAGAATACACCTGTTCTCCAAGTGAAACACTTGCATTCAGTTAACATTATACTATGGAGGCTGAACTGTTAATGACTTTCTAGTTGAAGGGGCTGCTGAAAAATCCAGAAATTCTGGAACACAAAAGGTAGCAATTGCACTGAATCAGCTGCATTTTGGTGACTACAGTTCACTACAAACTGAAGATGAAAAACTGTCCCTTTTTCGCTGTTCCAGAAGATAAAATGATTCTCTACTCAGGTTTTTTTTTCCTTTGTATGATTTCATAAGCATGTCCTGCACACAATATCTTGTAGGACCTAGCAGGAAGAAAGCCAAATAGAAACATTTATTTTTAAGCTTGAAAGGCAAGATTTTCAAAAACACCTGATTTATTATTTTTTTTAATAATGGGATTTCAGTATCTAATTCCCCCAGGTATTTTTTATTGTCCCATCCAAATATGTCTGGTATTCATAATAAATGAAATTGCTAAACCCATTAATTTCTCAGTTACAAAAAGTGAGATTATATTTAAAGATTTGCCAGTGTTACTATTCCTGTCTCTTTTTATTTCATCTGGTCTTTCTGACCTTTATTATGTTTTACCTGGAACTCCCCTTTTCTCCAAAACATAAAAGCAAAATCCACAAATGATTAACAAAACAGTTGACATCCACGCAAATAATAACTGAATGCCAGGTTGTTATAAGAAGGTGAGCAAAAGTATTTGAGCTAAGGTATGAAGCCAAGGTAGAATTTTCTCTGACATATTGAAGAGCAATATTAATTTCAATTTTCAAAACTCTTTGTTTTAATGATTATGTAGTCCTTTGAGGATAGCTCACCTGAAAATCCTATACAGAATTAACATGCTGTCCCATGTCCCAGCTTGTTAAAATGCTGATGTTTGCATTTTAAAGTATACCTGATTTGTATGTAGAGTACAGACTGGTTGTTGTTATAGAATTATTGATACTAAAAATAAACAAGAAATTACAGAGGAGGAAACATATGTTCTTAGACAGAAATTATTAAATACCAAAATTGCTTCTCCAACCCTACTCAGAGTATCTGAAATAAAAACCTGTGTCCGCTGACCTTCCTTTCTCCTGCGCCTTAGAAGATAATGAGGTGTGATTAGTCACAACCTCCATGACCTTCATGGCACCACCTTCATTCCAGTATAGAGAACACCCTACACTTGGAAGTCCACAGGTAAGGTAAGCCTGGTTGGGGTATGGTCACGCACTAGAAATTCAGGGGATCTACAGATACAGCTGAGGCAGTGGCTACATTCCAATAATGGGTACTTTGGATTGCATACCTCTGTAGTGCAGGCAGGGGTATTTTTGGACTTCAAAGCTTTCCCAGTTGGCATGTCTTAATGTTTATCTTAGAACTCTACCTGCCTCAAAGAATATACAGATGGAAGTTGATCGGTTTGGGGGAATGTATAAAAATTACAGCTTGCTCAAAACTCTGGAACATGTACTAACAGGCAGAGAAAATACCAGAACAATCTATGGCCAGAAAATTGGGGTTTATTGCACAAAAGCAGCACTTGTGACCTTCCCTTTCCCCACCTCCCACTCCTTTCCCCTGGAGAAATTGTATAGCAAACAGTTACAACTTTAAAGAACATTTTATTTAATGACTTACATATATTTTTACATAAAAATTCTTAGCTTTCAAACAGAAAAGGTATTTTTGTTTGTTCCTATGAAGAAGGTGAGCATTACGGTGAAATGCTAACAATAAGCAAACTAAACCCCAGATTGACACTATTGCAAAACACAGACTGTTATGGTTTAATCCCAGCCAGCAACTGAGCTGCTCACTTACTCCTCATCTGTGGGATGGAGGAAAGAATTGGAAGAGGAAAAGAGAGAAAAGTCATGGGTTGATATAAAGATAGTTTAATCAGTAAAGGAAAAACCATTCATGCAAGCAAAGCAACACAAGAATTTCATTAACTGCTTCCCATCGGCAGGCTGGTGTTCAGCCATTCTCAGGAAAGCAAAGCTCCATCATGTGCAGCAGTTACTTGAGAAATCAAATGCCATGTCTCCAGTGTTGTGCCGCCCCCACCACCTCCCTATTTCTTCTTCTTCCCCGAGCTTTTCATCGCTGCCCGTGATGCCATATAGAATGGGATATCCCTTTGGTCAGTTGTGAATGTTTCCCCTCCCAACTCCTTGTACGTTCCCACCTTTGTCGCTGGTGGGCTGGTGTAAGAAGCAATACAGACCTTGACTGTATTAGCACTGCTCAGCAATAATGAAATCATCCCTTTATTATCAAGACTGTTCTCATCAAAAATCAAAGCATAGTCCCATACAACTACTATGTAAAAATAATTACCTCTGTCCAAGTCAAAACAAGCACACAGACATACTGAGAACTCAGGGAAAGATGGGAAATACAATATTTTAATTTTTTGTTGTTATTAAATTCTGAACACTTAAGTACTTTTCTCTCCCCTATTCTGGAAGAATATTGCATACAATTTCACCGTGACCATTTTTAACAACTTCATGTCCATATCACCTGTGCATACCCGATTTCCATGAGAACAGAGCACACACACACAGTGCTTATAAACAATTGAGAAGTAAGAGAATGTAGCCTGTGAACCAAAATGCCCTTAAATCCTCTTTAAAGAAGGCGCAACCCAGGATTTCAGGACCAAAAGTATACTTTTTGTACTAGAAAATCCAATTTTCATATCAAGTCTAAAGAGTATTCTAGCACTTCACTGGGGTCCAAAGACTGGGAAACACCTTCTATCATCTGTGAAGACAGATCTGCTTTCAGGGGCAGTTGAGAGTACCTGAATTAATCTTCCCTTCTTAGTTGTCTCTGGAGAGTCTAGGAGGCCTAAAGCAATAGTTAAAGGTATGAAGCATGAATAACTGACTCATCCAGCTGTTCTCATTGGGGCTGAACTTTAAATTAAGGGAAGTAATTATGGGTGAAACAAGACAGAAAATGAAAAAAAGTAAATTCTTTGTTTAAAAATATTTCTACAAAAAGCAGTAGTAATGAGGATTGCTCTAAAATGGGTATTTTCTTTGGGAGAGAATAGAGTAATGAATGTGGTAAAAGCTGGAACAATAAAACTTTCTCGTTTAGACACAGCGTGTGAAGATAACTTTCCTTTTCTTGCAGAATGCATGGCAGGTAACCAAACTGGGGTCAAAGTGAAAGCAGCAAACAGAACTGAAAATTTTTGTCAGAGAAATGCACTTTACAGCTGTATTCCAGTGCTTCAGAAATGGAGAATATTCATGTGGCCTTATGTCAAAGAATTACCTTAGCTGGCTAAGGTAGCTGAG
>JAWWMO010000138.1:16978911-16989391 GCA_035047845.1 Dendrocincla fuliginosa | reverse complement strand
TTCCAGTGCTTCAGAAATGGAGAATATTCATGTGGCCTTATGTCAAAGAATTACCTTAGCTGGCTAAGGTAGCTGAGCAGTTGTCTTAGGCTGCTTCTCTGGCAAATGAAGAGAGATATCTTTCCTGAAATGCCATTCTAGGTGAGCCAAAATGTAGGAGTCCAGGAACTTGAAGACTGGAGAAATGACATCAAACCTTGGACCTTCGATAGTGAAGGGACTGCTGTTTGAAGGTTTTGGACTGTTTTACCACAAGCATTTTGAGTTTTGTATGGTGTTTCTCAGCTTATTGTATTATTTCCTATATTTTGTATTGTAAGTTCTGGAAAATTCCCTCATCCCTCATGGCCCTAAACCCTGCTCTCTCATTGGTTGATTTTTGCTCTGTTGCAGTAGTTTTCCCAATATGGTTATCCCAACCCTCTATTTTGCATACTCCTCCCTTTCTCCACCCCTTCTCTGCCCAAGCTACACCCTCCTTCTAGAGAGTTCTCAACCTCCCCTATATAAGGCGGGAGAAGGGTGCAACTCTTCTTTCCCAGTGCAGAGCTGCAAATGGTGCCTGAACGGGGACAGGCTTAGGGACTTGTGGCATCCAGAGGACTACCTGTCCCATTGGAAAAAGTGCAGGAGGGAATTGGACTCCTGACTCCGACGGCTTCCACAGCTGAGCTGGGGATTTGAAGCACCTGTCCTTCCATGCAATTGGACAGTGAGGTGAACAGCTATACAATGATTTTCTGCCCTTAAATCCCCTATCCCAACCCTGAAATTTCAAAAAAACTAAGATGGGAGCCTGCTTATCCAAAAACGAGGAAGAGGTATACAAGCGTCTAAAATGCCTTCTTAAACAACATGGGCACCCAGAGGACAAAGCTTCTTCTATGTGAGCATTGGCTAACTGGATTCAAAAATACCACAAAAATGTCCTGGAAAATTTAGATTACGAAGAATGGAACAGACTTGGAGTTTCTTTGTAGAAAGTCATCTCTTTGGACTGTTTTGCCACACAGAAGCTCCAGTTGCACAGAGGTTTCTATCAGCATTTAGGTCAGGTGGGGAGTGAGATGAACTCAGCGTGACTGAGATGGACAGCATGGTTTTTCACAGGTACTTGTGGGGCACTCAAGAAATTTGGGACTTTATAATGCCACTGATGGAAAAACTGCTAGCAGCCAGGAAAGAGCATTGCATGA
Organism: Dendrocincla fuliginosa; assembly: GCA_035047845.1. Classification (NCBI taxonomy): domain Eukaryota; kingdom Metazoa; phylum Chordata; class Aves; order Passeriformes; family Dendrocolaptidae; genus Dendrocincla; species Dendrocincla fuliginosa. The sequence goes on along the minus strand of JAWWMO010000138.1, from coordinate 16,988,195 downwards.
CTGTTCTAAAACTGAGTGATTTCCTCTTTGAATATGGATTTAGTTCAGGAACTGATGAGAGCTGTTTGGCACTAGGCTATATTTTTGAGACTTTGGGTTTTAAAAGAATGCCTTTTTCATTTTAAAGCTCCTTTTGGGCTTTTGTGTTTTTGTTTAGTTTTTTAAAGAAGTGTTGAAAATCTTTTTGATTGGGTCAGACTGAGCTTTTCAGATCCATAAGTACTTTATCATTGCTTTGTCACTCCAGTTCAAGCCCCCAAAATCCAGCTACTTCAGTCCAAGTACTTCCTCTTAGGTTGGTTTGTTTGTTTCTTATTTGGCCACCAAACCAGGAAGAGAAGGAACAGGAAAAAAAATAAATCCACTGTTCCCTGAGCTTGTCTCTGTGTCTGAACTTCCACCTTCCCTTAATGGCCCCAATATATTTACCATATCATCCTGTCTCCTGTACGGGCTGTGGGTCAGCTGTAGTATGTGAATGGTATATGTGTTTATCTTTTTCCCCAAGGTCAAGGATAAGAGGTAGTTTCAAAGGCAGGTTTACAATGTTACTGTCCTTTGTGAAAAACAGAGCCATTTAATCTCCCTAATAGTGTCTCTAATTAAGGATGAAAATATTCAATTAATTTGTAAAACACAGTGGACTTCGCAACTGAGTGAAATAATATGAACGAGTTGGCCTGGGACCACAATTTATACTCTCACCATTTCACAAAGGCATTACTTTACTAAGAGTTATGTTTTATTCACACACTTGGGTACCAAAGCCCTGGGGATCTGGGATATTTAATTACACCACAGCAGCACACACAATGCTTACAACTCACAGGATACCTTTTCTATATTCACAACTTTGTTAGCACACTACCTCCTGCTTTGCTGTCCTGGCAAAGAGGTCTATGAGGAATGTGTATTTATGAAGTGCTTAGAAGTTTGTATCTCAAAACAATCTTTTTGCCTGAGTAAGACCGATAAATTATCGTTAATCATTAGCTAACCTTTGTAGTAGAGAAATTACACAATAAAGAATTAAATCAAGGAGCAGCCTTTTAATGGTGAGAAGGTGCATAGTAGCCTGCAACAGGCCCGGATCTATTGGCTGGGAGCAAGGAGGTCTTGATTTGTGTTCCGTTTCTGACCAAGATGTTCTATGAGCTGTTGGATGAATCTCCTGCATATATCTTGCAACTCTGCAGATCCTTGGTGATTGTTAGAGCATTTTCCTTTCCTCCCTAGCTTCCTGATGCTAATGACAAGCTTTCTATTCATCATCTGGGTATTGCCCAGGGATCATGGTGGAGACAACTCATTCCAGGCATAATACAGAAAAACACCTGACAACCAGAACAGCTCCTTCAGCTCACCTCTGTCCTGACCATTACCATGGAGAAAGGCCTTGCGAAATATTCTCTCGCATGGAAAAGGATTTTTATATAGGTCTAGTATTTTAGGACCATTTTTCCTGACAAAACAGACAGGCAGGTTAAACTCTCAAAGTACCTCATCTTACTGGTTATGGATACAAGTTAAATGAAATGTCATGTCTCACAGCTGCTGCTCAGATCAGGTAGTATCTTTTTCCAAATGAAGGAAATATTTGAAGAGTTCTGAATCAGAGATATGTTCTGTCTGTCTGCAGTATAAAAGCAAAAACATGGCTATAATGCACAGGAACAGCTACCTTCAAATGATTGGTAATTGTTAAATATCAAGTTCCAGGGTATCTGTCACTACTTAAATGTCTGTTCATCTCCCGTCCACTGTGAAGCCTTCATATTTGTAAAAGATAATGTTGCCCAAAAGCAGTCAGGTGATGAGTGCCCTCATTTTCTCTCGACAACAAGGCATAGATTCTGTATGCCACCCTCTGCATAAGAAATGCGGAATCTGGACATGAGCCATCAATGGGCACTTGCAGCCCAGAAAGCCAATCGTATCCTGGGCTGCATCAAAAGCAGTGTGGCCAGCAGGTTGAGGGAGGTGATGCTGCCCCTCTGCTCTGGTGAGACTCCACCTGGAGTGCTGCATCCTGCCCCAGGGTCCCCACCAAAGGAAGGACTTTGACCTATTGGAAAAAGTCCAAAGGAGGGCCACCAAGATAATTTAAGGAATGGAGCACCTCTCCTACAAGCAAAGGCAGAGAGAGTTGAGTTTGTTCAGGCTGGAAAAGAAAAGGCTTTTGAATGACCTGACTGCGACCTTCCAGTACTTGAAGGGGCCTACAAAAAGATGGACAGAGTCTTTTTACAAGAGTGTGTTGGGACAGAACAAGAGGGAACGGCTTCAAACTGAAAGAGAGAAGGTTTAGATTAAATATCAGGAAGAAATTCTTTACTGTGAGGGTGGTGAGACACTGGAACAGGTTGCCTAGAGAAGCTGTGGATGCCCCATCCCTGAAAATGTTCAAGGCCAGGTTGGATGGAGCTCTGAAAAACTTGATCTAGTGGATCCCTGCCCGTGGCAGGGAGGTTGGAATTAGATGATCTTTAAGGTCTTTTCCAACCTAAATCATTCTGTAATTCTATGTTCTCCCATCCAATCCACACCAAGAGAAAGGAAGATCGATGGCACCGTTATATAAATACAGGAGAACCAGTACAGAAATGTAGTCCACTATGGGCCCAAAAGAGAACTAGATCCTAAAGAATAAAATTAACCAGCATCAAGTCCATGCAACGAGAATTAGTCTGAAAATTCACAACCAATAAAAATCTGCATTTTTTTCCAGGAGTCAATGATTCCTATTTGCTTCTCAAATAAGACAACTCTTTCCCTGTACTGTGTAATATCATCCTTTAGCTAAATAAATCACAGAGACAGAGGAGGGTTTTTTTTTCTTCCAAAGCATTCACCAAAGGCCTCTGTGTGGTTTATGGTGGCATCTCATGAGAAGGCCCTTGCAACTGCACACTTAACTGAATAGATCATACACAATTTCCCTTCTGAGCATCATCAACACCAATACCATCTCATTGGCATAGAGTATGTTAGGATATGACCCATTTCCTTAGAAAATGTCATGAATGGATGTGAGTCCATGGCCTCAGAGGTGAACATAAGATCCTCAAAGTACTTCAACACAGGTATTACATACTATCCCTTGAATTACACTGCAAATCCTAAACCCTCATTACAATAATAACAAAAAAATTAACATACATATTAAAATAAATTCTCATTATTTTAAACTCCACCGTTTTTATGGTGACAATCAAGGGACCAAAATACATATTTTTCTTTTAGAAGAAATACTTTCAAAAGTATGTTCTTAATATTAGGCTTTAGTTCAATTTTTCAAATTTAAATTATTTTCCACAACTTACGAGGAAGAAGGTAATAAATGCTGATTTCTTTTTCTTTTCCAAATGGATAAATATGAAGGATCTGTGTGACAGAAAATAATTCAAAACCATGAAAGGACAGTGTTACAAACATGAAACAGTACCCTACAAGGGCAGATATTTTTCCTGATGGACAAATAATATTCTTTCATGTAGTCCATTTTACAAATGTCCTTGATAAATATAGCACTTCTTTTTGTCTACATGTATTTACCTTCTTACTTTTTTTCAAAACCATTTTAGCTGCAGGACTAAGTTCAACTTTAATAAAATCTGTCATAGGATTAGGGTTCCGCTCTGTAACCTTGTCAGAGTACCATTTTCTTATTTTATATCTGAAAGCTGACCTAACCATTGTTTGTAAAGTACTTACGATGTAGTTCCTTACATATTTTCAAACATGTTCTTCATAACTTCCCTTGTCCCTGGAAAAGCCATAACCAAATTGTAGCCAGGTGCTTGGTAATGTTGAGGAAATACTATAACAGCAAGTAAATGTGTGTATAAAAAAAAGCTGAGGTGAAATCAATTTCAACAATAAAACATATTTCATTTTCAGGTTTCTGAAACATTATTAAAAAGAGGGAACAGAATAAATAGGCAAGGCAACATGAAAGATACATTGACAGAGTTCTAGCAAACATTCAGCAGGAAATTTAAACTGATGCTCACATTGTGCCTTTTGTAATCACATCCATTAAGGATTTCCTGGACAGGTTTTCATTTCATCTTGAAAGCTGCAGATTACTATAATCTTAACTCAATACATGCTCTGCGTGGTTGTAATATCTTTTTAGAATGAGAAAAAAATCTTACATAGTTATAGCCTTTTTCATTTTGCATAGCATCAAATGGTTGAACAAATAACACAAAAATATTTTAAACAACATTAAGCTTGCAACATCGAGCACTCACAAGGCAAAAAGCTCAGAACTTGTTTAACCCCCCATTATGTATTGGAGGATAATGACAATGCCCAGGTTCATCTGACTGCTTTCCATAAGACTGCCTCTCCAGTTCCTGCAGAGATGGCCATCTCAGAATGTGGCAGGACCGGAGAAATTGTCTGTTTAGGTGTAGGAGTGAAGGAATTCTTTCCGATTCTCCCATTCCTTCACTTCCACACTTCTGAGCAGTGCCATTCCACTGCCCACAGTCACAAGGGTATTCTCTGCCGCTTCCTTTCTTGTCCTGATGAAATCCTGATTGCTTCAGAGAGCCCAGGGACAGATCAGTGTGCAAAACCCACCTCAACAATCACAGACTGGATCCAATTTGTGTACTTTTCAGTTTAATTTTCTCTGTTTGTCAATAGGCTCTTACATTTTAAAGAATCTTTTCCTTTCCTGACCTAGTGATGTTTCTTAAGGAGTTTTGGCAATTTGGATGTGTCTCAAGCTAAAAGGTTGCTTCTCCCTATTACGCCCCTTCAAAGTCCAGAACCTGGATATCAGATGATTTTTTTGCAAACGGTATTTATTTTTATTTGATTTTTAAATCAAGCAGATTTCTAATTTTGTTGTGAAGTAAAAGCTTTTAAAGCTTAGTCTTAAGTATCCACTCTAGGCAATAAAACTCTGAAAGAAGTTATAAAGAAGAATTTCTTATTTTAGACATAATTTATGAAGGCAAATAGGTGATTTGCTAGATTTTTATTTTGAAGATTGTGTTGACGTTGGAAGTCCAGAGGTGCAGAATAAAAGAGGGTTTTTTTTTGTTATGGATATTCTTTAGAGGAGACATAAATAGATGGAGGTGATATAGAATTATCCTTTGGATCGTTTATCCATACCTCATGTTGATTTATTTTTTTTTAACAGCCATTTCAGTTACAAAGCTGAGCCATTGTAGCCCACTGTGCAATAATGTTTAGTGAAGTCATTCTAGTTCTGCCGTAACTTCACTGTGAATACTGTGACCTAATATAAAGTCCTTAAACATAGCCTGAAATAAGGTTTCTCTGCTTGAAAGTATTTTCATCTTGTTTTTCATAGAACATGCTCTATGTTAGATCCATCTTCAGCAAATGACAGTAGCTCAGGAAGAATGGACAAGGGAAAATAGGCTAACACACTGATACTCACAAGCATGTGTTATCATATGGAGATGATTTACTTTCTGTGGCTTAGCGGCAGAACAAAAAAAAGCAACCCTCCTAGAAGTGCTTGCTTCTGCAGTTTGCTGCTATGGGTCAGATTAAGCTGGAAAACAAGAATTTCAATTTGACACTTAGTTGGCTGTAATTGTTGAAGGACTAAAACATACTTTCAGGTCTTATGTAATCGACTCACTGACTGAAGTATTAATTTGGGGTCAGAACCAAATGTATGAAAATATACTGATTGACCTGAAGAAGAGAAGAAGGGAAGATGATGACTGAGACTATACATATGCAAGGAGCACATTTAGAATTACGGTTACTGATAAAGATATGAGGTGCCACAAAACTCATTACTGGACAAAAATTCTGCAGTTAAATTATTGTGCTCTGGGTTTGAAAATTTATCAATACCAAAATTAAGTCTTGTTTCCTTCAAACCAGAAATGGCAACTATGAAATGCCAGTGACTTGAGAAAATCATCACCATTAGATTGTGCAATGACAAGATGGAAGTGCATTCCCACATGTCAGCACAAGTGATGTTGTTCTGATGCCCGAGGCTGTCGGCATGGCCATATTAAGCCAGCAGAGCTAAATATTCTCACTTTCAGCTGTGTTTTCTTTTCAAGTGAATTTGGACATCAGTCATGTAGATGCCAGCAAAAAATCTGGTTTTAGCCAGCTTCATTCTCTTGACATTGACAGCATTGTGCAGATTTACATGAGCATAGGGGCTGGCTTGCAGAAGTTGTTGGTATCTCAAGTGAAGGTCTTGGAAAAAGGATGTGCTTCAGCTTCTCCAAAAAATATTTTTAAGCATTTTTAGGAGGAGTGTTTGATGAAAAAAGTTCTCACTGAAGAAAAAAACATCTCTCTTGCAATTTTTAAAGGATAAAAAAATGAAACCCCCCCCATTTCCTTGGTTTTAAATAGAAATGTGAAAAGGTTTTGATGAAGACAGTTCTTCCTTTTAAGCTAATTTAGGCACTAAAAAGCTCAGAAACTATGCTTTCCTTCTGCTGTACAATATGATCTTTACCTTCACCACTGTTAAACCACACCAGAAGTACTGTGACCAGTTCTGGGGTCCCCAGCAAAACAGAGACAGGGACATATGAGAGACAGTCCAGTGAAACTTTGCAAAGACAGGGAAGGGACTGAAGCATCTCTCATGTGAGGAAAGGCTGATTCCTGGGACTGTTCAGCCTGGAGAAGGGAATGCTTTGGAGGTGATTTTATCAATATATACAAATATATGATGGGAGGGTGTAAAGACTGCAGGTTTTTTTCCATGTTGACCAGAAGCAATGGGCGAAAAATGAAACCCAGGAGGCTTCTCCCAAGCATCAGGGAACACTTTTTAATTGTGAGGGTGACTAAACACTGACACAGGTTGACCAGAAAGGCTGTGAAATCTCCATCCTCCATGATATTCAAAAGACATCTGGATACATTCGTGGGCAACTGGCCCTGCTTGAGCAGAGGATTTGGACCAAATGTCCCTTCCAACCTCAACCATTCTGTGATTATTATGTTTCCCTCCCTGTATATTGCACCATTTGCCAATCCTTCTCTTGAACCAATAACAACCCAACACCACTGGATGAGGGACTGAGATAGCAGAATAAGAGTGTTGCTGGGTACTTACTATCATGGATGTCACTAGGCTACTGACTTATATTGTAAGGATGTCAGTCTCTTACAATTTAACCCGTTTGTACTGTGACTCACATTCATGAAAAGATCTAATGTAATTTTAGCCAGTTCTGGATTTTGAAAGGCTGGGTTTGGTAAGGGCTAGGTGTCCTGGATATAGTGGCTGGGATCAGTTTGTCACTGTGTGGGTGTGGCCAGGGCTGTGTATTCTACACCCTCTATGTCATTTCTGAGGAACTGCTAATAACAGATCATTTGCAGCAGCTGCCCAGGGCACACCTGGCCCCTCAGGCTACAAACTGGGTGTTTAGGAACTCTGTGAGATAGGGAAGATTTCCTGTCTTCACACCAAGGACTCAGGTGTGATAATTCCCCTCCGGTGAGTCATTAGCACCTTCACACCTGAGGGGTCATGTCTGCTAATGGGCCAGCAAGGAGTATCCCATGACTCACCGAGTAAATCACCCACTGTGAAACTCCTCCCCCTGGGGGAAGTACTGGGCATTCCCACCTGAACCTGAGCATATATAATCTTGGGGTTTTGGGACTTCTGTTCCCACTTGTGGGATTCAGAGGAGGATCAGGGTCTCAACGGGACTGTGATCTTCCACTCTTGAGCAGACTGAAGCCATGATCCTCATCAACAGGTTTCTTTTTCCTTTTACTTTGCATTTAGGGTGTTCATGTGGTGTTCAGCACAGGGGCTGGTGAGCTCCACCCTGTTCATACCCCAGGGTGCTGGGTTGTACATCTGTTTTTTGTGGGCCAAATGGATTTTTCCTCTGTGTCATTGTACTTGTGATCTTTTTATTAAATTGTGATTCTGACTTGTAATCTCTTTTGGGGTTGATTTTGCTTCTCCTGCTGGTTTACCTTTAAACCAGTACACTGGGACACAGGTTATATACACCTGTCACAAAAATAATTCTTCAAATGTTGCAGAAGAAAAAAAATGCTAAAAGATACTTTCTTTCCCTTTGGTAGCAGAGCATGAAAAAATAATCATTTCTTACCTCTGTGAAATACAAATCAAGTGGGAATCAGATCAGAATGACACATTTCAACAAATATATTTAAATTTAGTTTAAAAATATCTTTAAGTACTACTTTCTGAGGCAATTAGGCTTCCTTGTTTTTCAAAGTACTAAGTGTAGAAAAAGAAGCATAGTATTTACTGCAATGGAAACACCTCCTGCCTCCCCACACCCACCCCTTCCCCACCTGCTTTGGCTGCAATTAAATATCAGGGATGGGGACATGTAGTGAGTTGCTAGGATAAAAGAGAAAATTAGATGTACCTTGCTGAAAAAAGGTAAGGCGTTCTTCTCTTAAAGTGCCCCTTTTAGACACTGGGTAATGATATGTTTCAAAAGCTTTAAGGGTCGAAGTCTAAAATTATTTATATCTAAAAAGAAATCTTTTGATGGAGGGAGGTGAAGGTATTAAGTTAATGGAAGATGACCAGTCCACAAAGCCAGTATTTATTTGGTGACTACTTCATTCCCAGGAATTTGATGGGTTGACATTCTGGCATGCAGTTTTCTCCTTCAGTGAGAAAGGTCTTTCTGTAAAAGTTCCCTTGAAGTTGTTCATGAGATTGATAAAGTTCGCTGTGTTTCTTCAATGTCCCTTTTCTCAAGCATCCAATTATAAAGTGACTTAAGGGACTGAGCCACAGCAGAAAGGAAATGGTAGTGTTAAAGCGTAGAAGTCAGCACCTAGTTGGAAGTACACAAACCTTCCATGCATTTGGAGGTACTACTCCTCCTGTATTCCACCTCACTTGAAGCTGGAAACAAAACCTTTAAGCCTGCTGCCTGTTGGTAACTTAGTGTGCTCTTTAGACCTGACTTATGTGTAGTGTTAACCTTTATACTTAGCCACAAGGGGAAAATGTGATTGAGAGCCCCAAATCTTTCAATCTCAGCTGTAATGGGTAATAAGGGCAAAAACATATAATTTGCTAATCAAATTAAAACTTGTGAAAGTTTTCTTAAAGAGTGCTTGGTATTATACTTGTGAAGGTTTTCTTAAATTGCCAAATGTTAAACCACAGTGTTATGTATGTTGTGCTGGTTGTGGGTTTTGGACTTTATTGATAAAGGGAAGTAATGGCCCGGGCAGCTTGGGGGCCCTGAGAGACGCATGCAGACGATTCATTATGAATTACAACATGACTCCGTTTA
>JAWWMO010000138.1:16960828-16978811 GCA_035047845.1 Dendrocincla fuliginosa | reverse complement strand
TTGCTAATCAAATTAAAACTTGTGAAAGTTTTCTTAAAGAGTGCTAGGTATTATACTTGTGAAGGTTTTCTTAAATTACTAAATGTTAAGCCACAGTGTTATGTATGTTGTGCTGGTTGTGGGTTTTGGACTGTATTGATAAAGGGAAGATTCGCTGTCTTCATCTTTGAAGCACCTAGCAGCTCCTAGCAACAGCAACGGGATAAAGTGAAACCAAAAGAGAACAGCCTCTAGCAAGGAGACAGAGTCGAGAGAAAGGACAAAGTGGATCTTTATTGGGAGATTCGAATGAAAGCGGGAACGAAGTAAATTTGGTTGGAAAACAAAGGGTATAAAAGCAGACTGTAAATCTGTTAAGGGCGTGGTCCATGTGGAGCAGGAGTCTCCCGGATGCCCAGTGCGCTGTTTGCTCATTTTCCTTTAATTTTACTTTAATAAAGTTTAATATTCCAAATTTTCAAGATTATGGTCTTTTACCTATAACATCAGCCCACAATTATATAGGTTTGTACTTTGTTCTTTGCAGTCTTTTCATATATTTGTCAAAGTATTATACTGAAAGGTGTTGGCAGTATTTTAGATAAGGCCTCACCAGTGCTGAATGTAACAGATCGGTCTCATGCCTGGGCCTCCATTGTCAGGATGTATTTTATCACATTTCTCTGTACTTTCATCAGATAGCATAATGAAATTAAGAAAATATATTGGGAAGTAGAAATTTTAAAAGCCCTTAGTATTTTTGTTTAGAATGAGAAGATATGAAGCAATGCAATTAATGTTTCACACGTTGTGAGATAAGATAGGGAAAGTTTGATGTACAGATTCATAGGCATCTGTCTTGCAAAGGCAACACTTGGATGGTGGCTATATAAAGAGAGCAAATAAAGATAAGGGAAGAGCTAGTGAACTTATCTTTCCTGATCATGCACTTAAAACACATGGGAAAAAATGTGTTTAACTAACAGAAAATGCTGATTAAGTTTTACTTTTCAAGGAGTTACCATCAAAGGAGGTGTTATTGTTCCATTTCTAAGTGCTGAAGAACAGAAGAGGAAAACAAAAGGGAGTTTTATTTTGCAGGTTTTCCCTTCCAGAGTTTAATGTGAGAAAGATAATATTGCACTACTAAGGCTTAAAATGAATGTTTTCTATAAATACTACTTTTTAATGGATCCTGAAAGAGACAAATGTTTCTTTTACAAAAAGTTTTGGTATTGTACAAGTTGTAAGCTGAAGAAAGGCACTATACTGCATTTACAGTTTTAGTTTTAAGTATTGAATACCTGCATGTGTACAAAGATTATTAATAGAAAGGATGATTAAGAAATATATTGCAACCTTAGAGGGAAATGCTGTAATGTTCATAATGTGCTGAGTGCCATTGATTTGCTATAAATGAAATGTAGAAATGTAAGAAAATATAGAAATGTAAGAAAAAATAATATAAGCTGAAAGCAATAAACAAAACTATTTTTTAAATCTCTTAAGTAGATACAGAGACTTCTTTAAAATGCTTGATGTTCAGCTTTTCCCACTGTAGCGGGTACAAAGCATTCATTAAGAACTCGTTGTTAAAATTGATGATGGAATTATAAGATTTGATGTCTCTGATGTCTACAAAGGGTTAATTATTTAAATTAATAAGCTTGGAGAACCTTTTAATGTGTCTCTAATTTTTGCTAGAGGGACCTACTGGAAGAAGGTATTCTTCATTTCTCCCTTTCCAAACTGAATTCATGATGTGGACCAGCAAAGGCAGCAGGGACAACATATATCTACATAAAAAGATGAGATTTGAAGGGACGGTACCTGATCTCTGTGCTGTGGAGTACCAGGTGATTTGTGATGGTTTTCAGATTACTGCCATTACTGATCTTCCAGGTAGTGGCGATGAAGTGGCAACCTGTAGTCCAAGGTGACTTCAGTGCATTGGGACACTTTGTAAGGGAATCTGGGGCTGAAGTTATTTTCTACTCTATGCTTTCAGTTGAAGGTAGCAGCATTCAAAGAAACAGACCGTCTGAGTTTTTTAATACATTGCTCTGCAGCTGGTGTCACCACCAAAATTTTGGGGGTTTTGACAATGGAATGGCCCACACAGCACTGGGTATGGTGGCAGACGGTACTCATCTATCTGAGCTTGGGTCCTTGGCAGAGCTTTACACGACATGTAATGGGGAAAAAGGGCAATATCAGGGTTGTCCCTGGCAAGCTTCAGGGTGATAAGCAAAGACTGGAGGGACAGACTATTACTGAGGGCCCTCTGCCTGCTCTGAAATGTCCTAATCACACTGGAGCACACTTGTGGTCTTAACGAGATGATCCAGGGACTCCTGAGGTAACAGAAGTCAGTAGAAAACACCAGAAAAAAACATCTCAAAGAACTTGAAGAGTGATACTCTAAGAAAACACAGCCGACAGCCCAGATGAGGTACCTCCACACCAAAGGCCTCAGCACTACCAACAGAGAGGAGGAGTTGGAAGCAACCGTGCTACTAGAAAGTTATGACTTTGTTGTCATTACTGAAACTTGGTGAGATGTATTCCATGACTGCAGTTCAATGTCTACAGAGTGTTCAGAAAAGACAGGTGAGGAAGGAGAGGTGGAGAGGTTGCTCTCTACATCGAGGTGGTTTGAGTGTGAAGAGTTCCTCACTGTCTCTGAGGAAGAGCCATGAGGTTGAAAGCCTGTGGGTAAGGATCAGAAGTCAAGGCAACAAAGGTAATCTTGCTGTTGGTGTCTACTACAAGACACATGAGGAAGGGAAGCCCATTGACAAAGTCTTCTTGCTCCAGCTACAGGAGTCATTGTGCTCACAGGCTCTTGTCCTTCTGGAGGAACTACCCTGAAATCTGCTGGAAAGGTAACATCTCAAGCTATAGGCAACCCAGGAGACTCTTGGAGTGCATGGAGGATAACTTCTTGAACCAGGTGATAGTCAACCCAACCAGAGGAGATGTGATACTGGATGTAATGGTCATCAGCATGAGCAAGATAATCAAGGACATCAAGATTGGAGGCAGCCTAGGCTGCGGTGATCATGTGTTCATGGAATTTGTGGTCCTGAGGGATATGGTTCAGGTAAGAAGTAAAGTTAGGCTCCTGAATTTTAGGAAAGCAGACGTCCAGCTTTTTAATGATAGTCAATAGGATCCTTTGGGAGACTGCCCTCAGGTACAAGGATGTGGAATGGAGCTGGCAGACCTTTAAGGAAGTTTTCCATAGAGTGCAAGATCTAGCAAACCCCAGGAGCAAGAAATTGGGCAAGAAGGCTGAGGTACTCAAAAATGGTTTTTTTCCTCAGTGTTCAATGGCAATTTCTCTTCCCACACCTCTCATGTTGATGGACATCAGGATGGGGACTGGAGGGAGCAAAATGCTTCCCACTGTGAGTAAAGATCAGGTTCCTGATGACCTGAGGAACTTTAATGTACATAAGTCTATGGGACACAATTAAATGCATCACAGAATTCTGAGGGAATTGGCTGATGTAGTTTCCAAACCATCCTCCATGGTACTTGAAAATTCATGGGCGCCAGGTAAAGTACCAGGTGACTAGAAAAAGGGAAACATTGTATCCATCTTTAAAAAGGGTAGAAAGGAGGACCCTGGGAACTAACAGCCTGTCAGCCTCACCTCTGTTCCTGGGAACATCACAGAACAGATTGTCCTAGAAAATATGTTAAGGCATGGGGAGAACAGGGAGATGATTTGAGACAGCCATTATGGGTTCACCAAGGGCAAGTCCTGCCTGACCAACCCAGTGGCCTCCTTTGATGGACTCTCTTCATCAGTGGACAAGAGAAGGGTTACAGATGTCACTGATTTGGACTTCAATAAAGCCTTTGAGAGAGTGCCCCACAACATCCTTCTCTCTGAATTGGAGAAAGATTGATTTGATGGGTGAACTATTAAGAAATTGGTTGGATGGTTGCATCCAGAGAGTAGTGGTCAAGGGCTCAAAGATGGGCTTCAGTGACAAGTGGCATCCCTCAGGGGTCTGTATGGGGACCAGTGTTGTTTTATATAGTCATTATTGACACAGATAAAGGGATTGAGTGCACATTTAGAAAATTTGCAGGTGGCACCAAGTTGAGTGGTGTAGTTGACATGCCTAAGTATGGGATGCCATCCAGAAGGTCATGGACAAGCTGGAGAAGTGACCCATGGGAATCTCATGAAGTTTAACAGAAAAATTGGGAAAACCGAGTTGGCTGACATTCATGACAGCTGTTGAAATGTGAAATACTAGGGAAGGATCATCAGGGTGAATGACGCTGTATAAATGCAACATGATTTTTAGCTCAGCCCATAGCAGATCTTGTGACAAGGGCAAAGAGTGAGGTATGGACATCACTTTTAGGTTTTGGGGTTTTTTTTCTTCTGTAGGCAAACTTTCTCCCAGGAAAGAAATTGAAGGTAATAGCCTTTCTCTGGTTCACTTATGCACAACACCATTCCTAGGTATTCTTGATTCTTTTGCATCTGGTCCAGGATTTGCTATAGCCCAGTGCATTCAATCTCTTTCTATGCCAATCACCATACCTCTGTCACATGAGTCACCTTAGAGGATGGCTGTGCCTCTGAGCTTGTAACTTGTCTTGAATAAAGTGTGGTTTCCACACTGCTTGCACATGTCCAATGATCACCTGACTCAATCCCACCCTTAAAATCAGAATTTGAACCCTTCGCAATCTCAATTTATGTCTAATGAGTGGGTGGAAAGAAAGCAGCCATGTCTTTCCAGAAGTACTCTATTGAGAGATCATATATCTATCTAAGGTTGAGGCTCCCTTATTTCTCTTTCTCCTGTTCTTCTACCCAGAAGAGCTGAGCACTCCTATCTGTAAAGAAAAAAGTGTTTGAGTTTTCTTATACGCAAGCAATGCACCCAGAAAATGTGCAGAAAAACACTTGATGTGTCTCTGTTTGGCAAAATACTATCTTACAGCTTTGTCTGTCATACACAAATTGCTATCTGGAATTTAGGATTCAGATTGCAAGAGGGAATGAAACGATCTCACTACAGGCACAGGCTCATAAAGGGGAGAAAAGCTGATCTGATAGAGGAGTAGTAGCATGACAGTAAACAACAGGACTGGAATATCTACATATCCCTTACTTGGTCAGAACTGGCTTTCTGTGTTGTGAGCAGAAATTGAGGTTATGGGGACTAATCCTAATCCGATTTGATACAGCAGTCACTGGATTTGTTCAGACCAGAATTTTATGCTGTTTCTTTTCATACTGGGAAATTGGACCAAGACGGCTCTTTATGCAGCCTGTCTGACTCTGTCATGGCTAAATACATTTGTTTTCTTTGTTTTGGAGAGGAAAAATTTCTCCTAAATAATAAACTGTGGTTATGAATTATGAACTGTTGTCTAGGCTTTTGCTACTCACTTCATGGCAGAACTGACTATCAGCATTTTTAGTTTCCCTGCATTCCAGAAGGTAAAATATTTCAGAAAAATCTCAGATAAATCCCTACATTTCTGCCCCAAAAAGCAAACTGTCCAGACAGATGAGAATTATTAAAATTCAAGTCCCTGATGAATAAAAAGCAGAATTGCATAATTCATTATATTTGAATGGCATTATTTAACTGATTATAATTATACAACAAATTAGAAATTTGTTTAATGTAAATTTGCCCAGAGCAAGGTTTCACAAATTTCTGGCAAATATGGTTACTGTTAAAGTTCAGTTACTGTCACAATGTAAAACAGCTTCCTGCTCCCATGTTTTTTTTTCCTGGTTTTCTGGTGCTTTCAACTTGATTTAAAAAAGTAAAAGGAGTATTTAATTGTAGTGAAAACATTGTGAAGGACCAGTGACATGGATATGGAAAGTAGGGCACACACCAACATTTCATCTTGAGTATGGGCAGTTGCTGCTTGCATTTGGTATTACAGCAGTCCACGGGCCTTTCTTTTGGCTTTTGGTTTGGTGTTTCTTTGGGGATTTTTTGTTGTTTTGTTTTTTTTTTTTTTTTCCCCCAAGAATTCTTCTTCCTCATGAATTAAGTTTTATGTCGTTCTTTGAAATATGAGCAAATTTTCTTACCAGTTCTGAAAAGAATAATTTTGCAGTGATTTCCAAATTCTCAGCTTCAGATGCTGTAGGAGAGGTTGCTCTCTCTCAATACTTGTTTTCTACACCTTGAATATAAGACATCTTTGAATACACCAAGTTACTAGACCTTTTAGTGTTTTGGGGGTTTTTTTTGTATAATTCTTTGGTCTTTCAGTTTGTCACCCTCCATAGCACACCCTCCTCCAATAAGACTTATACACAAATATTTAATTCCCAGCATTCAAAATGAAGGCAGAGAATGCTACATGTCAGCTGTGTTACAGGATCATGCATATGCTCAGATTTTTGTATCTGGAGGGCTAGTCAGTGATATCCTTTAAAAAACAGGATGCTGAGTTTTCTGAGTTTTGTTTCTAGCTAGAATAGTAAGCTGATGTTCTTCATGCTGCGTGAGTTTTTAAGTCTGTCAACATGTGGGTCAACTTTTGGCATAGGTGGCATCTTATTCATGGATGTATGAGAAGCTTACCTGTGTGCATTTCTCCTCACAGTTTGTACAAGGCTGGAGGAGCCATTGTTTCACAAAACTTAGAGGAATATGAACATTTTACAGAATAATAACATGTTTCAGTATGTTGGAATTTTTCCTCTCTTGTTAAAAGCTAAAGGAACTATACGTTACTGTGTGACAGCCATTCTGAAAACAGCCCTTGGTCATAGACTGTTTCTCAGTTCACAGAAACAATCAAACTTAAGTGCTTAAAACTCCCTAGTCTTACAACTAATATAGAAGATGGACAATTAATTGTGAAACACAGAATGGACTGTTTTGCACTGGTAAATTTGTTATTAAATAGCCATCAGTTTTTAGCTTAAGAATGTTAAAGCACTTAGTAAAATCTTGTACTGCTATGACATGTTTTTTTGTCTGTCCATGAAAAACATGTGGAAGCCATGTCTTTAGCTAAGTTTCTTAATTTTGAAATGCTTTTTCTTCTGTAGCGAATAAAAGCTTTTCATACAAATATTGTTAGCTGAAAAGTCCCCCAAGTAATGTGTTTAATGTTGAAAAATCAATATATTTAATTTAATTTTCTAGGCTTTTCTTTATATTACTGTATGAATATGAAGTAAACACTGAAATGAGTTATTTAAAAATAGAAGATTAGAATGTTTTTTTTTTTCCACAAAGATTAAAATGAAACATTGTTACCTATCTAAACAGTAGTTTCAATTTTCATTGAAAGAAAAAAATTTAAGAAAACAACTTACTTTTGATGAACTGTCATTTTTTTGATATAAAATACATTGCAGGAAGAAAAATCTGACTAAATATATGTACCAGTAAGAAGAAATACAATTTTCACTGTTGCCAACATGAAGACTTACACAAATGCTTAAAGGTAAGAAGAACCTGTAACTTCTACTGAAGTTAAAGAAGGGAAATATGTGAAAGGTTTATTATATATATCTCAGCAATCACATGTATAGACAGAGGTGCAGGCATGAGTTCAGGAGGAGGAAACCCACAGCCCTACAACAACTATGTGTAGCGCTGTAAGTTTAAACTTTCATTTGAAGCAAACAAACCCCAAAACACACATACAAAAACTATGAACAAACCCTGTTACATGCTTTACTATTTATAGTAATAATCTTGAAAACACAGAACAAATATAGGTGGATAATGATTGCATGGTCTAAACAGCTCACAAGTGACACAGACTTTGCAGCCATGAAATCTAGAGTGTGAGGTCTGGTGATTTCAGACTGCCCAGAACTAAGCTAAGCATTTCTCACAGTATCCCTTGTAGTTTTGCACCCTGTGCATCAGAAACCACCTATTGTTGTTGCAGGTACTCCTGTTTGGTTCCTGATGTATCAGCTGAAGGCTCTCCTGCAGGCACAGCTCAACAGACAGAACCAGCCCAAGGCATCCAGTGGAACAGGGCAAGAGCTCCTCAATCCATTCTAGTTGAAAACAACTGGGTTACCACAGACCAACTGTTTTAAAGAGTGCAAACACTGCTCTATGCCAAAACACTTTGTGGAGCAACAATAACATCAGATCTTAATAAAGTTCATAAACTATGATCTTGAAAGTAGGAGCAGTGACTTTTTTCAGTTTATTGCCACTAAGGATGTGTGAAAAGGTCTTGTGAGGGAGAACACTATTCCTCTCACATACAAGGCATCAAGAATGTTTCATTAGCTGAGCAGCTCAGTAACCAAAACTTAGGGATCTGTGGAGATAGACTGCCAGTGTCCTGGGCTTATGGCATCTATGGAAGAATGAAAATTCTGGAGTAATTTTGCACCATTCTCAAACTGCATTAACTTCACTAAATTATTCCAGATTTCTCTTCCAGGTCACTAAGAAGTCTTCAGTAGGCTTGCTATATAACAGTTTCCCCTCTGTGTTCTAATCCAACAATTAATTCTTTATAGATCACTGTTAAGGAACCAAGTTGTTTGTTTTTTCCCCTACTGTGCTCATGATATGGGAATCTTTTTCTTATTAATCTGTAGGTGCTCACTGTGCTCACTTGTTTACTAATGTATACTTTGTCTTGTTTCCCAGGGTATGTTTTTGAATTAGAAAATCACATTCTGCCCTTTCTTACATAATCATAGAAGAACTTCTACTGTTGCTCTTCATCTCTTGGACTTTCATATTCTATACACCAGGCCTGGACTTAGGTAAGATACCACTGAGATGATAAGACACTCTGACAGATCTGCAGTGCTACAAGAGTCACCACACCTCAGCCCCAGTCTCTCAGCCTGCTGCATCATCTCCACAGGGGCAGGAAAAGTGGGATGAGCTCCTGGCTGCTGTTGCTCTCAATGGCTTGGCAGACATCTGCCCTTGGCAGGAGGCAGACAGTAAGAACATGCTAAAAAACAGCCTTGCTCATGTCTCCAGTGTGGCCAGTGCTGAGGTCCAGTTGGCAAGTGATGCCTGGCTGCTTTCTGCTCCTCTCTCCTGCCATCTGCACTCTGGTGGGGCTGGATTGGAATAAGCAATTTCAAGCTGTTTACAGTGGCTGGTGTACAACTGGTGGGTACTCTGTGCTGCCTCTAAGTTAGTTGCCAGCTTTTTGCCAAGGACATTCACTGAAATATTTGGGGTTGTATGAGAACTTAAAACAGTATGCTGCTCAAAAAAAAAAAAAAAAAAGAAAAAAGAAAAAAAAAAAAAAAACACAAAACAAAGCAAGCCTAAAAACTCATTTGATCTACAGACCACCTAGAGTACAATTTAGTACAATTTAGCCTTCTTGTACTGGTGTGATTAGTGGGATGTAATTTAACAAGCACAAGTGCCAGATTCTGCACCTAGGACAGGGTAAGGCGAGGCACAAGTAAAGATGGGGAGAGGAGTGGCTGGAGAGCAGCCCTGCAGGAAGGGATCTGGGGGTGCTGGTTGGCAGCAGCACAGTGTGAGTCAGCAGTGTGTGCCCCGACAGCCAAAAGGGCAAACCCCATCCTGGGGTGTGTCAAACATGGTATATAACCTGTTGGACAAAATAGGTGATTGTCCCACTGCACTCACTGTTGAGACAGCCTCACCTTGAGTGCATTTCTGGGCTGCACAAAATTAAGACTATGAAGGTCCTTGAATGATCCAGAGGACAACAAAGCTGGTGAGAGGGCTGGAAGACATGTCCTGTAAGGAGCAGCTAAGGATGTTGGGTTTGTTTAGTTTGGAGGAAAGAGGGCTGAAGAGTGACCTCATTGCTCTCCCTCCATCTTTCTGAGGAGGGGAAGCAGAGAGGAAGGTGCTGAGCCCTCCTCCCTGGGGTCTGGTGATAGGATGCATCAGAATAGTTGGAAACTCCACCAGGGGAGGTTTAGACATGGAAATAGGAAGCATTTCTTATTGAGTGGGTGGTCAAACACTGGAAAAGGCTTACTGGAAAGGTAGTCAATGCTCACAAGCATTAAAGTGTTTAAAAGATATTTGGACAATGCCCTAAATAACATGCTTTAACTTGGTCAGCCCTGAATTGGTCAGGCAGTCAAATTACATGATTATTGTAGGTCCCTTCCAACAGAAATAATCCGGTTCTGTTCTATCTTAAAGTCTGTTTCTTTAACATTGAATAAACCCATTAATTATGGGGGATTTTAGCCATGTAGATGCACCTCTCCTTGTTTTAATATACTTTCCACTATGATGCTCTTAAAGTTTCCTGCCTTCTTGCCTTTCTTTATTCTTCATTCTACTCTTAAAACTTTTCTTGATTTTGATAGACTATAGAAAAGTTCTTTCAAAGTTTACTGCCTCTACGTATTCCCTATGAAACTCACCTGCTCTTCTCGTGGCAAATCTAACAGAACAGTGATTGAAATTGCTGAGTAGAGATACTAGACTTCCTGCTTCTGTTAAATCATGACTTCTCTGCAGAAGTTGAGTCTTTTTCTGTTCCATAGGCATTAAAAATGAATTATTAAAAAAACATTCAGACTGATTTATTTGTGTTTTTCTGGTGCTGATGAATTTGACTGAAATCTACCCATTTAACACTCTGACTCCTGCTAAAGACTTTAACTTAAACTTCCTGAAAATAGTAATAGACCTGGAAGCAAGGGCTCTAAAAGCCATTCACTACTCAAATATATTAGGTCACTAAAATAGAAAAACAGCATTTGAGGGTTGGGAGGAGTGTTGTTATTTTTGCTAGTTCTAAAATATAATCAACTTTGAATACAAGTTCTAAAGGGTAAAAATTAAATATGGAGAAAATCTCAGTGCAATTACTAAGATGCCAATACCTATACAGAGAAGTTACTTAAGGATTTGGAGCAGCAAAAAAATAGAGATTCTCTCTGGAGGAAGAAGGAAAAGGAGAAAGTACTTCTGCCAAAGAAAATTAATGCCACATCTGGCAAATAATCTCTTAGATACCTGGGCACTCTGGTAACTAACCGGCTGGGAATGAGAGGAAGACAAGACTCAGACATGTTATGGAGAGCTATCAACCTGCTCTGGGGAGTTCACAAAGTGCGAAGTGCTTTCCAAGTAAGCTTGACCTGGGCACCTCGATCCCACTGATAACTTAATTCCCAGTACTTAGATGCTGTTACATTTTAGATTACCTTGTTACTGATTTATGAAGTCTCCTGACTGCAGTTTTGCATCAAATACTGTAATTAACTCATCTGGGAAAGTTTTTCTTCTAGAAATGTGCCATTTAATAGCAAAGAGAAAACAAAGGTAAGCCATAATTATGGTAAAACAATTTGAGAGGTTACCAAACCCACTGAACACTGCTGTCATGGTTGTTTGAGGGATGTATGTAGGCTTTTGTCTGCAAGTGAGATTCTCCATAACAGAATTCCAGTGTAAGGTGATGTGAGAAATACATCTGATATTTACATACTCATATCTATGTATTTATTAATTTAGTTAAATTCTTCCTCATGTTGGAAATATACAGAAGTCATACCAGAACACTGAGAAACTGAACAACCTGCCAGGGACCTAATTTCTCCCACTCCCATACCAGGTAGAAGATGAGATGTGAAAGCAGAGCTGTAAAACGGGGAGCTGGGCAGAGGGGAAAAAGCAGAGCAATAAAGAGAAAAATGTCAAGTGTTTCACCAGGCCTTCTCTTTGTTTCCGCTTTTATACACAATTATCTGCACAGACACATTTTTAATGAATTTTAACCAAATGAGAATATAAAAAACTAGTGCACAGCCGCATCATAATAGTAAAACCAAGACACAAAAAGTTGGCTAGAAGGAATTCTCTGAAGCAGAATCAATCTCCACTTTGCATTTCATGTCTGCAACACACCTTGGCTTAAGAAACTTGCTCAGGTAGGGCATCTCATTTCTGTCTTTACTGTTGGCCCAATATAAACCAGCAAACATTTGTGACAAGGTAAGTACTCTGAGTTGCCACTGTACCCTTATTATGTGCAGGTAAAAATCCACAAGTTTTCCTACTAGAATGTTCCTTAGATGGACAAATTCTTTAGCGTTCATTAGGCCTTTTCCCTAAGTTTAAATCTTTAATGTAGTTGTAGTTGTGGATGTTTGTTGCTACAGGTCTTGGTTATGAAATGACAGATGTTTATCTAAACAACTTTTCTTCTCTGTAGAGAAGCAGGACTGAGGAAGGAATGCACAGACTGAAATGGGGAAGATGGACACAGATGAATGTGAATAATTTTTTCCACTACCAAGAATGATTTTATTGACAGCAATAAAAAAACTTGTTCAATCCACCTCTTCTGAGGATGCCTGTAGGACTGGGGGAAACAATCATAATTACGTTCAGACACTGTTACTTGAACTAGCTCTACTTTCTATTCTATTATAGAATACTATACTTTGTGGAATTTCATGGTTATATTTTGCTCCAGAGTTGTTTTTTGGTTTGTTTGGTTTTGTCTGAGGTTTTTTGTTTTGATTTGGTTTGAATTTTAAAGATTTTTTTTTTTTAAAGTTAAAATGTAATTTAAAAGTTGACCTTAAAAAATAGTGTGATAAGGAAAGTTATTGGTGTAAATAAAGTGCACTACAGACACACCTGCTGTGAAAGTTGCAGCCCATCTACTGCAATTGGTGGTTTGAGATAAGAAGAAGCAAAAGAAACATGAGGAGACATAACAGGCCTGAAATGGATGACTTTGTGGTAAATCTCTAAGGGCTGTTCTATTTCACAGCTCTAATCCTCTGCAAGCTGCATCCAAGTCAGAGGTCCAGAAGAATGTGTTAGTACATCTACTCTACCTTTTTCAAAGTTAAACCTGTGTTCTCCTGCAAAGTCAATGCTCATGAAAGATCCTGTGTCACAAAAAGGGAGCAGAAGAAATTAAAGGCAAAAAAACCCCTATTCAAGTCACTCAGTGTCCAGCTCCTCCTAGAGAGTCTATCACATCCAAAACTTACCAGAAGCAAAACAACTCAGCTGCACTTGTCAGCCTTACACAGACAAAAGCTCCTGACTCCATCTAGAGGTACCTAGCTTATATTTAAGGAACCCACACTGCAATCAACATCCATTTCTGTGGGAGGCTAAGTACAGCCAGTAACCTGCAAATCTAATTATATACTAAGGAATGAATGAGTGGGGGAATGACAGTGAGTGGCAGGGCACTAAAAGTGCAGACAACATTCACTATAAAGTGGAACAAGAGAAAACAATCCCAATGTCAGTGTACAAAGGCAGCTTCTGAGCCAACCTTTACCACTCAGGAAGGAGTCATAAAGCAGTAAGAGTTAATTGTATGAGAATGTAAGTTCAGTGTTCAGCAGTGGTCAACAAAGAAACATTCAAAATTATTAAGAAAGGAGTAAAGAATACATTATGGCATTAAATGTGTGCAACATTGACATCTATGGCACTGTAGAGAGTTCCAATCCTTTCTGGAAAGACACAAGAGCAATGCAAAAAGGGGTCAGAAGGTGGTGACAAGATGAGCAAGGGCTTTAACAACAGGGACAGTTTAAGAATGAGATCCATCAGCCTGGAAAAGGAATGTAACAACCCACACATGCAATTTCTTTAAAGTTTTTTCAATTCTTCTGTGACATCACTGAGAATATGTATGTGAAAAAAGAAAGGATACAGTTGTTTCAGGCTTAGTAATTTTGAGAATAGCAATAGCTCAACCCTTAGATGTAGGATGTGGAAATATTGAATTCTCAGGCTTTTTGAAGATATTGTCTCTTTGAGACATACACTCTATATTCTGGAGCAGATCACAAGCAATATGTGTATAATATTTTTAAACTGGAAAATTGAAGACTCACTCTAGTAAATTTAATGTGCAAATTAAATTTCAAAGTTTTCTTCTTAAAAACTTAATCTTCCATGTTTTTAAGAATCATGCCTGTTAACTCTCCTATATCAATATCTAAAAAATAATGTTTACAGTTAGCCAGTTACGTTTATTTTACTATATACACAATGCTTTCAGAACCTGAAGCTTTAAAGTCTTGCAAATGTTCTGATAAAATACCTGGTTTTTTTTAAAATGTTTTTCCCATTTTTACCTTCAAAGAGCATCTATAGAAAAATCCAAGCAAGTATCTAGCAAGCACAGATGTTTTCTCAAAATAGTCACGAAGACTAGACACTCCCATGACTGCCAAGCCCATGAAATCTCTTCCATCCCACGGGGGTTGGGTTGTGTGGCATACTCAAGTGTATTGTTTGGGCTTGAGGTTTTTCCAAGCATATTTTACTGTGCTTAAATGAAAAACAATCAGGCTTGTGGGAAGAGAAGGTGGAGGGGAAGTTCCATTACTAAAGTCAGCAGTGTTAATAGCTTTGTTATGAAGCAGACCAAAATTTTCAGGTTACAGACCAAGTCTTTGCCTGGATTACATACTGACACCAAACACTAAGCTTGCTCCAGATCTCTTTTTCTTTTTCATAGCAATTTTTAAAATAATACTAATTATATTTTGGTTTGGGGATTGTGGTTTTTTTTTTCTAATTCTGTTAAAATTTAAAAATATATATATATATATATAGTCAAATTACAACTGTATTGGAACAATTAAAGCAAAAGATTCTGTCAGTACTTCTTACCAGACACAATATATGTGAAAGGTATTTACGAATTTAGTTACTGTGCTCCAAATACATGTATTACTTAGTCATTCTCACTTCTTTGAAATCATAGTTGCATTTAAAATCTGTCTTTGAAGGAAAATACTAACTGATCATTTGGAACAGGGTGTTTGAAATTTTACTCAACTTCCATTTCTTCATGTTTTATGATAAAATACAAAATTTAGGCTTGTTACCAGGAAAGGCCATTATATTCATCAATGACTTCAAACAGAGAAGTGGCATCTGTTAATGAGCCTCTTTTGGACTGGTTAGCATGTGTGAAGCAGGACAAATAGTTCAATAACAAATAAATCTAATCAAATAAATTACACTTCTGCCCAACTTGAAAACAACACAAAAAAAACCCCCAAAACATGATTTTTAGCACTACAGCTTTCAACACAATTATTCAGGATATAGTTTTTCAGTACAGAAATCCCTGCCCCAAACTGTTGCAGTACAGCTAATATGACAGGTCTGTATCTGTATTTCTGGTATTTTTTTAATGTCTTGACAATTATTGCTCAAAAGAAAAACAAACCAACCAAACAAAAAAATCCCCCAAACACTTCTAGGTAGTTCAGAAATCCAAACCCAAAAGCTCTTTTACAAAGTGTTTTAATTCTGTTCCAGCAATACTGAGACAACAAAGTATTCTTCATCAATTCAGATCATACTGCAGTGTTATTCGTATAGTTTGGTTTAAGGAGGCCTGTGTCCTTAAGTGACAGGAGTCGAACTAGGAGAGAAAAATTATCAGCTGAATTTATAGATGAACTATCCCCTCTTTTTCATCAATGTCTAGCCATGAAGCTTTGTGTGAAACTCATTTATTTTCTGGTGTAATAAGGTCAACTCCATACTTCCATAACTCCATAATTTCAGCATATCATGAAAGGTGGAAGTACACCCCAACCCAACTCCATTTTCCAATATGATATACAATTATATCATATTGCACTTACATCATAGAAACACAGAATCATAGAATAGTTTGGGTTGGAAACGGCCTTAAAGATCATCTGATTCCCACCTCTCTGCCATAAGCAGGGACACCTTCGAGTAGGCCAGTTTGCTCAAAGCCTCATCTGGTCTGGCCTTGAATACTTCCAGGGATGGGGTATCCAAAACTTTTCTGGCCAACCTGTTTCAGTGCCTCACCACCTCCACACTAAAGAATTTCTTTCTCGTATCTTATCTAAACCTACTCTCTTTCAGTGTGAAGCCACTCCCGCTATTCTATCACTACACACTCTTGCAAGGAGTCTGTCTCCAATTTTTATGGTGTCTCCCTTCAGGTATTGGAAGGCCAGAGTGAGGTCACCCCTAAGCCTTCTCATTTCCAGGCTGACCAACTCCAATCTCTTAACCTTTCCCTCATAGGAGAGGTGCTCCATCCCTCTGCTCATCCTGGTGGCCCTCATCTAGATTCACTCTGACAGGTCGATGTCCTTCCTGTGCTGGGGACCCCACAGCTGGATGCAGTAATCAAATACTATATATTTTAACATGTTTAGCAATGTAAAGCACATAAACAAATTACATTGCATATTTTCTTGGATAAAACCAAACAATAATTCTATATTTAAGGGATTAGGTCCTGCACATGAAGCAAGGATGCATATCTGCTTCAAATTTAAAGTAGTTTCCTCTGTCTGTGGAATAACAGAATATGCATACCCCTCCTTTTCAGCATAATGGAGAGGAAACTAGAAGTGGTGTATAACTGGAACGAGTCACTTCTACAACTGGGCCAGAGGGCCTGTTTTGCAACCTCACACTCACACCTATTATTTCAGTTTTACAGCCATTAGTGCAAATACACAAATAATATTTAGTTATGTGAAGCCTTTCTTTCTTCTCAGACCACAGGGCACATCTTATTCAAAGCTCTCTGTGTCTGAACTATAATGTCTATAAGGGAAACATGTCTGGTTTTCTTCTTTTTTCCCTGCTCCAATTTGTGACAGTGACATCATGGAAGGCGCCACCACTAATGAATATCCAAAATTGTTTCTTGTCTGAATAGGACTGAACTTGGAGAAATTAAAAGGCTGTGCAAACTGCAACCCTAAAACACCACCCTATATTTTGCTTTCTCATTCAAGAATTGAAATGAGCTTGGACTAATTTGGACAGGTAGCAACATGGCTATTCAACTCCTATTCTTCCCTCCAGGATGAAAGAA
The DNA here is from genome assembly GCA_035047845.1 of Dendrocincla fuliginosa. NCBI lineage: Eukaryota > Metazoa > Chordata > Aves > Passeriformes > Dendrocolaptidae > Dendrocincla > Dendrocincla fuliginosa. The sequence continues at coordinate 16,962,008 of JAWWMO010000138.1, read as the reverse complement.
ACCTATTAGACCTTCTTTAAGATAGTTCAAAAAGTTGCTGTCTAAGGAAATGCCAGAATATCATGTGAGTGTCAATGACTGCAGACACTGATACGTGGAGCTTCATTAAACCTCCACGGAACAAAGAGGAAATGGCAATGGCGCTTTATATTCACCCACTTCTGCACATTTAAATATCGACTCTGTGGTATAGCTCCAGTCCTTTAACCCTGATGACCAGACTTGAATGAGCCTCAGAGGAAGTTTGATGCCTTTTGTAGTTGTGAACCAAGTTCACACCACACTTCCCAGAAAATGCTGATTTTTTTTTTTTTTGGTGCTGATCTGTATTGTAAATCGATGCAACACGCTGTACATGCACATTTGAATTTCTTCCCTCTGACCCTCCAGCACTCATTAACTCTGAAACATCTGCTTTTATAGTACTTCACATAAACATCATTACTTAGGCAGAGAAGACACTGGATCTTGAAATATTCTGAAGTTTTCAAATAACCTACATAAAGACGAATTTAGTGATTTCAGACTTCAAGAACAGCCTGGAATCTTGTGTAAGATATTAACATTATATAGTTTATTTGTCAGCTTCAGGTTCTTTTAAGATTCTGTTTACTGCAAGGGCAATGCTTGGAAGTTCATAAACTGGGAGCTGTAGAGTTGATTTGTAGGAGAGATCTTTCATGACTCTTATTTAAATCACCACGAATCTTCACACTGATTTTCTCAGTGTTAGAAGAGAGAAGTCATTTCTCCAAAGGGTCCCATCTAAAAAGACTGCTCAACCAGTTTTTGCAGTTTTTGCTTTGCAATTCCAAAATGTCTTGACCAAGATTTTGGGTTGTGACTGGAGTTAATTGGAGTCTTGCTGGCTATGCCTTGGACAAGAACAAAAATGTGTTTCAAGAAATATGTTGTTACTGTGAAAAAATATGCACAGTAACTTGGAGTGTGTAACTGCAGCCCCAGCCTGTCCTTCACATGTCTTTTTTTTTTTTGTTAATGAAGAAAAATTATAGTGAGGATGTATCGTATTCTCAGAACAGTTATTCAGGGATTAGAAGCCTCGGGAAAGTGTACTTAAAGATAATAGAGAATTAAAAAGAAAGAAAGAAAAAGAAGGGGGGAAAGGAAGGCAAGCCAAGAAGGGAAAGGGGAAGGGGAAAGGGGAGGGAAGGGGAGG
>JAWWMO010000138.1:16930118-16960728 GCA_035047845.1 Dendrocincla fuliginosa | reverse complement strand
AAGGGAAGGGAAGGGAAGGGAAGGGAAGGGAAGGGAAGGGAAGGGAAGGGAAGGGAAGGGAAGGGAAGGGAAGGGACGGGAAGGGAAGGGAAGGGAAGGGAAGCGAATCATACAAAATTCAGATTGTAGCATGCAACCATAAATCCAAACTCTTTATTAGATCCTCCTTATCAACAACTAGCTCCTGCTGTACACAGAAAGGATCTTAAATTTCCTTTTGTACTTGCAGTGTAAATGACCATGCAATCGACTTTCTTGCTGGCTCTGAGGAGCTTATGAACAATGCAGGATATATAGTGACACTGAATAAATCCCAAAGCCCATGGGCAAAACTTAAAGTAACCTCTAACAGTGGTCTGGCAAATTACAATCTTGGTATCACATTTGCATCTGTACCTCTTTTTGAATTCTTAATGAGATCAAAAGACACATTTGAAGGGTGTTTTCAAGTCACATTCACAGCCTGTCATGTGAATGAAACAAAATAAGGCAAAAGGATACTTCTGGGGGTTGAGGTATGAAAGATTTCAGGGAATCTGTGTAAGACAGAAGCTTCTCTGTACACTAACATATAAAAAGAAGCCCCACATTTATAGAGCAGAGTAAGGAGAGGAGAAAATGACAATATCTATACTGCATTAGTATTGAAATATTTGTGTAAAGTCATGAAATCCTGATGCTTTTCATCAATAAGAAATTTTAAGCATAAGTCAAAGAACTGTCTTATTTTGGCTCAATTGGCATCTAATTGTTATTGCTGCACATCAGTGCCTCACAGATGGTATATGGGGGGGTGTATTGTAACACACACATACCCATTTTAATACATTCCCCAGTGCATATTTGAAGCTGTACAGCTTCGATAATGAATATTTGGAGAGATGATGCTAATGTAAAAGAAAGGAGTCTGTTCCTCTTAAGAGACTGTAAGGCCTTATGGAAAATTCAAGAAACAGAAGATTAAGATGTCTACAAACCACTGCAAATCTAGGACTAATTTTAATGTAGCTGATAACAAGACAACACTATTAAGTTGGCTCTTCATGATTCCCATACTTAATGATATTCTATAGCTATTTATAAATTTGCAGCAGTTATAATTAGTAATGCTATTAGTGATACCTCATCATAGCATTAACTATAGTGCTTTTACTCCACAGAAATTATGGCATTAACTTGGATAATAAATCTGTTTTTCTTGTCATCTTGTAAATTTAATACGGAATGCTTCTCACTAAGAAAAACAGATTGATTAAAAAGGTGTCCTGCTTAGACACAGAGCTGGTAATCAGGCTCAGTAGAAATGCTGAGTTAAATATACAGCTTCCTTAAAGGGCAGAAGCAGCAGATCACCCTGACAGGTTTGAGCCTTGCTATACTCCGCTGTCACAAGGTACAGAGGGAGTGTGATTGCAGGGATTGGGAGAGTTGGAATGGATGCTGTGTCCCTACACCCATCAATAGCAGTACCTAAGTAATTCCCAGTACCTCCAGACCTCTTTAAAACCTCAGCCAACCAATCCAATTTAGTGAAGCTTGCTTTTTCTTTGGCTTATTTTCATAATGCTTTCCCTCACTCCCTAACAGAGCTGTCTGGGCCTCAGCTAAGGACAGAATAATCCACTGACAAGAGATCTCCTTAAATTTCAGAGTTTATCTGAGGAATTCATGCTAAGAATTAAGAAGGGGATAGGAGCATCTTGGTCACCTTTACACATGCATCGATCTACAGTCTTAAGCAGACTGTAGTCTGTAACACTGATCAGAGGAAAAAACAGTACAGAAAACATCAGGCTACTTTAAATGACAGTATATATATTCACATGCTTGCACTTATACATTCACACACATACATATATATGTATATTCTCATAAAATCATAGTCCTATTATATTTTTCACCTAAAATTCATTATTTTGCTGAAGGAGGCAATGTTTCCAAAGAATAAAAGATGTGGAGGTATAGATATAGAAAATTCTCTTCATAAGGCATTTATAAGGCTTATGACAGAAAGAGGCAGGCATCTCACTGTGTGTTGTGGCAACATGCCACGCCGTGTAATCATGTTACCAAAGAGAGTAACAGAATGGGACCTGGGCTGACCTTTTAGACCTAAAACCTTCACATTCTGTGTTTCACTGAAGTGAACTGAGAAGGCTGGGGGCCATGACAGAGTTTTTATTTTTAGTCTCAGGTATCTTCACTTCCATTAGAGCAAATCCAACAAATGCAATGAGACTCTATGACATTGCCAGTCAGCATATTGTGTCACTCAAGGCTAGGCTTGGCATTTGGCTCGGTATCTGCTCTTAAGAGAGACTCAAAGATATCAAAGTAACACTGCAATCTGTGGTTTACTGTGACTACTTTGTCTTAGTTACACAGAAATGTGAAATATTGCATTGAGGAATAACTAGGCACATTTCCTCTTCCACAGCAGTGAATATTTTTAAATGTGTTCTTCTCGGCAAAATACTAAAAACTGATGCAACCAGTGCTCAACATTTATTGCCCGCAAATTCAGATGAGAGCTCACACCACCACTTTTGTGACTACCTGTGCATTGTGTTTTCTGGAGGAAAAAAACCCCCACAAAACAACTTCAAACCACCAAAAATTCTGCAGTGACCTTATCTATATTGAATCCTGCAATATTCATTTTCCAGTGAGTCGTGTATACAGTGTTGTGAAAAAGAAAAGAGGTTCTGGAAGGGGAGCTAAGCATCCTATTTTTTTTAATAGTCCACAAAGAACAGAACATGATATTGTTTGGTTTTGTTTTTTTTTTTCCCTGTAATTCTTTTAGTTGTCTTTATAATAATGACTAGATAAAAAACTTTTTCTTTTGTTTTTGCTTTTGTTTTAGTTTTGTTTGTTTGTTTGTTGTTGCTGTTGGTTTGGGATTTTTTTTGTTTGTTTGGGTTTTTTTTTGTTACTTAAAGGAAGGAAGTGTATTTGAAGAAGCAGCACTTCAAAAAGTCTAGAACTTAAACAAAAAACACTTTAGGTCAGACCTCCAAATGAGCTCTTGGACATCTGAAATCACTGAGTTGATTTGAGAGTCCTTCCAAAGTATTCATTCAGATATTTAAACCCAGAAACGTTTAAATATTCTGCTAAACTATTTTACTCATTTATCTCATTGTATGTTGTCAATTTTATGATTCTATAAATAATGAGAGAAGAAAAAAACCATACATAGCTTTAGCTGAGCTTGTGTATATGAATATTTTATATAAACATATACAAATTTTTTTCCTGTCTCTGAGCACTGTCATTCTAGCAGTGATCCTCAGACCTTCTCTACACTGACATTAAGGTAGGTTAAAACGAAATAACAGAGTGGCTAATGTTGGAACAGACCTCTGGAGGTCGCCTGCTCCAACCCCCCTGCTCAAGCAGGACTGTATAACACCATTTGCTCAGGACAGTGTTCAGATGACTTTGGACTCTACCCAAGGATGCAGACTCTGCAACCGTTTACTCTGGCAATTCTAGTTTCTTTTGCACTCCTAGGCATGAAAGCATTTTCTTCCTCATAGCTCCCCAACAGAAAGCACTACGTTCTGGTAACTAATGATGGCATTCAGATGCTTTCACAAACCAGAGTACTATGGAGCTTTACTTGATGAAAGCAGCAGTTGCCCCTCTGCAGATTATGAAAAGGTCAGGAAAAAACCTAGGAATAAAGTGGTCATGGATAGCATGGAATATTTGGAGCACTCCAAAAGGGATACATGAAAGTGGAAATCTTTTCTGCTTATTCTTGGATCATATAGTGAACCCATTCAGGGTCATTGCACAAGAGAACCTGGGGAACTGTGGTGTCAGGAGAAAGATGGTGAAATACAGCTGTTTGTGACATATGTATAACATAACTGTAAATTCATGGCAGAGCAGGAAGATAGAGATTTAAAGGGAAAAAGAGCAAGAGATAGAACTTGAGAGAGGAAAGATGAAGTCCTGGGATTTTCCTGTCACTGAATCAGACCTTGACATAGGTTAGAAGCAGATGGTATAAAAATTCCAAGCACCTCCCTTCTCTGGTCCCTCCTTTTGGAGCCCACAGTTTCAGGGGAGAAGCTGATATGGTGGGCATGCATTGTCCATGAGGAAGCATGAACTGCCTGGTTATCCAAGTTACTTTATTGCTTTAAGCCACGCTGAGCCATTGGGTTGAGTAGAAGAAGGAACCCAGTGCCAGTGCTCTTATTCATTGACTGTATCCTGTATTTCAGAAACAGGCACATGAATGTTTTAAAGGATAGGTATATTCAGGTTTGCTTCCCTGCCCTCTTTCATTAGGAAACAGCATGGTCTTGTATCCTGTTAAACAGGCCACAGCATCTCACTAAGTGAGAATATTGCATAAACCCTGATATAAAGCACGGGCAGGGTGAGAGGACTGGACAAGAGATAAAAAGCAAAAAAGAAAAAATTAATTCCTGTAATATCTCTAATGCCCCCATTGCTTCACAGCATTGGCTGAACGAAAGAGAGAACCTCAATTAAAAACTAAAGCAAATATAAGAAGTCCCAGCTCTGGGAATTATTAGGCAAATACTCCTCCATAATGTATAGGTCCTGTGCAAATTCATAGGCCAAGTTTATCCCCATCCTGGAAAACAACTTCACTCCTCAAAATAACAGCCACAATGAACATCTAGAGCCAGGCTACAGAGAAATATAATGAGGTGTTTACAGCAAAGAGTCTTAAAATATGAAACTTCTTGTGTAAATGAAGTATGTGAATAACATACACCTGCCAAAGCAAATCTCAGAACCAAAATGCAGTTACTATTCTCACTGATGAAAAAAGTGAGTCAACAGACCCCTCCAGAGAAAGCTGCTTTGCACACAGACTTATGGACACTTCTACAGCAAAAAGCCCTGGTTTGTAAAATGGCTTTGGAACCCTGTCTTCTTCCCCTTTTTAATGAATAGACTCACAGTGGGCAGCACACAGCACAAGCAAATACCTGAGCTGAACAGATTCAAATACCAAGTTTACTTAGCTTCATTTGTTAACTGACTTTCTTCTAATGGAGAAGCTCATAAACCTTTTTGTTGCAACCCATCAACAAGGACTATTACCAGGGTCTCATAATGTCAAGTAGATTTATTGTTGTCAACTAGACATTCAAGTGAATTAATATCTCTGTGCACAACTTAGCTGTAGCTATAATTTAATATATAAGTCATATGTTGCATAAACATTTCTCAAGGAAAAGGTCAGGTTATGCTCTGAAGGACAGTCTCTGTAACAACTTGCACATCTCATGAGAAAGCTGTAACATTTTACACAATGCCAAGGGTCAGATTCTGATTTCACCTGTTTCAATATCATGTCCTTTAATTTACATCAAAATAACCAAGATATATGCAGATTGTTTTTCAAGGATTTTTTAGAAATGTGGAGTTGAGACAGTCCTAACTTAAATGTCATTTTATCTTGCACAAATCATCACAGGTCATCTGTAAGAAAAACCTGCCCTTTGGTCTGAAAGAGATTGTGGTGACATGGCAATTCAGGCTCAGGAGAAGCTCCAAAGCCCCCGTGCTTAGTATTCAGTGCTTAATATTACACTTATGCCATGTGAGAGCCAATCAGAAACTCAGATGTATATAAACTAAAATTGCATCCAAAGTCTGAACTTCAACCCAAGACTCTGACATCTGACATAATTGATAGCTAATACCACAATTTCTAACAAAAACAAATTTTAATCCTTTAAGGAGCTGTCATAAGGGGGAAACAACATATGCGGTAATTATGTGAGGCTCAGGCAAGCAAATACTGCATCTTTTATTAATTCTACATATTTAACAATTGAGCAAAGGACTTCAGTTTCCATGCCTTCAGTGTCCTGTGCAAAGATTTTTACCTTTGAAAAAGTAGTATGCTTTAGATCTTTCTCTTGGAGAAAAGACAAACAACAACAAAGCAAGGGACCTAAATATTGAACAATGAACTACTGAACAACTCAGACACAGACTGAATGCTGAAGGGTTCAGAGAATGCTATGAAGCATTATTTGCCAATTTTGGAGTAAATGTTTAACTAGTAGGTTTGGAAGATTTAACTAGGGTTTGCAAGTTTCTGATAAGGCTGATGATCATGTGTGGCTGCTTCTGTGATAGATTATTTTGCTGTGATCTTTTTTATTGTCCTTCCTTCTTTTTCGAAGTGCAATGTATTTGAAAATTCAAAAAGCTACTTCAAAGGATTGTTCGTTCTTTATGGAGACACACGTCTTTGAAGTAGGAAGGGAGAGAACAAAACCCATCTCTGAATTTTAGTTCGATCTCACAAGCAAATTTGGGGACACACGTGAGGTCATTACTGATACTATGTACATATAGTAATATACAAAGCACTGCCATAATGCTTGATAACACCTGCAATGTAACTACTTCTGTACACACAGCCTGAGTTGCCAGCATGCCTCCAAAGCCTGCAGTGAAGGCGGTCCTCCTGAACCAGGAAAGTGGAAGCAAGTGAACACCACTGCACTCGTGCTCTGATATGCGATTATAAAAAGGAAGAGCTACCAAATAACTGCAACTAGGCCCAAATAATAAAAGTCAAATAAGATTTGGATATCTCTTCGCTTTCACTGTAACCACAAAGAGTGTACTCTAAACCCATTAATGTGCAGTGCTTTCTGTTAGCTCTTCAACTATTGGTGCCTCAAGTCATACCACAGATTTAAAAACAGGGGTGCACAAGCTGCCTTCAGAGACAATGGTGCACACATTGGAAATAATCCTTTTCATGCAGAATGTTGGATAAAATAAAATATCAATGACCACGGAAGCCAGAGTAGCTTGTTCAAATTCCATTTCCACCTCAAGACTAATTTTATTCATTTTTACATCCCACCTATTAGTACTGAAATAGTTTATTGTTTTAAAATTTAAGTAGAACACCATAAAGGCTTCTTCAGGAATGTCTAAGATGACAGGTGTCACCGTTGACTTTCTATCTGTGAAATAAAGCTTTAACCCTTCATTTAATCCTTCCTACAGGCATTTTTCAAATGCAACTGAAAAATGAAGCCCATTCAAATCCGTCAGAGCAAAATTCCAGAGCCCTTCTGAGTTTCAAAGAGGTAGTCTGCAGGATAAAAGGAAGCAACATGAATAAATCTGTATTGTCCAGATATGTTTGAGAAACTATGGGAACATCCAACATGGACTCTTCTATTTTTTCTCTGCTTTCTGACTACTGCTGCACACTTCCACACAGAGCAGTAGGTATCGACCAGAGCGATTTTCAACCTTAGGATGGGACTCATCCCAAGAACTTCATACAATCATGGAATACACTGAATGGGAAGGCAAACCATGAGGATCATTGAGTCCAGCTCCTAGTCCTGCACAGGATGCCCCAAGAATCACATCATGTGCCTGAGAGCATTTCTCAAACTTGAACTCAAACAGTGTGACCACTTGCCTGGGATGCCTGTTCCAGCACTCAACCACCCTCTGGGTAAAAGCTTTTCTCTGATGCCTAACCTAAACCTCACCCATCTCAGCCTCATGCCATTTACAGAGTACTTCTCTTCTGTGGTAGTTGACATCCTCACATTTGGAATGTACTAGACACTACAAGGCTGTTGGTTGTAAGAAAGAGGTGAATTTAATCATCCTTCACTGAGCTTTGCTTTACATGTTGGATTTGATTAAGCATGAATATAGGAAATGCCTCTGGTAAATGGTATTGACAGGAAGTTAATAAAATCATGCAAGGCTGTTGTTTTCCAAGTTTAAGAAGCAGACAGCTGGAAGTAACATGGACTGAGATTCTTTTTGCTCTCAAAACTTTGCTGAGTCCAATTCACAGTAAAAGGGTCTGAAAGGGAATCTGTATTGCATTACATATAACGAACAGAATGTTATCGTCCTGTGCATAAATATCTGCAAACATAATTTCATGCTCTCTAACAAGACATGACAAAGATCATAATTTCCAGATTCAGAGAAAAGAATTACATTAGATCAGAGGACTGTTAGCAGACATGAAACTGTAATGGCATGCATAGCTTTTTCCCTGTAATATGAAACAATGTTCAAGTATAAACCTTTCCAATACTGCTGGGACAGTCCTTTTGGCTGTTCTACCCTGAAAGTCAACGCAGATGAAAGCAGACAAACACAAGGCCAAAGAAAGGGATTACAACCATCTCCAGAAGGTCAGTGGCTTTGCATTTCCATAGACAATATGAGTAGTCAGAACACTTGCATCAGCTTCAGTGCCTTTTGAGGTTATTTTTACATGTCAGCAATGGTATATCTTTAAAAAAAAATTCTTTTCACAAGCTTGTGTCATCCCAGTGACACTTATTGCATTGGGGGTCCTTGCAGCATTTACCAGTACTTTTGAGTCCCCTCAGTGTCTCTGAGATACTCAACTTCAAAGTCCAAAACTAGTATCTAGTGAAATGAAACAACCTGGAACCACATGGATTGCTAGTTTTCTATGTCTGCACAATTCACAAAGGGACTAAGCAGGCATATGCTGGATCTATGTTGACTACTTTGATAGCAGAACCTTTACCATTCTTCTCCCAATTTGCTATACATCCTTTCTTCCCTGTGTGGCACAGAAAGTTGTAATTTTTTTAACAAGCAGGTTGATACCCTGTTTGCTGATGTTAATTCTTTAACAAATGTAGTTTAAAATAAATTCCCTCTTAAAGCTATCGATTCACTGGAACAGTCAGGGCAGGATAGAACTATCAATGGATCCAAATGGAGGAAAAGAAGACATAAGGTAGCATGGTGTTTCACCCCTTGAAAAATAAAACAACAAAAAAATTGAGTGGGGAAGAAAAGGAAAAACTGGGGTTTGAAAACTAGCTTCTGCCATCTCAGGTCCTTTTCCACTTGACAAGCCTGTCAAAATGTTTGAAATCAAATCTCCTAAAAGGCAAATGGGTGACCATACTTATCCCTGACCTTCTGTCACTCTGGGGAGAGATCTTCCACAATGTCTTGGCAGTTGCTGGTTCTCTCCTTCAGACACACAGACAAGAGGGGAAAGGCATTCCCTATCTCACTTGACTCCAGGTTTAATCAAGTCCTCTTCCTCACATTATTTTATAATAAACCCCTTAATTTCCAGTTTAACCTGTACTTTTGAAGCTTAAATACTATGTAACATCACTGCTGGCATTAAATATACATAGCCTAATAAGAAGTTTACATTATATTGTAGGCTATTTTTGCTAATAAAGTAGCATAAATTTCTTCATTGCCTCAATATACCTTTCCACCATTTGTAGTAATGTGGCATTTAATTGAAAATTTTGATAGCAATTCTTTCAAGGAACAATGATACTTCTGTAGATGGGTATCAAATTTCATTTCCACTTTATCAGTAGGGGAAAATAGGTCTTATACCACTGCTCTCTGTAATGAGTTACCTGAATTCAAAGACAATACTGCAGGGTATCTAGTATGCACAGTTACTGCAATTAAGACATATGTTGTTTAAATGCTTCAAAGGAGTCTATTTAACATTCACTGCTGCAGAGTACCTGGCTATTCCAAGAAAAACAATAGAATATCTTTAAACACATGTAACATTTGCTGACAGCCTCAGTGAACACCAGAGTACCTGTGGGTTAACAAATCCCTAATCACCTTCAAATAAAATATATCAGCTGCCTCTGGCTCCAGTCCCAAAAATGTACCCCTTACCAGATTTTACCTTGGCAACCTAATCTTTTACTCTAACAAGGTATATCAAAAAATCTCCCAAATCTCCCCATTCCTGCAAGGAGGAAAGAATCAATACATGCTCTCCCTTCACTGCACTAAGGATTCAGATTAGCATAAACTGTAGTCAGAGACAATGGGAAAACTTTCAGGATATGATTGTCACCAGCCACTAAGACAAATAATTTACCTATTCTGGATTACAGAGACCAATGATGAACCTGACATGTTATTCAAACACCATCTAGTGTTTTCAAACACTGGCAGTGTTCTTTTGGCTTTCTTTAACAACAGAAGACACTTAGAAACTTTCTTTTTCTGGATTTCATTTATAACAGGGGTCCTCCAAGGCTCGGGGCAGCAGAGCAGTAGAAATTTAGTTTCTACAGTTTAAGTTTTACCTTCAAGCTTAAGAGTAGCTGTTAAGTTACAAATTTTTGCCACTCACCCCAATTAATCTTTCTTATCACATACACAATTAAAGACTCATGGCATTCAAAGCCTTACCATATTGTCTGCTTCAGCAGAGGATGGAGCCACCAGTAAGTCCATTTTCCCCAAACAGTCAGACATTTTGTAATCCTTTTCTTCCCAAAATGAGTTATTTCCTTGCATGCCCAGTAGCTGAAGGCAGCAATTCTGTTTTCCCAAGACGACTGTATCTGTTTTCGCAAGACCGCTGCATTTGTTTTCATCCTCAGTTGTTTTGTTAAACACAGTAAAAGAATGATGCTAACATATATGAATTACTAATAACAACTAAACACAGCTGTACATGCTGTTCCTACATATACCTCTCAAAATTTCATAGGACACATCAACTAGCATCTGGCTTAATCTGTTTAAAAGAATACCTTATTCCTGCACATTTCAATGTACTCTGTTGAGAGATATTGTTTAGCTTAAATAAGTATGTTTTAAGTAGAATGAGTTGCATAGAGTTACAACACAGTGTTGGTTTAACATGCTGCTTGCTTTGCTTTATCAGATTAGCACCTGAATAGCTGGATATGCTGAAGCCTCAGGCTGCAAGCTGTGAGCTTTCACTCAGATACCTTTTCAGCTGGAATCGAGTTCATTTTTTTAGTCATTTCCCTAGTAGCTGGTACAGTTCTGTGTTTTGTCTTTAGTATGAGAAGAATATTGATAGCACACTGATGTTTTGATTGTTGTTAGGTAGTGTTTATTGTAAGTCTAGGGCTTTTATAGTTTGCCATGCTTTTCTCTCAAGCAGGTGCACCAGAAGCACAAACATAGTAGAGTAAGACTGGGAGGTGAGGTGACACGTAAGAACAAAGCTAATAAATCCAGTAAGACTGACGGGATTTGTCTGAAAAGCCAGCACAACTTAAATCACAGCTTGTCAAATATGTGGTTGTCAGATCAGAGGATTGATGCCTCAAAAATATAAGTGTGCTGTTTATCTGGGACAGTTGCAAAAGATGCAGACATTGTATTTATTCTCATAGTCCAATAGCATGAAATTACATTATGATGGAAGCATAGGTTACAGTTCGGTAAACTCTTAAACATAGGTTTTATTTCATTAATTTCCTGCAGTCCCAATGATATCTCACATTAATTGCACTTAGAGATGATGCTCTGCATGAACAAGGATTTCCTTTATTAATTCTCAAAAGACACTGAAAATATAGAGGGAGTCTATCTTATCACTGAGTTTGGTCTTTTTTGTTTATGCAGTAACAAAAACCTTCAACAGAAATCCAAATCAGTTAGACATGAGATGAAAATGCTTATATTTTTACTTCTGCACATTTAATATTTGATCTTCCAGTGCAATAAATGGCTTTTATTGTATGTAGTAATTAATTTCTATTAACAGATATTTATATATGAAATTAAATATTTCATATATTCATTAATTTTATAATTTTAGAAGCTAGGCACTCTGAGGTGCACTAATCAAATTTTCCATTTGGTGTGAAACATAATTCTTTAATGGGCAGTAATAATTTTCTCTGCATAATAACTCACAAAAGGTGTTCTAAATTCTGATCTCTTTAAATGCAAAACCATCTTTATCAACTTCAGCAATATTGTCTTGCATAGTCACTGAAATGGATTAGTCTCCTTCAGCATCCTCCCCTTACTTCAATCTTTACCTAGATTAATCAGACTCTAAAATGTTTTTGTCCTAATAAGTTTCTTGGTTTTATTATGCATTCATTGCAAAGTGCACTTGTTCATCGATACGGCAGAGACATGTTTTTGAGCAGTAGCTGTAGGTATCTTTCTATCAGGACAAGAACAGCATTGTAGCCTGAAGCATGAAACATCCAGTCAGGAGGTTAGTGGTGTACAGGGGATCACTCCCTTATTCTTGTGTGACCTTCAGTGAGCAACCTTCAGTGTGACTAACTTCCTCTCAGTTTATCCACCTACAAACTGAGTAGGATAACATGTCTTTTCTTTCTAACTTTCTCAGTCAAACTCTTTGAGGGAGAATGGTTTTAAATTAGGATTTTTTTTTTTCCTGTCCTGTAACACAAAGTAGACTGTCATACTACAGAAATACATAGAAAAAACTGGGGGGTTTTTTTGACATTCCATTATTTATCAATCCTAAGTTTTGGGCAGGGAGGAGGGAAGGGAAAATATTAGACTTAGCACTTAAGTGGTAATTGGGATTGTTTTAAAACCCAAGGCTATGAAAACAACAAGATATTTAATTGTTTACATCTGATGACTTTATCCCAATGTGACTGGATAAGTTTAGAGAGATGCATAGGTCAGAAAATGGGAGAGCTGCGTAAAACTAAAAACATCTAGTGATCCTGGCTGTACCATAGCTAATTACATTGCCTCCTCAATCACACTGCATCATATTTTTCAAACCGAAAAGTGTCAGAGAGGAGAGATTGCTCACTCAAATAAATTAAAAATGGCTGTCATAGTGGGAAATGTATTCCAGATAACCACAGCCTGCTTGCCAGAATAATAAATAAATAAATAAATAATGACACAGCTATGTCCTTCACCCTCAGCAGTAAATTAAGGGCAAAATGAGGCACCTCAAGAAAGCCAGAAGAAGATTTTTCATGAAACTGTGAAGGGATTTTACCGCTGCTTACCCTCACACTAGAAGAAAGCATCAGTCTTCAAGATGTTTCAGTAGATGGGCTGTCAGAAAAGCACAGTCATACATATATAGACAGCTTGGGACACCACTCCTCCAGGAAAGCAGCAAAATGAAAGGAAAGGGTCTTAATCCAGATTCCTTAGTGGGTGGTAATTCCCATGGAAACCGAAGGCTTGAGAATATAATTTGCTCTTGAAATCTGAACAACCTTACATAGACAGCAAATAGGAAGACAGAGGCAACTATTAAAAATACAAACTCTCTCTTCACCTGGGGAAGCAGTGCAGGTGTAATATCTGCTATGTTATGCCCCCTATAAACAAATGAGGAACAAATGAACCATTTCTCACTAATCAAACAAACCAACCAACCTGGACGTAAATATGCTTCTCGAATGAGGCTTCTCCCTCTAGAAGATTTTGGTCAGCAGGATGACACTTATCTCATGAAAGAAAGTCTTCTTCCACTGTCTATGTCCAAAGACATTTTATTAGCATGCATTCTCCGTATAGATTGTTCAGGCAACTTTCAATTTGATAGCAGTCACACTATATAATCTACTTAAGTGATTGAAGGTTCTTCTGTAAATGGAGGTTACCAACAGGAGACTTAAACAGGAATAAGATTCCCATTGCAAAGTTTTATTTGTTTTCTTTCCAGGTGAGCTGAGCTATTATTTCATACCATTGAATAAGGAAAACATGGCCCGGATCTTCTATTCTAAAAGTGGAGTATATCTCACGATGACACAAAATACAGACGGAAGGAAAGTTCTTTCTTTATCACCCTATCATGGACCTTCTACCTCCATTTAGTTTCCTTGATCATCCTCTGCCTCCTCTTTCTTTTTTTCTGGCTTTTCTAACATTCAGGGTTTTTACCTTTTACATTCAAACTCAAAAGCAAAGAAGGATTTTACCTTTTTTGTTGTTGTTTTCCAAATAAAAAGTAAGTCAAAATAGCTGCCTTATGAACAAGAAATTGCTTAACATAAAACTCCTCAATTTTCTATGGAAAACTTTAATTTTCATAGAGAAGAATTTATGAGCTTTTTTGGCTATGAATGACAACTTGTTTAGCAAATAAGAGTGAGTGTTTCTAAATGAAACTTAAATGACAGCATACTTATCTCTGGAAAGAAACATATTGCTATGCAAACTGAATCATGTCAGTCTGGTTCTTTTGGCCCTGTATCTCTTGGCTGAATTCTCTGGTAAGCTCTTTCTATATTTAAAATATTTATAACATCTCTGCCTGACTTAAATCCGTTGGCATCTATAAAAATTGAGCTCACTCTACAATCTCTCCCTCATATCAGTAATAGGGTATCCTGCTCCTACCTGACCACTTATCCTCATAAAAGTAGATATAAGCTTAACATAGATATTTTAAATACCACAATCAAATTTAACCAACAGGTTAAAAAATTATAGCAGATGGCAGAGAGAGAAGATTGAAAGAGAAAAAAGGTGCAATTCCAGGCTCCCAGAGGAGTAAGAACTCATCACTGAAGGCGACGGTCATCTTCCTGCCTGAAATGTCATTCTGTGTCAACATACCAGGCTTAGAAAGCTCAGGCAACCCATGAGAAACACGTTTTTGGATGAATGTTAGATGTCATCCAGTTCCAGAAAACACTAATCCAGAGTCATCTAGACAGTGCCAGTTGATTGGCTAATGCACAAATAAAAGTAGAAACACAGAGTAAACAAAACTTTACTTATATATGACTCTAGACAATGCATTTCCTCCTTGTTAAATTTCTTTTCCTTATGGAAATATTGGCTAATATCCCATCTTAATTTGACAAACAATACTATTAATAATACCTTGTATTCTTGCTATGAGCAGTATAAGGTATGCTCCTCAGTGTTTTCCACCTTGTACTGTGTCTAACCAGGATGATTAATTTTCCTCATAGCAGCCTATATGGTACTATATTTTGGATTTGTTACCAAAATGGTGCTGGTAACGCACCAATGTTTTGGATACTGCTGAACAGTGCTTGCAGTGTTAAGGCTCTCACTGTCTGTTTCTCAGTGTCCTCCCAGTAGCGAGAAGGCTGGGAATGGGGAAGAGGATGGAATGGGATACAGCCAGGACAGCTGACCTAAACAGGCCAAAGGAACGTTTCGTATCTTCTGATGTCATGCTTAGCAATAAAACTGGGGGGAGGACTTTTTTAAGGAAGTCATTGCCCATAAACTGCCTGGACATAAGTCTGCTGGGAGAAGTGGTAAGTGATGGCTTTTGCATCACATGGATTTTTTTTCTCTTCACTTATGAAATTATCTTGTTCTGCTTTTGCTTGTCTGATTCTGATTCTCGCCCAGTCCTTCTGTGGGGGAATGAGTGAGCAACTAGGTGGGGGTTTATCTACTGATCGGGGTCAACCCACTGCTTGCTTCTTACTGATAGATAATTATTTTACATAATGAAGAATTTCTTCCTTTTACCTAATTTAAACCTACTCTCTTTCAGTTTAAAACTATTACCTCTTGTCCTGTCAATATATACCCCTTTAAAAAGTCCCTCTCCTGTTTTCTCATGGGCCCCTTTTTGCTATTGGAAGGCTGCTAGAAGGTCTCTCTGAAGGCTTCTCTTCTCCAGGCTGAAGAATCCCAACTATCCCAGCTTGCTGTCATAGGAGAGGTGCTCCAAGCCACTGATCATCTTTGTGGCCTCCTCTGAACTCGCTCCAACAGGTCAATGTCCTCCTTATGCTGGGGGTCCCAGAGCTGTATGTAGTACTTCAGCTGGGATCTCACGAAAGTGGAGTAGAGGGGGAGAATCCAGGGTAAACCAACCTGCCCAGCAGCTGTGAGAGAGTGGAGTGAGAAAAAATGTGAGAAGTCTAGTTTTGCAGATACCTGAGGTGAACTGCACAGACAGACGTGCTCTGGAGCTGAGGATCATGCGGAGGGAGGGAGGCAAGATTTCCTACCCAGCAAGACATTGATACTAGAGCAAAGAGATGCATCCCAGTGCCCTTCCTGAGTGGGAAGTGGTGGAGCCGTGGCTCAAAGACAGCTTTGACTCAGCTTGGGCAGCTCCAGGAGGGACAGAGCCCACCCTGACCCCAGATAAGCCGCCCTCAGGAGCAGGGAGCATCAGCCAGGGGTGCAGCACAGCACTTGGCGCAGATAAGGGTGCTGAGGTGCTGCAGCTCAGGCAGTCAGCCTGGCTGGTGACCATCACCCTCTCTGAGAGAGGCAAAAGTTGCTTCCTCTGTGCACATCAGAAAGGAGGTGCTGATCCAGAAAAAAGCCTTCAGGGGTCCAAGTCTCAGGCTGCAGGGAGTGCCACAGCCTGGCGGGTAACAGGGAGAACAGCCTGGTGGTGGAGCTGAGAGACAAAGTGAAAAGACTGAGAAGTAGTCCAGACCCTAAGGAATGGATTGAGTGGTAGAGCCACACTCCACCATGCCTTGAACAAGGGACCTGCCATACACTTCACAAGAAGCAATGTATTCCCTACCCTCTCACCATCAGGCAGAAGGAGAGTGGCTTAGAAGCACAGAGAACTGGAAACAGGTTTTTTCTTTTCACAAAATGTCTGGAGTTGGAAGGGACAAATAAAATTCATTGAAGTCCAACTCCTGGTCCTCTGCATCACATCCCATGTGCCTGAGATTGTTGTCCAAATGCTTCTTGAACTCTTGCTTGTTATATGTTTGCATTTCTGTTTAGGTACATTTCCTACTAATGGACTTCAAGTTTACTTGACAGATTTTTCTACTTGATTAGTTTTAATTCTTTTTATGTGTGAATGCACAGGAGACCTGAAGGAAATTCAAAACAAAAAATTCATAAAACCAGACCAGATGGTGCATCTGAGCACATATAAGAGAACAAAGATGAGAGATGGGAGACTGGCAGTATTCTTCCTATGATCCATTTAACATCTGGTCCCAGTGTTCTAGGTACAGAGGGTCTCATCTAAAAATTGTAATTTACACATCCAATTATCCCTTGAGGCCATGTAATTTAACACTGTGCCACATATTTTCCTCCAGTGTGCTAAGAAACGCGGTATAAGGCCTTCCATCTTCCCTACAAATTCTTTTCAGCATCATGTGTCATGAAGTTCACCCTGAACATCTCATAAGATCAATACTTCTGTGAATGCTGAGGTCAAACATGCTTTATAATCTCAGTTTTCTAAGGTAGTATCTCTCTTTAGTTATTCAGAAAGCCAAATCTGTGAAAGCATGATGAAAAGGTCAGACTTTTCCCCCGTATTCAAGTCCCAGGAGGTATAGTGAGAATATCTGAAGCACATGAGGTGGCAGAGAGCAGCTCTGTAGACAGCTATTTTTATACCTGCTGGCTCTTCTAAATAACTTCCACACTACTCTAACTAACTAACTAACTAACTAACTAAATAAATAAATAAATAAATGAAACCATAAAAATATCCATGTACACATGCTCTCAAAAGAAAATGAGAAACTTCTTCACAACATATGGACTCAGCATACCAGTGCTTTGCCTCTCACACTCTCTAAGAATCTGGGAAATGGGAAGCAATCCACTAGAAACACCAATGAGCTACAGAAGTGGGGAAGCACCCTCAAACAAAACAGAAGAAGAGGAAAATTTGGGGTTTTTTTCAATCCATCCATGGATTTAATTGCTTTTTAGCCACAAATACCAAATTTATCTTTGTTCTCCAGTTGATAAATGCCTAATACAAGCCTAATGCAGTTATCAGCTATGTGATTCATGGGACCATCTTCTTATGCTTCAACTATGTACATATATGCTTCAGTAGCCAATTCATAGCTGATTTGGGTCAGGAGTCAAAAAGTTTATGTACCAGGCAAAACTTAATAAGCCAAGTCTGTTTTGCCACCGCTAGTTTAAATCACACTCCAGACTGGCAAGTATATGAGCCAAAAGAAGATATACTAATGATAATTGCATAGACACGCCTAAAACAGTGCAACAGCCAAAACTATCTAAATTAGCTATGTCAGAACATTTACAGCCATTGGCATGTTCAAATTAATTGACTTGCATCCTGCCTGAACTGTGTCACCCATATAAACAAGGACTTTAAATTACTAGTGTCAAAGTTAAGCATTAAATGAATTAGTTGCTGAGTTTACTGGGGTCTGACTGCTAATAAACAGGTTCTCTGGACAATATTTGTAAATTAAATGTGCCCACAACAGTGTTGGTGATAAGTTTGACAATGGCTTTATTCTTGAAAACTTGAGAAGAAAAGCAGAGTAACAAGTCAGAAATTACATAAGAAAAGTCTAGAGCACTTTATTCTTGGGATTATGGATGAAGCAATAAAGCCGAAACTGGTGCACCTACTTCTCTTACGGTGGAAGGACCTCAACTGCTGACATAAATACCTTCCTTTAGGATGTCTTACATCAGATTTTCAAGAGTTTTAAGGTATGGCTTAAACCTGCTCTCACCTGATGATGATGTGTTGTTATGATGTGGTACAGACAAAAGCAGTAGTAACAGAGGTGTGACAGAATGGAAAGCAGACAGATCTGATACCCTGCCAGCCCACACAGACCCAATATGCTACCTGGCATACACCACCTGTCAAAGAATGGGTTTAAGCTTGTACTTCTACAGCTATGAAGAATTTTCCTTCTTCACAACAACACTTCTTCTGTTTCTTGCTCATTCAAAAATAGCAATTTTAAGTATTGCAGAGACTAGCAGTGTGACACACAGAAAATTGCTGCACAACCTGTCCTCTCATGCACTTGTCCACTGAGAACTGGAGATTAATATAATTTACATGTTTGTGTTTCAGCAGGGGCCAAACTTCATCCTGCTTGGAAATAAACTAGCATGAGATCTAGGAATGAGACTTTCAGGAATTTGCTTCTTGGTGGGCAAGCATATATAGCATCATAGTTTGTGTACCATTCTCAGACTACCATGCTTTTCAGGAAAGGAATAACTATTTTAAGGGAAAGGGACTTTCTTGATTCACTAGAAGGACCCTGAGACATAAGTGGACTATGTTGCTCCATTCCTTTTGTCTGAAATTACTTCTGAGTAGGACAGTTCTGCCAAAACAGCTTTGCCATTTCATTGTCCTTGGCTCACAGGAAGAAATACAAACATGTTGTTTGGTCATGTACAACATTTTAACACCTCTCACCTGTCATCTACATGAAGGTGCATCTCATTACAACAACAGTAGACTCCATGATAGAAAAAACATGGAAAAACAACTTAGTCTGATTCATCTGAATCTATAGCAAAGACATTTTTGCCTGTTCTGCTAAACACTGATAAATTAAAGCTCATTCGTCCTCCTTTGGTGTATATTTGTGTTTTGAGTATAAAGCACTAAGACACAATCAGGATGGTATTTAGATGACTTTGATCTACCCTTAGAATTATTCAGTTCTTAAACTGGAAGTATTATATCTTATATCCAAAGGAATAATAGCAAAAAAATTCAACATGATTAATGTTTTCACAATCATTACCCAATGACATGCGGGTAATCTGCCACTGGTTTTAAAATGCTGCTAGATTATCCCTTAAAAATATTTTGACCACATATATATACCATTACTTTCTGCAACATCAATATAAATGGAGGGATAAAATCCAAGGGGCAAGTATGAAAGAAAAAGGCAGACATGTCAAACAGGACTACTGAGCTCTCCCTTGTTCCTTTTTCTAGAATTACATTCATAAAAGTCCATTTCTCAACCTATTTTCTTTACATCTCATATTAACCAGCCCAAAAGAGCACTGGTAAACAAACAATGGCCACCATGCTGTTTACACTTTGTTACCTGACACCTTCTACTCAGCCTTTATGTTTAAACACTCATTGATCTGCTAGCTGGACAAGGATTTATGGGTAACTTGCCTGTGGTACCCATGACTTGCTCACAGGATATACTATTAGACACTAATTCCACAGTCCTTGTGTGAAGTATGATACAAGCAGGTAACCCCAAAAATGCCAAGGCAGTGGAAAGAATCAAGTAAAGTTTATTCTGAAGTCGAGAAAAATAAAACTCAGAAGGAAAATCTGCACCAGTGCTGCCAACAAGCTGTAGGCCTGGGAAAAAGACACACTTCCTTTCTCTTCAGGGCTTTTTATCTTCTCTGTTCTCCCCCTCACGCTCACCAATGGCATGTCCTGAAACATCCCTTTATTTCTCTTCATACCAGAGAGAGAGAGAACCCACAGCCCTCTGTCATGCAGAAGGAAAAGTAAAAAAAAAAAAAAAAGAACACAAAAAACCCTCAACATCTAATGAACCTCCAGAGAGGCTTTTCCCTGGCAGGAAAGACTTCCTAAGCAAAGCAAGTCCTAAATCCCTGTTATACATTCTTCCAGAAAGGATATCTACCCTTACACCTTGGTACCCAGCGGACAAACCTTTTTGCTGCCTGCAGTCTGAGGCCAACTACACAAAGGAATCATGAAGGCAAAAAGGTGATTATTCAGAATCTCGATGTTTAAACAAATGACGTCTTTTCCCCACTAAACAAAAGGAACCCTAACCCCTACCTCAACCCTAAGCCTAACCCTGAACCAGATCCTAACCCAGACTCTGATAGTAGCATGGATCCTAACCCTAATCTAAACCTAATTCCTAAATGTAAATTTAAAACCTAACTCCTAGCCATAAACCTAACTTGACCCCAACCCCTAAACCTAACTCCTAAAACTAATGCTTACCCTAACCCTAACTAACCCTGACCCTAACCCTGACCCTGACCCTAATCCTGACCCTAACCCCTTACACTGATTATTAACCCTAGGATGGAAAATCTGGGATACAAACATATCCAGATCCCATTCATGAGCCCTAAACTGCTTCTCCATTCAAGACAGGATCTGTCACAATACTAGAATAAAGATCTTGAAAGGTGGTCAGATTTTTATTGTTTTGGTCTGTGAGGAAGGTTCACAGAGAGAAGCATGTCAGAATCTGGAGTATGAGGAATATGACCTGTGAGGGAAAGAAATAAACTGAGATTCAACAGATAAAATATCTTTCACTTAATTTAGGAGTCTTTTGGGGGTGGAGGGGAGCATATGCATTCAAAGCTAAACTCAAAACAGGCAAGTGGCTAAAGGAGAGAAAAGCAAGAAAGTTAGAAGAGCTAAGAGATCTTTAGCTTGTCAGACTTGGTTCTGATTTTCAGAAATGAGACATGGCAATGAGATTGTGCCATTTACAGTAGGATTTTCAAGAAGCAGCAGCATCCCACAGGACCCATTGACCCATCACCCTGAGTTTTGAGACATCCACCTATGTAGAATTCTAAAGTTTATGGAAGGTTTTACTCTACATTCTGGTGGGATGAACTGCTATTGCAAGGTAGACATATTCAAATATTACAGGTACCAATAACAGTGTTAAGAATAACAATAGCAGATGAAAAGATAATTTCTGGAACAGACCAGACAAAAATCTTCCTTACATTATTCAAGGACTTTGTTAAGATTACAACAGTCAAGGAGAAAGATAAAAAAAAGGAAATGAGCAAAATAATATGGGAATATTTTGGGGGAAAAGATCAGCCTAAACAACAGTAAAAACCAGTAAAAGTTGTTGCAACCATACAAACTACCAACCTTTTCTGAAATCCTTCAGAGTTTTTGTATCTTCAATACAAGTTTAAAAAAGGTTTCAAGGGGAGCTGTTTGCTGCTGGCAAAAACACTGTTAGTGTGTCCGCTTTGTGGCCTTGCTCACATTATAACATAGACTTGTAACTCTTTCTACCTGCCTTTCAACACAGTGGGGACCAGATTTCTGAAAGGGCACAACTCCCATGTGGCAAGGCAGAAAGAAGCAGCCAAACAGCACCATCAGTCTTAAGAAGTTGGATTCTGACACCTTCTATGGCTCTAGCAGGAAGAGTTTGAACTTAGGTACATTTCTGTAAGCCTTTGCCATAAAAACTTCTTGCTAGTGTGAATCTGACCCCTTGTTATTGCAACAAGCAGTTCAATCACACTGCCAATCCCTGAAGAGCCAAAATAGATGACTGAGTAACCAAATTGCAATGAACACATATTTTAGACTTTCAAACAGAGAGAAAGTGACAGTCTTGAGATATTTCTGTGGTATTAATATGAGATTTTAATCATCTGAATGTACTTCAATGCCACAGATTCCATTATATATACCACAGGCAACATCGTTGCTCATCATTTGCCTCATCATTGCTGTCAGACAGACAATTTAAATGAGGAACTAGCTATGAAGAATACTATTTAGAGACAGGTAATATATTGAAAATACATGTTTATTACCTTTTTCATGATTCTTACAAAAAAGTAAAAATGCAGGCATGTGCACGTGGCTAATCCCCTTGCAGCTTTAAAATATGATTTTTCCCAAGTCCTTAACCAGTTTAATAGTGTAAGTCTCAGAGGCCTTCAATTAACTACCTGCTATTGCACAGTTCCCTATTGTGAGGTTTTGTGAACTTTGTTCTGAATCCACTGCTCCCAAACAGTGCCAGGCAGAGGGGCAGAGAAAGCCTGGCAGTGTCTGTGCTCCCAGTAGTCACATAGATACATGAAATGAAGCTCTGCAAGGATGGTGGAGCAATCCCACATGGCAGCTGGGGCTGTACAGCATGAAACATCAATCAGGTTCCACACACTCCATTAAGGTGGGACTTCACAGGGGATCTAAAACTGACACAAGACAGTGGCAAATAAAATCCATCCAGATTTCCCAGTACTGCATTACTTTTCTCCCACTGCAGCTCAGGACACTTTCTGATCAGAGAGTCTTAAAGAAAGATTCTGTGTCCTAAAGCAAAGCTCTTTCAAGCATGCTGAAGTTAACTTTAAACAGGCACACTTCCGTAAGTAAGTCCACACACTGCAGACCCTGTTTCCTGAATAAGTTTTGTCAAATCAGAGCAGAGGGAGAAAAACATGAAATTAAAACATCACTATCCCCTGCCTGTTGTCAAAATTGATAAAGGAAAACAGAAATTACAAGAACTGCAGAGAGTTAATGCAACATCTGTCCTCACAATTCCATTCAGGTAGTTACTTCTCAGTCAATACTTTACTCAGCTCTCAGTTCTGCGTTGTAAGCAGTGCTTCATACATATTGGCTGTTAACCCACAGCCCCAGATCAGGTCCCACTGTAACCCTGAAACCTCCACTATTACAGAGGAAAGCAGAAGCACTAATACCAAGAGATTCACTGGCAGCAAGCACGTGTGTACCTTGCTGCTTCAGCTCCAAGCACCCATTCTCCTGATATCCTCGAATATTTGACCATTCGACTGAATAAAAGAAAGCATCCACCTTTCTAGGACCAGATTTAGGGCTTCAGAATTTTATTTTAAAGTATAACTAAGAGAGAGTCCTGCCATCATGCTGAGTAACTTGTTCAGTCATTTTATCTGTAACAATTTGCTAATCCTTCAACACATGTATGTTCTGCATTTTACACAGTTGTCAATACAACTGCCATGATTCCAGAGCCTATACACAATAAATTTCAAGCTATTATATACAATGTGAAGTCTTTCTGTAAACAAAAATATTTTTAAAAGCCGTCACCGCTGGGAAAGCATAAAAAATTAAACCATTTGGTCTTTTCAGGTACTTATTAAAATTAAGTTTGACATTAATAAATAATTGACATATTATTCAGACCTTTACATATAGAATTAAGTAGGATGTAAAGTGAAGATTATTTATTTAAAGGGAAGTAATAGTTATGAAAAAGTGCTGTCATTCTAGAATAGCAATAAAGTTGCAAATATATTGAACTTTATATAGCCCTGTTCTTGGCTGGTAGCCAGCTTTCCTGCTGTTTCATGTTCTATTTCTTAAAGACTTGACTACAAAAAGAAAATCCTACCTCCAACACATTGAAGTACACTATTTTATCTACAGGAAATTATTCACTTGTTTAAATCTTTTCAGGAATCACATGCCACACAGCTACTACTCTTTATTCTTACATCATAGAAGACTCACAGACCTTATCAAAGAGAGAGAATTCTGTCAGTACATGGGGCACAGGGTGGACCAGTCTCTCAAATCATTCAGAATCCATGAACAGGAGCCATCGAATCATAACCCTCTTGAAAAACTGACCAAATTCAATCCTAATGTTTCCTGAGTTTCTTACTTTGCATCTTTCATACTTGGAAGATGCCTCAGAACCTCTCATCTGACATTCTCTACTCCTCATGCTTGTACTAGACTTTGGGCCCAAGTTCCCAAGCTCTCTGTTCCTTTCTTGATGGTGAAATATGATGATCCTTATGGGTCTGTGTCCAGGTTTCCTGGTCTGGAGAACCATCCTCATGAAATGAGCCAGGTCATAAGCCAAATAGGTAATACCAATAATGTGGGAGCCTGGACTACCATTCAAGATCAATCACTAAATTACACATTTTAACCGATATAGATTTGGTCTCCTGTATGTCAGGGTAGGCTCCCAATTCACAAAATCACTCTCAGGGTTATCCTCTGTACTTGTACAATTATTTATCCCAATGACAACTGGGTGAATGACAAGAAACTGTAACTTAGATATAGGCCTATGAAAACATTTCATATTCCAAAAGCACTTAATTTGATTGAAGCTAATATGTTTTTCTATTTAGCTCAGATTTGCTTCATTGCAGAGAAAACAATTCAGCCTCCTGAATCCATTCCTTCACAATTGTGTGGACTGGCATGCCCTATATTCCCTGCTCAACATCCTGTACAGAACAAGAAACTGTCACTGTAAAGACATCTCCTTGATCCTGCCCCTTAAACTCAGGTTAATCTGCAGCATAAATTTGGGCAGAGTAGTGTCTTCCTTTTTTTTCTGACATAAATGTATGCAAGGAAAAGCATGATAAAGAGTAGCAAGCAAGATAAACAGGAGATCTAACGAATACGCTCACTTGAAAAGCATAAATCCAACCTGGTTAAGCCTAGCCAGCTGCATCCCATAACTGTGCTGTAAGAAGAGAAGTCCAAAACCTTAGAAGTCCCTAACTGATGGAAATTGAGATTTGCTCATGAAAAAAAATGTCTCCAGGGAGAAATATAAAATAGTAGCCCTGGAAAATAATTCCATCTTCGAAAACTGGATGTAGATTAGTCTGGTAGCACATATATTGACAGAGGCTGGAGGTAACACACCTGCTATCAGTATCTCACAGGTGTAAAGTTAGCTTTAAACTTATATACATACCTGTAAGAGGTCACTGCTTGTGCTCATGTGTGTTTAGGCTGCCGTCAGTACCTGGGACTGCACCACAATGACAGACTGCTGTCAAGCACCCTTAGCAAAGGCCATATGTACCAACCTGTGCTACAACAGAGCAGAGAACCATGGCAAAAAGTGGTGTGTATGCAGCACCAGACTCCTGCCCTCCTGTGGTTTAAAGGCAACACCACATAGACCTCCATCCAGTTGGATACAGGCTATTTCTTCAACAATGTGCAATATAATAACATCTCATGTGTGTTTCAAAAACAACTTCTACATAAGTATTTATTTTACATAGCAGAAGAGACTGCAAAGCTCACACAAAGCCAGTAATACACCACCCCCAGCCTTACTCAATGCTTTGCAGCACTCTGTCCAGTGTCCTTTGTGACCACATCCCTGCTCAGGCTGCAGGGACTTTTCCTCCACATAGCCATCTCTGCTATATGGATATATATTTAGACCAATGCTGAATTTCCTACTTACACAGGTTTCTGGTCCTGGGTTGATAGCTCACCACTTGTGGTTTGCTCTGTGCAGCACAGAAGCCTGGTTGCCTTTTCACGGCCACTGTTCTTCAAAGGATAACTTCCCTTGCCTGAAAACACTAGTAATACTGTTTAATAGTGGGCCACAGGGATGAGACAATTGAGGGAGCCCCACATAGGCTGTAAGTAGCAGATACCCAGATAGATCTGCAGGCAAGAGAAAGAAAATTCATAGAGGCACTGAGTGAACTTGATGGAGTTTGCTCTGCCCAGGAAGCTGCTGTGCTGGCCTTGAGCTGTGTTTCTGTAAGGAACAATGTGCAGGTTTGTTTGTCTCACATTGCACACCTGCATTTTCCCTATTCCTTGATCCAATAAGACAGTTATAGAATGTTATAGAATTTTAAAGTGTTTTTCATGCACTCTCTTTATGGAACAGAGGCATGTAGGCCAGCCCACTTTGTGTCCTAGAACAGATGACACCTGTTTTCCAAGTCTTGGGTCATGTTCCCCCTTGTTTTAACTTCTCTAATTTCCAGTTTCCTAAATCTCAATTATTGTCCTCCTCTGCAACGAAGATTGAAGACCTGTTTTATTCCACCTCTAAGCATCCTGCACAGTATCTCATCTGTTAGTAAGAGTGATATCAGTAAAGTGGACATCTGTCTTCTCTCAACTCAGGGCCTTATTATCAAGTTGTAGCTCTTCCTTTATAAAGACACGTTCAGCCAAAGCGCAGGAATTTTATGCTAACAACAACTTGACAGTCAGGTGCAGTAAAATACAATGTGTGCATTCTGGTTGAACAGAGGGCCTGCACCTCCTCTTTGTCAAGAGGGGAAACAGTATTTCGTAAACAGCATAGAATGTATCTGGAAAGGGGTCATAAGAAATTTGAGAGGAAGATGCAAGAACTGTCACAACCCTACCTGTGCAGATATAAGACTCACTGGCCAAAGGCTGTCACTGCACAACTGGCAGTTTTCTAATGTGACATCCTTACCTAGCTCAGCTGCAGAGCAGGCAGGGTCTTCAGAAAATATGCAGGGCTTTCAGCAGAGAAAATGCTAAACAGTGAGCAGCACACAGTGGCAGTGACACAGAAGGGACAGAATACAACTTCCACCTGGACTTCCACACCTCCTGGCTATGTCATTTATTCTCCTTTCCTTCAGCAAAATGAGAAGCTGTATATGTTTTCCTACTTCCCTTTCCTTGCCCCTTCATCTCCTGTCTTTGTTCTTCTCAGGCTACAGATGTGGTTCAGAATCCTAATGAGGGACAGGAAGTCTCTTTCCTGGGTAGGCAGATTTAGGTAATTAGATTGGCTGTTCCACAACTCCCTTTTATTTGCTGGGCACTCAGTATATCATGTTAGCTGTAGGTATTTGCTAGTTACTGAGATCTAATACGTATTAATTAATGATCTAGCTTAAAGAATTTATTTCTTGCGTTATTTTGAAATTAAATTATCCTTCTAAATAAGTGAGGTGGGGGAAGTTATAATAAGGATTCTATTTTTTAGAGAAATTCTTGGTGTTTCTCAGGACTGAGAAAGATAGGGCATAGTAATTATTTTGTTTACTGATTACTGTAATTTTAATTATATTGATCTATTATAAATACTTTAAAGATTAATCCTGAAACACTACTTGCATTTCTTCTTGGTCTATTTTAAAAGATTAATTTTGCCCCTAAGCAGATCCAAACTCTCTTGCTGTCAATTGACCACAAAACTAATTGTCATACTGATCACGGAGCTGTCTTGCATTATGAGAAAAGATGTACTTTGCTTCCTCTATAGGCATTTCTCACATCATGGCTACTACCATGGCATTCAGGAGCAATAGGCACTAAGAGCAATTAAAAGAACATTAAAAAATAAAACCCCCAAAACAAACGAAACCCCCAAAAAACACCACCCCCCAAAAAAAAAGAATAAAAAGCAGAATCTGCCTTTCCTAAACCCATTCTGCCTGACCATTTCCCTGATTATCCTGCATGTGCCACACAGTGGCACTCAGGATGGTCTGCTTTATAACTTTCTCTGGCACCAAGATCAGGCTGAGAGGCTTCCAGTTCCTTGGGTCCTCTTTCTGTCCTTTTCTGTCCTTGTAGATGGGCATTACATTTGTTACCTTCCAGTCGCCTGGGATCTCTCCTTTTAACCAAGACTGCTGGCAAATAGGAACTTAGGATCTAAACCTAAAGAACAGTTTTAAATTGTCAAGCTTATTAATTCACACAGCATGCCATAGGCTTAACTTCCAATTTTTGTCAAGTTGTCCAGATTTATAGAACTTACTGATCCTAACTACAATCAGGATATAAAGTCTTGGAAAAGATTCCAAGTAATGACAAAAGAAAATTAATCTCGTAGTATTTTCCAGCAGCCCAATAGGCCTCTGATGTTCAACGTTGGTGCACTGAGGAGGTTATATCCAGAAGTTACAAGACCAGTTGATAAAGCTGTCCAACTGTCCCATAGGTCTGCTTTGGTAGGCTTGCTTTTCTGTTTAGCCATAGGAGGCCAAGGGAAACACCAGGAGGCATGCTACAACAGTCTGTATTGAGATGTTGAAATAACTGATCCAATTTGAAAAATTGTTAATTCTCCAGCAGCCCTTGGGGTAAGTCTTGAGGTTCTCTATGTCCTCTATGGAACTCTTTCACTTATCTTGTAGATATCCTTGTTTCTTTTAGAGGAAGAATGTTTTCTCTTCACTGGTGAACAAGAGGTACAAAGTTCTCTTAGG
Organism: Dendrocincla fuliginosa; assembly: GCA_035047845.1. Lineage (NCBI taxonomy): Eukaryota > Metazoa > Chordata > Aves > Passeriformes > Dendrocolaptidae > Dendrocincla > Dendrocincla fuliginosa. The sequence continues at coordinate 16,932,456 of JAWWMO010000138.1, read as the reverse complement.
AAGTCTTTGAAAAAGTTTTTACCCCATTCAGTGTGACATAGTGGGCACGTAGTAACAGTCAAAGTACAGCTGCATGGGAGCTCTGCTTTGTTTAAGTTGAAAGCTGCTCATTCTTTTCTCTATTGCACAGTTCAAGGGCAATCAGAAACTAGTGGAGCAATTCAAGGTCAGAAATAGCAGTGAATAGACTATTGCTATTCATTAAGTCCTATCTTCATTATGATCATGGCATTACAGCTCACTCAAGCTGAGTGAAGTTTTCCTTTCAGCAACTGTCTTCCTTTGCTTTCCAGCTCAAAAATAACGAGCCTTGCCATCCCATCCCATTCTTCCCACCTCCACACAATCCCCCGCACTGTCCCCTGTGAAAGGAAAAATAGACATGCTAGTCAGTTCTGAAACTAGTTTGAACGATGCCTTGGAGAGGTCCATTTAACATTAAACCCAACGGTGCAACATATCCACGTGTATTAATCCCTGTCATCTATGGCTCGTAAATATTTGTACAAGAAGAGAATACTATGTGGCTAAAGAAATTATGAACTCACCACTTCTGAATATATTTTAAATGCAAATATTTTTGCCCTATGTACAATCCTGCTGGTAGGTCATTTTCAAACCGAGTTTTAGTGATAGTTTTTAGCTAGATTATAAAAATCCACTGACACTGGGTAATTAATATTCTCTGGATGATCACAAAATAAATCTTAATGGAAATATATATTCTGGTGTGTAACTGTACCTGAGCTGATTCTGAAATGCTGTTGTGCTGCCTCCCAGCACCTATAGTTTAGCCACCTAATGGTCCCTGTTTTATTTGGTGACCTGAGCTCCTCATCTGAACTATATTTGCCAGAAGGTCCTGCTTCCCAGGTCACTAGTGGGATATATAATAGGGCTCTAACATATGGATAAAGAGATTAAAAATATCTTAACATCAAGAGGAACCAATAGCATACTTTGTGTCACAGGTCCAGTTATATTAATATCAGAGCCTATGGGGTAAAGGAATCCAAAGTACTATGCAATTTCCTCCAAAAAGAAAGTTATTAGTCTGGTATCCTCAGAATTCTAAATTATTTAAAGCAATTAATATTTTTTTTCTTCTCTCTGTATCTAATGAAGTGAGTCCTTGTTCTTTCTAGTCACAATTATTTCTACTAGTAGTTATTACTAATAGCAAGAAAATATCAGGAAAAAGACCAAAAATTTATAGCAGCTAAGTAAAGTAAGTGATCATCAGAGGTCCTTTTGTTTTACCTGATTTTCAAGGTGGTGAACCATTGTTAACCAGTATATCACAGTTGTAGAAAATCTCCATGGTACATTTTAAAAAGCACACATTTGAAATAATTTTGACAATTTTCCTGCATTTTCTGCACCTTCTCTGTGCAAGAATTCTCAAACCCCCAACACACTGATGTACTTCAGTTTGAAGTCTGGCTTAGTCTCTGAAGTTTCATTTCTGAGAAAGAGCTCTGGCTTATACTGGCACATACTTTGAGCAGCCAAGATGTGTTCAGACAGAACTGCCTACTGACTAAAGCACACAGTTAAGAACTGGAAGCTGTAAAAGGGGGAAAACACTAGAAATTCTAAAAGTTGGACAGAAGTGTTATTTCCTCACAGAAGAGAAAGCAAAGCAGGAAAACCCAGGAACTCCTGCCCACAAAGAAATTATGCACATTCACCTTTATCATTTTTCTTTTTTTCTTTTTTTTTAGAGTAGACTATGGTTTCTGAAGAACTTTGGAGAACTGGAGAGCCACTCTACTTACTATTATTTCCATGTTCCATATTCTGCAAATTTTCACTGTAACATTTGTGATATGACAATGGTTGTATTTGCATGCAAGCTGTATATTTTTGAGTTACAATTTTGTCTGCTCCTGCTGCTCATTCCTCACCTGGAGTCATAATGTACTCTCCTTGGCATCATAATCACCTACACAGCAACCCATGTTGATGTCACAAACAAAGGGTTATGACTTCAGCTGAGTATTAGGTAGGAACAAAAGGGTTTATATAAAGAGAGAGACTGTCTGCATGCAAATATGTCCATTTAAGAGGAAAAAAAAAAGAGCCATTATTTACAAAGCAGTATGTCAGCTGAATTGCACTCATGGAATATTTTTTCAGACTCTATTCAACACATCTTAAAAAAAAAAAAAAAAAAAAAAAGGCACAACCTGGCTCCAAATCTCTGCTGTTATCAATTGGCACAGACCACTGGATTCTGGCTCACCTCCAAAGTGCAGCAAAGGTGTCAGCTGAACCTTACTATCCCCAAACAAGCAAATAATATGCAGTGAACTTGGTGGTCAGGTTGTTATCTTTA
>JAWWMO010000138.1:16899213-16930018 GCA_035047845.1 Dendrocincla fuliginosa | reverse complement strand
GAAAATGAAAAGGAATATGTGAATAGTCTGCATGTGTCCATCTCTTTACACTGATAGAATGAGCATCTAATGACTCATTCTCAGGCTTCAATACCTCAACTTCACACTTAAACCAATGGATGAATTCAGCCTAGGAATAACTGCAGTTCTGAGCATTTAAAGTGGGGCTTTTTACATGAATAATTATGTGGAAAGCTGGTAACTTATCCTGTGTTAAAGAGACCTGAAACATAAAACTCTGTTTTGTGTAGCTATTGCACAATAATTGGCTTAGAGTGTGATGTTAGTTTTTATATAAACTTTTCTGTTCTCATCTTTAAAATTTAATTCCATATAGAGAGCTATTACTTTGAATTTCTCTCCAGAAACAGAACTGAAATGTCCAGATCTTCAAAACTGAAAAAAAAAAAATACAGTATTAAAGAATACTTTATATCCTATTTAAGGAATGAGAACTAATAACTGTAACATTACTTAATTTTTATATGAATTATCTTCCTTGCTGCATAACTTTTGACAGCCTAATTAGAGTCTACATTACAGCTTCGGATCTTTTGATCTCTATCTCAGAGATTATTTGAAAAAAATTTGCTAATGGATGAGTTACTAAGAATCTAGTAAACCCCAAACTAAGACTGCTTAGTCTGACAAGATTTTTATGTCTTTCCTCTTGGAAGAAACTCTCAACCTTATTTCTAATGGTGCTAAAAATGTTAGGGTTGGTCATAAAATTTTCAAATGGAAAACTTTCCAATGGAAAGATGGTAACACTCTAAAATGTCAGTCTTACAGAAAAACTGAAGGAAATTATTAGAGGTCTTAGTATTTATCCTCATTCCATTGCAGAAGGATATAAGAAAATTAATTTAGATTGATTCATTTCTGCCACTACAGAAGCAGCATGTGGAAAAGTCTTTTGCGAGCTGCATTGGTACCAGCTATATATATTACATATACATTACAGAACATACCTTCCAGTTTTGTATCAAAACTCATACACAACAGGCCAGGCCTACAAGTCCTTTAGTAAGAGTAATGCTTGACAGAAGATGGCTTTTCTCCTTTAGTCGCCCCTCTTACACCTTCTTGGTTACATGGAAAAACAGAGGTCTGCTTGACCTCATCTTCTCAGGGTTCTTCTGTATTACAAAATTAATCCTATACTTCCTAGTCTTCCCCCTTCCCAAAATAAAAAAAAAAGTTTTGGATTAAATACTTTCTTGAAAATACTTCCTTTGGACAAATAGCAAAATTGGCATTTATTAAACTACTCTATTTCTGTGCTACCAGGAAGTATGTGTAGTAAAACTTCCAGTCTGCCAGACACATTGCTCTAGACTGTTTTCATGTTTTCCATGTCCATTCCTCATGTAAGTGTTCTGACTACAGCTAGGTTGTTTTTGGAATCTGTGATATCCTTTTCAGTGTCCACACCAGTAATTGGGAGAAAAGTTGCCACAAAATGTTGGTTCTTTACACCTCTGTAGAAAATGTTTTGGCTTTGAATTTTCACAGTTGCTACCAAAATATTGCAATATCTTGAGTTACTTTATGCCAAAGAGGAGACTCTTCTTGGGCCAATCAGGAGAGATTTAACAGCAGAACAAGATGTTCTTTTTTATGATGTTTATGCCCAGCTCTAAAGTTGCTGCAAGTCAGGAGGACCTTCTGGCATTTTTAAAGTGCTCAGTCCAAGAAAAGGTATATCCCACATTAAGCTCTTAACAGTAATGGAGAAAAAAACCCCAAATAACTCACCATGACTTGTGAGGGATACATACATGCACTACCCAAGGGTAAGAAAATGTGATGGGGCAGGAAGACAGCACAGCTGAGCAAAGGAAGACATTTCCTGTTTCTGGAAAAATCTACCAATTCTAAGCAAATTGATTCAAACCAGACATAAGATAAGCATTTGCATCTCAAAGTTTCCATATAGACAGTTATACTTGTAGAGCTTCCTGCCCATAATGGTTGGGGGGGGCAGCAGCATCTGTATCTCTGGTTTGTGCTGTTCTTTATTTGAAAAGAAGTGAATTTGAACAAATTAGTAGTAGGTAATGCATTTGTGAAATCATTTAGAATACGTTCTCAGACTCAGTTACACAGCTTGAATAATTGCTTCTGTTAAGTATTAAAGGACTTTTTCTCTCCAAATACACCAAATATATAAATGTCTAGCAACTCAAATTCTTTGTATATGTTCATTAGTTTCTTAGGTATCCATCCCAGTCATTCCACGATATCTACCCTGCCCTTCCTTGGTAACTGAAATGCTCAATGTGACTGTGCACTCTGATCAAGACACCACTTTTGACTGCAACAGTGTAGCAGAGATTGCCATTGAGGCATTGAAGAGCCACCGCATCTTCAGCAGGTTGTGAACTACCAATATTTTCAGGATAGCAATTCCAGGTCTATTCCGATAAGATCAAGCACGCTGTGTGGCTTAACTGTAAAGGCTCAGGAAATATTGTGTGATTTATTCAGCTATTCTGTCCCAGGTATGATAACTCACAGCTCACCTTTGCACTTGTGTAGAGCTCTAAGGGCAGTAAGGGAAATCTCAGAGGTCCTTCTCATGTCACAAGTCACAGTCAGGTACAGACCATTACTTTCCTTAAGTAAATGTGATCACTTAAATCCATCTCTTAGCCAACCGGATTAGTGGGCTACTAATACTAAGACAGCAGCATCTGGTGAGAGGGAACCTCAGCCCAAATACAGCGAGATTTTTGTGCTGCAATGCACTTTTTCAGCTTCTTTATGTTAGGGTTGTAAGTACTTTTGATCTTAAGTCCTGAAAACTATTCCTAGCATGGAACAACAGCCCTGATATTTCATGATTTCATTATGGGTTGCATTTAGTTGTATCCTCACCCGTCCTTTCAGCAAACTCTTGCAAAAACTGACTTACAAGCTTGGAAAAAAGTACATTGGAAAAGACCTCATCATTACAAGTGGAAGAAAGCTTTTTCTAAAAAAAAAAAAAAAAAAAGAGAGAACAAAAGATGCATGCATGAACAAAGACCAAACAGCAGTATTTAATAGTAAGAGAGTGGAGAGAGAAAAGTAGATATACTATAAAGCTCTACTCTAAATGAAACACATTAAGAGAGATAGTAAACACTGATCTATGTCATGGACACCGCAGATTCACCACCCATAAAAGTAAGTAATAAGGAAATGCTCTGTGAATGGAAGAAAGTTTAAACACAAGGGATACTGTTAAAAATTTTATGTATCCCAGGGCTGGCATACAATATGCAAGGGATATGTCTTCAAGGGCATAAAGGGTTTCCCCTGTGATACATTATTTGGAAACCATTCGTAAAGTAGAATTATTCAAGCCACCCCAGGAGAACAGTTTTTTAAGAATATGTATTTTCATACTTTCTAGAAGGAATAAAGGAGCTGTCACAGTGAAAATCACTGTGGGTGATTTTCAGTCCTTTTAAAAGACATTGCTTAGAGAGGAAGGAGGTCTTGTCATGGCCTGCAGTAAGGCAAGAATTCTGGAGAACTGAGATGCTAGTGTAATTCCTCAGAAGACAGAGGCATTAGAAAATGTCTGAAGGACTTTGGTGCTGGCTGTCTCCCCTCAGAGCAGCTACAGAGTGCTTTAGTTGTACTCAGCTCTCTGAAAATGTTGCTTTTGAACTAAACAAAAGGAAACAATAATATGATACACTTCCAAAATGTGAATGGATTAAAAAAGTCTAGTGGCTGCCTTGCCAAGTTTTATAAATAAACAAAGCAATGTGATAACAGTCGAACTTTTGTCCTATTTATGATTGTTGTACAAAATTCCTCAGAAAATGTAGGAACTAAAATTAAAAGGTTAAAATGCCCTGTTTGGGGAGGAAGTTCATATCCACAATACTTTCATTAATTAAGAGGAGTGTAAGATGATGACTTTGGGAACAAATTATATGTCCTCTCAACAAATGATTAAAAAAAATGCAGAAAGGAAAATCCTTTCCTGGAAAAATAATTTTATGGGGTGTTGAAGCATCAAAGCAACAGAGTTTGCTATAATGTAGAAGATGAAACCAAAGTAAAATAGGAACCAAATGTGTCTGAGAATGATAAAACTTCATGTGTGGTAAATAACACCTAGATACATAAACTGAAGCACAGATGTAACAGAGAATTAAGCCATGGGTCTGAACTGACTCATGGAAACATGGAAATATCACCAAGTCTGTGAAAGGAATCAGGTTGTTCTTAGACTACTTAAAGCAACAAGATGACTGTGCAAATCTAGGCACAGAAAGGCTAGAAGATCACTTCAATCTCCTCCATACATTGTCTCAAGCGTGCTGGAACCAACAGCCTCTAAGACTGCTCATTCCATTTCTGCTTTGCTTTATGTTCCATAGCCCACCTACTGGGGAAAACGACTTTGGGCAGTGCTGCTGTACTGCAGCTGCACTGGGATTGTAACAAAAAACTGCTGGGCTGTGTTGTGGCACAAAGCTCTTCTGATTAGCTCACAGCTACTTTGCTGATCTATAACAACACACTGCATTATACTATGAGATGGACTTGTCCATGAATCTGCTCCCCTGCAGTGACTTCTGCCAGTTCTATGTGGAATTCTATGCAGGATATCCCCCCACAAAGGCTTCCAGCTGCAAAACAGACACAGAAATGTTAGTGATTTTCTAATGACCATCATGAGCAAAATAATTAGAATTGCTCTCCTAACACTTCACACTATAGTTCATCCTCATATTCAACCTCATGGTTCCACTTTTAATCTCTAAATATATTAGTGAGATGGCATCTTGCCTGAGGATGTCTCACTCTCTCCTCGTATACCCTGATGAACAAGCCAATATGCGTGGGAGCATTGGAGCTCATGGACTGGACTGAAACTTTTAAAAAGACCCACGACAGCACCTGCTTCCTGAGCTTGCAATATATTGTCCTGCTGTATATCCACCGTCATTTAAAAAAAAAGAAAAATTGAGCTTAAGATCTGTCATGCTTTGTCAACTACCAGCTGAGTGGACAGCGTGTACCTTCTTCTAGAGTAGACAGTTTGTGGTACACTTCAAGAAGGTGAAAGTGATTTTTAGCCTGGCATCCTAGAGGGGAGAAGCAGCTCATCCAAAGAGATACCAGTCAAGCAGCACACAAGTGTTGGTTAGTCAGTGAGCATCTCTGCTTCCTCTAATGAACTATGATGCCACTAAGGACCACAACAGCTAGTAATCATAGAATGGATCATAGAATGAATTAAGTTGGAAGGGACCTTAAAGCTCATCCAGTTCCAATCTCCCTGCCATGTGCATGGACACCTTCCAGTTGACCAGGCTGCTCAGAGGCCCACCCAACCTGGCAGTGCCTCACCACTCTCACAGTAAAGAGTTCTTCATAATATCTTTCAGTTAGAAGCCATTCCCTCTTGTCCTGACACTACATACTCTTGTAAATAGTGGAAATCTTATAAATAGTAGTAATCTCCAGCACAAAGGAGGGAAAGACATTAACTTTGCTTAACTAATTAACTAATGACATTAACTAATGCTGACATGGCATTTCTCCATGTTGTGCTTGTGTCACTAAATTAACTGTCCTGATGGATGCATTACAATAAATTAGACCAAATAGGAAACATCCCAGAAAGTTAATTAATCACATTTCAGTGGGTAAATGTTTAAGTGCCTGCAGAAGCACTTTTCTTTTTCCAGAAAGACTTAGCAACTCTTTCCCCAGGGTATTCAGTGCGGCTCAGGAATAATGCAAATGAAATGTTTTCAGAGGCCTGTACCTAAATTCTTAAATGCCTTATTTTTCCACAAGATTTGTGACTGAAGAGGGTGAAGCCTAGTTTCCAGGGAAGACTTGTGTCTCCAGTGGGCCTCCTCTCTGGTGTGTTCTGCAAGCATCTTAGAATAAGGAAGGTACTGCTATGTTTAGCTAATGCGGGTTTTAGGAAGTTCTTTCTTGACTGCCTAAGCCCATAATTTTATTGAAGCTTTCAAATACAACATTTTTGATTCCTTTATTCTGTTAATTTTGATTGAAATATGATTTAAAAGCTAGATGTACATTCACAGAGCTACACTCACTTCATTATTGTATTGACCATAAAATTTAAGTAGACAGAAATCTGTTCTACAGGACCTGAGACACAGACTTTCAGGGGTACATAGACAATATTCATAGACCTTGCAAATTATTTAATTGGCTGCATCTAAATTTTAGTGCTCTGACTAAAGTAAATGTTTTGTTAAATAGCTTCTGTTGCTTTTAATAGGATTTATCACCTCAGTAATGTGGAGGACCTGTGCAACAGAGCAGCCCAGACAACATGGATACAAAGCAGAACTCAGGCTTAATTCTCACTTAATACTCACAAACCCCAGCACTGGGAGTCACAGTCCCATAGACTTTCAGCAAGGCTCAGTTTCCAGTTTTTGGAGTTTCCGGTTCAGGATGAAACTAAAATTCACCTTTAAATTTCTTTAGGAGTTAAGTCATGCATAGAAGCAGTATTTCAAATGTATCATTTTGGAAGTGGGAATTAGATAGTCCCTTTTTTTACACGGTGTCACCTGTTTGTAGTAATCAGTAATTTAAAGAAATAAAGATGCTAGGAGCTTCTTCATTAGTTGCACACAAGAGGTTTTCCACAGGCTTCTGTGGGAGAGGTGGGAGGAAAAACTCTCAGCCAGTTCTTCATCTGATGTAAGCTGATGGAAATGTGGTGAAAACAGTGAATCTCGTGGATTTACATGATCCTATTAATGAAGAAGTGCCATTCAGCAGTTACACGTGCTCTCACCTATATGAGCATCATTGCAGAGGAAGGCAGGAGAGCTCATCTGTAAAAGCCAGAGTGGATGACAAATCAAGTTAAGTGAAGACTATGATCATCAGACATGCAGAATGACACGACATTCCAAACACAAACATGACTGTGCATGCTGGGAAGCTGCTATCAGTCCTTCTCAGTAAACTGAGAACTCCCCACCTCCAAAAGCGTTAAGGCAAAAAGGACATCATGTATATAAAATCACAGAGCAGAAAATTAATGATTAATGTTTTCTCATCATACATGAACACTTGCCTAAAAAAGCCCCAAAGCTACACCAGGAATATAAAAGGTGGAGGAACATAAATCTGCTAGGTAGATGTAGGCTGTGGAAGCTAGGTGTTATTATTTAACCTCAGTGAAAGGATTGAAAGTTCAGACCCTCATAAATAAATGGAAATTGAGACAAAAATGGAATGTAAGGCCAGTGACTTTTCATGGAAAGTTTAATTTCTTTCCTACAGTTGAAACTTCATCTGCAGCCTGTTTGTGTTTTGTGTTGAGTAAACTAAACACCCTTGTTAACAAGCAGAAGACCCTACCTAACAGAATGTCTTACATTTTATCAGAACAGGCTTGCTATGATAGGAGACAATTTGCCTCCAGTTATTCTAATAACCATCTCACTGTAATAGTTCTTTTTTTCTAATTTTGTTTTGTTTTGGGTTTTGTTTTGTTTTTGTTTTTTTTCCCACACACACAAGCATTTTCTGTGGATGCATTTATTACAGAGAAGTGTCAAGGACAAAAATACTTATATAAGAGTATAGACTGTATTTTATGGATCCATTTTGGATGAAACATGCTTTGCTGTTTGTATGTTGCCTTCCAAGACTAACACTGATATGAAGTGATACAGGTCATGTGTCATGAGCTGTACACACTAGGCTTTCCATTCATTATCCTCATTTATTATGGCAAGGAGGACTTACCTTATGTGCTTTTGATATCCTGAGAAAAGCAGAAAAAACTGCAGCACGCTCATCCCCCACATATCTCCCCAAATCCTCGGGCAAAATTAAAACTATAATAGGTAGGTCACAGAGATCTCTGGCTCACAGCATCAAAGTTCCTGGATAAAGCAAGTATCTTTATGCCAGCCAAAGCTGAACCCTGTTTTAAATCAATACTTTAACTGCAGGCAGGAACTTGCTCCTTGAATTGGTTATAAACATACAAAAGAGTTGCTGTTTGTTTAGAGATGTGGGGAAAAGGAGATTCTTTTTATGGGCTGAACAACTTCCTCTCAGGGGTAATAGGGGATTTACTAAGGTCATTTGTCAAAGCCCTCAAAAATCTGGAGGCCTGTATATTATAGATGCTATAGGGGATAAAGTAAAAGTAGCTCTGATTTAAATGCAAGGAAAACTATTAAAAAACACAGTTAATATCCTTCAGGTATCTGTAAGTTTCCCAACTGGCCTTAAAAAAAAGGTATGATATGATCTGTGTTTGCAAGATTCAAAGACCATTCAAAAGAAATCAGTCAAAAAGCAGTGCTAGCAAAAAATATCTTCTGGAGTATGGGGACTCAGTTTCTCATACAAGCACTTAAATTGAGAATGAAGAGTCCTAGACACAAACACCAGGCATTTGGGCAGGGAACTGACAAAAGAAATACACCAAACATTTGAAAAGAGATGAAAACAAGCAGAACGGTAGCAGCAGAATTCAGCTGAGCATACAGAAAAATAGCCTGCTCCTATAACACGGGTGTTGTTTTACTAGATGCCACAGAGGTAATGAAAATGTAGGGAAACACTGCCATCCTGGGACAAAACCAAAATGCCCTCATATTTCACAAAAACTCTCAGGGTCTTGGGGCCATTTGTAAGGAATGTGCTAGCATAGTACAGTATAATCTCAGGTGAAATGGCAATGTATAGATGAATGAATATATGACGTGTTAAAGAGAAGTAGCTTTGTTGCCTTGAATCAGGAGGAGTATTTTCATTACTAGAAGATCAGTACAGAAGTAATACTTAAGATCTAAAGTTGCTTTTCTCTGGTTTATGCTGGCCAGAACAATTTTGGTAGGAAATTGGAGAAGATAAATATTTCTAGGATGCAAGTAGTGGGGTAGTGGTGGTGGAATGGTGAGTTGGGGTTAATTTCCTAAACTTTACTCCAATTTAAGACATCAGCCAGTCCTGATAGGAAAAAGCAGACAGACCCTAAGTGATCTGAATCTACTGCCAACTCAGTCAGCAGGTGAGTAATTAGATCTTGAACTTGAGTGACTCCTACTACATGAATACAGCATTTTCTGTAAAAACATTGCTATAATCTGTGTTCAGGGTTTGGGCGGGAGTTTTGTATCTACATAGTGGGAATATAGTTATCACATTTTAAGTTCTTCTCCTATTAATAGCATTGAAATACAGAAGTATGAAAATAGAATAAAGCTTGTCTTAGCAAACTCATAATTTTTGAAGCATCTGAAGCCTAAATTAGCTTCACTCTATTGATTAAAAATATCTCTTGCAATGATTTGCCAAAATTTTTTTTCTGAAATTTAAATTAGATTAAGCATTTTGTAGCAGACTGCCATAACAATTTTCTAAAGTAATAAAATCAGTTATCAGAATTAATGATACATAAAATTCATTTTATGATTTTACTTATACTTCCTTGCTTCCCTCTCTCATCTCTTTTCAAACCAAGTCCCATAGCTTTATAATGTGCTTCTATACAATGCAGTGACCCTTCTTGCTGCTGAAAGTACACCATTCAGTCCAACCCTTTCAAAATTGCCTTGTTGTTCGCTCAGAGCAAAACCACAAGGAAATGCAGAAAAGACATGAGGACAGCCTTATAGAATAGTTGCAGCTCTAGTTGTGACAACTGAGAGAGTGAAAGGGTGGCAGGTGTCAAATCAAGCAAGGGCTTTTAGTGCTATAAAAATAGTGAAGTGCAGAAGTAAGTCCTTAATTCTACAGCTTTTTTAAACAGAGTGAACAAAGGAGGTGTTACTCTTAAGATATCAGTGACTACGTATCCAGCACAAGAACCACCTTCCAGGTTATGCTGCAAGATTTTGTTCACCAAGACACAGTTACTGCTTTCCTAGCTCTGTAGAGAGCTTCCTTTCTAGAGGCCATCCAGGAAAACAGCTCTTTGCTACTTGGCAATCTCACTCAAATACTGCAAAAGAAATATTACAATGGTAATCTTACATCTCCAACATGAAACACAAGAGTAGGGCAGCTAATGGGAAAAGCTACCACTGAAAAATTTTACAAATGCTTTTAACCCATTTCAGCTGGTGAAAAGGGCCAGGTGATTCACAGAATGATTCAGAGAGATTATGCTGACCTGAAATTAAACACCATTATGATTATGGCACTACTAATAAAAAATATTTTGAGAACTCCACTCCTTAGCTTAAAAATAGGTCTTTTTACCATTTGCTGCTGCATTTACTAATAAAATATAACCTACTAGCTGTCATTTGAGGTCACTGCTTGTTCCACCAAGCAAGGCAGACTAGGAAATGTAGGCGACATGTAGGTGTAGTTGCCTCACTGGCAAGGACACAATTCCATAGTACATTTGCAGAGTCAGTGACATAACAAGCAGTGACTTTCAGAAAAATACAAGGTGGAAAAGCTGGTCTGAAAATAACTCAGAGAAACCAGTAGAGAGCAAGAGCAGGCAGGGAGCCACCTGCAGGAAAGCTTGGACCAGGATTAGAGTTCAGGAACTATACTTGTATGGAACTTGCATGTCTGGAGGAAGAGTGTATGTGGAAATGCTGGGTGAGGCTCTACAGACAGCTAGAGCCTGCTGGTACACTCAAGTCCTAACACAATCCTTCTAAGACATCCACAGAATCACAGTCATCACAGAATGCTGGAACGGATGTCTGAAGATCTTCTAGTACAATCCCCCTGCCAGTTCACCTAGAGCAGGTCGTACAGAATCATGTTGAGGCTGGTTTTGAATATCTCTATAGGAAGAGGCTCCACAGCCTCTGGGTGAGCTGTTCCAGCGCTTGGTCACCCTTGACACTTGCTCTTTATTCTTTGTGTGCAAGGATTGAGACAGACATTGTGGTCTGGAAAGTCTAAGGCCTATTTTCCACCAAGAAGTAACAGAAAGCAGATCTGTTCCAGATCTCTCAGCTGTGTAACCTGTTACTCAATACAGGAAAAAGCTCTACCAAAACCCAGATGCTGAGGTGGCAATTGCATAGCTTTGAGAAATACGTCTGAGACAAGGAGCAACAATGAGAGAAAGCATGGACTCACTTCAAGAGAGGATGCCCATGAAAAAGCTTATGGTTATGAACAAAGGAGCTATCTTCCAGTACTTGACTTCTTTCATTCTCAAGGAAACAGGAGCACAATACTGCATTTGAAACATAACTTACTTTCTGCTGCTAACAGATAAAACATGTAAAGAAACAGACTTTGTCTCATGATCTGGATGAAATAAGAGTTAGCTTAGAATATTGCTTAGAGTTTGCTAAGAGTATTTACCAAATACTGTAATTCTTTATTTGATAAGTAATCTGATGTCTATGTTCTTGCAGACCTGGCTTCAGCTGTTTTGCATTCTGAGCACACATTGTCCAGAAAATAGGAATCTTAGAGATCTTTTAAACTGGACATCCATCCAGAGCAACAATGGGTTTCAGTTAACATTTTCAGTGCTGCAGAGTTGAGAATAACAACCTCAAAGGAGCTTTGATTTCTTCATCATTATCTCATATGTGTATTGCTTCCCATAGAAAAAGTGTAAGAAGAACATGTACATGTCTAATCTCTCAGAGGTGATAATAAAGTGAGGGGTGAGAGCAGACAAGCCCTTTGGAACATTTACACAGCAGAGGCAGCCAGAAAAGTCAACTTGATAGTTTACACTGAAGTTCAAGTTAATACCAAGGTCAGATTTCAAATGCAAGTTTAAAGAAGTATTTTTACTACTATGCAAGTAATAATTAGAAATTATTAACATGAACACCAGCCATATATTCGTTTTTAAGATCAGATTGCATATTACTGTAGGTAGTTAAAACCTTTAGCTGTAAAAGAGGTCACAGTGAATCTCAATTGCATATACCTGACAGTATGTTTCAGAGGATAATCTGCACATTTCTTACCTTTTGGATGTGTTGTGGATGATATGGTCTCTAAACTATTTTTTCTAGTAGGTGGTAGATTGCTTCCTATGTGTTTCATATTCAAATATGTGATATAAAATCACTAAGGTAAAATAAACTGCTGCTCATCCATTCCAGAACAGTAGGAATGTGTGAACATTTGATCAGAGCAATGGACACAAATATAACAGCAATTAAGGGTGGGATCCTTACTTGTCTGAATTCCCTACACTTTTCCACCCATATAAATACTTTTAAAAGGCTTTTGCAACAGAAGAACTGACCTAAATTTTTTTGGTGGGTTTGACACATTTTGTTTAGAGTTCAGAACAAGATAAGACTGATGCCATTCTGTTAGATAAGCTGTGGTGCTGATATTTTGATACAACCACTTCTGCATAGCAACTATGGTGTGATTACAGAGATACAGCTTAAAGGAAGGGAGACACTTATTATATCATGCTTTGAAGATCTGGGATAAGGGAACTATTATTTTTTTTTTCTGTGAGAGAGGGCTAGAGAATTGGTCTGGATAAGATGATAAGCAGATAGAGAATCTATAATTCTGGTTTCTTGGGAGTACCTCAGTCAAGCAGGGATTTACACGTGCAGTTTAAATGATTTCACAAAGGGCCCATTGAGTCTGCCTGCAGTTAAAGTACAGTAGCTCAAAGCCTACTCGTATTTCTGATCTAGTTCTGGTTACAATCAGAGTATTTTTGAATGCTTCCAACTCTTTAAGCTCTTAATGTGCTCACATTTTAAAGTAATGCAGAGCAGAAAAATATACATCATGCTGGAAAAAACCACGCATATTGCATGTGTATTTGTATTCATTTTTCAAACTATTGCTATTTCCTTTCATTCTGTGAAGGCTTAATGGTTTGACAATGAATACTGGCGCATTCACATGCAGATGTAGCACACTGATAATATATGACAGAAATTTCCACAAAAAAGAGATTGTATTTTATGCTGTGACATTTCTATTCATTTCTTCCTGGGATGTTAGATGCTTTTTAAGGGTAGAATAGATAAATTTAATATGGAGGGTTTTGTTTCAGAGGGGAAATATGGCTGCTTTTCTAAAGTGATAGGAAAATATTACAATAATATAGAAAATAATTAATAATGTTTAGTATTTATAAACTGGCTTCTCTCCAAGTGTCTCAAAAGCATATTGCAAATAGTAGTTAGAGTTGAATCTCTATCCCAAAAAAAAGGGTACTTTTTTTTTCTTCTAAAAAAGGGGATTTTCTGTATTTCTGCATTTTCTGTAGCAGAGGGAAAGCCAGTACATAAGAGTTATGTACTTTGGGGTAAATGTGAGAGATGGAATCACCTGGGACCCAAACGATACCAAAGGATGAACTTCTGCAACAAGATTTGAATTATTGATAGTGCCTTGGTGATAGAGCAGTCAGATGAATAATGGCCATGTAAAAATGTTCCTACCTTTTTCTTGTTGGGTTCTATGGCTCTTGCATTAATGTTACCTTTCAATAAATAAATTGAAAACAGTAGCAATAGTAGACCGGAGTCACACCAAGTGTGACAGCAATCACCTCTGAGTGGGTCACAGCCAGACCTTCATATTGCCAGAAGGAAACTGGATTGGTAAAAAGAATCCTTAGAGGCAAATGCAGAGGTGACCTCACAGGGACTAGAAGTGCAGAACTGGCATCTTCATGCCCATCCTGATAGAATGGCCTTTGATAGCCCCAAGGGCACAGAGAGGAAAAGAGGAAGGAATGAGTAGCTACACAGACTGCATGCATGAGGAGTTTTTCATTCCCCTGGCACTTTGGGATTTGGCCCATATGATCTTCATGTCAGATGATGTTAGAAATCCACAAAACAGTTCACAGCAACTATGGGTTGTTCTTGCAACCATGAGAACAGAATATGAGACCAGTGGAGCAGTGAAGAGTCCCCTGAAACAGAAAACTATAAATCACTCTTTCCTTGGCAATTAATTGCTCAAATAGACTCCAGCAGTGACTGTAATAGAGTATATGATTAAATAACTTCCTGGTAGCTGATAGGATGACAATATAATTCCAAGTTACCTTAGATTATTATAATGCTGAAAAACATATTCCCAGGAAATTTGTATATGTAAAAGATAGTATAAAGAATTGGATCAAGACTGTCACATGTGCATTAAGAATTTTCAGATATAAGTGTGTGACCAATCACCTGTATCATTCCCTCTTTGCTATCTTTTTATATAAAACACTGTACTTGTTTCCTAGAAGGTGTTAGACCGTATTCTGCAGAACTGCAATAAAATCAAGTATCTCCTCTCAGTGTGTTGATTGGCTTTTGCACACTGAGTGAAAGGATACTGTTTCAGTAACAACATTAATTATGCAACCATCCAGACAGCTCTTCCTGCAGTTCCCACCTGGTGTTCTCTTAGGACAAGCCACACTCTGTGTGTGGGGTAAGGAGGACACATGGGAAGACCCAGCTAACAACCTTTTATCTCACATGGCCAATTTGCATATAATAATTAATTTCTGGCTAATAAAGGACATGCCCATACTCTTAAGGCCACCAGCTTTTAAAAGTGCTTAAGTTTTCAAGATGTGCCAATACTGCATCGAAGTTATTCAAGTTCTCTGCTCTCCCTGCTGTAAGCAGGGCTTGTCAATCAGATACTTAGCAGCCATGAGAAAAAAGTGGGGTGAACAGCTTGTTTGACATACAAGTGTAAAAAGGTTATGTTGGTCAACAACTAGACCCCAAGGCAGCCTAACATGTCACCATATCTTGTAGTCACGTCAAACTTCTCCTGAATCTAAAATTTCACCTCGACTCATGGAGATCTGATTTTTTTGCCACTATGAAGTACTTGTCGTTAATTCTTGAATTAGTATTAGTTCATGAATGGAAATAATTTCCAATTTTTTTTTCCTTTTTGAACCCAGAGATGTTTGAATTATCTGTCACTCATGAATAATTCCAAAAGAAGTTATATCTGGATTAAAAAGTAAAAAAGCCAGATCAGAGACTAGGTTGCATGGCTACTGGTATATAGAGAAGCCTGGTGTGCATTTAATTGCTGTTCAGACTTTTACCCTGAGGCCATCTCCAGCACCATGTTGCTTCTAGATCTCAGCTTGACTCTAGCAGTGGTCTCCACTGCTGACTGTACCATATGCAGAGAGACAGATGAGATGAAGGAACTAAAGGATGCAGTGGGTGCCTCTTTTTCTGGGAGGAAAAGCTCAAACTCAGGCATCAAGAGAGGTCCTGCACTTTGCCAGAACTTCCACAAGTATCTTCTGTAACAAGAGAACAACAAAATTTGCTTGATCTGGGTTGCATGGTAGTGTTTTTGTGCGGCTATGCTACGTGCTCTCTCTTTTTGAAATCAATTAATTCTGCAGACGGAGGATCCAGTTACTTGGACAACAGCTCATTTTTGATAAACATCTTGTTTGCTCTTCACAATTATGTGAGCTGCTTTAAGGAATAAGCATCTGAAACAAGAAAGCTGTATTGTCTATGCATGAGTGTCAGTCATCTTTGTATTAAATAGGATGCAAAACTCATCTATGTGTACCAAAGACATAGGTATTTTTATGAAACTTTCAAGACCTTAACATCTTTGCATATTTGGCTCATCTGTCGAATTTGTTTGAGGTTAAGCAATGGATGGAAAAACTATTGACAATGACTTGAAGAAGTGAATAACAAACACAGCGTGGACACCAAACCAGAAATGATGTTGCTCATTCTGCTTCTGTTAGCATTCACATTCTTAAGTAACCATGAAAGAGGTGGAAGGGCACAGCAATGACCCAAGTCATATACTTCCAAAATAAAATACTTACAAAATGTCTTTCTGCTTTCTGTGCACGTCATTGAAAATGTTTGATTGATAAGACTTGTCTGGAAATTAAATTTTATATATTTCCCAGCTTGCTCATTGTTATATGCCCTTATTATGAATAGATATGGAATTGTAATGAGCCTAATTACAGCTCCATTACTGAGACAAAATGTATTTTATCCTATTGTCTTCCTGAACATTTAGTATTTTATGGGTTAGCTACTAGTTTATTCCCACTTAGCAAAGGGTTCAATTAGCAGGTCAATGACAAAAGAGCTAATGAATGACAATGCAAAGCTACCTATTATAACGCTGAGGAGGGAGTTTCATGCTAGACAGCGGAACTTCAATTGATCTCATTTATTAGGGCAATAGTTCTCTGCAGGTTTGATGAGATTAAGTTCCATTAGAAACTTTACTTAATTTTAAAGAACCAGGTAATGAATTTCTAACCCATCACACAGATGGTTTGTTACTGGCAATAAGGTGAGGTAATTATTGTCATCCTATTCTGTTGCTGACCTGTGCAATCACAGAATTCTCTGAGATGGAAGGCACCCACAAGGATTATCAAGTTCAACTCTTAAGTGAATGGCCACTACAGGGTTCAAGTCCACAACTTTGGCATTATTAGCATCAGGCTCTAACCTACTGAGCTAATCTCAATGTCCAATGGTGCAGAAGGAACTGTGACTGCCTAAGAATCCTGGAGAACTTTAAATTGTGCTTGTATGCATCATTCTAGATGTCCCGAAAGTAAGAAAGCTGAAGAACAAGTCTAGTAAATGGTTGATATCAGTAGATACTACTGTCATGTGGATTTGACATTTAGGTCTAGTAAACAGTTGTGCATCAATAAGAAAAGAAAACGAAACACAGCAGATATACCAAAAATCTACTTCAAGAGCTGTCCTCATCTTCTCAGAAAGCCACGTTTTCTGGGTACGCACCGCAAAATATCTCTGCTTCTAATTATTGAATATTCACTAGGAACTGCTTGTGAGACACCTATAATAAAGCCAGAATTATCCAGAAAAGCTATTTACTGGTTTATTCTTAATATCAAATACGGCTAAGAGAAATGAGCTTGCCTGTTGCTAATTTACTAACAAGCAAAGGTTAGATTTTTGGTGATGACAAATTGCTCAATTAATTCTAGGAACTAAGTTGTAGTTCTCAGTCTAGGTAGGTCAGGATGGACTGTCGATGAAGTCAAGCTAGAAATTTAAAGAGAAATAAGAGCAACAAGTACATAAATGCCATGACAAATGGGAAATGGGCCTTTCCTTGTCATAAAAGCCCACCACCACAACTGAAATTTTCATGTCAGCAAAAAGCACTTCGTTCTCACTTTTAACAGGTGAAAGCTGGTCAATCATGGCATCCCTTTTGCTTCAATATAAAGAGGAGGACAAACTGACAAACTGTTCAGTTTCAACCCTTAGAGCTTGGATATAGCTACTATTTGCTATAGAAGTCTCTCTTAGGTAGCACGAAGTGCTTTAATAAATCCAGAATGCAGAAAAACTGTATCCTTCAACAAAACAACATCTATATGTCACTGTGTCACTGTCAAATGCAGGCAGAGCCAATGCAGTATGTTTTTGCTAATCCTTCTCTGTCTGCAAAAGGACAACAACAAGAGGCAAATGCAGGGACTTGGTACACAGCCTTGGAAAAGTTTGGTATCTCACCTCTGGGATGCTCTGGAAGAGAAGCAGCCTTTGAGGCCATAAATGACCTTGACACAGTGAGGTAAAATGCTTTTGTGCTACTTTGAACAGAATTGCATTCCTTGTGAAACATTTCAGCTTTTTAATCCTTCACATCTTTAGCACATATGAAACTGTCTGAATACTGGAGAAACAAAAGGGATTTTCCTTCAGATATCCCAAACTGGGGTATTTTTTTGTTAATTGCTACATTTCTTTCTGTAACTTGTAAGACCTTGAGAGAAGATGCTTCTTGAATATATGAAGAGAATGTATCACACTCCAGAATATATTCCAAGCAATTTTATTACTCAGAAATTCATATTTAAGGAACTGTTTCCAAGAAAAAGGATTACTTTACCTAATACAATAAACCTGCAAGTAGATCTCAGGTTGCCACTCTACAACAAGACCAAAGTGCAAGGGAAATGAAAAATCTAGACATCAAACCAAAATACTGATGATCACATGGGTGTATTATTGAGTAAATTATTTAGTAAATTATTAAGAAATGAGTGTAATAAAAACTGTATTTAATTGTACTGTCTTCAGAAACCAGTTTGGTGGGAACTAGGGTGGTGCTATAAAGTCAACTCAATTAAAAGCAAGACTTAGGCTTAGCTCTGAAAACCCTTCCCTACAGCAGTCCTGATCCCTGCTGAAAATTCACAGCCTCCAACAATACCGAAGTCCAAAGAGAGCTGGACTCAGCTTGGATAACACTAAAGCCCCTGCAAATCAGAAGAAACATTCTGAGGAGAGAGTCATAGTTTGAAATTTTCCTCACTCATTGATTTTATGTTAATCATTTTCTATTAACCTCTTCTGAAGTAAGAAAGGAAATCACTTTAGCCATACAATACTTTCAGCTGCTGGAAAAAGTGTTAAAAACCCTGCATCAACTAGACAATGACAACCTTACAATGTGTGAGAGACTGAGAGTTTTAACTGATGAGTCCTGCCTTGGGATAAGAAGGTTTTAATGCTCTGCGGATTTTGCCCTGTCTCCTGAACAGACATTAACAACCCAGGAGCATCTGGAAGAATACACACTGTCCTTATGCTGTGGGTGTGAAAACTGAGCTCAAAACCCCTTCACATGGGCTGCTAATATCCAAAGTCTGTGTCAGTCATGGTGAGGTGTGACAGTGCCAAAGCTTTAAGAAAAGTACCCTGGTATTACACCTAAGCTAACAAAACCTAAGATTTCTGAGACACCCTTTCACATCATGGAAGAGGAATATTTAGCCAAGATAGTGTAAGACTCTTATAGCTTCTTTTGTTGCCTTTTAATCCCAAGAAGAGATCATAATGTAAACACTAAAATCTAGTGTGTCCATTTTTTTTAGTTCATTTGCCTAACAACTCATGTTTACATAAAATGCATGTTGGATGCCCTCGGGAGTTTTCTGACCTACTTACTAAAAGCAGTGCTGAGTATCTGATTTTCTTAAATGAAACTAGACAAGTACTCAGGTTAAATGTTATTTGGTTTGTCTTACAGATAAACAGACAAGGTGGAAAGTAGACCATAATGACAACCTTTGGGTTTGTTTTCCTTTCTTTTAAGGCATGACAATTCAGAAATGGTCATCAGCATAAAGCCCTGCTTCCACAAATGCATAGGCAGCCTAAGTCCCTTGGGCAACCATATTGACAAGCGATCTCTACATCACTCTTCCTTATCACAATCTCTCTGTGTCAGAATATATTTGTAAGGAGTTGGCAGCAATGCGATAGGAATATCTGAGACCCTGTCTCAAAAACTAAAATTTTGAGGACGGAGAGTCACTTTCCTTCACCTCTTTCATTTTTTTTTTTTCTGGCAAGCAATATAAGTCACACCAGATAATTAATTTGAACCAACACTAAGTCAAAGGTCTTGGCAGAATTCCACGCTCAAAACAATGTAAAAGTATCCTAGTTCCATTACACTCTAGTTCAATTACACTCTTCTCTTTTTGAGAGAGCTAGATTCATCTCTTACATCTATTTAATTGCTATAAATAATCAAGTAAACAAAAATCCTTGAGCAGTATATGTTGCTAGTTACAGAAGTGGGAGTTTAAGTGTAAACCAAATCACAGATACAAAATCATATTTGATGCTCTTCTGCATTGACTTCCGTGGAATGATACTGAGCATCTAGTTCAAAAGTCTAACAAACTTTGATTTTTTTCTTCTTTTTTTTTATTTTTTTTTTTTTTTTAGAAGACCCACATTAATTATTGAATTTATTATCAGGCTTGTGAAAAATAAGTCCAAAGTTCCTAAACTCTCCCCCTCCCATACAACAAGCTAGAACTTACTTTAATTATGGACCATTACTTGGCAAGAAATCAAACGAATAAACAATAACCCTAGGCCATGCAGAGACATTTTCCCCATAAATTACTGTTTTTTGAGATGCAGTAGCATTTGCTTGAGTACTTTTTTCAGACATTGCACACAAAAATTGCTCCCTAGATCTGTCGCGATTCAGTCTGACTATCCAAGGAATAAAATAAACAGATTAAAATAGCTAAGTAATATATTTATGCCCAAAGTTACAATGTCATCTGTTATTTAAGCAACAATTCTTTAATTATATAAAGCATAACATATAATATAGAATAATATCTTAATAATTAATAGTACAATATAGACTACAATAATTATTAATTATATAGCATATAAAATTTAGGGTACAAAAAGGGGGGAATGAGTGCCTTTCAAAATGTAGCATAACTTAGAATCAATTCACAAAGTGACATGTACTGCTGTCCAGTCTGCTTCAGATGGTGGGGGTATAATGACATGCCCATAAACCAGCTTCCACTGGGAAGAAGCTTATTTCATCACCACTATCATTCATGCCTCAAAAAATTGTTATTATTAACTCAACAATTATGTTAATTTTAACTTCATTACCATAAAATTTTAACCAAAGGATTTTTTAAAAAAAATGTTTCTTCTAGGTTTTACCTCTTTTTGGCTGTTTTTAAACCTTCTGGGGTTTTTTCAGCTGTTTATTCACAGACATTTTCAGAGTTCAGTACCCACTGACCAGCTTGTTTTGCATATTTCACATGTGGAGGGTGTGATGTTTAATACCAAACTTACTTGTTTAAAGATAGTTGTTGTTACATGGGATTTCTGAAGAGAGGCAGGATATATTGCATAAAACAATATTAATGTTAATTACATCTACAACATATGTAACAATTGCAATATACTATTTAATCACAATACCATTGTGATTCCCCTTCCCCATCCTTATAATATGTTCATTGTCATGATGCTGAGCACATGTGGGCTGAAGCCATTGATCTCTTCATATCTCTTTCGTTTTGATTTTATACTCTTAGTTTGTGTTGAGCATGTTCATTCCCTGCTTGCTGGTCTGGTTGACCCAGGGCAGTCACACCCTTTTAGTGACCTCAGAGAGAAACGTTTACAGCACCAATTGGTCCATACAACTGTTGGTAGCTGTTCCTCTAAAGCAAAGGCAACCCTCCAAGTCCCCTTTGTGCTGAGATAAAGTCAGATTCTTTGCAACAGCTGGAGTCATCCACACCCTGCATTATTCCTTGAGTTTCACAGGCACATCTTCCTTGCCCAGCTCTTCCAAACCTTCCATCAGTCACAGCCATGAACAACAGAACATTGTCTTCATTGTTTGAATGAAACTGGAAGTACCAGAAAGGGCAGGAGTGCAGAAATGGGACTTGAAACAAGCATGCACCAAAATGTTGAAAAAAAGCACGAAATCTACAGTAAGGTAAGAGCTGATCAAATTGTGTAGGGCTTCAAAGAAAGCAAAATCAGACACCGTAACAAAGAAATAAATAACTGCAATAATTTGAAATGCACTCTTACACTCCAGGGGAATATTATTTTTAATAATTTCTTCCAAAATCACCCTTATGCTCAAAGTTTGAGCTGTAAGCCACGTGGAGCTGATGAAAACCAATAAGAAATACAGTTTCTTTAAGCAGTTGAATATTGCAGAGAAGAGAAAGTATTCTGTCTTGTACATTTTGGAACATCTGCCTAGAAAGGATGTGCTTCTTTCTGAAATGCCATGCTCTCTTTAAGACTCAAGGACGTTCCCTCCACACATCATAGAACTGTCCAACTCTATATGGAGCTGAGCTTTGAAGGGGTAAAAGAGGGTTTAAATCAACTCTTTCAGGAGCAAGAGATGTATTTCTTTCTTTGTTATGCCCTTTCAGACTTGCTTTAAGCAGGGCATTCAGCAGAAAGATTGCTCTTCTGGTAGGTAATTTAATTTTTTAGGTGAATCTGTCCAATCCAGCACAGCTCCAAAAAGGTCAACATTCCTTTTCAAGAAGGATTTTGCATTTTTAAATATACTTAAAAATCAAATGTTTCATTACAGATAGTATGCTATTCACACACCTTTTAACACTGTGACACAGCTTTTCCCTAAGGACTGGAAGTTTTTGAGGAAGCGTACAGTTGGCAAGGTAATCATATATATGTTAAATAATAATAATAATTAAAAAAACCTGAAGTGAATTATTTAATTTGCACTTTTTTTTTTTTTAATTTATAAAGCAAATATTATGCTGGATTTTTTTATGAAGAAAAAAAGCCTACCAAAATATTTAACTAGATTTTCAAAGAGTTCTGTGTCCTTGGGTGATAACCAGCAAGTTCTCTGCAGAGGTGAGCTTCTTGTTATATACAGTCCAGGAAAAAGGTTTCCTGATACTAAGCATTTCTGAAATAGTGCATATCAATTCAACATAGTTTTTGAAAGACTTTTGTGAAAAGCTCTCTTGAGCCAGTCCCACCTAACAAGGTACTCCCTCATTGATACCCTGATGATTTTTATCAAGCAGATGTTGTTTCTTTGGTGAAAAAAAAAATCCAAATCTTTTTGAAGAATTTTTTGAAGAATTTTGAAGAGAGTATGTTCTGGCATTTAGTGGTGAATCCTGAAGAGGGATCACTTAATACTGATAGATTAGCAAGTTTTTATGGGATTCTGTGGTTACAGAATTCCTGAAGCAATTACCCTTCAAGGTGACATAGAAGTACCTCAAAGTGCTACAAGCAGGGATTCCTATTTCCTGCTTGTACCCATCTCTTCTGGAAAATCCCAGCTGTAACAATCCCTATTCTGCCACAGAGATCTTCGGAAAGTCACTTAACCCTGCCTGTGTTGCTCGAAGCTGTGAGCCCATTGGAGATTGTCCTTTCCTGCTTTACAGAGCTGAATATTAAAGTCTAGAAGATATGCCGATGTCACAAGAGTGTCTAAGTAAAACCAACTGAATGACTGACTGATGATCTCTGGATAGCAATATTCCAAGGTATGGCAGTATGGGACCACACACAAACCTGATCAGACTCAGAACTGGTTTGTGCTGTCAGAAATTGTGCCTCCCTCCCTGCTTTTATGTTTATGCCCCATCAAGAGGTACTCAATTCTGAGGCAATTACAATATGGTCTGGTGAATTTTCTCCTTTCCACATTCAGATTTCAGAGAACCATAGGGTCTCCACAGAATAGCTGTCATGCAGAAATTTTGGATCCAAGCTAGCTGATCAAACTAAACCCATCTATAAATTACTGATGTGTACATCTTCTCTCTCATCTCATTTTCAATGCTGTTTTCTTTCCTTCCTATATCCCTTAAGTCAGTGTTTCCAAGACAGCATATTTTCAAAGAATAAAGTACAAATGTTTCAAGCTGGCTTAGCAGAATTTTGTTTTCCAGCTGGTGCTTTCTTCTTCTTAGAACACAATCATTAAAAAATGCACTTTCACTTAAAACAGTAGGGTTTTTTAGCCAGTTCATATGCCTCTGGTCATGAAGGCTCTTGTTTGGTAAGGTACAAGGAACGTAGAAAAGATGTTCTAAAGATATAACCAAGACAACATCTGAAAGGATATCATATTTGAGATAAATTGTGGAAAATCAGATAAGAATTAAATACTTTCCCTGAGAGATGATCTGTGTTTTGTGGATGTATCAATTGGTCTAACAAATAATAACACAACTCCTGAGAAACATTGCTGT
The DNA here is from genome assembly GCA_035047845.1 of Dendrocincla fuliginosa. Classification (NCBI taxonomy): domain Eukaryota; kingdom Metazoa; phylum Chordata; class Aves; order Passeriformes; family Dendrocolaptidae; genus Dendrocincla; species Dendrocincla fuliginosa. The sequence goes on along the minus strand of JAWWMO010000138.1, from coordinate 16,906,503 downwards.
TTTTACACAAGGAATCATGCTTAGGCTAGGTGAACTGTGTGAGAGTGAAAAGATGGCCAAAACACCAAGGAGTGAATATGGGAATTTCCAGACAGAATGGATGGTCTTTAACCATAAACATATAAGAGTTTAACCATAAACTCTTATAAACAAGAGTATTAGGCTTTCTAGGTCATGGCCCTAAGACACTCGAATACTGTGCAACTCAGGAAAAGGATGATTTTAATGCACATTCACCAGTGCAATATAACAGAATACCACCCTCCCTTGTGAAAGAGGTATATACTGATAACACATTACAATGTGCAACAAAATGTATTATAATATCCATCTTTTAAAGATGGTAAAATATAAAATATTTTTGGAGTATAAAATCACGGTGTTGGAGCTTTTCCTCCTTTCCCTGGAGACAGCGGTCAGAAAGTTGCCACTAGTAAGCTGTTTCTTCTTAACATTCTCTCCTTTGTTTAAATGCCTTTATTACCTTCAAAGTCATCCAACTCTATGCAAATTAATTTGTTTTCACGGAACAGGGATCTTAAGGGATAAGATGAAATTTCTGTGCATCAGAAGTGTGTTAAAAAACTCTGAACATCAATGGACAAAAGAAGTAAAGGGGGAAAAGTGAAAAGAAGTGGCAGAGGGGAGCCAACGGCTGAGAGGAGAAATGCAATGAGAAGGATAATTGTGATGCTTTTGCACAGCAAAGATTAAAGAGAGCTGTCTGAGCATGGGAGCCACACTAATGATGAGCACAGGAGACTAAGCTATAAGGAGGCATCCTGGTGCTGTAGAATCTTGAATCTAGGAAAGAAAGGAAGAAGAAAGGAGGTAGGAGAAATATGGTTGAACTCTGGCCATTGATGACTGACCTGCTAACAAGAAACCTGTTCTTTTTCTCACCATGCTTTAGAGGAAAACACTGGGAAAAGACACTGGGGGGAGACGAGTACTGAAGCTCTTGCTGTCGGTTGAAGATTGGCAGAAGTGCAAAGGTAATGCTTAAGAAATGGCCCCACTGTTAGTATGAGAGTCAAAGTATTGGTCTAAAAGACAGTGTCCTCTAAATAGAGAAGCTTCAATAGGTAAGACCATTTTGAGGTGTGCAAATAAAAAGAAACTAAATTGCATATGTAAAAGGCAGATGGCTGTTGCTCAGTATTCTTGACAAAAGCCTAAAACCTATCTGGTTGTCTTCTGTCATGAAACAACTACCTAGATGAGTGAGGGGAGAGCAGTGGATATTGTCTACCTTGACTTCAGCAAGACTTTCAACATTTCCTCTCACAACATCCTCTTACGCAAACTCATTTTTCTCTTTCTCTTTTCTGTGAGGAAAATTTAAAAATGAAGAAAAATTGTTTAAGGTTTCCCAAACTGGACTTGGCCACAACTGAAATTTGAGGAACACAAAAGAAAAATGAAGGTACCGAACTGAGCCATCCTGGCAACTATCTTGCAAGTTCTTTTGCTAGTATTTTGGTCAAACAATGTCAACAGTTGTCTATCTCTGGAGATAAAAAAAGAATAATCACAGAGTGAAGTTTCCTCTAGTAACTTCAGGTTCTACTGTCTCTATTTTTCACTAAACCAGGATTTCTGCTCTTAAAATTGTGCAATTATACTTTGTTTTCTTATACAAAGCTTGTTTATTTCAGTGCTAAACTTTCATCAACCTGTTTCCCATGAAGCTGCAAACAAGTTTCAAAACATGTTAAACACTTTTAGCTTTTTTCCCACCCCCTAGTTACATAAATACATGTGATGTACTGTGATGGACTGCTGTAACAGAATGTGCAAAATGCTTACTGCCATCAGTTCTTGTGCTGTAAACATGCAAGAAAATCTTCAGCAATAAAGAGAGGCCTGCTGATCTCAGTGTTATTCTGTCAGTATGTTCACAATATTGCCCACTTACAAAGAAAGCTGTATGCATTGATCATGTTTACTCTCCCACTTCCTGTGGTATTCAGCAGGCTGTTGATAACAGCTGATAGCAAATTGAGGATGGAAGCAGATGCTTGGAATAATATCATTATAGGGCTGCTATTAATTTTCCCCCACTTTGTGTGTTTCAGTGTTTTGTATACTGTTGAAAGACATAATGGATTTTAAGGGGTGAATGTCAAAATTGCACTCGTGCTTGGCCAAATTATAGTTCTGAGACAATGAAGCAGCCAGCAGTTATTAGACAGACTCCTAGAAGATTAGAAATCCTGTAGACTCCAGCGATGACAGCTGCATTTTAGAATGGCTATATCAACAGAGTTATATCAAATTAGACCAAGTACTGGCTGGAGCTAATTCTCACAATGACTCCATCAGAGAATTGGAACAAATCTGTTCTGAAGAATGATTCTTGTGTTGCAGTCCTTTTTTCTTTAACCTGGGATCTGAGGCTCAGAGTTTACATGTTTTGCATGGATTGAACTGCTGCCTTTCTCAAAGACTTAAATAGTCAAGGCTTCACAACAAAGGAAGTGCTAACATGGTAGAAGAAACATGTAAATGTCTCTACCTTCACCTCCAATTTTAAGGAATGTCTCATTAAAGGTGTCAATATTGGTTTAGTTTCAACAAGATGTTTGTAGCCTAATTAAAATCTTTGTACATTTTAGTCCAGAACTATTAAGAGAAACAAAACTGCAAGTTTTGGTAGTTTTGATTGAGATCCAGAAGACTTTTTTATTTTTGGGGTTTTGCTTGGTTTTTTGTTTGTTTGTTTGTTTGTTGCTTTTTGTTTTACAAGAACTAATGACTGTGGTTTTGCTAGTACTGAACTGCCTCAGCTCCCTTGAACAGAAGAGCAGGCCTTTCCTTATTGTTTTGGTCTTGTAGAACTGTTAGAAAATAACCAAAATACTTTAATACAAAATATGCATTTTTAAAGCCAGATTGGGGTAAGGTGCAAAAGAAAAGTGTCTGATGAATTTCCTCCTACCTGACCACAACTCTGTGGTGCCATATTCTTGAGACAGAAAGGATCTTTGTTTAATGACCCTTTTTGTAACCTCAGCCAATACAGTATGTTTTGAAAGAGAATTCCCATCCAGTGGTGGTACAAAAGAAAAAGCATCTGTGATGGACGGGCATTTCTGTATTTCCTTCTGGTTACATATGTGGGCATTCCTGCATATACCTTACAGGAAATGTGAACCCAGGCCTTTGAATGAGAATTATGCACTGCAAAAGTCCTCTGTTTCACCTGCTGTACAGCTGACTCGTCTATGTAACATTTTTTACCAGGTTTATCAACATGCCATTAGGAGAGCCACAAGGTGCAAATAAGAGTTTCATTATGGGTTAGAACATATCTAAATCCTTTTTTTTCATCAATAGGGCTACAAGGTCAGACCCCCCAGAAAGAAGAGCTCTGGAGCTCAATTAAATATAGGCTGTGTGTTGGAAAAGGAAACAGGGAAGGAACAACTCTGGAAATTTCTTGGAAGATGTGGTAGAAATGGTTGCTGGCAGACCGCTGAGTAGGTGTTTGGATGTACACCTGGTATAGCATGAGAGTTTAGATCTCTCTAAGCGTGGGCAGATTGGCTCACTTAGTGACCAAAAGGTTGTCACATAAGGTCAGGTTCTTGCAGGATGGTGTTGCCTCCCCAGAGCAATTACTGTGTGTGAATGAGTTAGTTTTACAGTGTTTGTACTTAATTTTCAGGAAATTGTATATTCATTGTCTCCAGAAGCCTTAAAATACTCCTGTATTGTAGCCTATTGCTCTGCTACAGAGGTCTGCTGCTGTTCCTCTGTATCTGAAAGAACGGTCCATCTTCTTTCCCTAACTTGGATTAAAAGATAAATCAGTAAAAACCATGGCATATTCTGCTGGTCTAAAGTGGTGTAGGCCCTTTTTCTGCAATCATTAACCCTTTTGAGGGCTTCCTAATGATGTCCTCAGACACTCTTTGAGCTGCCTGATATGAGAAAATTGTATCTGGAAGTAAAAAACAAAAGTCTTGCAAAGCATAGCATAAATATTGTTGAAAGAGGTCAAACAAGTCAGGAGCTATGTCAGAGCCACCAGCATGCCTCGTGAGTCATAGACAATGAAACCAGATCCCTTCTACCTGATGTGAGAAAAAATACTGCAGGCCAGGCTGTTAGCAGCTTATGCTAAACTGACAGATAGGACACAGTTCAGGGGAGAGTTATATTTGCTTGTATCAGAGCAGAACAAAATAAAAAGGAGGGAGGGAGGAGTTTGCTAGTCAAAGGTACATGACATCTCAAGTCAGCATTCTATATTGTGCTAAATAATTTCTTCTTTGGAACTTTACTTAAAGAAAGAATAATCTAATAATGATGCGAGGAATTAGGAGGCAGGGACAGTTTAAGGTCAATTGAATATTCTGAAGAGCAACACACTTGGGAGCACTTACCATGTTTTCCAAGAGATCCTGATGGTCTAAAGAATCCTATTCAAGTGCTTTTTAAAGTTGCAACTGCAGTCTGTGTTGCAGATGTTTGTCTCTAGAAGTGAGTTTTTAGCACCTGTGAAAAAGAGTAGAAGAGTGTACAGTAGAACGCTGGGGTGTCAGAAACTGTATCGCTGCAGAAACTGCTGGCCTGGTAGACAAGTTGTTGTTGGGGAGCAGTAAATGAAGCAATGTCTGTCTTTTAGGGGCACCTGCTGCTTACATTTTCTAGACACCAACATTACAGAAAAAACTGTTTGCAGCATTTAATTTGTGGATACCTTGTTTTCTTTCCAAAATGTGTTAGAAAGTTGTATCTTTCAATCGTTTCTAACACTTCAAACAAATTTGACACTTGGGGTGTTCTTCAGATGGCTTGGTGCATTCTGCCTTTCTTTCAGAAGATGGAGAAGATAACAATAGAGAAGATAAATTGCTGTTTCTAATTGGGCTCTGCATTTTCTTCCAATCTCCAGAAGGGATGAAAGGTTGAGTAGGATGAAAGGTTAAGTAGGGTTCCCACCAGAAGTTTCCATTATGCATTGTGCCATTGTGCGTAAGTTTACCAGACCTTAGCACAGAAGAGTGTCAGTTCTATGACAGACCAACTCTGAAAAATAAACAGGAAAAATGGAGAGAGTGACAGAAAGTGAACAGATGAAAAAAACCTACTTTATTGCATGCTCTTCTGACACTCTTATTTTTTCAGCAGCCAGATGAAATGGTCTAGTGTGCTTCAGGGTTTGAGAGTACATCAGGCTTCAAGGGGAGTACACAATGAAGGCAAAACTGCAGTTTTTGATTTCATTAATTTTTTTTTTAATATTCCTTGGGATGGTGAAGAGAGGCTTAGGACAGCTTTAAAGCAAGTGGCATGGGAGGGACAGTGCAACTTGGGCTGTGGAAGCCTTCTTTGGATCTTGTTGCTACTCGCCAACATGATCCGTGTTCTCCTTCAAAACAAGAGCCTGCAACAACACAGATGCTCAAAGAGAACAGATGTGAAGTTGCTCTCTATTGGCATTGCAGGGAACCCATGTGATATTTATTCCTAAGTGTTCATCTTTATAATTGGTGGGACTGATTCTAGTATGCAACACTCTTTGAACTAGAGGGAGGTAGTGGGATGACCTTTGCTGCACGCCAGGTGCCCATGTAGCTGTTCTATCACTCCCACTCCTCTGTGGGACAGGGGGAGAAAAAAAATTACAAAAAGCTCAGAGGTGAAGATAAGGACAGGAAGATCACTTAGCAGTTACCATCACAGGCAATAAAAAGGAGTTAGTCTGGGGAAATGAACTAGTTCCAGTCAAACGATAGTAGGGTAATGAGCAATAAAACCAAATTTTAAACCACCTTCCTCCCCACTCCTCCCTTCATCCCTGGTTCAGCTTCACTCCTGGCTCTTTTAACTCCTTTCTCCCAAACAGTGTGGTGGAAGAGGGGAGTTGCAGTCAGTTCATCACATATTGTCTCTGCTACTCCTTCCTCCTCACACTCTTCCCTTGTTCCAGTGTGTGATCCTTACCACCAGAGGCAGTCCTTGGTGTCTGTAGAGTTGTTTCTCTCCCATATTCTGACTGCTCTTTCCCAGCTGCTTCCATCCTAGGTACCTTACCCCAGAGATGCTACCACAGTCACTGAAGGGCTCAGCCTTGGGCAGTGGTGGGTCCGTCTTGTACCCATCTGACTCTATCAGACATGGGGAAAGCTACTACTAGCTTCTCACAGAAGTCATCCTTGCAACAACTCCCTCTACTAAAATCTTGCCATGCTAACACAAGACAAGGGATCTCTCTCTGTCTGTCTTTTTTTTTTTCTTAATAAAGAAAATATTTTGCATTTCCTGCTTCTTCTTCAGTTGCTAAGCTACTGTCAAGAAAAACAAAACTGTGCAGAATTTATTTCTAATATTCTGTTTACTCCTTATATCTTCCTCCTCCATTAGAAAGAAATGTGACTGTAAAGAGACTGCTAGGAGAAAGGGCAGTGTTAGTAGTAGATACAACTAAGACCTGTTTCTTTTTCTTTCTCAGCTTGTGAATATCATCTGGCATGATACCCCAATTTGAGCAGACTGAGCAAGAAAATATTAACTAAACATGTATGGCAAACTGTGATTCTTGTGCCCAGTCTAGATGTCAGCTCTCAAAAAAGATTTTTCTCTGCAAAACTGAGTTTGTGTTTGGAGACCATGCCTTGCATAAAAACGAAATAAATTCAGTTACTTGTTTGTTCAGGAGAAAGATAAGAGATGACTTGATTATTTGCCAAAGAAACTGAATGATGGAGACTTCTAATAGTAAAGGACTCTTTGATTTGACAGAAAGGGCATAATGAGATCCAGGGCTGCCTTTGGTGTTCAGGAGCTCATCTTTCAAGGACATAACTGTTCCTGTGTGACAGGCTACAGCTCGTTAGTATAGTCTGCCTTGCTTTGCTCTTTCTAGCTAGTCCATTCACCTGAAACTGTCCTTGAAAGGGTTTTTTACCATTCTTGGATGTTGAGAGATCCTTCTTGTATATCTTTTGGTTCTTTCTCTCAATTTTTTCTGAAGAGGTTTCAGCCTTTATGATAAAATATGATATTGACTTGATTTTTTTCTCTGTGGGGAATAAGATAACATGATCCTGAAGTGCCTTTGGCTTTTTAAATGACACGTAATTTTTCCTTTGGAAGTAAGAGTGGGTGAGACCCAATGGCACAATGCCAATCTGAAAACAGTCCTTATATTGTATGTTGTACCTCATACAGCTGGAACAACAGCTGCTGATGTTTAGGAGCTCATACAGAGAAGACATGGCAGCAGACGTCTCTCTTTTACTTCTTCCTGAAAGCATTTATTGGTCACCTCAGACACAG
>JAWWMO010000138.1:16873402-16895915 GCA_035047845.1 Dendrocincla fuliginosa | reverse complement strand
TGGGTGTTTAGGAACTCTGTGAGATAGGGAAGATTTCCTGTCTTCACACCAAGGACTCAGGTGTGATAATTCCCCTCTGGGGAGTCATTAGCACCTTCACACCTGAGGGGTCATGTCTGCTAATGGGCCAGCAAGGAGTATCCCATGACTCACAGAGTAAATCACCCATTGTGAAACTCCTCCCCCTGGGGGAAGTACTGGGCATTCAGACCTCAACCTGAGCATATATAACCTTTGTGGTTCTGGGGTTCCTGTTCCCACCTGTGGGATTTAGGGGAAGACAAAGACCTCAACAGGACTGTGATCTTCCACTCTTGACCAGACTGAAGCCATGATCCTCATCAACAGGTTTCTTTTTCCTTTTACTTTGTTTCAGGGTGGCCATGTGGTGTTCAGCACAGGGGCTGGTGAGCTCCATCCTGTTCATACCCCAGGGTGCTGGGTTGTGCATTTGTTTTTTGTGGGCCAAATGGATTTTTCCTCTGTGTCATTGTACTTGTTGTGATCTTCTTATCAAATTGTGATTCTGACTTATAATCTCTTTTTTGAGTTGGGTTCATTTCTCCTGCCAATTTACCTTTAAAGCAGCACAGTAACTTGATGGTTATGGAAGTTGCCTATGATATTGAAGTCTTCATTCTAAGTCTGTGTGTTTGAATAAAATTGTGCGGGGAAGCAATGAAGAGTTTCTGTGGGTTAGTAAATATTTTCAACCCAGTTATGATACTTATTGTTAAAAAGGCACAGCTTGAGGAATGAACATTTTTTTTACTTTAAATTTTGATTACCCAAATTATCATGAAGGCAACAGAATCTGAAAGTTACATTTTCAGCAGTTAGTAAAGTATTTTGATTGTACATTGGAGAAATGAATTGCTATTTCACATTACTCATGAAACCTTTTCAGGAAGGTGCTAGATGACATGATGCTGAACATGCCAGAGTTTTGGTTCCAAGTTGCATCTGAAAACAGGAGAAGCCTGTATTTTGAATAAAACTAGAAAGTTTTTGCTCTCATGAGGACCTTATTAAAAAAAAAAAAAAAAACAACCAAAAAAAACAAAACCAAACTCTTGTTAGACTAGCTTAATTGATGCTTGGTAGCAAGATCCTTAAGATTTTGGAGTAAACATACCAGGCAATCTCAAATGCTGTAAGTTAAGAAATGCTTTGTGATAATATGTCTTTGCAACATAAATATTGTGTACCAGAAAATCAGCTCAAGCTGCCTTCTGTTTATAATTGTTCTTATTTTCTTTATCTGTAAATACACAACAAAACTGATCTAGGGAAACTTAGTGACAATGGTTTGTTTGTTTGTTTTTTTTTTTACTCAGAGCTGGGAGAGGCAAAGAAAAATTACTCCCTTAAAGCGGTTTTGTTATTAAAGAAATTTACGAGTGTATCAAATGTGGTGCCTGAAGAAATACTGTTGCAAGAAGTTACATAATAGAATTTCAACAGAGGTTACACAGATGTTTGCAGATACTGCTGTCGAAATAAACAAGAGGTTTTCTATGTAAAAGCAGGTAAAAAAAAATAAAAGTTTGCAAAGTAAATTAAACTGTATCTAGAGTATTTTTAGTAAACGAAATGTCAAAATGGAAATCACTGAGATCCCTGCAACTGCTTGCTGAGTCTGAAACTTGGGGAAACCCCCCCGCCTTGAACACTAAAAGCTTTTTTTTTTAAATAAAGATGCACACACCACTTTCCAAAATTCTTACAAGGGTTGTGTGTCCCATGTCAAATGCAAATGAAAGCATGAACTGCAGGAATGCAATGTGACATTAATTTTCAACATGCTCAGTCAAGGCAAAATTTAAACAAGATTTCTACTGTATTAATTATATTCCTTGCAAATAAATGTGAAGCTCTGCATTCTTATTACTTTGAGGATGTGCCAGCCATTATTAGGGTAAAGTTGACTAAGCATCTGTCTATGTTAATGGATAGGTATCTAAATCCCCTTGGAATGCAAATTTAGACAAAAAAAGCTTCTCTTACTTGCTTGTTCCTGTGCAGTCAAAAGTGCCCTGAGAGAAGTCAGTGCTTCTGCTTCTAATAAAACACAGTGCATGGAGAAGCAATCCTGTAAAAGTGAACTGTAGTTGTGATTTATTCAAAGGTGAGAGGAAATGTGTGGAAGATGGCAATAATGCTTTGTATACCTAAGGTGCTTGTCAGAGGTCTTCTTTATTAGATGACTTCTTGCAAATACCTCTGCTTAAGAGTCCATATGCTTCTGATGTGGTCTTTCCCCTGACTCCCAGTTCAGTACGCCATCACAGGATTTTGCAGTTAAGAGGCTACAGGGACCCCTTCAACCTGTTCTCAGTTTCTGTAGCTGCCACAGATTCCCGTGACTTTTACAAGTTGTCTAAACTCTCCAGTGGTTGTTCTTGTTTGTTCTTTGTCCACAGCGGTTTTATTCAGAAACAACATAGAGGGACTCTTACTATGCATGTTTTCTGCTTGCAGTGCAGTGGTGAGCTGATTGCATTTGTGGTCTACGGCTGTGCTGTGGGAGAGCCCAGTGATTCTAGCAACTTTAGGGAAAAGCTCGTTTGGATTTTTAGCTGAAGGATGCAAGGAGGGTCAGTTCTCCTTTCCTGATTTGTTGAACTTGTCTACTGTGACTGACACCAAAATCCTGTGAACTTGTTATTGTGGATTTGTATGTAGACACATTTTGAAATTAAATGTATATCAATTTCTGTAATATGAAGATAACTATTGTTTTATTAGATAGTAAGGAAACAGTAGTGTATAATAGATGAATCCCTGTTTAGGTAAATGTTTGTCTTATTGTTAAAATACAGATTTTTGTAAGGTGTTATTTAGAGTTACTTATTTTCATTGATTCTTACAGATTTTCAGTTCTTCTAGTAACAAAACTCTATCTGTGTAATGGATAATTAAGATTATTCTATTTCATGCATTGAAATCTGTCTTGGAGAATTTGGACTCTAGTAATGTTTCACAGCATATTTATGCTACATCTTTGTGTATTAACATTTGAAATTTAATTAATTCAGTGTCTTTTTTTCACCCAGTAGCCTGACTTGAGTTCTGTATTTGTCTCTGTAATTTCATAAGTATTACAAAATACTTTCATGAGTTTTTTTTCTTTTTGAACTGCATTATATGTTTGGGGACAAACTTAGCTGAGAACAGTTACACTTTCCTGTTTCAGGAGTTTTTTTAAAGATTTTATACTAAAAAAAGTGTGCAAATAAAAATGTTGTGATTTACAGAGGTGGTGACTCTTGCAGTTGTCTCATGTCAAAGCCTTTAGTGGCTGTGGATGATAAGATCAAGCCCCTTGGACTTAGGTGCCAAAGTACAGATTTCTGTTGGTAACAACCTAAGGTGCACAAGGGAGAACATTTTGGCCTGCGTGTCAAACTTCTGCATTCTTTCCCTTTTTTTTATTTTTTTTCCCCTGAAGAAAGCCTTGACAAAGTAAAATAACCACTATGCTTGAAATGTTGAATGTCAGAAGCTTTCCATGATGAGGATAGGCTATTCGTGTTTGTTCCTACTGGTGCCTTGAAATATATTTCTAAGGTAGCAGCTACTTGCATGCCTGTTCCTTTTTGTAGGATAGGTGACAGTCTGATGGAGCTTCCTAACAGCAAAGTTGTGACAGATAGTGAGCTGTTTCTGTATGGCCAGGAGAAGCAGAGCATAGAGATCCAAGAGCCAAGTATGCGGAGGATGAAATTTTAAGTTCTATCAGAATACTGCTGCATTTCCTTTGTAGGTATTTGATACTGATCATGTGTATTTAAAGTCCACGTGAGTCAAAAAGGAATGTATTGCTTAGCATTATATTCCAGAGCTGACTGTTCAGAACAAACAGACATCAAGGTGTTGTTCTAGCAGGCGGCACTACCAATGTCATGATCTGGTTGCTTACAAACTTCTTAGGTGGGATGTCATGTTATCCAAATCTGTCACTTCTGCCATCTCAAGGAAGGTCTGCAGTCAGGCTATGACAGTTCAGATTGGTCTCAGTCTGACTTATATTAAGCAGCTGAGGGAAGTTAAGCAAGTGGACTTTCTATTTCATTAGCAATGAGTATGTGATCTTTAGGAACTTGAATTCTTGTTCCTCTGGTATATTTCAGGTTTTTTTGTCAAAATGGTCTGCCATTCATATTCTGTTTCTTAGCATTGTCTGCTGTACCAAATATGGAATTGAACTCCACTGGCCCCTTGCTTCTCAAGCTGTATAGGGCTAATAACAACGGGCATACTACAGTGACTTCTTTTTCAAAATTCAGGGCTATTATTTGAGGCAAGATATATTCCCTTCCTGCTCCCCAAACTTTCTGAAGTTCTTTTTTCTTCTGTGCTCACTGCCTTAAGTGTCTACACTTGGATCTGAATTCATACTTTTCTTCTCACTATCTGTATTCCCTGAACTCTTGCTAGTTTTTACAAACTATGAAATATTTCTGTGCTTTTGGTGAATTTAGGACAACTCATAGGAGGTTGCTCTGTTGTGATATTCAGCTAACTAGTTGTCAGTAAACTGCTCCACTGACAGTCTAACTCTTTAATCAGCTTTGTGCCTGCACACTGGGAATGTTTTCCTATGTTTTGAGGTTATGAATGAAAAGACATCATCACTTGCATACAGAAAAGCCTAAAGTATTAAGTGTGGTTTGTTTCTCTAACTCTTTGTTGCATCTGTTCAAGTGAGGCCTTGTTTGTGTGTAACAGGGAAATAAGCTGACCATAAACAGTCCATAAACTAGGGCTGTATTTTTAGATCTGTTTACAACTACGTAAACTGGGCACACATTGAAATCTGATCAACTCGTCATTGTCACATTTTATGTAAATACAGAATGCATAAGAACAGTCCCTTTATCACACTGTGCTGTTCTTTGTCCTCCAGCAGAATCAAGGTAACAATGCTTGCCTTAAAATGCTGCATTTATTTATTCTATTTTGCAGCTTCTTGAATGAAAATCACTGTTAGATGTAATTTTAAGGAGTCTAAATCATAAAAAGTTGGGACTGGAAGCCTTCCCCTTGTATTTAGAATAACGGGGGGGGGGCGGGGGGAGGGTGGTTTGTTGAACTGCGTTGGTTATGGTTAATTTAGTTCCTTGTCCCTACATTAGTTTTAATTTAAAAAAGAGGCCCACACAATAACTTTCTGTTGTACTGACTGTTCATTTTTTACATTAACGTTTGAAGTAGAACTGCCCATGTGCTGCTTTTATATTTTTGCTCATAAACATCCTCACATAAACATTTCCAGGTTTTTCTCAGGCACAGCTTCTGATAGCCCTGTGTTAACCAAACTCAAGGTCAATGTTTATTTGTCCCAACCAACTACTGTGAAAAACCACTGGTCTACCATAACAACCTAAACATCTGCACCACTTAAATGATCCCCATGAGACCTTAACCAACAGAAACTAAGTTAAACATCAAAACCAAGTTTGTTTATCCATAGTTTTTAGGTGAAAGTTCTCTTCAAGTCTTTTGTGTGTTTATTGCACCTATTCCTGATTCAGCCATTCACATTAGCATTTTTCTTTGCAGCTTCTTGAAAGAATTTTTTTAAGATATCCTTGCAGTTGGGCAAATGAGTTCTAGGAAATTAATTGTTCAGGAGGGAATCTGTTGAAAACAGGCATTGTAGCTGAAATCTTACACCCGGATGTCATGGATGCAGTTGTGCCTTCACTTGTAACAGAGAAATAGCAATATGTTTACTGATACAAAACAGTGATTTAAACAAGTTTGGTTGTAAATGTAGTAGTGGTTTAACAAGATTGGCTGGCAAGGTACCCTTGATTCTTTACTGCATAGAGGACAGGGTCAGGTAAAACTGGCAGGGAGATGGTCCCATCGCATCACGAGTTTCAGAAAGGACTGCCTTGTTTTCTAAATTCCCTTCTGAGGAGAGTTTCAGTGTGGCTGGATGCATACTTAGGCTGAGACTTGGTCAGCGGTTTGTGTCTAAAGGATTATATGTCTACAATCAATCTTTTATGTCACTTAGCTAAGATTTCAAATTTTAGTGTGCTACTAATCACACTGTGAATCTGTTGCAGCAAGGAATTGCTGTTTTTATCCAAAGTAGATATCAAGGGCACTGGGGTGAGCAAAAGGTTTGATTCCTGAGAAAGGTTGCAGTAACTTCTTTGAAATCAGAAGTAGTAGGTCTACATAGGCTTTCCATTGCTTTGAATCACTGTACTTCTGTTGAAGTTTAGACTTTGCTACATGAAAATTTTACTGACGTTTGATGTAGGAGAGGAAAAGGACATGCTAATTGTTGATGGGGTCACTGGAGGAAAATTAAAAGAATGTTTAAGAAGACCTTCTGTATACATATTCTGAAGTCCCTAAATCCTCCCCAAAACTTTCCCCAAGTTATTGATTTAAAAGACTAAGACAAGCAGCTCCACTAGTTGCTGTGAGCCCATATATATGACTCCAGGTGGGCAGGAATTTAAGTGTAGTAGTGAAATATTTCAGGGATATAAGTGCAGTAGATCCTCAGCTAAGGAACTGGTATATAATATGCACACAGGGCCTTTGTTTCTTGGTTTATTTGTTTGGGTTTTTCAATACTGAAATGGCATTCCAAAACTTATTTTTAAAAATTCAACAGTGAAGAGTGAATTGATTGATGTGCCATTTAACTGCTGTGAAAAGTGATTAGCTATTAGAAGAAAGTGTCTAGCAAAAGGTATAATTCTTTCCTAATAATTTATTCCATTAATTCACTTTGACATTTGGAAGGATCTGCTCATGGTTGTGTTTTTTTACAAAGATGGTTATAGATCATATTTAATTTTTATTTGCTATTTATCATGCTTTGTTTTTATTTTACTGTTCTTTCATATATTTGAGGAAGGCCACATATTGTAGAGAAATGTATAATCACTTTTGTCATTGAAGAACAGAAAACTTATGTCCTGAAAAATATCAAGGAGACCCTTGATAATTCTGTCTTAATTTTCTTTTTTTTACCTGTGGAGGCACAGATATTTACCCTGCAAAATTATTTCAGGGACATGTTATTTCTGGATTAGTGCAGGTGGAAAACACTCACATACCTCTGCAATAGAAATGTAGTGTCTTCAGAATGAAGTTCATTGTGTTGTTCCTATTCTCTTATAGTGCAGTAGGGCAAAAGGAAAATTTTTCCAAGTTCTCCTGGCAACACAAGTCCGTTCACATGTATTAGATCTGTATTCTTGTGCTGTTGTTTACAGAGCTCATTGCAGGCTGCTGCTTCTCCAGCTGACCAAGAAAGCCTCTACCATCTTTGCAGAGATAAAATTCTTGGGTGGTATGTCTCACCCAAGTGATCTTAGAGCAGCCACTATCAAGCACAGGCTTGGAGTAATTCCACGGGAGCAACTCAGTTCTCTATACATTGAAGGGGGGAGGGAATCTATCAGTGGTGGGGACCTCTCTTTGTGTCTGGAAAAAGGAAGAGAAACGACCTGCCAGTTGATGCTGTGCACTCACGGGTTCTTCTTTAATGTTTCTGAGGTATAGGCATCTCTAAATATAGAAGCACTTTTATTTGTCTCTTGTGAATACCTCACACATTTACTTTGGATATCTTGTGGGAGATCCTGATCACCTCAGTGGCAGTCTGCTGTTGCAGGCATGGGGATGTGTGCTGGGATGAGCTTCATAACAACAGCCTTCTGGCTTTTTTTCCTGCAGCCTTGAAGTGTAAGCCTGATGTGTTCTCACTGTGTGTTGGAACTGAAATGGTAGAAGTAGCAGAAAAGCATGTGTATGGGGCACGAGAATTAAATTTGTCTTTGCTTTTCTATTGTGCTACCAGGATCCCTGACCTAATGAAGATGGTGTTTCATATGTCCCCCCCCGACCCCTCCCCCAATGTTTACTAGCCACCTGCCTGAAGGACTGAAGGCAACTCATACATTTAGAGCTAGAATAGTGTTCAAAGCTCTCTATGAGCTCTCTACCTCATAGAGCCAGCCCTTCTTCTCTGAAAAAAGTTGCTGCAGCTATTCTGAACTCGGGGTATTGCAAATACTTCAGTAGGGAGGAATAGGAATAGAAACAGTGCAGAAGATGGCAAGGAATTTCTTCCAGGCCTGCATTTATTTCCTGAATTTCTTTTAAGCAAATGATAGTTAAAAAAAGTTTTCTGCTCTCATCTCAAATCTACAAGATATGATGCCAGTCATTTAACAAGTGTGTTCTCAACTTCTGAGTCAGCATTCCAGACCTCAGGACAATAAATATCCACTTCAATTAAAGATGCTTTCTATTTCAATTACAACTTTCTATAGAAAGACATAAAATCGTCCATAATAACTACCAATAAAGCAGGGGAAATGCGAGGGAAAAGCCACTTTGACCAGTCATGAAAATACATGCCTAAAATGAAGAGAGGGACATTATTTGCAGTTCTTTTGCAAAACACTTCCATCTATGCAAGCTCAGCAATAAACAATGTGCTAGACCTGTAGCTGATATGCATTGGGTCATTTCTGCTGAAGTGAGTGATTTATAGCAGCTGAGAATATAACCCAGTGTTCTTTCTTATAGTTCAGCTATTTGAGATTTGACTTGCTGACAAGATACCATCTTAAATGAGGTATGTCTACAAAGAGTTAACATTTAAAATATGAAAATGTGCTTGTTGACTCATATGGAGATTTGGCTACAGAGGAAACTGTTTTCCTATTTATAAAGTGGTGATTACTTAAGTAATATTTTCATGTTTTAATTTAGCAGATCCCAGCCTCCACTGAGGACCGCATCTTCAGAAAGCAGCTCAGGATAGTTTGATTTAGTAGGGTTGGTTGGCTGCCTTGCGTTTTCCCCATAATAAAATAGGGGTTGCTTGCTGAGTTACTTCATCTCAAGAAGAATGAAATTGTCTGTATTTTGGCTAGAGCAGGTCAGCAGATGCTTCCCTCCTTTTTTCTTGTATGCTGATTAAACCTTGTGCCATTTTCAGATAGGAATTCTGGACTGCCTTGAGGGGGCATCTGTGCTGTGCTCCTTTTACCAAGTACATTCTAGCTAAAGATTTAAAACAAAAAGCCTGTTTCAGAAGATGACTATGCAGGTCTTTTATTTCAGCCCATGTCTCCAGCCTCTACACTGTTGCAAAATATACATCAGTAAGGCAAGGATAATGCTATCAGAGGCATACTGCTGCCACAAGCTGCACCATCTTCTCTTGAGGAAACATCTCAGCATTTGTATGAGAACAGCATTGTGGATGTTCTTGCCTGTGCTCAAGTGCTGTGCTGGACGTAGACATACTGGTGTTGAGTAGTACTCTACAAGAAAATGATTGAAGGATGTGAACCAGTTGTCTTGCTTAATCAGAGAGATTAACATATTAATTAAAAGAAATTATTTAATTTTTTTCCTGTTGTTGCACCCTGGAGATCTAAGTCAGCTCAGGGTTGTTTTGATTTAAGAACTTCCTGTGCAAATAAAATCTGGGATTTTCTTACTTTGCATGTTTATGGGCTTGTCATAGTCTAAATAAAAGCAGAATGTTGAGAGAAATTGGTATCATAAACATCCAGGGTAGTCTGCTGAAGTTGATAGTGAAAAAGGCAATAATTTTACACATCACAAATCATAGAATACCTCAGGATGGAAGTGACCCATAAGAATATTTGAGTTCAACTCCCAGATAAAATTTGTATTTCATGGTAGCCTTGTACTGAAAGACCTTCTGTAAAAAGACTAGCTGAGAAAACAGTGCTGGACTGTCTTTGAAACTGCTTTATCTCCTCAGTCTGTTCTCAGGAATTCGTAGTTGACCCCTGTGCCCCCTTGCTATAATACTTTCATATAGATTTATTGTTCTGTCTTTGTTTAACACAGAATATATCTTATTGCCTGTCTGTTATTTGTATATAAAATGTAGCGTTTTATCTCATGCTTTATATAAATATTGTTTCAGTTCTCCCCCCTGTGTTGTATGTCTTTCTTAAAGAGAGTAAACAAATCCATATTTCTCAATTTGCCTGTTTCTGCTACTTAAAACTCCCAAAAACATAACACATTTAACCTAATTATTACTGCATCACCATATTTTGAAAACTGTATATTCTGATATGTGAGAAATAAATGATTACATTCCAAGTTACAAAATAATTTTTTTTCCTGGTTAATTTATAGATTTCTGGTTAATTAATTCCTACTTTTATGAAGGGTATTCACAGGAAAGTATTAATAAATGTGTTATATTGTAAGTGACAATGCACAGAGGAGTAGATGAAAGGGTGTGGTGATGGAGTACCAGATTTGTGGATCTTAAAAATTTTGGTTGCCATTCTCCTGATCCAAAAATCACGATTATATAAATTCAGGATAAGAATTTAGTTGGGGAAGTTTTTCACTTTTTTAATCGTACAGGCCCATAACATTTCTTGAACCTGTAGACTGCATCTTTAGTTGGATGTCCCAAATTTTAAAGTACTGGAAACTATAAACTAGGATTGACGGTTTTGCAAAGATTTCTTTGCCTGTTCTGATGTTTCACTTGTTCCCCACCAAGGGTGATGGTTAGCTAGAAATAATATGTAGATTTGCTGATGGAGGAGTTTGATATAAAGAAATTATGGAAATGTGCAGGAGTTAGAATATGTGTAGATTGAAAAAAAATGGGCTGAAGATTTTCAGTGACAATGGAGATTCATTTTCTAGTTGGTGGAAATGTAGATTAAAAAAATTGGTTGTAGAATTTTTTTTATAGCCTGAATCACAAAAAATATTGCTAATAAAGAGAAAATGCTATCCTAAATTACATTTTTGTAGTTATATATTCCCACAAAAAAGACAATTGCAAACATTGCTGTGATCTTTTTGGGTTCAGTTTGGTTGGTTGTTTTTTCATCAAAAGTTATTTAATAGTCAATAAATTTCATTATTGAAAAATCCTTTTTCTTGTAAGTCTATTCTCAAATTTTCAGCTTTTACACTCCTTTTTGATACAAATGTTTGCTTTGTGTTTTCTGAGGGGTTTGGATTTTGATTTGGGGTGGTTTTTTTCTCTTTTCTTAATTTGATTTTTGTTTGTTTGTTCTTGGTTCCTGTTGGCACTTCATGGCAGCAGGTGAATTTTTGTGATGTTTGAGAATGTGTGCTGGTAGAAGTAGCTGTTTTTTAACTCATCCCACAGCATTATTACTTACTATACAGACATTGTAGTTCCATCTCTCCAAATATTTTTCTTATTTTTCATGGCAAAAACATGTTAATTAGGAAACAGTTTCTTTCCCCATCATGAATTATTCTGAAAATTAATGATCAGCAAACAAGGTATCTCTGGTGTGCTATGGCATTGGATACTTCATCTTTTAAGCTTACTGTAAAATAAAATGCAAAGGTGCATCTCTAAAAAGTACTTACTTAGTCTGGGAAACTTTGAGGGGTTTTTTCTCTTATGGAGAAGATTATTTGTTTGCTTCCTTTAGTGTTATATGCACATATCTTTACAGACCTGAAAAAGCATTAAAAAAAAACAAGCCTCAAAAGCTTAAAAATGTATGTGTATTAAAAGTCAAATATTCAGAAATATAGAATCAATGTTTTATTCTGCTCCGTATACCTGAGGCTATTTCTGTATTTTACAGTAAACGATTAATCACTAGAAACAGTCCCTGGGCAAGGACTCGGAATGTGACCCTCTCCACCTTCCCCAGCTCTCTAGGTGTCTAGCTATCAAATTTGAGGATTGGGATACTGTTGCAGTGTGGTCTCCAAAAAGTTAACTTCCTAAATCCTTTATTTCCTTCCATGGTGAAGCTGCTTTGGTGTCCTTGCCGTAAAAGCAGCTGAAGGCAACTAAAATCAGGCATTGAATGGACTGGAGTAGAAAATTATCACCTACCTAAGCCCTTTAAACAATACAAAAAAACCACCTCCCTTTGATTCCTCCTTTTGGTTAGCTTGAACTCTGCAATAACATTTCACTAGTCTCTTGCTTATTACAATGAAGGGAATTTAACACTCTTTGTTTGACAACCTACAGCTATAGAGAGGATTTGTCAGGGAAATAAAAACATGTAAGAGTTGATAATCTTGGCTGACAATTCCTCCCCTGCCACTGGTGAAGTTATTTGCATAGTCATGCCATGGGAGTACGGCTCATGAGGTAGGACTGTTTGAATTAAGCCCCAGTAGGTGTGAAACTTCTGTTACTAAACTGCTTGTTATTCCTATACAGCAAATGTCATTATTCAGCATCTCAGTATCCCCATCTGTAAAATGGAATATTGGTATTTATGAAGTAATTTGAGAACTCTTAGTGAAAAAATGCAGATGCACTTAAGTAGCAAATAGCATAAGAATACCTGCCTGTAATTTCATGCTTCATTTAGTTCATCTTTATGCCAACATCCAACTGGAATATTCATTTCAGTATGCAAGACTGAATCTAATGGTACTGATTATGGAAATATCTTGTTACCAGAAAACAATATCTTTCTGTATATGTTTGCATTCAGAAATCTTTCCATCAGTTTGTCACGAGATTTTAATTTTTTTTCTGTTACACAGTGAATGCTCAGTGTGTCCTAAGATTTCACTAAGTTATTTTGAATGGTATTTTTCTTCTTAACAGTAGCCCTTTGCCATCAGAAAGGGAGGGTTTCCTCAAACTCTGTTTGATTGATCTGTCAGTGTCCCAGCAAAACTGAGACCCTTGTGCTTGACCAGTCTGTCAGCAACTCATTTTGTGGCCCCTTTGCTGAACAGCCCACTGGATTGGAAGAACTCCCTTCCAGATCTCAACATGCTTGGTTGAGTATGTTACATGTTGCCAGTGACAACTTAGCACCCTTGAAGGACTCACACTAACAGTTTACTGAATAACATATGTTATTAATGTGATAGATAATTGTGAGAGGTTAAGCTTCAAAGATTGCTGATGATAGTATCTGACTGCAAAAAAAAAAAAAAAAAAAACATATTAAAACCAATATACAGACAAGCTCTAATCCCCAATGAGTGTTAGCTCAAGATAATAATTTAATATGCATGGAGTAAGGCACTTAACCAGTAGGCATCTTTATGGGATAGAAGACAAGTTCAGCTTGTCAACTGATCCCAGAAATTATGATGGAGTCCCTCCATTCTTAACTTATTTTTATACTATTTCTTTATATTTAGGTGGAGCTTGAGTGACTGTAGTCATACAAACCTTTGTACTGATTGGTGTAAAATTCTCCTGCTTGGCTCTCAAAGATATAGTCAATGATGTATAGAGTGCATGCTCAGTGATGGGTGATCATAGCTTGGAGACTGGCAACTTTGGGATGGAGGTGTGAGTTAGTATCATAATTACTTCATAATGAAGTTCATCTTTGGAGGGCAGTTTTGCAATGAGGCACCTTCTTCTGTCTCCCTTGGCTGACATGTGCTATGTAGTTTATCAGCTATGAGGTACCATTGAGTTCCCTTCCCTGTAAGGGTGTCAACGGAGCCTGGCTGCTGCATCTTCATTTTTCTCCGCCCACCATTTCATCTCCCTTAGCATGTGTTGGGGTGGGGATGTCGCAGTGGTTTTAGGCAAGCCAACCACATTTGATCCAGGTAGTAGCCCCACTGCATGTCACCCTATAATTTTCATACTGGTATAAGTTCTGTTGGAAAGTGAATATAACTTCCTAGTCTTCTCTCATTTTACTCCCAGTCCTTTCCCCATTTCACCTTGTGCCTATTTATTTATAGATTTAAATAACACAGACTTTATTATGTATAATAAAAAAAGATTTTTGTTTGTTATCATGGAATTTACTACAAAACAGTAGGGTGCATAATTTTTTTAGCTCTATTTTTTTTTCTGCGGAGTAATAAAAGAAGCAATTATTCTACAGAGTCAGTCACTGAAGGCAGATGGTTGCAGCTCCCTACTGAGCAGTCTTGTTTTCATATTTGCCAGGTGAGTTCTTAAAAATGTCAGTGGAAGCACTGGAATGAAGTTCTTTTCTGAAACAACTTTACAGCAGGAAAGCTCAGCATTACTTACTTATTGTGATACTGTTTTGGTACCTATTAGAACCTACTGAACATATCTACCACATATGTCATTGCTGTGCCTTCTGCTAGGGGTGAGAAAAGGGTAGCCCTCAAGGGCAGCAACGTGGTGGGGCTAAAGGACTAATTTCTGTGGATTAATTGTTCTTTCTGCAATGTTCCTCAAAGGAATGAGCAAGATCCCAGTATTTTCTGCAGAGAGAATAACTTACCCTTAAAGTGTTAAGGTAACTTCAAGTAGCTTTATGTAGCCCAATCAAATTTTTACTGCTGTATATTCAGTAGGTTATTTACAACCAATGAGCAACCCTAAATGTAGGATTTTTTTCTTTACATGTCACCTGGTGGCAATATACAATAGTGTGTTTTTTAAAACAGACTGATTTTTATATTGGACAAGTTGTATATTGCAGTCCTACTGGGAGTGAAAAGGACACATCTCATACATGATTTAGTTTTGCCTATGCAGAATTTGTTACAACAAAAGCAAACAAATAGGCATAAAATATACGTCAATTGTGCTGATGCAAAATGTTGGCAGATTGGGCATCAGGAGTGTAATATTCATATCCTTATAGTTCTATATTATCCTGGTTTATTGCACAGGCTTTATTGTAATGGTGTGCTTTTAGAATTGCAGCATGTTTTTTTATTATTATTTATTCCATGTGATCTGAATATGCTAAAGAAATGGAAGCTAATCTGCTTATTTCTAAATAAATACTTTGTATATAACATGAGAGAGTAGAGAAGTCCAAAACTTGAGGGAGTTTTTGTTTAATGTATTGAAACTTTCAGAGAATTATGCTGACAGGAAATTACCTGTTTAGGCTGAGCTGAAATCATTTTTACTGGTCCTTGTTTAGGCATCAAAGAGGAAACAAGACCAAAGAAGATTATGTTGAATTTTAACATAGTGACTTGGAATAACTTTCCATTGTGCTTAAGATATGTGGTCTGTAATTGGCCCAGATGGCACTGCCTCTATTAAGCAGCTCTTCATGAACTGATAACTCAGTTGCCTACAAATTCCAGCTGTTCTGCTTTGATTGTGTTTACTGAAGTGCTAGGGCTAGCGATATATTAAGCACAACAACTGCTCTCTCACACTGAGCATACAATATATATTGGTTTTCCAGTTTTGTTTCTGCCAATATATAATCAAGGTATTTGCCACTGTAAGAGGAATGTTTCATGTATTCTTAATTTCAGTAAGGATCTGGTCTGTGTGTAATTCTTCTAGCTTTTGTTTCTGCCCTTTTTGGCAGCTAGGAAGCTGAAATCAAATCACTGTAACTTTAATGCAATAATATTTGGTCAGAAAGGAGGTGACTGTTATAATGACTGCACTCAATGCCTCCCTTCTTTTTCATCTGTGCGCTGCTGCTCCTATCCCAGTATCTTATTGCTTCTTGTTTCTCTGAACTTTTGCATTGTGTTGGCAGAGCATACCTGTTACCTGAAAGGCAGGTTGTTTATGTGAAAATACAATGATCCTAGCTATAGTTGTGATTTTTCTGTGAAAGAAGCAGTTTTTCTAGGCTGGATGTATTTACATTGCTGTAATGATCTCTTATTCTTGTGTGACTCTGTGTCAGTTTGTATGAGTGTATCTGTGTTTGTGTAACTACATGTACATGTGGACTGGACTACAGAACTCTGACAATTCCGCTGTAGTTAAGCCAGTAAAATTTGTGTTGACAGGAAAGTTCTGAGGGAGTTTAATACATGCGTAAATATAATTATTTTTTTGAGCTTACAGTGTTGCTGTGAGGTAGCTGTGTTCCTCTGCTCTGTCACTGCTGAGTGTAAACATACTTTGGTTTTGTGTGGTAAAGTAATTTCTGATCTGTCTTGATGTTTCTACCTTTTTCATATTCCTTTAACAACAGAGCATGGGGGAACAACCAATCTGACATGGTTCCTCGCTCTTAGACAGTTAATTATTTGTGGGTGGCAGATGCTATGCAAGCACTTTAGGGAATGACATGCATGGTAAGGAGAGCCACTGTGGAATTTTTTTAATGAGGAGGCCTTATGAGCTCTAATTCAGTATGAATAATCTCTGCTTTGGATCTTGCACTTGGCTTTTGTGTGCCTGCCACCTTCCATGGAGCCCCAGCAGCATACAGATACCCCAGATGAATTCAAAGCTCTCTGCAGGGAGGCTTGGAAATGAACATAAGTGACTGCACTCAGGAAATTAAAATTTTAGTTGACAAGACACAGGAATGAAGGATGTTTGTTCAAATTCATGTACTAGGGACTGATGAGTAAAGAGAAAAATGTCCATAAATACCTATGACACTTAGGAGCACATGCTTTCTTTAACCCAACTATAGGTTGACTTCCAAAATGGTCAGAAAAGGTCTGTTGGGAAAAATTGGCTCAATGTGGTATCAAACTTGTACATTGACTTTTGCCTGGGTTAAACTGAAAATCTGTATGGCTGGATGTGGCTAGCACAGAAGAGGAGGGTGAACTAAACCAGGAAGCTTAAACTGGTACTAGGGAATTCCCCTGCCTTGGGAGATCCAAATAGCCCTGACTGTGACACCATGAGATGTTAATTCCTATATTGCCTTTATTTGTATGCTCAGGTAGATGTTCAGGAAGATATACCAACGATACTAAAAGTGACTGCTTGTTGGAGGGTGGAATATTGTATTTTTTTAATACATGTATCTGTTCTGTTTCATCAAGTCTTGATAAATGGTATTTCAAGTGTTAACTCATAGTTCCAGTAGACAAGCTTATAACTCCTTGTATGTCTATGCTATTGTTTAAGACTTTATTATAAAGTAAATTTTCTAATAGTAACTTATGTTAAGGCTTTTTAGTTATACAATGAAGTACAGAATTAGAAAGCAGCAAGAAGATGCTGACAGTGACATCTTGGGAATACTTTTTCTCCTGATCTCTAATTTAAGTAATGCTTGTAGGTATATATGAACTATGTACTCATTATGTACTTCTGTGCTAAATGTATTTTGTTCTGCTGGGCAATGTGTTTCCATCACTACAGTTAAGTATAAACTTCCTTATGAATACCTTGAAAAATGCAATGCAATCAGCCCTCAGTAGTATCACCTAAGAATATTTAGTACTTAAAAAAATGCAATTTGCAAGCATCTCAAGCCAGGTTATAAATGCACTACAATTGCAGCTGTTCTTACTAAGGGGAATAGGGTGATCTTTCTTAATGCAAAGAAAGCTCTATGTACTTTTTACTCATGTCCAATGTTTGCCAAGAAAACCAAAAGAGGTTTTAGTGGGGATTAGCAAAGGTGTAATGATTTCTCCTTGTATGTATACATTGCTCTATGAAGTATAAACTCCAGATACTTCAGAGCCATAAGGATTTTTGTGTATTCTTAACTACCATTCTCCTGTAATCTTAGAATAGCAAGCTGCTCTAAAGTTAACAGTCAGGTTTTCTGGAAAAACTTCCTTAAGCATCAACTCTCATTGCTAAACCTGGAGCATGTTTAATATTCTAGGAGTTTAGTTTCAGTAATTTCTCTGGAAGAACCTTAGGTGGCTTTCTTGATGCAAATATGTTTTAACCTCTCTGTAAAGAAACATGTTCATGCTTGATTTCATTTCTCTAGAAATAATGTAAATTATTTAAAATTATTTAAAAGTGTAATTTCATCCAAAGTAAACTTTAGGCAATTAGTTACTTGCTAGTAAAATACACATAAGTAGTTCAGCAGGCCTTTATGAAAGTGTGCTAAATCTGAGAATTATTACCATAATTGAACCATTACTGGGCTAAACAATACCTATTAGGAAAAATGTTTTTTTTTCCCTATTTTATTGTGCCTTTTTCCTTTGGCTGAATTCCCAACACAGATCACAAGTTCAATTATGACATTATGCAGTCATTTTTTTCCTTTCCAGATCTTGTAGCCATTTAAAGAGGGGGCTTAAAATTAGTTTAAAGGATACTAGTGGCAAAATCTCCTTATTTACCAACCAACAAAAGATGGGAAAAGAGGGGAGAAGGACAACCAAATAGCAACATCTATTCTTCTGCATAAATATATATGGAGAAATGTATTGAGCATATTTTTGAGCTCTACTTTCTGTTGAACAAGATGCTTTGCCTCTTGATTAAGGTGATGTGGCTAACTGGAGGCTGCTTTCTGCTTCTGCTGAAAGAATTTTCTAACTTGAATGTCTTAAAGTGTGCCCTTTTTGTAAAACACCATGCTATCTCTGACTTTTCTAAAACTTGGTGTGGAGAACTTTTGCACCCTTGGGCGTTGCCTTCTACTTTCTTGGCCACAAACTGAACAGATTATGACTTTTGCTTTAGATGTGTTTTTAATTTAGCTCCTTGTAGTGTTTTCTGTCTGGTTGTGTCTTTTCATCATGCAATATGATTGAGTGATTTATTTGAATAGTTTGATTTGTCTTCAAGCAGGTATAACTAAATGTTATAAAATAGCTGCAGATATTTTACTACATTGATAGTACTTATTTTCTGCCCTTCTGTGATTAAGTTCAAAGGATCTTTTCATATAAGAACCTTTATATTTTGTGAGCTGACAGTGTTCTTGTAATTTAGGCTTGCTACCCTTTTTGGCTACCCAAATGATTTTGCACTTTATTTCTTATTTTCATTATAGCTTTGCCAGCATCAATTCTTTTGCCCATGAGGGTTTTGGTCTTTCATTAATCTGTCTGTACTAAAGGTGAGTGTTATGTTTCATATTGCTGAACTGCCAGTTTAAAATAGCAGTGCTATCATTACACTAAGTCTCAGGTAGTCTATGGATAAAGTGAGAAAACCTGGAGAGAAGTCATTATAAAATACTTTGAAAAAGCTGATTTCAGAATATGAATTAATAACAAAGATACCAAAAATTGTGAAGCGAGCAGGGATATTGGTTTTATTGCTCATATAAATTTTTATGCTTTGTCCCTTCTTTTACACAGGTGCTAACAGCTTCCCCTCCTCTCTATTGACAGAAGGTAACTACCACTTCCTCTCTTGTGGTCCAATTGATTTATGTAATTAGATTACATTAACAGCTATAATCCTTAACCTGCATTTAACCTGGATTGTTCTATTCTTTGTATGAATTTATGACAGGACACTAATTGCAATTTCTTCAGCTGGTGCAACACAAGATAATTGTATTCAAATTTTGCCTGTGCTATTTAAAATATGTAGCATGATATGAAGTATTTTCAATATTTTCTGATCAGTTTTCTAGGCAACAAAATTATCTCAGGGTGATCTGTTATAGAACATGATTAGATGTTAATACAGAAAGCTATATTTTTTCCCTATTAGATGACTTTTTTTAGTGTCTTCTGACATTTCAACTTTGTTGTTCCCAGAATCACAGAATTGTTAGGGTTGGAAGGGACCTCTGGTGATCATGTAGTCCAACTGCCCTGCCAAGGCAGGGTCATCTAGAGCAGGTTACACAGCAATGTGTCCAGGTGGGTTTGGAATATCTCCAGAGAGAGAGACTTCACAACATCCCTGGGCAGCCTGTTCAGTGCTCTGTTACCCTCAAAGTAGAGAAGTTCTTCCTCATGTTGAGGTGGCAACATCTTGTGTTTAATTTAGGGCCATTTCTCCTTGTCCTGTCACTGGGCACCACTGAAAAGAGTTTGGCCTCATTCTCTCGGCACCCACCTTTGAGATACTCATATACATTAATGAGGTCCCCTCTCAATCTTCTCCACTCCAGACTAAGAGGGCCCAGCTCCCACAGTCTTTCCTATAAGAGAGTTGCTCTAGTCCCCTAATCATCTCTGTGCCTTCCACTGGACCCTCTCTTGCAGGTCCTTGTTTTTACTGTACTGAGAAGCCCAGAACTGGACACAGCACTCCAGATGTGGCCTCCCTAGATCTGAGTGCAGTGGGAGGATCACCTTGCTTGACCTACTGGCCACCCTCTCCCTGATGCACCCCAGGTTATCATTGGCCCTTCTGGCCACAGGAACACAGTGCTGGCTTACAGCTGTTGTTCAAGGCACTAAATGAGGTAGTCTGCAGGATTCTCACAGTAATGTGAGAAAAATTACTACAGAGGAAAAGACTTTGCCTGAAGTTGTGAGTTTTTCACCTGGAGCCTGTAAATTAACCTCACTAAATAGTTGGTTCAGATTCAGCTTTTTTGGTTGAAATGTTCCAACAGTGCTTACTGTTACCTCAAGGAGTCAAATGCATGAAATCGTGTTGATAGGCACTCTATCATTCCCACTGTGAGGGCTATTGCATCAAACCTATATTTTGTTCTCTCAAATAGTGTGCAGAACAGCCTCTTGCAAGCTTCACCTTAAGCTATGATTGTCCCTTCTTTAATCATAAGTGGAATTTTTAGGGAACTTGGGATAAGCCAGAATTTCATTATGTGTAAGAGTAATCCAGAATTTTTAAAAATAATCTTCTCTGATGCTCTGTATGTGTTGTCTCTTGTTTTAAACTTTTTCACTTTTGAAATATAATGACAGTAATTTGTTGAAGTCTGGGACAAGATTATATCTGGTGCTTTTGAATGAGATCTCTGCTGGGTTTGAGGTTTTGGGGTTTTTTTTTTCCCCGTTACAACTGAAGTTACTTAGTTAATGTTAAAGAGTAGATATGAATATAAGTTTATAATAAATACATGTCTTTAAAAGGAAGGACTTGAATTTGTGTGCACACACAGATTTAAATACATAGCAGCTGCTGACAAACCTAAAACACTTGCAGTGGTGGTTACTGGAAATGGAAGAACAAGCAGTTTTACAAGTTCCACTGCCTTGTTAAAAATGAAACGACTTCATAAAGACATGGACACATAATTTTTGAAGAGTAAAAGATTATATATCATGTCAGTTGATTTCTACACCTTGAAGATAAATCTAGGTATAATGGACTAAAAAGTTTCTTTATTTGCTTTGTTCTTCATAGCTCTACTTGTCAATTCAGGAAGGCTGATAAGGGCTTACATCTGACAGTGTATAAGAGAATACCTAGAGTGAAAGTTAATGATGCCTACTACTCTTTTTTAACGAACTTTGTATTTTTACAGTTTGTCATCTATGGATATTCAGTGCCCCCCACGAAAGTATTTTTTCCTTTAAACAGAGTAGTCTGTGTTTGGAAATGCTGCTTTTGGTGCACTCCTGCAGAAAAGGAGAGTAATCAGCATGTTCACTGAGTTGGTAGTAGTAGAGCTTTCCCTGAGCACTTTTAAAGCATTGCATAGTAATATGAAAGATTGACCTGATATAACACAGTAGAACCTTTTACTTTTGCCTCCTCTTTTCTAAATTCATATGAGCAATTCAGTGTAGGCAAAGCCTGAGAGTAGAGAAAAGGAGATGCCAGCCCCAAAGGGTTGATGCTGCAATGAGCTAGGTGTGTTGAGGTAAACGGTTCCTCTCGTTATACTGAATGATATAAAATGTTGCATAGAAATGCTGCTTGGTTCTACAACTACATGTAATAAGGAAGTTGTGGGTATGTATACCATGAACTAAAGTGTTTGTTTTTTTGTGCCTGGGAAGAATTTAAAAGATTTTGTCAGTTGAAATCAATACTATCCAGGTCTTTCTCATCTATGACTTGTGTGACGCATAATACACAGTGCATGCTTCAAATTAAGTGAAAATATTCAGGATAAAAATTTCCAGTGTGATCAAAGCAATATATTCATTCCACTAAATGCACAATTATATTTTTTTCCAGTTCTACCTAGTCTTTCAGGAAAATCCCCATAACATTTCTTATCCCTACAAATAATGTGCTCTCACGATCCAAAGAGATGAGTAGATTCTATAAGGCAATCTTACATATGCAATTATGTACTCTATAATAAATTCATACTAGGAAAAGCTTAAACAGAGTAGAAGATACTAAGCATTAGAGTGGTGCTAAGGGAGATTGTAGGTGAGTTTTTTCATAGGCTTAACATGGTAAAAACTGGACTTCCAGGTAGCCTTTCAAAAGAAGGACCTGCAAAGGTAAGTTTATAGATTCTTGCTACATTTATGGAAAATAAAATAACTGTTGAACAGTGGGGTTTTTTTTGCTGGAAAGAAAAGAACAAGGAAAAGGCTTTAAAGATCATAAAACTTGTATCCTCTTAAACAGTACCACATAAATAATGCCTGGGGTTTTATACTGTTTTTCTTTTAATAGTGGAAAATATTTAATATTGTTTTACACCAACAGTGAAAAAGAAAGCTTGCTGAAACCAAAGAAAACAATTTACTGTCCATCTACCCTCCATCTCCCATTTTATTTCTGCTGTTCTCCCTGTCACTTCTCATGTAGTGCTGTACACGTAAACATGTGGTGCAATATTTCTATGGTGTTGTTAAAAGTTTTAATTGGCTTCAGATTTCAGTGCAAGATACTGTGGTGATCTTGCTTTACTGTTATGGAAGTATTGATTTATCAGACTTCAAGGGTATGATCTTAGACTGAAGTTTACAAGGGTTCATACCTGCTGTCCTGTGTGATTAGTAG
>JAWWMO010000138.1:16820227-16857022 GCA_035047845.1 Dendrocincla fuliginosa | reverse complement strand
GTTGGTTGGGTTGTTTTGTTTGTTTTTTGTTGGTTTTTTTTTTTTTTTTTTTTTTTTTTTTTTTTATAGACTGAGATCTTAAGAACTGCAGTGCCTGTATTCACTATGAGCAGCACCTCCCTGGATTTGTACCCACACAGAAATCAGATGTGTCCACTTCAGAGGAAGGAGCATATCCCCAAGGTGAAAGAAACTCTTACTGGAATGTGTTTGGAATCCTATGCTGCAGATCTTGTAAACAAGCTGTCTTTACACTTGTAAATGACATAAGTTCATAAAGTATAGCGTTTCCAACCGAGAAAATACCAAACACATTTTTGAACATTATTTAATAAGCAAATGAAGGACAAGAGAAACTGTTGACAATGCTGCATCTTGGTGACAGTTATTTTGATCTTTTTTAGCCTTAGAACCTTTTGCAGGTAGATTCCTGCAGATCATCTGTGAAGATTGTAATAAATATGCAATAATCATTCGGGGGGGGGGGAAGGAGGAAAATTCCGGTTTTTTTCCCAGAGCTGCTTTTTGAATGTGTTTGTTTTCAAGCATGCTTTTCATACAGAAGAACATTTTATTTTCTCTGCAGTAGAAGTCCATACATGAAGAATTAATAGATTAACACTTTATCTCAGTATATTCTAGTTTATTCATAATGCATGTAAGTATTTAAATATTTTAAGCAGATGTCAGATATCCAGAAAACATTAAATCCTTTGAGATATGAAAAGAAACAAAGGAATCACTGGAATGATGGAGCTGAAATTAGATTTACCTGTACCATTTCTTCCTTTAAAAAAAAAAAATCTTCATCAATACTTTTTCTATTCCTTGACAAAACATCATCTTAGTCCCGTTATTTTAAATTAGAGCAATGTACCTTTGTCCTGTGTCCTTCTTATATAGCTTTGCACACTGTTTCCTGCCCTTATTTTGTATGCATGTGCTTTCTCTGCTTTTGTTTCTTAAACTATGCTTTATTGCCTACATGTCTACACTATGGAGATGCTCCTGTTACCAATGATGCCACGTATTATCTTTGCTTTCTTAATCCTCAAAGGATTAATATGGAATTAAAGTGAGAGCAGCAACCCCTAAAGAAACTCAAAGATATTCCCCCTGAATTATTTATGGTTAGATATAAATAATATTAGTTATACTGATGATTCCGTGGAAAAGACATTCTTCCTTCTTTGAACTAATTAACTAATGCAGAGCTGAAGGTTGTCCAGCAGACACACAAAAGAGCTGCACCATCCTTCTTGAAATTAAAGAGCTGTGGGGGTAGGTAAACTGAAATTTGTTTACAATAAGTGATCACTCTTATTTTAATACATCAAGCTGTCAGTTTCTTTTGAAAATAGCTGAGGTAATTTCAAAGGCAGCAATTAATTTTGTTCTTATTAATTGATGAATTGGTGAGTATGGATTGTTAGCCAGATAGCACTTTTATTATTCATTTTCAACCTTTCTGATCAAATTTATTTAAATTTACTTTTGCAAGCTACAGAGTGCTTGTGTTACCTATTTGCATGCTTACCTTAAAAAGGCCAATTGTTAATTTGTTATATGAATATACCTAAGCAATGACAAAGTTACAGTTACACTGGATATTGCCGCTAATCTGAAGCCCTTGTGCGCTTGATCCATCCGCTTTTGAAGGATTATATGGCTGAATTGCTTACACAGTTTGTAGCAGAAGTCTTAGAGGATGCAATTTTGAGCCCAAGTGTCCAAGACTGTGCTTCTAAGGATGGTAAGGGAGAGCTTATGTTTTTAAACGTATTGAGATTAATTTTCAGTCAGGCCATGGTTGTTGGTTCTGTTGGAACCTGTTGTCATCAGTAGAAGCTTTCCCATTCATGCATGGCATGAAAAATACCTAAACTCTCTCAAAGGATATTAAAAGACTCTGTGCAATAGTTGTAAGCTTTGGATCAGAGCCTGAGTGTCTCCAGAACTAAGCCATGTTTTGACCTTTTCTGGCAGGACTCATGGTAGTCCCTGCCTGGAGCATAACGGTGGCTTTGAAATTCTGGGAAGCTGCAAGATGCTCCCAGTTTTCTGAAGCAGGGAAATCAGTGAGGGAGTGAGGAACGTGAGAAGGTTTGTTAGTATCACTTAGGAGCATTGCATAAAAAAAGTAAGAGTAATTTGGTAGTTTCCCTTTCCATAGCTGTTTGATGGTGAAAAGTAGGGGAGAGGACTGGAAAGACTATAGTTCTTTAGTGCTATAGATTGTGTCATGCTGGTTTTTTTACAGAGGTAAGGCGTTTTAGTGCAATTGGCAATATCGGAAGGGGTGGGGGGTGAACCTGAAGATATGCCTGAAAAATAGTGGAGTCTACTGCTTTAGCTACAAACACATAGCTCTCTCCTTCCTTTAAGAGAGGCACTCATCTTTTATATTACTATCAGAACCCATTTGCAGGCCATACCCTGATTTCCATATTCACGTACCATGTGATAGCTCAATCCCCAAGCAATTCACTGGAGTATATGAAATTATTTTAATAAATATCTTACTCTCCTATACCTCACTGTCCTACCAACAGGAGCAAACCCAGAGAAAATACTGTGCAAAATCATCTCAAATGCAGTTTTCTCCCTCAAAAATGAGATAGTCCAGACACAGCACTGAAGACCTTGCTGGGTCTACTGATGGACTGTAGTGCTCGGATGGTGCTGCTGTGTTGGGCAATATATAAAGCTCTAAGACAAAAACACAAAATAATTAAAAGCGGCAGAAGTGGTGCCTT
The DNA here is from genome assembly GCA_035047845.1 of Dendrocincla fuliginosa. NCBI lineage: Eukaryota > Metazoa > Chordata > Aves > Passeriformes > Dendrocolaptidae > Dendrocincla > Dendrocincla fuliginosa. The sequence goes on along the minus strand of JAWWMO010000138.1, from coordinate 16,854,266 downwards.
AAGAGTATGCTGCTTAATAATCAGCTTCCTATCATCATCTCATCTAATAGCTCACCAGCAGTCTTACCTAAAGGTCTTTATATTGGGTAGTGGGGTATTGTGCATATCAGAATGCTAGCAGTGATTTTTTTTTTTTTATTCTAATTTGGAAGGCTGGGTACCAATGCAGGTCTCTTAGATATTCAGTTTCAGCATGTCCTTCATAGGGAAAGCTCACTAGTTATTTACTGCTTAAAGAAAAAGAAGGCAAAACTCAGTAAATACTGTGAGGTCTTTGGAGAATAAATATATATATATACACCAAATAAAGTAAATAATCAGTCTGAAAACAAGATTGACAGGAAATAAGTCATTGTTTGGAGCCTTGGCATTGATGGTTAATTGAAAAAGAGACCACTGTAGATGTTTATTTTCTTACATTTTCTTCTTGCATACAGTTTACTTTGGCTTTCATTGTGAAATGAATATACTTTACATTTCTATTTCAAGTATCTCACAAGCCAAGATGAAAAATCAATAATACATAAAAAAATTGATCAATAAAAAAATGTTTAAATAAACCACCTGTCAGCAAAGACAAATATTAACTGATAGTTAATATAATGAAGGTAAAACACTGTTTCTATTTTAATAGCACTTTCCACATCAGTTTCTGTCATGTATTCCTGTTGATTAAACTCTGGCTTTACCACAAGGCTTTTGTGTGTTAAAAAATAGCATTACAGATATGGGTAAGTATAATTTTTCTTGTCATCTCTTGTGTATTTCAATAAATTGTCAGGATTTTCATCTTCTGATGCGCTGTCAAGAACAGTGAATGTAAGTATATGGTGAGAGTAGCCAAGTTTAATGAGCTCTTGATATTACTTCTGATGGAAAGTGTTTTGCCATTGTGAGTCATCACAATTCACCCACTATACAAAGGAGTCTTCAGACTGGATAATAAAACAAACAAAAAGGAATACCATTCATTTAGACATTTAAATAAAGTTATATTTTCAGAAGTTCTGAGTATTCCCTATGTGCACATTCCATGTGCCTAAAGAGATGTATTTTTAAGACTCCAGTGCCTGCAGCCCTGATGACAAATGAAAAAAAAATGACCACTTATTTTGTCAGGACATTTTGAAAACCTCTTACTTTTGTTTTGTTGACTAAGTAAAAATTGGGCTCCTTTGGAAATGTGCTCAGTGTGAGTACTGAGCAGTTTGGAAAAAATAGGCTCAATTCAAAGTTCTATTTAATTTGTGGGAGTTTTAACCCATTTTCCTGTTTTGCTTGTCAAATTTAAGGTATAAATCTCAAAATAGGTGGATGTTTTCTGTCTTGGTATTTAATGAGTGGGTGGCAGCAGAAAAGTACTGGGTTCCGTTGTTATACACAGTAGTATTTAAAACATTGTCAGCAAAGTGACACTAATTCTCAAATTTGCATGCAAATCCATGTTGTCAGTCATGACAGAGTTCGTGTGAAACAGTGAGCAGCTGCATTTCCAAAGGAAATAAGTAGGCTGCAGACATGCTGAATATTTTGTGTTGATGGTGAGGTATGAAAGTCTGGCGATGGTGATTGCTGTCTAAGAAAAAACACCCTTCAGAAGGATTTGAGGTTTCATTTTCAAGGCTAAATATTCTCCTCTGCAGAAATGCCATTTTGCCATGGCAAAGCATCCACACCTTCCAATAAGTGGATTTTCCAAATTATGTCTTTACTGCATGCCTATTGCATTAGCACAGTCACCTTGTCATTCATATCCTTGTAATGATCACTTCTGAAACATTTACACCCCGTGTTTGGCTGGCTGGTTGCTGCTTACTCAGTGGCAAGATTATTGATTGCAGGCGCTTATTAAGAAAGTACGAAGCAATAAGCTGTGAGAGCTGTTGATAATTCAAAAGGTGAAGCTGGCAATTATATAGGGATCAGGGGGATTATTATATAGAGGGCCTAGAAAAATATGACTGATTGCTGTGGCACTGCTGTGATGACTGCTTGAAATGAAATGTATCATTATTGATTTCTTTTGTTGGTCTTTTTATTGCATTTTAAATCTACGTATTTTTAATGCAAACAGCCTATTCTAGAGCTAGAATATGCTACTGTAACTTACTGATTTATGAATATATCCCTCTCTTGGAGTATTTTCATCTCTTGGTACTGAATTTTTTTCCATTTTTCACTCTACTGTCAGCATTTGAATGGGACACAAATTATGCATCTGATTTAGAATTTTGCCACTTCCTCTGTTGCTGCTGTTGTATTGCTTTTAAGTATCTTTCTTGTAATTATAACAAGACAGTGATGAGTGAAGGAATAATAATAAAAAACCCATGTTTTGGTTCCTTTCTTGTTTGGCTTTTAGATATCCCATTAACTGAACCTCATTTGAAACTTAAAAAGTAAAACAAACATGGAAACAATAAAACTCATCAAAACGGTGTAATATTGAATCAGTTTCTTTCAAGCTGCTTTCTGATAGTTGTTTGAGCTTTTATTAGAGCTTACCAGCAAATATTAAATGTGTGGCCTTATTTTAGGTGCATTTTTTCTGCTATGAATGAAACTGTTCTCTGGGGAAAACAGAAAAATATTTTAGTTAATGACAAGGTTCCAAATGGGACAGTTTGTTATTCTTAATTTAAGGAGGTCCAAGAAGGCTAAGATTCAGTTTTGAAACTAATATTTATTTTTCATTTTCAGATCAGCTGCTTAGCAAAGTTGGCAGAAAGAATATATCTAACGTACATATTACTTGATATTCAATGGTTGTGATATATTGACCAGTAAGACTTTCAGTGCTCATACAAGTGCACTCAAACTGTAGAGATATACTAGTTTAGCATGAGTGCAGAAATGGCACTTTTTAAACTGGAATCTGTATAAAGAGGTGAAAGCCTTGAGAAGGAGCTGAAATTCATCTGTGGAATAGCTTTGTAGTGATGAGAAACTTCTTCCTTCCTAAAGTACTCCTTTTCTGTAATATAATTTGTGGATGGCTTGCATAAAGGTGATTTTTGTAGTGCATACTTAATCCTTTTTATCCAGTCCTTTCTTCTATGCTGTTGCTGGGACAAGATAAGCCCCAATTTTGCACAAATAAGTTATCAGAGGGGAAGCCCATGCTTCTGTTAGTGCATGCAGAAGTCTGGTTTAATTCTGTCTATCCAGCATCTCATTCCAAAATCACTGTTGTAGTGCTTACATCCCAATATGTCCACAGTGGGCCTTTGCTGTTCATCTCTGCCTGTGAGATGAACTCTTTGCCCAAGCTTAAGAAATTCAAAAAGCACCCATAAGTGCTATTGGGAGTCTTCTGATTAAGAAAGAAATCACCATGCAGGGCTGTTTCTCTCACATATTCTCACTCTCTGCAGCTGCAGTTGCTCTTGTGCAGCAAATTTTTCCTCATCTTAAACGTTATCCCAGAGGTGTTACCACTGTCACTGATGGACTGGTAAAGTTATAGTTGATGTCATTTCATGTTTAGGTGGAGTTGGAGTGATGTTAGACATACGTATAAAGCGTGCACAGGTTTTTCTTCATTAGTGTATGCAGATTGTGAAAAGCAATATGTATTTTTGAGTTACTAAAGCAAATTTCAGGTTTTGGTAACCATTTGGATCATTCCTTTGGCTTATTTCCCATTAGATGCCTCTTTTTTAAATGTAGCCACGACACTTCCATGCTGCTCCATCCTTTGTTTTGTATGTCTCTTACAGCAATATACCAAGCTTCCTCAGTGTTCCTGCTCCAAAGGTGTGCAGACAGTTTGTTTGTGGTGAATTACTGCCAAAACAGTCACTCCTTCATTTCTGAGTTTTATCTTTCCAGAATTTTTGGAGCCCACCGGCCTTAGCTCTACAGGACATGGAGGCAGTTTCTAGAAGCTTCTGGCAGAAGCCACCCCTATTGCTACCAAAACCTTGCCATGTGAACCCAATTCATAACCATTACTCAGTGAAAATATTTCATACTTGAAAGAGACCTATAACCTAGATCAGCCATAAAGGCTCTTGCAAGTCAAGAGACTTGTGACATTCTGTTTTGAGGGGAACCAGTGTTTGCTGGTATCTAGCTCCACCTGTTTGCATATCTTCTGTAGAAGGAAGGTTAATGACGATGTTTGGAGAAAAGTGTTCTTCACACCCATTACCTTCACCACCATGTTTTTGCCTCTGTGGTGTGTCTTCCCAGGCCTCTGGGGATTTGCTTGGATACTCAAAACAAAAGTAACAAATTCTGTGCAGTATTTGTTGATTGCAGTTAGGAAAAGGATTCCATAGTAATATTATACTGAAAGATTTACTGAAACCAAATAAAACCCCTGTGTTCCTATATAAAATTCTCATCCACATTTTCCTCCCCAGGGAACAGCTGGTCCATATTTATCCACAGATAAATATACAAGATGTGTTCTGGGAAAGCTGAGAGGCCTATGAATCCATGAACATCTTTCCCTTCTCAGCCCTGCAGGAACAGATGGACTGAAAGATACAAAACATCAGTAATTTATGAGTGGCTGGGACAGGGCTTCACTTAAATTAAAAACACAAAAACAAATGGGGAGAAAACCAAGCAAAAAAACAAACAATCAAACAAAACAAACACCAAAAAATGTATCACAAAAGGTATGATTCAAGCCTTCTTCCCAGGTCACCACTACTGAGTTCTTCCATGGAGTGTATAAAGGAGTCACTTCAGAGTCTCTGCTTCTAGACTCAGATAAATACCGTATTTAACTGGTTTAAGTGCCATTGCTTCCAATGGGAATAGGGTTAAAGAAATCGCTCTTTTACGTGTGATCTCCAAATTAAGTTCAGTATGTTGGAAATGTTTAGCATGTGGTACTGTTTTGAATCTTATGGCTTAGAAATTTCAGGGAATTGTTGGGATTTTAGTTATTAACTTTGACCAAAATTTGTTTGGTATATGCTCTTGGTTCTTGTCACCCTTCTCTGGATGTAGAATACTTTTCTGCTTCATTCAGACACTTCAGTATCTAATTTTTTGCACTGTATCTATTTATGTGCTGAAATGCAATAGATTTGCACTCAGTTTCCTGACCTGAAGTTTTCAGAACTTCTGTTACCTTTTTTCAAATTTTTACACTTCTTAATTTCTTAATTATAATTGTGATGTGTAAAAGTGAAGTTGAGGCTAAGAAAAAATCTTGTGTTTTGTGGGATTTGAATTAACTGCTATTAGAAAGATTGTATTCTGACTTTCCAGAATTTTTTTCCGAAATTATTTTCTCCATCAGTTTTCTCAAGAATGCTATTGACATATCGATACAAAAATGACAAATATTGAGAGGTAATTGTTGAAATTTTGTTGCCAGACTGAGGAAACAAGATAAAGCAATCTCAGGAAACTTGTGTTCTAGTGGGTGCCACAGAACTACATTACATCTTTGGGAAAATGACTTAGTGATTTAAGCAGTATTGTCTCACTGGTGGCCAGTGCTCCAAAGCTAGCTCTTGTGTGTTATCTTTTCCTGGGAGCAATCCTTCCAGAAACAGTCCAGAGGGGCCAAATTTCATTGAGATAGAATGTGTGGTTTGGGGTGTGGATGGTAATGAGTGTACTAAAGGTCCGAGACCTGGACTACAAAAGCCTATGAGGCTGTCTAAAGGTCTTTGCTCATAAAGTTTATATCCTGCTATATGGCTTTTGCAGTAATTGCTGCTTTTCAACTAAAGATTTAGCTTTACAGGTGCAGTTCAGTTGCCACTGCTTTGAAACTTCTGTTATGTGTGTGATTTGTGACTCTGGTGCTGGCTGTATCGTTATATTGCTTGGTCCTCTGCTGCAGTTTATTGCATGCTATTCTGGTACTAGTTATTTGCTCTTACTGCATGTACTAGAAAGTGGACGAGCTTAACAAATAATAGGACTCTCTAATTTCCTTAGATACGTGTGAAATTAAATGCTAGAAACCAGACATTGTTCTCATTTACATTACCCATCAGAATTAGAAATTTGTTTCTGATAAACAACATAAAAGTCACTAAATTCCTTATGGCTCCTAAAGAGGCAATAGGAATAGTTGTATAATGCTTAAAGAAGTGAGCAACGTTTTACTGAGTCCTGTAGTTTTTCAGGATGATACTGCATGGAGCCTGTCAGACAGTGGATAACTTCTGGGCAGGATGCATTTTTGAGATACACAGAATGAAGCTTTCTAACTCTCATTTTCCCATGTGTGTTTTAAAAAAAACCCACAAAACCTCCAAAGTTCAGTGATCTAAAAAGGAAGTTTTTTTAAAAACTGAAGCTGCAGTTCCATGTTCACCTTAATCTACTGAAGTACTGAATAAGGTGGTGCCTCACTGGCTGGTCTTGTTATCTCTCTTACCTTCCTTTTCAGTTTTGTGCGTCTCTGTAGTGGAGGACGGATCTGATTGGAAACTCATTTGTCACAGTTTATGTTGTGGATAAATGAATGCAAATATGGATGAGGTCAGAAGGAAAATCTGGGCAGTCCTTTATGATAACAGCCTGCTCTTTACTCAGGAGTATGTGGCTCTAGAACTGTCTATTTAGTCACTTATGCCAGTATTATATCTGAAGAATTAAGACATTGTTGAATGACTGTTGTTTTTAGGAGGTTCCAGTTTCAGTTTCTTTGTTGCAAAATTTAAAAAGAAAAAAAGATACAATGAACATTAAGTTTTTATTATATTTCTTAAAATTTTGGATTGTATGTTTTTCACCTAGTCTCCTCCTGCAAATTTCAACAATGTGTGCTTTCAAAAATTAAAATCTCTAGAGGATGTAGCCTTGAATTTAGAGACAAATATAATAAAGTAACAGATGGGTGACATTCAAGTGTGGTTGGGGGTGAAGTTGATAGGCAAAACATGTTAAGAAAAAATATTGTCTGTTTTTACTTTCCAGGAGTCAAAAGTTTCTATAATCTCTTCTTTTTGACAAGAAGCACTGTTAAAAAATTGCGATCTTCAGTAGTTTACATCTGAGCACGTTCTTTAGGACATTACAGAGAACATGCAGGTACTCACATTGTGCTGCTTGCATAACCTTTTCCCTTAAGTGTGTCTGTTTTCCTGAGGTGAGTGGATGCAGAGTTCTGAGCAGCCAGGAGCTGTGTACTGTTCTGTGTTTTACTATGATATGTACCAGTTTACAGTAAGATGTTTGTTCATGCATGTACCATTGCCCTGGGTAGAACAGCTCTTATGTGTAAGAACATAACCAGAGAGGAATTTGGTTGACGTCAAGGTGAATTCTTGAAACCTGTGAATTTCAGTGCCTTTAGTTGAATAAAATATATATTAAATATATTTTTTTAAATTATTAACTCTTTTTTTACCTGTCATATGGTGGCATGTTCAGCCTAATAGCATTCTTCCTTGTTTTATCAACTTTTAACTAGGTCCCTTAGTTTTGCGTTACTGTTCCTTCAGCTCATTACTTATGTCATTTCCAGGTCTTATATGACCATATTAATGTAACATCGGAGATTATTAACATAAGTAACATAGTAACATTCCTGGTGCAAAACATGGAAAAGCCTTCCTTTTTTCAGAAAAAGTCCACTACCACAGCTTAGTTTGTCACTTTATGAGTAGGCACTCAGTTGGAAAGCAAGAAATCATCTCAGTTCCTAGGGTCTGTAAACCAGTGAAGAAGCTAGTGCAAGAAGGTGGATTTCCTTTCAGCTCTGCAAACCCATAAACAACCTGAAGCTTTTTTTAAAAGCAGAATTACCCCATACTCAGGTTGTTCTCTCCTGAGAAGATGTCACTTACCTTTTATTCAGAGTTACTTTATCTGATAGTTTTCATTTTTAACATTTGCCTAATGAACAAGGTTTTCACCTCCAGTGTGGTTCATATTGATGGTAGAAAGAGGCAGGGATAATAGTTGCATGATTTATTATTCTGCATGAAACTAATATTCTGGGAGACCGTGAGCTACATAAAACATTACAGCCACCCCACTCACCATGTGCTTTTTTGTATGCAGAGTCTGGTCCTCTTATCACAGCAAAAAATCTATTCAGCCATTATTTGGGTAAGGTTGACTTTTAGCCAAATCCAGACTGAGCCCCACAAGCCAGGGTGGGGTGTGATCAATACCACACTAACTGCTCCATTAATCCTCTTTGGCTGCTATTTCCCTCTCATCTTTCCAGGAGACTTGTTACCTCAGAGCAGATAATTGATTTTTTTCTAGGTAATAAATGCAGCAGCTTTTCAATGATATTTCCCTCACATGCCTGTGCTGCAGGTCCCTATCACGATCTGACTGATCAGATCCGCTTTATGATTATTCCAGAGTAGTATATGTTCACCAGAATGTATGTTCCAGAGACTATATTCAGCCTAATGCAAGAAGCTACTGCTAATGCATCTGTAAAATAAGCCTAACTGGCTTATATTTATACCTTTCCACCTGAGATACTGAAGTAAGATAAGCAAACTTGCATGTTCCCATATGCAAGGAATTTTGCACAAGTCATCTCCGGTATAAAGGGCCTAAAAAAATAAAAGGACTGCATAAAGAAATTTGAGGATGGAAGAGTTCTTGGACTTAAGGATTTTAATTCAGGATCTCATTGTATTCATTATGATTTGTAAACTTAGGTAGATGACAGGAAGTGCAAAGTATCACCAGTCCTCCTTTCACTGTGCTTGACTACTGAAGGGAAAGCAGGAATATATAAAATGCTGTTCCCTCACAGGAAATAAAACTGCATGCACATTAGAAATGCTGATGACATTCAGAAGTGATCATCTATCAGTAATTTCATCTTTCAGGCTGGAAATCAGCAGAATTTAGTCCTTAATCTCACATCCATTCTAGAAGTTTCCCAAGGGTTGTGATGGAGCTTAGACAGTTCAACGTTGTAGCAGGATAAAAAAAAAGAAAAATAATGAGCTTTTATTTATGTCTTACATAAGATTAAGACAAGTCCTTAGTTTATCAAAATAATCAATGTTAGAATAAAGTGAAGATTTTTTTTCAAGTAAGAGATCACTGGTTTGCTGCATACAGAGGCCTGAACTGTTTGACCTGAAAGGAAAGTCTTTGTATAGCTACAAATGCTGAGTACAAATGAAAAGCCACATTCTGTTCTTAAAAAGGAGTCTATATTCCTAAAATAATAATGCCACAGTAAGCACTCCCTCTGATACAGAAAGCATGAACAGTTACCACTGAGTACTGTTAGGAACAGTGTAATTTACTTCAGGTTTGGACTTTGTTTGAGCCTTTTCTAAACTGTTACTGCTTTAGTCTAAGAAGTTTCTCTGTGATTTAAAAAAAAAGTCTGTTTCTCTACCTTTCATGTAGTTCCTGGGTACTTTCACAGTGAATGGCAACCCCAGGAGAAGTAACAGGATTTTTCTGTTGTTGAGGTTCTAAACCCTTGCAAACCAGGCAATAATTTAGTTTGTGTTTATTTACATGTTTAGTCTCTTTCTTCAAAAGACTTGGGTATTACTGGCCATTAATATTAGGACCAGGAAACATTTGATATGTTTGTGCTTAATCTGAATAATTATTGTACAAAATTTGAGGAGACTGAAATTTCCATGCTTTGGATTAGACCCAAGAGCCATCTTTTACACTGTCCTCAACCTGTCAGTGTCCTGCTCCAAATGCCTGGGGGAATGGTAAAGCCCCAGAGAGCCCTACTCCATGTTTCTATCAGAGGAGGTCTTATCTGTCTCTAGTTATTAGCACCGTTACCCCCAAGGTGCTGAGGAGTTATATGCTTTCTAAAAGCCATAACTATGATGGTAAAATCTAGATGATTTTGCTATCCTTAGAAACAACCCACTCTGCTAAATTCAGGTCTTCATATTGGAAAATTTCATCTCCTATAAATATGCTGTTTTCTGCATTTGTAAGACTTGGCTTTCATAGAAAGTTCTTTTGGTCTTTTTTGAGATGTTCAGATGTGTTGTCTTTTGAATAGCTGCATTTTCATTTATATTTATGATGGTCATTCATACTCATTCCCATTTTTAAGACAAAATATCCCAGTGTTTTCTGCCTGTGTCTCCCAACTCAGCTGGGTCCAATTTTCTGGCATGTTGTGACGTTCTGTGGCCAGTTTTGGGGCATATTTACATCAAAGCCTGAATTCTCCTGTTGCTCAGAATGATCTTTCTTAGGCAGTGTTTCTAAGGTAAGCTAAACATCAGATGTTTTTCTGTACAAGTGCCTGAAATTATAGCATTTACTCGTGGCTGCTTATAGCTTCCATGTTTAAAGCACTAATTTCAATTTTGGAATATGTCTGGCCTGTTGTGGATAGTATCCTGCACTGTGTACTGTGAAGAGCATTTAAGTGCTTTTCAAAAGACAGTCATATTTTTTCCTGTGGGATTGAATCTGATGTGAGGCCAAAGATCAAAAGATACATCTTGCAGACTGGAAACATCCTCTTCCTCCTCTGCTATTCAGTGTGGCTTTCATGGCTTGGGCTGCCTCTTTTCTACAATAACAAGGATGGTATAGCAGTGCCAATGGCAACCAAACCACAGATAGGAATGATGTTGCAATTCATCTAAAAGATTCTTATTAGAGCACTGGGGACAGGACTCTGATGTAACTGGTGTATTATTGACCTTAAAACAAACTTGTGGCCAATGGGAAATATGAAATCCTGATGTAACTGAAATGAACAAAAGCAGATGAAAAGCACAAAGAAGAGGTTTTAAATTCACTAAAATTATTCCCACGCTGCCCCTTGGAGAACCACTAAAATAGCACAATTTTGAGAACAAGACCATAAGTTCAAAACAATTTCTTAGACGTAATAATTCTTGTTTTAACATCCTGCTTACATTAAAAAAATTAAAAAACAGATGTAATTAAATGAATTCATAAACAAAGCACTGGGCAGTAGATCAAATGAAAGAATTATGCCAGTATTTATGCTTTGGGATGGTATCACTAAGCCACAGTTCTGTACAATGGCCAAAATAAATATATAAATGAATGAGATTAAGCTTCAGATCAGGTGCTAATCTGAGATCAGTGCTATGTTCAAAGAGAGAAAAAAAGGCATAAATGAGCCCTGTGATTAATACAAGCTTTTGATATGTGCTATTTTTGTGCAGTTATTGCTTACATTGTGCATTTCTTCCCAGCAAACAAAATTAATTACCAAAATGTCTGTAACTGTTTTTGCTTAAATCAGAACTCAAACTGGGCTTTTGCTTGGAAAGGAGATCCTGGTAGAGCAGGTCCTTGTTGAAATGACTCACCAAAATCTGAGCACTTTGCAGACAACTTCATGCTTCTCATCAGGGTTTGTCAGTCTTTTTATGTTTCTAGAGGGGTTATGGGAAGTTTGCAAGTGTCCAGTGTGCATGGGGCAGCGCTCTGGGTACTTTAACATGAATAACTTCATGTCTCCTTGTTCCACCTTGATGTTAATATCACTCAAGGGAAAAAATTGTTTAATGCCTCAACTAGAAAAAAAACCCAAAACAAACCCAAATCTTTATATAACCAAAGTATTCAATGTGGTGCAAGTATTTTTCCTCATGTAGAATAAGATGTAGTACTTGCTACTCGCACTGTTTATTTGAGTCAGAATGTTCACAATCAGTATTAAAGCTCTTGTATCTTTGAGCAACAGGTTTTGACCCTGTCCAGATTCCTATATCCTGAGAAGACTCGTAGTCCCAAAATAAAATTTAAAGAAAAAATTTGAGTCACTTCTGTAGGCAAGGATTTTCATCTGAAGTGCTATGGACTGTCAGGCCTGCATTTGGTTACTTCTTGTATTATTGCATGCTTTCTTCTCCCAAATGAAAGGGAAATCTGCTGATGGATTTGATATATGTTTCTGTCTTACCTAATTAGCATATTATATTTGTTTTTGCAAGGTAGATTACTAGCTTTTTATTAATTTGTACTAAAAAAGTGGGGACACGAGGTCTTCTTTAGCTGTTAAAATCAGATGTGGGGTTAACCAATACTGTGAGTATTTGTATAGCCATCAATTAGTATATGTGAAATGGAGATTTCAGAAGTGCCAGTGTCAACATGCTGTTCTTGCTGTTCATTTTTTAAAAGTGTCTAACTTTTTGTCCAAAGGGAGTTGAATATAAAATATTCAGCCAGTGGAAAGATATGTATCATGTTTTTACTGTCAGTTTTAGCATTTATCCTGCTCCCTTTTCCTCAGTTATGGAGCATCTTCCCTGCATCTTCCATGCTAGTCAATGCAATAATGAAGTTTGTTTATAAGCCAACAGCCCTTGTCAGATGGTCCTCAGAATAATAATTGCCTTTGCCTTAAACTGCTCAACAAGTATAGCAGGCCTTTTGGAAATAGATTCTCCTCAACTGTCCTGTGGCCTTAGAAATTATCCTCATGACAGCAGACAAGCAGATTAAAAAGTTCAGATTTTCCCTTCTGCCACATTTTATACTTACTGGAGTAAGAGGATATAACTATATGGTGTAAGAAAATGTTAAATTCTCAAAATGTCATCCTTAGCTAAGAATATATTGAAGATAAAAGCAATAGAAAGATTGTAAATTAATTTGAAAATATTTTGAAAGCACAAGTACAGCAAGTTGTCTAATAGGAATCCTTAGTGCTTTGAATTAGTCTGGATGATGTAATGTGGCAGTCAATCATAGCACCAAACAATTATAAACTATAAAAACTCCATATAGAAGAGTTTTACTCCTAATCTTACATACTATAGTGCAGTCAACAACACATTGTTAAGTCAACACGTTGTGAATTCACGGCCTGATGAGGTGCTGGATGGTTTCTGATCTCTATGAAGTTTCTCATGAGCAGGGTTTGCTACCAGATAAAGAAAAGTCAATCAGTGAATAATAGTCATTGTATCCACAGCTGTGGCCCATAAATACGCTCAGAACTTCTTTTTTCTAGGGTGAAGAGTAGGTTTGTGTTGTCCTGGGACTGGTATTAAAAGACATAGCCATTCTTCATAGTGTGAGCAGTCACCCTATCCTCAAGCAGACACCGCTCTTCGGAGGCCTTCCAGCGTCAGAATGAAGGAAAATCAAGCAATAGAATGGACTCATTGTGCACAGTTTTCTAAAACCATTTGTCTACTTGATAGCAGTAAGGCTGAGTCATACCTTGTGTGCTCCTCTTTGTGAACCATGACAGTGTCACAGTTTACGCTATGAACAAGGGACAGGCTTAAGCTCCATTTCATTGCACCTTATAGTGTAAACAATTTATACTTCTCTGCCAATCTATATAACAGAACATATGTAGTGTTCCTTTAGTAAATACATTAGTCAGCAAATTCTCCAGTCGATTGTCAAATTATTCAATGGATTTTTTGTGTATACTCAGTCAGCTTTAATGATTATTAAACCACAAAAAATATTAATTTAAAACAAACTGCATACAGAGTTCTGTCAGTGCATTAGTAGAAGTAATAATGGATGCATTGAGTTGGAAATGTTATTTTTAAAAAAAATATTAATTTCAGTTCTTTGTAAAATCAAAATGCCTTTGGTGATAAAACTGAAAAAGTTTTCTTGGTCATAAAATTTAAAATAGAAAAATCTAGACTTTTAGAAGTTAGTATTATTAAATTAGAAATGGGAGATTTCTGTAATTCATCAATCTCAAGAATGGCAGATCTTAAGTTAACTTATTTTTAAGTGTTTCTCATGACAAAATTTTCCATTTAGAGTTCATGCTTAACATAATCTTTAAAATTTTTAAAAAGTTTCACTTTAAAATTTTAATTCTGTATAAGCCTTCTTGTTTAATTCTTCTATATAAAAGTCTTTGCTTTGGGATACAGGGAGAAAGAGGGCTAAACCTCATTTTTCAGCATTTTAAAAAGTTTGAAGTAGTCACACAATGTCCTTTTCAAATACGTAAGCTAAAATATTTTACTCAAAGATAACTTGCTTCACAGTATGTTGTTAAATTCTACCTACTCATTTTCATATAGTGCTTTGGACAGGTATGTTGTACTTTTACCATGCATTTCATTTAGAGCAACAGCAGTAGCTCAGTAGCAACCAACTGAATTTAATAAAACATGGCTTATTTTGAAAAAATTGAGGTTTCTAGACTACAGTTCAATAATTATTTTGTCTCATGTTTACAAAAACCTTTTTCTTTTTTTATCATGTCTGTCATGAGTGTTGAGGATGCACAAATCTTATGCTTTCAAGATAGAAACCCACTTCATCTCTTCAGCCAGTACAAGATTGGTCTCACTTAAGCTTTCAAAGGTCAGATCTTGCTGGAAAAAAATATTTTTCTGTGAAAACCTAGAAATTAGTAGCAATGCCTTAGGGATCAATATTGCAGGACTTCAGAATATTTAATTATTAAGGCTTATTTAATGTTTGGAAGCAGCACTTGATCAGCAGCCGGATTACTGCAAATATTTTACTGAAGATTTTAGGATTGGACTTTCAACCTGCCATTGGTTAAATCTACTTTTCTTTTGAGCGGAGGGTAGAAATGACAATGCAATCAGCTGCAAGAAGAATGAGGCCAGCATGAGCCCTTCTGAGCAGCTGATCCTCCGTCTCACGCTGTTTACACAGCAGGTGTGAAATGAGTAGTCTGCCATTTCTCACCTTCGTTTCATCTTCTTGGTATTTTTTTCATGTTTGCATGCAGTAGCACTGAGAACAGACACTTTTACAACATAGCAGGATAAAACTGGAGCACATTAGAATTAAATACTACAGTGATTTCTTTCTACACGCACACACCCCAAAAAAAAACCAAAAACCTCCCAGGCTGGTTCATATTCAGATCTTGTAAGCAGCAGGACCAAAGGTATCAATCTGTCAGTCTGTCCAGAGGAAAATATATAGCCTGATTATAAATTTTAAGGTAGAGTTCAAGGCAGCCAACACTGTAACCAGGCTTATGATGCTATATTTTAGAAGCAATTTAATTTTATCTAAAATGAAAAGTATTGAGAACTTTAAACCTTTGATGTAGAATTTCTGCTAAGCATAAATTTATTCACTTCATAAAATGATTCTTATCAATAAAATACATTTTTTTTGCATACTAAATGTGTATGATGTTCTTTATTCTGTTTTTTCTTCCATATATGCATTTTATATCCTTACATTAGTCTGAGATTTGTTTTGATTTGAGTGTTTTCACTATGGAAAACCAGGAAAGAACCCAAAATGCACTACTATAAAAGGTTAGGTTTTGGTTTAATGGATTTAACAGAAGAAACTAACTTAAGGATTGCTTTGTATTATGCTACCCAACAGAAAGCTTTTCATCAGGAGAGAAGGCTGAGATTTAAATGTAGAGGGTGAGGAACAACTTTTATTAATTTTGCCTCAGGAAATCAATTATTTGAGTTTCAATCTTTTTTAGGTGTAACTTTATTCTTTATCTCCCTGTCTGGCCTCAGAAATAAACTCCCCATATACTTTGTCATATGATTTACAGGTTGTTGGTTTGAGATACAAGGACAGTAAGTCAATAGTCTCTCTCTCTGAAAATCCTACTGAGAGTTAGGATTGCCTAATATTAGATGTGCAATCAGAGTCAATCTGCTCTTGAGGAGTTGTTTCCTCTACTTTGTGTAGAAGCACCAACTGGAATAATTTCCCCCGAGTGTTCTGAAGGTTTCTCACTGAAGGATGCAAGGAAATTTGTATGGAGTTCTGGAAAATTCTGGATGCCTTTATCAAGGGCATACGAATATGACCTTGGTAAATCTTCATTTTTAGTTTCATTATAGAGGCTGGCTGAGTTGTTCTTAAAAAGAAGAGCATTAAAAACCTCCAGGATATTGTAGTATGCGCAATATTTATATGATAATATTTGCTGTAAATTGCTTCTTTTAAAAATACATTGTTCCAGTAGGAAAGAGAATTTTAATGCTGGCTTCATGATTGAGGTTTTGGTCTGCTTTTGGTAAGAAAAAATACAGAATCTCTTGCCCTACTTTCACTTAGTTAACTATGTTGTAACCTATAGCAAATTCTTTTCCAAGTAAAACCCTATTGAGCACTAGCTGTGCTTTTATTTCCTGGTAAAGAAAGTGAATATTTTTGAGAAAGCTATTTTTCATTCCGGCAGGAAAGTATCAATAACAAAGCCTAACAATGTAAGTTTCTGATGTGAGAGAAGTCTTGCATTTTTCAGATAAAAAATGGATCTTGGTGCTCAGAGGAGGTTGTAAGGCACAGGGAAGGATAACTCCTTACTTCCAAGGAATAGAGTGAATTAAAAATAATAGGCCTCAAAATCAGAATGCAAAATTTCTTAGGAGTTCTTTTCTGAGATGACCTGAAGTTATTAGCCAGATGTCTGTTGACTGTAATTTTTTTGCATGAGGGAACCTCAAAGGCAGAGTCAGTTATGTGTTACTGTCAGCTTTAACTCTCTTCCCCACTTGAAAATCTCTGTATGAGATGCCTGGTCTAAAATTTCATCTGTAAGCTCTTCAGCTAACTTATTTTGAAGTAGAGTGCTGTTAATAAATAATTAATGGATGTGATCCCTCTGGTTAAAATGGATAATCCTTTGGAAATCCTGGTTAAACCTTTGTCATGTTGCTCTAGCAAAATTTGGAAAGTCAGCTCAACATGACAGTGTATTACAAGAGGAAAATCATCGGTTGTTTCTATTTATTTTGCTTTACAGCACACCATGTAATGCTATTTTCAAGTCATCCCAGTAGCCCTGTGCCTAATCTGTAATTACAGGCGTGATCCGATTGTATTTCACTGATTGAGTGCCTTTCATAACAACTGAATTAGGATAAATAAAGATTAAAAAGTACTTTGTATTCCCCAAAAGGGTTTAAAAGTTTTATGGAATTAGTAAGATTCTTAGAGGGGTTTTAGTAAAACTACAGCGAACATATCTGAGTCCAAACTGTTCGGTGAGCCTCATGGCTGGGATCTGCCAAAGGTAAACCTAACCTTCATAGATCAAAAGCAGCGATGGGTCCTGCAACAAGTTTTCTCTGGATTGCAGACCGTGATTAATCTCTCTGCTTTGATACTAGTGAGCTAGCAAAGAGTTTGATGCCTCATAATCAATGATTCTTTGGCAGCTATTGAAGTGAGTTGTGCTGGCTTCAGCTCCTGAGCCAAATGGGAGTTCATGCTGTCATTTATGTACTGTTTGCTGAAGGGAACATTTTAATCAATGACTTCATATTTTTGATATTTCATTGTCTCACAATAGTTGTTCTGCAAGTTTATGGAATTAAAATTATTTTAACCACTTTTTTTGCTTTAGCCATTATGCAATTTAAATGAATAAATAAAGTTTGAGTAATTTAAATGGTATAAAAGTGAGGGAAACAAAAGAATATACAAGTTTTACCTCTAGATTTTCAACAAAAGAGCACTTTTATTCAGAGTCAAGGTTCAGTGGAAGGAAAGAACAATTTGGAGTATTGCAAGCAGAGTTAGGAGTGAGATTGATATAACTAAACCATCTCTGGAAAGGCAATATGATTGGGACATTTATTCATGACTCTTGGCCTTTCCAGCCTTGCCAATGAAACCAGAATAGATGGCTACAGGTAAAGCTGAACCTCATTGAAAATCTTACCAAAACTCACACGGTTCAGTTCACCTTCAGGGAATTAATCAGCCTGCTCCAAATTCAGTGTCTTATGAGAACATACCTCCTCTTGTTTCTACTCCTGATCTTTGAACTGTGAGTGAAGCCCAAAGCAAAGAGCTGTCAAATAAAGTAAGTTTTGACATTTCTCTAGAGATGTGTCACCCAACAGACTTAACTGCATTGTGATAAAGCAATGGCAACTTATCGTGTGCTTCTAGATGAGGAGTCCTCTCTGTTTTGTGATACTCTCTGATGTTATAGTTTGACAGAATAAATCCTTAATTTATGGTTCCTTTGCAGCTTTGTCTTTTAAATTAATTGCCTTGTGGAATTCTCTACATATTAATGCTGAGTAGAGCTTTTTGTGTTATGAAATATCAGAGTACTGATCTGAAGAAGATGAATGATAAGAAGCATGGAACAGTATTTAACAAATAGTCTTTATTACACATTGAAATCTTGCTTTGTATGTTTCATTTCAATCTGTTCATTGGTTTGTGACCTTTAGCCCCTACTGGGAGAAGCATGCATAACCTTCCTGAGCCCTTCACTTTGCATTCAGAACTCCAGTTTTGCTGAAAGATGTGTAAAATCCCAGTAGTCAGGTAATTCCCTGATGAACACACACCTGATAATACTGAAAAGCTGAAGCTAGTCAAGCAAATGTTGGCATGTATGTATGTTTGCAGCTTTCCCTCTGAATGCAGCTCTTTGTGATATGGTAATTCTTTAAGGTTTGTGCTCATGGGGATTTGACTTGCTGTTCTCAAAAACATGCAATTTATAAAGGGAATTTTTCAAGCAGCTACAATGGAAGAAGAAAAAAACAGTTGATGGATAGAGGTAACTTTATTACCAAATTACATAATTCAGGAGAGAAATCAATCAGATCAGGGGAGAAATTAATCAGAAGACATGGCTTTTTTTTCTGGCTCTGTTTAAAGCAAAGCAAACACTTTTGTATGTTTGTTTGTTTGTTTTTCATTACCTTGCTTGCATTCCTCATCTCTTGGATTTGTCTGGGTGAATGATTTCCATCTATAGAGCACTAGAGAATAGCTGGTGGCACCAGCTGTTAGCTCATGTCCTCCTTTCTTCTCTCTTGCCATATCTCAACACCCTTTTCCAAAGTAGGGGTACTTGAGTTTTCTACTAACATTTCCTTACTGTCTTCTGGCACCCTCTACATATTCCCAAACAAGGAACCAAAATACTGGTAATTTCAGGATCAAGTGCGTTTTTGGACTATCTGATTTAGTTAAAAATCCTTTTTGTTATCTTAGAAAGACCTGTTCTAAAAACACCCACACAAACAACAAAAGCATACCTTTTACAAAAGTTTGCTCTCTGGAGTCACTTGGAGAAAAAGGTGTAGTATTTTTCAGCAGAGTTTCAGGTTCCAAAATGAGTAAAAACATTCCTAGTTTGGAATGCAGACCAATTGCTCTTCTGCCAAGCTCATTTGTTCTTCCTGAATTATATTACCTGAACTCTGCTGGTGCTTTAGTCCTTTTTTTCTGTTATTTAGGCTGTGTTTTAAAAATTATTATGAGAAGAAATTAAAATAATAGGAGACCATTTCATAAAAGCTGCAATCAGACCCTGATAAGACCATCCCAGAAACTTTGGACCTGTTTTCTGATTTATGAACATTCCTCCTCAACCCCAGAAAAAAAACCAAAACACCCCACCAACATGAATCCATTCAAAACATGTTTGGGGGGAAATAAAGGGTCAGAAGAATGAATATTTTATATGACATTGAATACAATATATATTTTTCTGAAAGGAAAGAAATCTGTAATATGTTTTCTTCAGTGTGAATGAAAATAAGGAATATTACCTGTTGCATGTGCTGCTCTTGAGAAAACTTCAAACTTTGGAGAACTTTATAAGCAATATATATGCTATAATAAGAATGTTGTGCTTTACATAAGCCTGTGCTTGAGGGTTTGAGCAGTTTTATATCTATGATTCATATATTCTTGTTGTGCTTCAGTACTTGGGATGGAAGAGGATATCACATACACCCTAGGTTTAACAGCTTGCTTTACTTACCTAGACTGCACTTAGTGAAAACAGCTGTTTCTCCAAGGATTTTCCTTCCTGACAGATCATGGAACAGATTTCCTTTTGCTAACTAATAAAAGCTTTCTAGCAGCTGTACTAAGAAAAGTTTAACTTTTCTTACCATTTCTGAAAATTTCAGGATACTGAGTCCTTTCATCTGGCAGGCCTAAACCCCTCTATTATATTGTTTATTACATATTGGGTAAAGAGATTTCCTTGTAAATAGAAGGGAAAGTGGTCCTTTCTATATGTCTCTTCCTTGTAGAATCATACTGCATTTTAAAGCCCCCGAAACATTCATGATGCCTGTGTGAAGATGCACATTACCTGGTCAGTTCCATGTTTGTAGGAAGACAGGGATATTTATGTGCAGAGATGTAAGTAACATCACTGTCTGTCTTATTCTGTCTTTTTTGGGGGGGTCAAGGGATTTTCTGGATCTGATTTAACTTCATGGAGTTGCTGAAGCACTGACATGGGGCTACAGCAGTAACTGCTGAGTGGTGTTTTAATGTGTGAATATGCTTTGGAGCGTTCCAGTGCAGTTTGTTCTTTGATTTATAAAGGGGAAATAATGATTGTGTACATCAAAAGTTGACTTATTTTCAATAAGGATCTAGCTTAGTCAATCAATAGGCTACCACCTTTTAGACTGCAGTCCCAAAAGCCTTTGGAAAAGCTTTTTCCTATTGCCATCTCAAATCCCTGTTTGAGAACAGTTCAAAAGCATGTCATAGTTCTTCATTCTTTGTAACAAAATAAGAAGTATTTAGAAACATTTCTGTTCTGGAACATCAGATAGGTTAGATTAAATCGCCAAATATAGAGGATATCTGTATTAACTAGCTTTGTTGGAGTTATCTGGAGCATCCTACAACTTAAAGCATGGCATAATATTTGCAGAAGTACAAGCTGTGATAGTAAACCAGTCACTGAATGCTTCTTTCCTTTGAAATCCTGTTCTAAGCAATTTTTTCAGCTTGGTAACCTCAAAGTGCTCTCGTCCTTTTTTCCTGTTTTTAAAACTAAACAGAATAATCATCCAGTCATACAATGTCATCTTTCATTTATGTATTTGGAACAAAGTTATATGACTTCAGAAAATTAATAATTTCCATGATAGTAAAATAATTTTTTTTATGAAACTTTTAGGGATGGGTAAGATTTGATTCTCCTGAATCAAGTTAAATATTCAGGGTAGGAAACTGTAAATAAGTGTTTTTATTCTTTATTCACTCAGTTATTCTGCCAAATAAGCTTGCCCGTTTTGCAGTGGTCAATACTGAGCCTGAAACAGTACATTCTGGATTAGTTTCTATGAATTTTTAGATCATAAACACATCTTCCCAATCTTCTTTTTACTTTTTTCGTTACCTATATAATAGATCTTATTGGTACAGTTTTTCAAATTTGGTTAAAAGCTGTATTAAATCCAGAAAATAATTCTTGATTGTTAGGAAGATAGCATAAGAAATCCGAGAGGAGATTATGATTTCATTGTGTTTGGTGTGACATAAATAAATGACATGAAAACTTTATTTAAATATATATATATATATATATAAAGCCAAGTAATTTGATTTTAAGAACAAGTTTTAATTATTTGGTGGACCTGGAACAGCTTTCACTTATGTGAAATAATTTCCAGTTCCAGCACTTCAGGGATGATGATCTTCAAATCACTAGTGTATGAACTAGTTAGGGAAGGGGAGCCAGAAGCCTGCTTACTGCAGCGTGCATCTATTCTTCTCATATGTAGGAAGTGTTTAGTGTGACTCCTGTGTTCTAGAGTTTTCCCCAAGATTCAGTGCCAGGGAAAACTTGCAGTCACCTTGGTGTCTTGTACTTATGAAGCCAAATTGGGTTTTATATTCTGAGTCCCTAAAAGAGAATTTTTTTGAGTACCTGCTCAGCTACTGGTTAAACATAGAGGTACCTGAAATCCAAATTTTAGGGCTGAAGTTTCTGTAGATATTGAAATACATGCTCTAGCACATCATCAGATGCATCTTAGTTTTTATAGCTCTCGTTCTGTGCTGTTGAGATTCAGAAATTAGACACCTATTCAGTCTATCAGCTTTGACTTAGGGACTTGATACTGTCGTCTTTTATAATGTACAGCTGTTTTGGTTTATCTACAAAGATGTTGTAGATAATTTAAACTGCAGAAGACTTTCATATGGCAGGACAATGGGAGGTCAAAATGCCTCTTTTTCTAGATAGGATGCTAAAAACATCACATGCTAGTGCACTAAACACTGAAAATCTGTCTAGAGCTGTCACACAAAATTACTTAATCATGACTAAGACATGGACTTAATGATATGATATGCAGGATGTGCTGTAGATACACCAGTTCACTTGAGATCTCTGAGATCTGAAAGTCCGTGTAGACAGACTTTTCTTTCATCATTGACAGAGGGTGACAGTTTAGGTACTGTTCATGGTAGGAACTTGCATCCTGAGTTTTGATTTTGTGTAAATGCTATCAAGCCATGGCCTAAAATGGGCTTTGGGAATAAAAGGCAAAACACCTTACTGTCAAATTCAACAGACTGAAACAGAGCAGCACATGGAGTGAGGTATTTTAAAGGAGAACTGAGATCTGAGACCTTCAGTATAATTTTAAATCATGTTTTTGTTGAACAGCTTTTGAAATTTCAAACTCTGGGATGGACTTTACATGTGATAAAATTCAGTCCTCTATATTTTAGAGGTGCTATTTGGAAATGTAATCTTTGACCAAGGGAGGTAGAGCTACCTTCAAATCCTTTGTTTTGTAGAGTCATGGTTATGAGTGGGATACTTTAACAAACACTGCTCAGCAGTGTCAGCTGATCTGATTGATATGGTACTGGGGAAACAAGGATTCCTGGTGTAGGAATGATAGATGCTAAGTAGGAAGATAGGAGACCTGATATTTCTTTAGTTCCTCTTGGTTTCTCCCTAGGAAATCCCTCGCTGCTCATGATCTCATTTGCTTCCACTTCATCTGAAGTGTTCAGTTTATTGGCTGCTTTTGCATTGATGTGTCTTTGAATATTGGCTGCCAAATAATCTATGTAACACTGATAGGTTAGAATTAATTTCTGACCATTGCTTTAGACAGTGCATTTATTTTTTAAAAATGTAATATGCTGTGGGAAGCAGGTGGACTTTCAAGCTGAATGAGCATAATACTAATGAATGCACTATTTAACTCAACATTTTGTATATGTCTTTTTCTTTTTTTAAGGAATCCCATTCCCATCAGTTGCTTAAAAGGTCATGTTTAATGTCACATCAAAACTGTTACAGAGAGATTTATTTTTGTTCTGATGCTGTTAATGTTAAGTAAATATCCAAGGCTCTGGTCACTGACTTCAGTTTATTCCCTGTTTAAACATTGCATTCAAGCTTATTAAGATACTTCAATGATGTTTGACAGCTTCACATTGTAAGGGAGCATTCCTGTTCTCTTATCACTCTGAAAAGCCCACGGTAATGACACAAAGGTGCCTCTGTCATATGTATGAAATGTGCATTGCAGAGTATTTGTGTAGGACTAATGACAAAGATCGGAGGACAGGTGGCAAGATTTCCACAGATGTGTTGTTAAATTCATCATTCAGTTACTTCTGACTTTCAGTGAGAATTAACAATTATATCTTCGAGATTTCTCTCAAAATCCTAGATGTGAGTGACTTAGCATAACTATTCTGTGCTTAGAAACCAGAACTAACTATTTTCAAGTCTTTTGGCTTTGGCTTTTTCATGTGACACTACTGCTCTTTTTATTATTCCATTGATCATAAAGATAAGTAAAAGGCATAAATTGATATGTTGAAATCTCTAATCACTTCATTCACAAAGAATAACATTTGTTCGTTTTCTAGATGGAGGTAGGAAGTCTTGTGTAAATGAGTAACAGAAAGAAATATAAACACAGAAGAAAAAGCAGCATATTGTAACACTGGTCTACTAAGCCGTGAAATCAGACTAACAAAGGAAGCTTTTAAAAATAGAAAATGCATTAAAAAAAAACCCCACAAACCTAGGGCAAAGAAGATGATTAGACAATGTCTGCACTGAACTTCATTTTCAATAAATTGGAAAAGAGCACTAAGTTTTTCAAACTAAATGCAAGCAGGTCCTAACAGGTGTCATAAAATAGATTGAGTAGGAGCTTGTGAAACACTGAAATTTCTAGCAGATATGGGTTTTTAACATGTTCAGCCCAGAGAAGAAATCATTATTCTGTAGATTAGATAGGTGACTGATGAGCAAAAGGAGGACTAAAAAGACATACAGCCATGTTACAACAAAAATGATTTCTGTCAGTATTCGTTATAAAGGATTCTACAACATTCTTTCTATAGGAACCTGAGACATTGTTTTGAGAGAAGCCTGAGTCAGAGACATTGACTCAGATTGAAGTGACAATGTAAAATTTGAAAAATTTGCTAAATTTCAAATATTCAAATGCTAGCCAAATACCAGATTCATGTGGTATTGACCGAAAACAGGAAGGAGAATTTGCCGGAGTATTACTGGTGATATGAAACTTTTTGTTCTAATCAGCTGATGTCCAGGAAAATAGAAAGCAGAAAATGCAATGAAGTTTATAAGAGGAATGCAAAGAGATTTAGAACGTTATAGACCAAGTCTGACTTCTATCAGTGGTGGCAGATACGATGAAACAGTGATAAGGGTGAGAATAAAAAAATCATATCTAATATATATAGCAGCTGAAGAATCAGTATGGCCCTCCCAGAGGGAATGATGTCCCTCAAATCTGAAGAGATTTTCTGGAAGAGAACCAGCAAACCCTGGGGCAGGGCCATTGATGTTATGTACTTAGATTTCCAAGCATCCAAAATAAATGCCCAGCACTAAGCATTTTTAAAGACCAGGTATTTTTAGAGAATAGACAGTTTCTTCTGGATTAATGGTTTCTCAAAATATATGAATTAAGGGTTGATTCTATATCAGATAGATCACGTATTCATATAACGGTTGGAAGAAGCCCTAAGATCTTCTAGTTTCAACTCCCAAATATACATATCTGGGATATGTATCTGTACAGATTTTGTAGTTCATCACATTCATGAGTGATCTGCAAAACAAGGCGAGTAGTGTGATGACAGAACTAATGCATAATCAAAGAAAGGATTTTGTAGAGCTAAGAAAGTTAAAAGGAAGTACAAAGAACAAGGGTGGTCTAAGGTATGGAGCTAACTTTCACAGAGCCATAGAATGGTCTGGATTGAAAGCAATTTTAGAGATCATCTAGTTCCAAACCCTCTGCTATGGGCAGGGATGTCTTTCACTAGACCAGGTTGCTCACAGAACTGATTAAACAGACCTTTCTCATCTACAAAGAAGAATGGAATCTGAAGAGGGATATTAGAAGACATATATAAAAACATGTAGTGTTTGAAAGGTGAATAGGGAGCTTTGTTTATTCTTGTTCCATAAAAGGCAGCAGATTTCCAGTATATATAGTCACTCCCTTTCTTACCGATTGCAAACTAAACAATGGAATTTTATGCTGCAGGTATTTTAATAACCATTTTATCCCAAATGTAATAGAAACATGATTTTATGTAATACTGGGGAAAATAATAATGGATAGCATTAAATAAAATTTTGAAATGAACTAGAAAACAACATCTGGAAATGTCTGGCATGCAGTTGGCTACTGGGAGGATGTACACAGGTGAACCATCGTTATATACTTCCCATGTTCCTTATATGCTATCCCTAGTAACGTGATGTCTGCTGGCAGTGACAGCTCTGCATCTGTCCCAACACAGTCCTCCTTTTGTTCAAAAAGATTAACGAAATTCATAGTACTTATAAAAAATTTTGTGCTTTGATTCTCATGTCATTGGGAATGTCATGTCATTTACACTGAAGGAGTGTAAATTTTACAACTGGAGATGATCTCTAAGTAAAAGCAGTTCTGTAGAACAGTGCTTTGTCTCAGGACCACCAAGCCTAACTCCTGATATAATTGAAAAACCTCAGTTCCTGGGCAAATTTCCAAGTCTTGACATGCCTTTTTTATTTCATGGGAGTTTTCTTTACAGTATAGGGGAATACTTGCAATGAGGATTTGTGTAAGGATTTGGACAAAATATATTTGGGTTTTCTAAAAGCCTTTGAAAAGTTTCCGTGCCAAAGTTCATTAAAGGAATGACATTGCCATGGGACTGGAGGAAAGGTTCATTTATAGACAGTTAAAGGATAGGAAGGAAAGTCATTGATGGCATAGGGGTCTTGTGGTCCTTGGCTACTGTGATTTTTGAAAGTAATTTTGTGGGGTTGCTTGTCCTGGTTTCAGATCAGTACTGCTGCTTCCAGTCCCTCTGGGATCTATAGGGATGAGAAGGTAAGCACAGCACATTGATATTGACTCAAATAAGCAATGTAGAGTTTTTCTAATTTCCCCTGCCCAGCCTGAGGAGCAAGCAGGTGAGTGAAAGCACTTCTATTTGCTGCTAATCCAAATATTTAAATAGGCTCTGTTTAGTTACCAACAAAGAGCCCGGTTCCATCATCTTTTTCAGAGAGAACAGCAGCAGCACATGTTGCCATTGTTCCTATTGTGTGGAATAAAAGAGGGCTTTTGTAATTCGAGCCACAGTCTGCAATGTAACATAAAACCTGGGCTTTTAATTCATCTTTTCCTTTTGGTTTGGTTTTTTGTGGGTTTTTGTTCAGTTGGTTTTTTTTATTTGATTGGTTTGTTTGTTTGTTTTCTTGTTTTGGTTTGGTTTTAACACTAAGTGATAGTGAGGAATTCTCAGAGTAGTAAGAAAATTATTCTTCCTGCAGATTTTTCAGTTTGCCAAGAAACTCTGTTTTGTCATCTTTGCACTTTGGTATGAAATAACTGACATAGTTAGCTAGGTATCAATTCAAACTAGTGATTTGTTTTCCAATAAGTAGAAAGAGTTAGAAAACTTCTTGTTAGACCTTACAGCAGCATCGTTTGCTAAACTTGCCTGAGGCTTTGGGGTTTTTTCAGACTTAGCTTTCACTCACTTAAACCTGGAAAAGGTTTAACTCTGGCCTGAAATCTCCTTTACTGAGTATCTGCCTGAAACTTGGATTCTTTAATTACTGGGAATATGGTTGAGACAAAATTCATTCTATTACTTGTGTTAAAAAGCATACAAGCAAGTTTGTAGATGTTTCAGTGTGAAAATGTAGTTACAAAACACAAGTTTGCAATATTGTATTTTCATGGAATTATTCCCATGATGTTTCCTCATATAGTTATCATGGTATAAAAGAGCAGAAAATAAAAAATATGCAATTAGAGATGTATGAGGGGCCTGAAGCGAAATTACCCGAACTACCTTTTCTTTGTCCTTTTCCACTTGTGCAAGTTACTTGGCCAGAGCAACTTCAAAAAACTGAGGATGTTCAAAAGAACAAGGACTTGCAACAAACCACTTCTGTGCAAAGGTGAAAAAAGCAGTCTGTTCTAGGCTTTTGGTTCAAAATAAAGGCAGAAAACCTGCAAGTGAAATACTAAGACTCTGTAGGCAGCTAAATTGCTGTGATCTGACCCCAGAGTCATTGAGTCATTGCATGATTAAACTTGGTTGAATTTTAATCTTCTAAAATTGTTCTTTCTTTTTGTGTAAATCAGTGTGAAAAGACTACAGAAGCAGGGGAGGTTTTTTTGGGTTTTTTGTGTTTTTTTTTTTTTTTTTTAATCTAGAAGAACTGCATATATAGGACCACACTGATCTGTTTTCAGGCACTTTAACAAGTTTCATAGTTTAAGAATATAAGCATGGGCATGTTACCCCAAGAAAGCATCAATTGCAAGAAGAAATCAGGACCCCAAATAACATGTGCTCAGTAAATCAGGCTCTGTGAAGTACACCATCAACAATGGCCCCACAGACATGTTAGAATTATTTTTTTTTCAGTCAGGGTAGTAAAGTGTCCAGAGAAAATGCATGGTAGTCCAGGCAAGCACTTTTTCAATTGAAAGGTAGTAAATATTTGTGATTGTCTGCATGGCAGGATTCCTGAGGGCAAAATACCAGGGTTACTCTAACAGCAAGTTGATGCTATGTTGGGAAAATAAGATATTTCAGGAGGTTACCTGGTATGTATGAAACAGAGCTCTTTATTCCTAAATTCCTTGTCTTTTATCATTCTCAACAAAAGCTTTGCACCGTGCCTGACAGTTGAGTTACACACAATTCCCATTTTATTCAAATGAATGGCAGTAACCTTTATTCTGAACAAATAGCTAGGCCACCAGGGGAAATGCTGCATTATCTCTGCAGTTTCTCTGTGTTAACTCCTCATCGGTTATGGCTGAGCAACAATCATATCTTTCCCTTTTCCATTTTGCCAGTTCCAGTTCCAGTCTCTCTAAGTGATCACTGTATGGTTCATTAAGTTTTTGTACATATAAACTGGTATTTTGAGAGCTGTTATTAAGATCTACAAGTAACAGTATCTGGCC
Organism: Dendrocincla fuliginosa; assembly: GCA_035047845.1. Classification (NCBI taxonomy): domain Eukaryota; kingdom Metazoa; phylum Chordata; class Aves; order Passeriformes; family Dendrocolaptidae; genus Dendrocincla; species Dendrocincla fuliginosa. The sequence continues at coordinate 16,826,157 of JAWWMO010000138.1, read as the reverse complement.
AAATTTTTGTACTGTTTTACTCAAAGTATGTTTCCCCATGATAACATTATGTGAAATAACACTATATTGGATGGTAATTCCACATTTAGAAGTTGAACTTCTTTTTCTCAGTTCTCACAGTTATGCTGAATTTTTGCAGGAAGCATTGGAAACTGTGAAGGGCAGGATTTTCCAGGGTGTTTGATGCTGATTTATGACTGCCATCCCCAAACTGCACAACAGTTTTATCACGTGTATACCATAGCATATAGAAATGGAATGGGATGGAAATGGTTTTATATTTTCTGCATGTTTTATCATTTTCAGTTGAAATATAGCCAAAATTAAGCAACTTCATACGTAGAAATATAGGGCAACGGGGAATATGTAACTTTTAAACATTTATGCACCTTTAAACATTTCCAGGATGCTCTTAAGTTGAAACATACAAATAGACTGTCTAGCTGGGTGAATTTCTGAGTAAATATTTATAGAGAAAACCATAAGATTACTTTGTTGAAAGCATTGTTTTCCATCAGCACAAGGAAATAGGGCAGGGGAAGGGTTTATTTCTGTATCTGCCGGCTAGGCTAATCAGTCCAGCTGGTGGAGTAGTTGAACTGACCCCTTCCTCCGCTTTTCCCCTGTGTCTGGCCAGGTGCTGGCAGTCCCTTTCTAGGGTACACAGATATTCATTACTATTACTTGTTACTCTTCTCTCTGATGACCAGTAATAGGATCCCAGGGAATGGCATGAAGCTGTGTTTGGGGAGTTTAGGTTGGATATTAGAAAAACTTCTTTACCCTGAGGGTGGTCAGGCACTGGAACAGGTTCCCTAGGGAAATGGTCATGGCACCAAGTCTGACAGAGTTCAAGAAGCATTTGGACAATGCTCTCAGGCACATGGTGTGATTCTTGGGGTGGTCCAGTGCAAGAAGCAGCAGGACCTTGATGATCTTTCTGGGTTGCTTCCAACTCTGGATATTTTGTGATTGCTAGAGCCAGAAAGTCTGCCTGAGAAAATTTGCCCTATTATTTCCAAGTATACTTTGTGTGGCACTGTGTGGTCATCACTGAGCAAGTGTGAGTTGGTCTGCAATGCTGCACTGTGACTCACCATGTTCTTAAGTGTCTTGAAGTACAGTGCTGCGACCACAGCCAATGGAGTTTCTGAATTATGGACTAAAAACATAATTCATGATAACACCAATTCTTTAAAAGTAAGAGTCAGAATATTCTAAAAGTTCTTTCATTTTAGTTATTCAAATGCTATATCATTTCAGGAAGAAAAAAAAATCTGAACCAATTCAAACTATGATACTAATACTTTTAAAAATTGTAACTAGTCTGATGAAAACTTTAATGGTAATCAAGACCCTGCCTGCATGTATTCAGTAAATGCATAAACTAATACTTTCCTTGCTTTTTAAGTTATTGTGTATGAAATGCCAATTTCTTCTGTCACGCATTAGTATTTCAGGGTTTTATGCTACTAAAAATGCATCATCTTAATAGTTACTCAAAGTCTTTTATTCAGAGCATGGGAAATGCACAGGGGCAGCTTACTCTCAATTTGGCAGATGGAGTTCATGGTGCCAATTAACAGAAGATATTTGATTGAAATAGAGACTCATTTAGGATGAAGTTTTGCACAAAAGGAATAGCCTGAATGTCTATGGTCTAAGACCATGGACCTTCTAATAGTACTGCTTTTATAACTAAAGCATGATGATAACTGAGGGTTCCTGAGGTGAAAATAATAATAATAATTTAAAATATTAAATAAAAGAAGGTTAATCTTGCACAGAACTGTGAGCTCTTCCCTGTTCTTGAAACCCTAATTTCTGGCAATGTTTCCCTTAGTATATTTGATTTCTTCTAAAAGTGGAGAGTCTTTTTGAGTCTGTAGCCACCTCAGAGAGCACTAGTGCTACACTTTAGAGATGTCATATTCTTCATACAGCTCCAGTAAATGCATGAAATGCATCCTGTGTCATGCCTCATTAGTAGACATAAACTGATTAATTTTTTCTTCAGTTAATATCTCCCACATATGAATCAGGATAGTGATCAGTTTCTGAGATTCCTGAGCAGGGATCTCTGGGGAATAAGGCATTTTCAAATATGCCCATCACCTTTGTCCTGAAATTTGCAACACAATGCCACTGACAGCCATAAGCACAGAGCAACACTCAGGCTGCCTGACCTAATCCCACCTTGATAACTCAGTTCCTAGATTGTAGAAGACATGTTCCTGGTGGAGGACTTCTATGACTGGGAGAAGTTCTCTAGTAATTTCTGGTACTGAGCTGTTCCAGTAGGTTCCCTTAATTCTCCCACTCTTTTCCCCTGGGCTGCTTGATATACAGGGGAAGAGGAAGGAAGGAAGCTTTTCAGCACTGCAACTTTTTAGGATGTGGTTTAATAAGCCAAGACAACGTGTTCCAGCAGAAGCTGACTCTGGATTTCTGGGTGCAGGGGAAAGAGATGTAGTGAACCAGCAGCAAGACTGACTTGTAACTGGAGATGCAGAGGCTTGGAGCAGAGAACTGGGATCCAGATATGGTAAGAGATTACTCCACCATGGGTTGAAAGTTTCCACACGGTGTATGTGAGTTGGCAGCTGCTGAATTTGCTGTTGCTATTGGTTCCACTTCCTGTATAGCTGGTGCCATGTCTGTAAGCAAGTGTCTTGCTGTGTCAAAGATAACTTGCAGTCGGGTATGATATAGGATGGCAAAGCCTATGGGGATTCTGGCACCTGTTGGAGCAACCTCATAACAGCTTCTCCCCCAGAAGCATAAAGACATGCAATACCCTCTGGCAAAAAGTATCCTTTGGCTCTGGGGGAGGAATCTTTTTGGAATTTGAGTAACAATGATATTGTCTCACATATATATGGTTTTCATTCTGGGACCTATTTCCCATCAGAAACACCAGCATGGAAGGCTTGTTAATTCTTCACATCCTTTAAACTACAAAGCCCTTGAATAGCAATGGGAAGGTCAAATGCAAAGCAGAGGTTTGAGGGCAAGATGAACTATCTGACTATACTGTGCTTTCTTTGTCACTGTTAGGTAGTCTGTAAAAGATTATATATTTTCCTATTTGGTCTTTTTTGGTTTTGTTGGGGGGTTTTAACCCTTTCCTTTGTCCTCTTTATTTGCATTACTCCAAAAGTTGAATAAACAAGGTGTCCTCCTGCTAAAGGGGTGGCAGGACACAATTGTCTGCAAATGGAGAAGATGAAATTTACACTTTTGAGTGTTCAGGTCTAAGAAATCACCTAACTTCCCAGTAAACTCTTACACTTTTTCATGCCTCATCAGCACTGTAAATATAGAGCACTTCTCTGCAGCTCAACCTGGGTCTTGGACTGAATTACAGTAACACACCCACCATAAGGAGTTAGTAATGATTAAATGTGAGTCAGCTCTGTTCATAGGATATATAGCTTTGCAGGTTTCTGCTGTAAATTTTTACATTTTTTTTTCTCTTTTCTGAATTACAGATCTGCCAAATTCTCATTAAGCCATTTGGATAATCTGCAAACAGAGCATAGTGAAATTTCTAATAATTGAGAGCCCTTCTGTCTACAGAAATTTTTGTGTGTTTGTTTATTTTAATAACATGGAGGCAGGAGATAAGAGCACAAGCTGTCATTAGAATTCCGCAGATACTGAAATGGCCTCTAGCTGTTTGAAGACCAGCATAGAAAAGTACTCCCATAATGATCACAACAAAAATATGTTGCTCTTGCCAAGGCACTTCTTAACTGCAGAAGATTACATGGCGTTAAACAGTTGTCTGTATTTCCAAATCGGGAGTTAGGTCTCACAAGTCATCTCAGCTACATACCTAGTTGGAATCACGAGTTAATTGTAAGTCAGTTACTACATTGCTTTTTTTCTTTCTTTTTTTTTTTTTTCCAAAGTCTCCCATAAATCAGTATGCCATAGACAGTTGGAGGCTGATAGAAATAGGGGTAGGTCTAACAGAGTTTTTGCTGAGAATTTGGCTTTGATATGAAGGGCTAGATACAGCTGTGTATGGGGGAGGTAAAAGGGAACCAGAAGCTATGTAACCTTGTAGTGTGAGTGGGAGAATATGCTGCAACAGACTCTTCAAGGGGTAGCTGAAGCCCTTGAGCTTTCTTCCTAACTTTGTTTTCACTTATGGCATTGAGATACAACACCGCAGAGTGTGAAAAGAAGCTTGTGACTTGAAGCAGTGTCTTCCAAATTTCCGTAGGTATGCTGCATACATTCAACCAGGAGAGAAGAGGACAAGATGAAGGCATCGGTTTTTCTGGAGCACCAGTGCAAATTCTAAGTGCAGAGCTCTGTGATGCACATAGCACAAGGAGCAACAGTGCTGGTTCCTGGTAGGGATTGGTTGAATGGATACAGACAGAGAGTTGTGGTCACTGCTTTTGTGTCCAGGTGGAGGCCACTGAGGGGTGGTGACCCTCACTCAAGGCTCTGTCCTGGGACCTGTGCACTTCAATATCTCCATCCACAACATGGAGAGAGAGATCAAGTGCAGTCTCAGCAAGTTTGCAGATGCTTGTGTGTTTGTGTGGCTGACACAAGAGAAAGACGGAATACTATTCAGGGGGACCTAAGGGAACAAGCTAAAAAGTGGCCTCACAAGAACCTAATGAGGTTCAACTAGTCCAAGTGCAAGATGCTGCACCTGGTTTGGGGCAATCTGAGACATGAGTACAGGCTGGGAGAACAAGTCACTGAGAGCAGCCCTGTGGAGAAGGACTTGGGGTTTCCTGTGGATGAAAATTTGTACATAAGCTGGTAATTTGCACTTGCATCCCAGAAAGCCAACTGTGTGCTGGGCTGCATGAAAGAGAGAAGGCCAGTAGGTAAAGGGAGAGGATTCTCATTCCCCCCATCCCTTCCACCACCTCCACTCTCATGAGACCTCACCTGGAGCACCACATCCGGATGTGGAGCCCTCATCACAAGAAAGATGGGGACCTTTTAGCACAGGCCAGAGTTCAACCCAATATCACTCAATCCATCAGAGTATTTCAGGCCCTTTGAAATGAACCCCTATGCTCCAGACAACAATTCAGAACTGATCTGTTCTGCAGTTCTGGTAAAGTAAGTATCATGACCTCACCCAGGGAAATTGTGTCTACTTGAATATTACAGGACTAGACCCTAAACCAACTTGTCAGAATAGTTTTAAGAGTATGTCTCAAACTTACTTTGTTATAGAAGAGGAATATTGAAATACACAATACTTCAGTGTGGTGTATGAAAGTTATTTATTCCTCTGAAAAGCCTAACAGAGATTTTGGGTTGTTTTCATTTTATTAATTGACTGAAGTAACGCCCATAACAGGCCTATAGAAGCCTCTGTTTGAACGCAGTTGCAATAAGATTTGTGACATAATCTCAAATTCCTACAAAGCAGATGTCTGTCTCTTGGGCATTTACCAAGTCACACTTAATATTTACTGAAATGTTAACAAGCAGTGTAAAAGAGCAGTACAGCAGGCCTATTTTGGATGTCTTTCTGGGAATGGAGGAATTGAGAAATATTTCTCTCTGTTGACTAGGAAGGTAGTGCAGTACCAGGTGTGTGTATTGTACAGGTCTGCTCTAGGTCAGGTAAATATGACATTTGCAGGACCTCGTAAAATTCTTCAGTTTGCTCTTTAGCCTTCAGCAAAGCCAAGGCTTTCTTTCATATAGATTTCTTTCACTGTTACTAAAAAGGCTAATTATTCAATGCATTTTCAACATTAGTGATATTGTTTAGGAGCAGTGTCTCTCACTGGATGAAGTACTAGACGAGGTTTTGTTCATGTATGTATCCCTGGCTCACTGGGGACCTATGTCTTTTATTGTCTACATTTTGTAAAGAAAGAATTAAATAATCATACTCAAACCATTGAGACTAAGTGGACTATATAAATTGTTATTAGATT
>JAWWMO010000138.1:16795223-16820127 GCA_035047845.1 Dendrocincla fuliginosa | reverse complement strand
CATTTTGTAAAGAAAGAATTAAATAATCATACTCAAACCATTGAGACTAAGTGGACTATATAAATTGTTATTAGATTTTTTTTGTCATATTTTGAATCAGACATCTGCACACCACTACACAGTGTGAGTCTTGGGATGGTCTTGGATCTTGTGCAGAATCAAGAATTTGACTCAGTGATCCTTGTGGGTCCCTTCCAATTCAGACTGAACTATGATTCTAAATTAGTTAAATTAAATTTTTATTGCAGAATTCTCTTTCCACATTGCTGTGTTGTCACTGCATTAGTTGTACTGAATCTTTGCGAGAGTGCATATTATTCTCTTATGTCTGCACAATACAGAAAAGCCAAAATTCATCTCAGCTCAGTGAATGTTTTTCATTGTAATTGTATTCAACACCCAGAACAAGCCATCCAGAGGAGCTCAAATTGTAGCAGTTGGAATGTTATTTTCATATGCACCAGCAACACTGTCCTACCACTGTTTCTATTGACTTCAGAACTAAATCAACACCAAATAACTTTTTAAGTACTGCTAACATCTTCAGTAGTGTAATTCATGAACATTTCATTCATCCTCCTTGAAACTGCATCTGTGAGTTACTCTGTGGCCTGTTATTTTTAGCTATCCCTCACTTACTTTCAAATCACACGCTGTATATGCAGCAACATTTTTTTTTCTGGTTCAGTCATTTTGTCTTCTTAGATCTGGTTTAATTAATATTTGTTTCCCTAACACTTACATAGTAGAAAATACACAGATATAAAAGTGTCATCTATTGCATGGAATGTCTACTCTCTGAGGAATATTTAAATAGAATAATGCAGTTTGGAAAATAATTGAACAGGTATATGACAAAGGTGCCTAAAATTATAACCACATGAGGTATGGGAATTGGGAACAAATATTCACTCTGTTTTGCAGCACAAGAGCTACGAGAAGCAAATGAAATTGTCAGGAAACACTGTTTCATATAGCATATACTTAGAGCATGGAGCTCTCTATGATGGGAAGCAGTTAAGGCTCAAGAGAACTCAAGAAAAAAATAATGAAAAATAAAGTATTACTGAGAGCTAAAAAAACCCCACATGTTGAATTAAAAAAAAAAAAAAAAGCTATATGATTTTCCTAAGCCACAGACTGTGGGAAAATGGAGAATATAAAGGGGGAAGCCTAAACCTGTTCTGTCATTTGGCCACTGTCAGAGACAGGTAGCAAGATGGTTTGAGTCATTATAGCCATTCTTTTTATGGGTATTTTGAAATTTGAAGTACTTCAAATTCTGATTCTTTTCACTAATTCACTAAAAATGACACCTTTCTATTTGAAATATGGTAAACACACCACATTTCTGGTGTGCCAAAGAAACATTCATGATCATACAGGTGTGTGTCACCTAGCACGTACTATGTTTGTAACATATTATACTAGGAGGCAGGAAGATAAGTGACAAATATATTGAAAATGTGAATAAATACAGAATAAATTAGAATCAAAGGTTATCTCTTGGGACTTAAGAGCCTTGGTTCTTTGCAAATACAGCAATGAATGTGATAGCAAAAGATTAGCATTCTGAGTGAAGAAACCAGAAAGGAAAAAAGTCTTGTGATTCAAGTGAAATTAACATTCTCAAGATGTTTTTTTTAACTCTTGAATTAAGTTCTATTCTCTATTAGAAATTTTGTATGAAGACTTAAAAATACAATAGTTCACTTGTGATTCTATTTTCTTGTCTGTTGTACTGATACGTCCATCTGAGGTATGGAATAGTTAAAAAAAAACCCACTGACAAAACATTAGGTTTTCTGATTCTATCCTAAAGTTGTTCTGTGAGGAAAAACAACCTTCTTTGGTTGCTCTGAATCTGGTTTTCACCAGAGTTAGAGTAAGTCATGCCTATTTGAGGACAGTTGAGAACAAGTCAGACATTGCAGAGCACACGATTGGATGTTGTCAGGAGTTGACTTCAAAAAGAAGCAGAAATATAAAGGAAAGTTCAGGTTACAGCATATTAAAAGAAACCCAAACACTAAAATATGAAATTATTCATTTTGATATAATTTTTTAATATAATAGAAAAGTACCAAATTTCTTTCCCCTCGATGGTCTGATCAATGTAACAGTTTGGGGCTCTAAACTCCATTTCTGGCTTTGCCGCAGGCTGACTGTGGTCTTGGTAAGTCTGTTACTGCTTCTGGCTGTCAATTCTTCAATCTCAGGGTAAAAGTACTTCCTTGATCTGTCCTCTTTTTTCTGCCAGTAATTCACTCAGAGAAGAATTTGCTGCCCTTCACAACAGTAAATATAGCCCAGAGATGTTCAGTGTTGTTAAGCAGTGTGACTACCATGCACATAACAGAGATTAAACTATACCATCTCTCTTTACGTGCTCTGAGCATAGGTTGAATTACAATACCTGATTGAAAATCTGAAGGGGAAGGCAGCCCCATCAGTTGTCTCAGAGATTTCCTCTCTTAGGTGACAGGGTTACATGTGAGTCTACCAGATAATTGCTACTTTTTAAGAAGTGCAACTGTATTGCTTTCAAAACGCCTAAGGATACTAGGAAAAGGCTGTCTAACCTTATTCTTTGCCCAATATGCTGTTGAGTGGAAATTAATGTAACAAGGGAAATCTTTTAGCACTCTTCAGGGATAATCAAATTTTCTCTTTGAACCTAGATAGCAGCTGCTGTACTAATTGCCATGCTGCATTTGACTTCGCTGTGACACCACAGCCACTGGAACAAAAATGTTTCATTGATCAAGGTCCTGAGTAATACCGGGAGGAGAAAAGGTGCTGCTGGAGCAGGGTAGAACTCTATTTTAATCACAATAAAAACCTAAACAATTTAAAATACACCGCAAAATAAAAATTGTGATGTATTTCCAGTTGGGACTAGCAAAAATTTAGGTTGCACAATATTGACCTCATTTGTTTTTGAAGTGTCAAAGTGTTTTACTTTATTTAGTTATTAGGTTTTATTTTTTTGCCTCAGCTAACTTAGATTTGAACTCATATTCAAATATTAAATAGAATCCATGAAATATAATATATTGTGAAAATAAATTTTAGCATTACAGTCCTAATAAAATTATTTGGAATGATAACATTTTAAGCAGCTTAACTTATCAAAATGACTTATGCTTCTCTCAGAAAACCAACTGCTTGATACTAGTAAAATAAAATGGGAACATCAGAGATATTTGTTTGAAATTTTTTCCCATCAGAACTCCATTTCTGTGAAATACCTTGATTCTGGTGAAATTTTTTAATGGAGAATCATTTTGTTAATTGTCCTCTAGAGGATTCAGACTTTGCACCTCATCCTTCCTCTGTAATCTAGACAAAAGAAAAAAAATTCTGGCCTTCTGCTGATTGAGACAGTTGTAAATGTCCCAGTGTCCAGGAAAATTTCCATTTACCAATGGTTCTGCTATGCTGACAAGCATAAAGGCCCAAAATAAATATAATAATAATAATTCAAAAATTAAGCATAAAAATGCTTACACTTAATACCATCAGTCAAAGAAGTTGTATAATGTGCTTACTTGAAGGTTGTCAGGTAGTTGAATTCATTCAACCTGCAGCTGAATTCCCTCCCAGGAGCCCTTGAGATGCTTCAAAATACAGTATTTGTCGGTAACAAAAAAATGTTTATGCTGTGTTCTGAGAAAGGTTCTAAAACTACAGCTGGCTAAATATTTGAGGATTTTTTGTGTATTTGCTCATACCTACTTCTCTATCATTAGGCATTATTTCTCCATTTTGTCTCTTTCCATTTCTCCCTTACAAATAAAGAAGGCTGAGTGGAGGACAAATGAGACAGGGGTTCCTGCATGTTGCAGAATTGAAGTTAAGGCTATTATAATATTTTTTTATATTTTGCTAAAAAGCCTTTCATGTAAACACAAATGACATTAAAGGGATACTTTTCCCTCAGCAGTTTAGATATAATAGAAACACTGTTAACAAGTCCTAACTTTGAGTGTCTCACTTTGAGTGCACCAAAATTACCACGGGCCAGGAGAGGCTGACACAGAAAAGATAAATAAGAAGAAGGTGGCAGGCAGTAAATGACGGCTGCAGCGGAGAAAGGACATAAAATGTCTTTTATGATGGTATGACAGGGATAAAAAGTAGATGGAGGGAAGATGGCTTTGGTAATGACTGAGGAGTGATGTAGCTGTGGAAATTTTAGAGGTCTGAAAATGTTTTGTGGAAGTAACTGCTAAAGTAGCCTGTGCAAATAAATATTTGCAAAGTAGAAGCATAAACAGGTCTAACCTAAGAGACATAGCTGGGTTTCCTGTGGGAAAACCTGGTATGCAATGCCAGTTGGTGCTCTCAAGATAGAAAATGGGTGCTACTTACACTTTTATTCCAAATTTGTTCTCAATCTGCCACTGGCTTGTTCCATGTTCTGACATTTATCCTTGGTGTAGGGAAGGAAACATCAGTCCTCAGGATAAGCTCCCCTTGCACACTTCCCTGGTGCTTAATGTAAATTGTTATTCAGTGAAGTGTCACCACAGGGGATGTATTAACAGGAACTTCTCAAAGGCATCGATTAACTCTAAATCTGAGACAATAATATAGAAAAAACTAGTTGGTTTCAGTGTGATGCACATTTGGCTCCTGAAAGTCTTAGAAATGACACCATAAAAATATATTTCAGGAAAGAATTCTTGTACTTCCAGAGAGGTTGGAAGTCAGTTGCTTGACTTGGGATTTCAAATTGGCTTTTGTAATGTGAGTCGAGATGTTTGTAATGCAAATCATCCACAAAGGAAAAGGAATGATCCACTTTCCTCAAGCAATAAATCCTGTCATAATCTTGCTAACACCATAAAACCCAGTTTACTCAAGCATTTGATGCATTTTTGTCCCCATGTGTTAAGCTGACAAGGCAGGATTTACAAAATGTTCCCGGTGGGATGGGACAAAAAGCAAAGAAAAATTGTCAAAGCTTGTAGGACTTTAATTAGGCCTTTGTGCAGCACTTAGTAATGAGGTCATTGCCTCATTTTCTACTCTCTGGTCCTAGGGACTTGCTTTCAATTCTTTTCTACTATCCCTTCAGCTGTGACTGGAATAACTGGGTAAATGGTGTTCTTATGCAAAAACTCCTCTCCATGCTATGCAATCTGTGGAAAAATTTGTTTAGGAGTATGGTCACCGTTTATTTCTCAGGAGCCATTGCAAAGAGAAGAGTTTCCTTGTCTCCCCTGATCTTTCCAACTGCATCCCTGTTATTCCCTTGGCAGCCCATCACCTCTCTGTTAATCTTCTTGTCCATAGGTGGGCCTGCTATAACCTGCAAGTAGATGTTAGCAAAGAAAGTTTTTTCAACTCTTTAAAAAGAATTGGGATTAAAAATAAAATCACATTGCAAATAAGGATAAAAGGCTGAAATCTTGTAAACTTCTGTGATTCAAGCAGTTGATGGGGAGAAAAGAAAACAGCTGAAAGAATAAATTTGCCCTTGTAATTGTGGTAACTTCTTAACGTCTTATTATGCACTCATTTAAATTTCTAAACAAAATGCTTACAACTGAAAAATATTATTTTAGGAAATTAAAATGTTATATTTCTTTGTATATTTTTTTCAAAATTAAACATTCATGGAAAATTTCATGGAAATTTCAAAGAATTAGCAACATCCAGTATAAATCTAAATATAAAAAAAGGTAGTGATAAGGGAGTTTTTTGGTAAAAATTCCAATTAAATGTATGTGCACGCATTTCAGAAAAGTAGCAGTCTCTTATGGTCCTTGGATGATAAGGCTTCTGTGCTAAAGTTTCAAAGAAATAATGATGCATCATGCTTCTTTCAAAAACAACAACCTCCATAACTTATAGTCAAAATATAACATTCCACATATCTCTTACAAAAAAAAAGAAAACTTACACTTTGCAGACTAAATTACTATGTAATAAATAAACAGAGTTCTAATGAAAGAGTAAGATTTTGCCCATTTTACAGAGTATCAACTATTTTACCAGCTCTGTAAAGCAAGGGTAACTTCTCTGGAAACTAACAGCATACGAAAAAAAGAAGGTTTTGTTTCTAGCATGGATGTACAAGTAACAGAATGAACACGCAGCGTCTTCCTGAGCATGTGGCTAATAATTGCCTAAGAACAGAGGACATGCCTAAAGGCAACAGAAGGATGATTAATTATTATTGAAAAAAGCCCAAAAGGTATCTAGGAGTAAAATTCGTCATTTGTCACAAGCTGTGACTGGAAAATAATAAAATCTGGAACAAAGAGGAATACTCTATGCAACACAGTGGATATAAGACATCCATCTTTTTTTAAAATACATATTTATCTAGGCATGTAAAGGCTATCACAGAGAGGAAAACAAAGTTTTATTACTTTGAGATCCTGTTATAAAACTGATAATTTCTCCTATAACATTAAAGAATTATTTAAAAGCCCAAACACTATTTTTAATAGCTTTGCTCTGAGGATTTTTAGCAACAAGTATAATTAGAAAAAAATAAGCAATTTTTTAGAAGAGTATCCTGAATGTGATAAAAGTGTTCTTATTTAGTTGTTTTTCTGTATATGTTATGAAAGCCAAAAGTTCCAAATATCTCCCACTGCAGTCATATTCTGTCTAGAAATAGGATTTACATAAGATTAATTTATGCATTATTTGAAATCTTTCTCGGAGAGGTCACCTCCATGGAGAGTTGATACTAGCAGTTTGTTCAGAAGCATAAGTAGCTGTTTGCATCATTTGTTTCACTAGTTGTGCAGGTTCTTGGACTAAATTATCCTGAAATAGTAGTGTTTGAGTTGATATCTCTAGGTAAAATGTTTACTTTTAGAAAGGACCAGTGAACGATTGCGTCCACATTGCTCCCTACACCAATCTTGAAAGTTTTGTTTGTGTGTGAAAGGGCTTCCAGTTTTTACATGAACTAAAAATTTTGCTTTTATACTTCAAGTTAAAATTAGTATTTTTAAAAGAGCTTGTTAGTTAGCCCCCTCTGGCAGCTGCCATCTTCTGAGTCTAGTTGCAGTTACTTTCACATCTGACACTCTCTGTCAGTATGTGTTGGCTGTGTGATGCCTTAATACTAATTAATCACTTGAACAAAGATCATAATGCTTTACAGAACATTATGAAAATATGTGCATAGTCCTTACATCTAGTGGGATGTGAAAACTGCAGAATATGGGACAGGTGAGTAATTAAAAAAAAAAAAAAAAAAAACACTTTTTTAAATGCAAGGCTATTAATTCCATACCAGAGCTGTGTGGTTTGATTAACATAGGCAGGACTAAACTCAGGAAGGTTCAGATGTCCCTTGCACAAGCTTAAATTTGGTACAATTTTGGCAGTCTTGCTACAGTTTAGTCTGATATTATGGGCTAGAGGCAATGTGTTCCGGGGTTAGCTGCTCCAGCCTTTGCTTTGCAGACAGGATGGTTTGAAATCTGTGAACCTTCGTGAGGGAAGAATATCATTCCAGGTCCTGGGGGCAGGAATGGACTGAATATGTTGTTAATTCATTACTATGTGTCTTCCTTCCCTGCCTTGCCCCATCTTTTGTGCGTAAACAGCAATGTATGCCAGGCTTTTCCAGCCTCCTACTCCATGCTGAGGGGAGCAGCTTGTTCTGTGTTGAAACTTCCACAGATGCTTTTCCTGTCCAAGGGATCAAATAATCCAAAATATCTTGGAGGCAAGACAAAACAGGCCAGGCTGGATGGGCCTCTGAGCAAGGTAACCACCTAGTGGATGGTGCTGCCCATTGAAGGAGATGATCTTTAAGGTCCCTTCCAGTTCAAACCATTCTACGCTTCTATGAAAACCATGGAGCTGGATGGGGACAGCTGGTATCCTCCTTATAGAAAGTTTCAAATATATGTATAATTAGTGACTGTGAAATTTACATCCTTATCATTTTAGGTATTGGGCTGTTACTCTGCTTGTATTGATTGCATTCTGCTTTAATCAGAATGATAGAAACAGGTTATAAAAATGACTGCATTAATAGCCCATTTTTAAATGGCTCATTCACAGACACAGGAGGTCTTATGCTTTTCAGATGTTCTTTTTCTTGGTGAAAAATTCTACTGTTATGAAGGAGGGCTATTTATAGTTGTGTTGTTTTGGCAAAAAAAGAAAGTAGATCTGGTTGAATAATTTATTGCAAGGAGTATTATCTGTGAATTTAGTTCTATTTTCTCTTCAAAAATCATTCATGAGATGACATGTTTTTTTTGTGAATGAAGAATGTCAGCCTATGGGTTAATCTATTGAGTTATTCACGTGATTCTTTCTGGGCATGAGAAATTTTCCATCTGTACACAGTTTTCTCCAGCACTCCTTGTTTTCCATTGGATTTAATTGACTGCCAAAATCAACCTTGTTCCTTTTACTTCAGCGGCAAACTGAACTTTGAAAATCACAAATAAATTTCTGCTATAACAGTAGTACTCATCTCTCTGCAAAGGTCTGCAGGTCAAGCTGAAAAACAACCCTTCCACTGTCTACAGTGTAAACAAAATCCTTCCTATTTTTTTTGTCAAAAAATAAGTGACAGTACTTAGCTGAAACATTGAAACTATAATCTAGTTTTTCTTTATATTCTTCGTGAACGCACTGCATTCAGTTTTTCACCTATGTCTAGCAAGAAGTCATTTGTCCTGTGCAAATGGCAATAAATGAGGAATTCTGAAATACTGTTACAAAGAGTCTAGTCGTGTCACCTGCACTCATCTAAGAATGTTTATGAAAAACTCCTATGTATATGAGTAAAAGTTCAAAGCAATGGGAAGGAAAATTAAAAGAGCCAATTTTATCTGGGCACTGAAATCTTATTACTAGCTATAACATAGATGCTTAGCATTTCAATCCTCAAAGATATTTTGGTGCTGATTTCAGAAGTAAAGACATAATGCCTTTAAGGAGCAAAGTCTTATTTAATCTAAGCCTCTATAAAAAGAAAATGTAATCAGATTCCTAAGTATTAGGCCTCAGATGGTGTCTTATATATTTTTATGAATTAACTGAGGAACTAAAACAAAGCAAAAGTGCATGAAGGAAATAATGTTCTCCTCTTAAAAGTTTTCATGTAGGAAAGGTAATCCAGAAATAATCTTGTTTGAAATGCTGTCTTTTCTGAGAATTGGGTGGTGACAACAGAACATAAGGTTTCCTTGTTTCGTTAAAACCCATGAAAAATTACTTGGTTTAATGTTTTCTCTTTGTTAATGTTATTTCTTAGAATCTGGTTACTTGCAGCAATGTTAACAGCAGGTTCAGCCCTCTCCAAACTGTGCTGATGCGATTAAAACTGAAGAGCAGTATGAGTAGTTCTGAGGATAACTTTAATGCTACACTGTGGTTTACTTGGTGCTCTATGTTCCCAAGCTCTGATTAAGATATCTTCAGATATTCTGCCCTAAACCAACTATAAAGCAAATATTTTCCTGCTAGTAATTTTCTTTACCATGGCTTAACATGGGTCCCAGAACTTGCATTTGTCTCTTGGAAATTACTCATTAGAAAACTGCTAATAAACCCATAATACATGGCGAACCTCAGTAGTGTGCAATTAACATTACAGTTTAAACCTTAATTAGATTTTGCCTTTGAAGGCAGTGTATTTCAATGCAATTTAATGGATTGTTTGTTCAGTGACTCTCTGCTTCCATTTAATTATGGCACTTTTAAAAAAAATTCTTACTAAAACAACTAGAAGAGGCTGAAAATGGTATTGTTACTGCTTGATATGGGAGAAGGTAGGTGGGAAAACTCTTGAAAAGGGTGCCAACATGCCTGAGTGGAACTGCATGGATATACATGATCCTACAGGGCAGCAGTACCATTAAATCACGAGGCATCCTTTTGACTGTTATGTGAAAAGGCTGAAAAGCATCAGCCTTTGTAGTCCCTTAAATTCTTGTCAATTAAATAAGCTCTTGTTCCACTCTAAGCAGATTTTAATGGATCCCACTATAGTTTTATATTAGTCTTGCACGTGTTTGATAAGAAACACATTAACATCATCATCTATTGGGGTCTTCCTTTTGTAAGTGGTAGTAATTATACTGCCCCTGACAAGAGGCTGTGTGACTGGCCTGCTAATTATGAACTCTTAATAAGAGGTGGCGTACTGAAGTAATACTTCCTCACTCAGACACCAAGCTAGTTACTGTGGCTTAGAAAATTGCTCTTTGAGCAGTAGGAACTGTCGAAGAAACTGTCTATGTGCGTGCCCACTGCAAACACAAATTAATTCAACGGAATGGTCTCTGCACGGGAAGAGGGAAAAGCACACCTGCACTATTTCGCATTTGTCTAAAGCAGGGAGTATGAACATGGCTTGTTCATCCAGTGTTCTGCAATTTGAGAGATAGTAATTGGACACAACTCTGTCCTTCAGCTGCATTCTTCAAACAGAGAGAAAGGTATTGCTCTTTGCTTCACTTTGTATACCTGTGTGCCAGACCTTATGGGCATTATTTTAAACATTCATAAGATGTTCTCCAGTTGGAAGCAACCACATTTTTCTAGGTAATTAGGATAGACTTGTAAAAAGATGACATTGCCGGTAAGCATTTGATGTGTACATTTCATTCACTGAGATTTTCAACACTGAGGGATATTAAGCTGATAAATCATCAAATAAACCAATCATTATGTACCAAGTTAGACACGGAAAACTTATCTTTCTTTAAGAATCCCAAAAAGCCATGCCTGGCAATTGCAATTCTGAGCAGATATCTGAACATGAGTTTAGTTATAGAAGGCAGGCAAAACAATTAGAGTAGGTACTGATCACCTTCATGATAACTGCTTCTTTGCTTTTTCCTGATCTAAGAAATACCCTCTCAGAGTATGCAAATACCTGCAGGATGGATGTAAACATTACACTCCTGTATTTATTATATTGATCCTCAAAGCTGTCTATCCCAAATGTGAATAACACCACATGCACTATATGAAAAGGTGACTTGTAGAAACCAACTGTGCCAGCTTCAGAAGAGGAGACATTTTGCTTCTAGGAACAGAGAATTTCAGAAGCCCAGCCAACCTGTAACATCCAGCTTGTGGATTGGAAACATAGTTACACATATAGGTGAGTGACGCAAGGACTCCTCACCTCTGCTGCAATGTTTGCTTCCAAATATTTTTAACTATGATAGGATATGTTTTTTTATAAATTTGAAAATTTCTACTAGCTGGAAGGTATGTACAGCTGAAATTATGAACCTATTCTCTAACTCAAGCAGTATAATATCCCAAGGAATAGTTGATGGGCTTGCTAAGTCATGTCAAAAAGTTATTGAGAGTGAGAAATAACACTCAATAGCACCAGAAACAGTCAATGGCTTTTGATGCCTTGGAGTGTGATGGAAGGATGACTGTGACTATACACCATCAAATAAACTTTAAAACTGAAAAATGATGCAAGACAACTAGAAGTTGCAACTGCTTGTCCAAAGCAGTAAAACCAGTCCCGCAGGATGTATTAAATAGAGACTGGTTGTCAATTTACAAGATGTCTCATTTTGCCTGTTTGGAAGGTGAATGTAAGCTTCAACTGGAAGGTCAATTTAAGCTTCAGTGCAGCTGAGAAAAGTCACTTCAAAAGAATATAGAACAGAGCTCAAGGAATGGAGGAAGAGAAAAAAATGACACTTCAGGCCACAGGCCTGATGTCACAGGCCATCTGTGACATGCTTCTTGCTTAGGAAAAGGAAAAGCCAATATGAAGGTCATGAAGTTCAACAAGGACAAGGAGAAGGTCCTGCACCTGGCCTGGAGCAATCCCCAGTACCACTACAGTATTGGGGAAGAATGCATTGAGAGCAGCCCTGCAGAGAAGGGGATATTGATGATGAAAATTTAGACATGATCTTGCAGTGTGCACTTCTAGCCTAGAAAGGCAATTGTATCCTAGACAGCATCAAAAGAAGAGAATCTAACAGGGAGAGTATTCTCCCCCTTTACTCCACTCTCATGAGACTGCACCTTAAACACTGCATCCAGCTGACAAAAGCTGTCAATATGAACAATAAATTCTTGAGGTGAGGTGACTGGAGGGTATTTGTGTCTACATGTGTGTTTACAGCTGCACTGTTTTCTCTATACTAGTTTAAATGTCATCACCTAGGGAAGGTATAGTTTAATGGGAGTGGTGCTTCTGGAAGCAATGCAGCTATAAGAAAATGCCCTATTTCTTGCATAGTTATTTGGGAAAGCTAAAAGTAAAAGTGTAGTGTGTGTTGACCTTTTTGGTTTGCTGCTGTCCCTGGCATTGAGGCAGAAATACAGGTTGCTCTTTGATAGAGGTTGCTCTTTGAACTAATCCTAGTACAGCTGACTGTACAGATTCTGTAAAATCTCTATGCTCAGGTCTATCCAAGACTTCTCATTGCCAAAAAGAAGTGCCAAGTTGAATGCTTTACTTTAAATGGGGGGAAAAAGGCACTCTACTTTGAGGTGTAGCTCAAGAACAGTCATAGAACATAAAAGCTTTTAACTGCTCTCTTTAATTCTTCTGCTTCCTACTAATATTTATATTGCAAAGATATCAGTGGAAAATCCTGTAATTTTTGTTATACAATCCTGATGACTTGAGTTGTCAAGTGCCAGTCTCAACACTTGTGAGAGGGTACATGTAAGGAGAGACATGATACTAGTTGTCCATAGCAGTGGCATTAGAGACACGTGTTAAAGAAATTAGTTGACTTGTCCATACAGCTTTCATCTAGACTAAAATAATTTAATTTTCTGAAGTAATCCTTCAAAAATTTGTTCTGTTTTATAAATTATTTTTCCAAAAAGATTACACTTTAAAAAAAAAAAAAAGGAGGAAAAAAAAAAAAGAAGAAGGGATTAAATTATGAGACCGTAGCACATCCCAGAAGAACCAGTATAGGGGTGCAAGGAAATGTGGCGAATAAAAATATTGACACAAGCATATGGAACCTGTGATAATCTGTTTTTTGGCAATGTGTTTCCATAAGGGCAACATTTTCTGTATTAATTTAAACACATTGGAACACTCCTGAAGTTCAGACTCCAAGGCTTTCAGGAAATGAAAGATGAGGAATCTAGGCTTTCTGATTTTAATTTGTAGAAGCCACCTGATTGAGGAAATAATTTACTGAATATAATCTAGAATATCTGGGATGTGGCAGTCATGCCAATGTTCTGATTGATCTTGAAATGTAATCTTTAACTTCAGAGCAAGATATAGTGGATGTAGCTACCATACTTCACAGATTGCCTCCAGCAGAAAAATTATTTGTGCTGAATGTGTTGGAATTGCATGATATGTAAAGTAGAAGTAGAATAGAGATGAAATAGTAATTGGGAGAAAATGGAAAAGAAAGAGTGGGGCGAGGGAGAGGGAAAGCAACAAATAATAATAAACTAGAGGAAACTCTTACCATGAAACAAGTGGATCTAATCAGCTGGGGAAAGGGTTTGCCATGTTTTTTCATTGGCAGCACTTTGGTCCAAAGCCAGTGTATGAAAAGATGAAAAACAGGAACATACCAGAGATTTTGCTGCCATTTTGCTGTGCTACTTGGAAATAAATGAACAAGCATTCAGGTAGCTCTGCAACTGCTGCTCCTGAATACAAATAGATGATTAAAAATAGATTTCAACACACATTTAATCTTTCCACAAGTCTTCAGGCAGTTTCTCTGCCACATTGAGTTAGTATTTCCTAGATGGCAAGGGGGGAGTGGACAGCTTGAGTGGAAAACCAGTTAGTTCTAGTGATCAATATGAAGCACCTGCAATGGACTGTACATAACTCAAAGGAAAAAAAGAAAACCAAATGAGAGCACAGCTTCCATATTTGTTACTTTCTTCAGCTTGCAACACCCAACCCACACAGCAAAAAGATAAATGTGAAAAGTATCTCAACAGTGGATTGTTTTTCAGGTAGTTGTACTGGTGAGTCTAACTTGTGATTTCCATAGATTTGGACTTTCATTTGTTTTCCCCTGGTGTTAATTTCATAATGTAGTCCAATACTTTTGTGTTTACTTTAGTTTTTATAGTTCAAAACTATATTCAAAGTAGTTTGGAAGCACAGAAAAAATGAAAGGTTACAAAGGTTTTTTTGTCTTGTGCATATAGGTAGAAAAATATACCAATAAACAAAGTGTAAATACTTTTTGGGAAGTTGATTGCTTCCTCCAAAGTAAGTAAAATTGAGTAATGTCATGGATCACTTGGATCTTGGCAATTAATGTGTTTAAGGTGCTTGCCCTCCCTGGAGTACTGGAGTACTCCTTCTTGTATAAAGAAGTCACTGATTATTTATTGTCTTATTTATTGTACCTCTCTAAAATGCCCCAATACAATTTGTGAAAGTTAATGTGCCTTTGGAATAACATTCATTTTTCAATGATAAAAAAACCTCATAATTGTCTTTTCTTGAAGTCACTGGTTTTGTGTTGCAGTGAGGGACAGATGTTTCTTTTCCATGTTTACACTCATCCTGCTAAAGCTGTTTATTTCCTTTCATCCTTGCCCAAATTCATTGCAATCCTTTTTCATTGTTGTGCCAAACTTCGAAAGTATGCCACTGCATCCAAACAACCTCTGCATCCTAGTAGCACTCCACTGCTTATGTTGGTCATCATGTTCCACGAATTCTTCACCCTATATTATATATGCTCTTTCCCCCTCACTGTACCTCTTTCTAGAAACAAATGTTGACTTCTTAATAATTTACTGACAACCAAAATACCATATTTTGTCAAGAGTACATCTTTATGCATTGCATCGTATTAAAAACACCTGTCTGTTGCAGATACATGGAACAATTTCTGTTAGTCCATCTTGTTACTTCATTTTAAATCTAGTAAATGTAAATACTCCATCCAAAACCAACCTTTCTTCAAATATGACTTTCTGCATTCTCCAGACTGTTAGATCTTCCTTTTTGTTTTCTAAACAGTGGGACAACAAAACAAAACAAAACAAAAAACCAAAACCCAAACAAACAAAAAAAACAAACCCACAAACAAACAGAAAAACCTGAAAAAAACCTGTTTTCAAGAATACACTTTAGATGGGTTGCAAAAGGCAGCATCAGTTTTGTCTTTGGCAGTAACAGGTACCAAGTGTTTGATAGCGAAATCTGTGGAAAAATAAAAAAAAAAATATCATGAGGTTCTTTCTCTCTGTCAAAGAAAGAGAAGAAATACAACTGAAATTCTAAACTTATGCATGTCCAAAGCTCAGTGTTTTTCTTCTGATGTCGCTTTTCTTGCATCCTTTTCTAGCTTCAGTGCACGTGATGATGAGCATTTCTCAAAGGAACTGTTCACTCCGGGATCTCAAACAGACTAGTCAGATTTTCAGAGTAACTTAAAGTAAGCAGCTCCTGTTTAAAGACACAGTGATGGGAGTGTGTATTCTGCAGTGGAATATGTCCATGTGAGTAGGTGGCCAGTGCATATTCACAGGTTGGTCCCAGATAAGTCTGAAATCCTGTGTTAAGATAACCTCTTACTGGCAATAAGCAAGCTAGATTTAAGCCAACATTATATTGCATATGTTGAATAAATCACAGAATCATAGAATAGTTTCGGATGCACAGGACCTAAAGATCATCTAGTTAGAGCCTCAAGAACAGCTTGGAGTGAGAAGTGAACTGTTTTTTCTAGATGTGTTACTGAAAAGTGCAATTTACTCTGTTAAGAACAAAAAAAATTAATCACTTTTGAAAACATATGACAGCTGTGGCTGTTCTACCAGTGAATGACGTTCTGGGTTTGAAGTTTCATTTGTATTTATAACCAATACCAAGGAAACTTCAAAATAATAAAAGATCTGACTTTACACCTTTGTCTTGTGCTTTATTATGTGTTCAATACAGACCTTAACTTCATGGGACTGACAGTGACCTAAAACTTCCTCAGTAAACTGCCAAATTTATGTAGCCGTTTGCTGAGACTGCCCCACCACATTTGGTAGGAAGACAGATTTATTATTAAATTTAAAACTGTCATCTGAACAGGCTTAAAACATGACATATTGCAGATAAGAGGGGAAACAATACAACAATAGATGAAAGATGTAAAAGATAAAAGAATGGCAAATCGAATGGTGAAAATGTGCCTCGGTAAAGAGAAGTCTTCTCAAAACTGGCATTGATTACTGTAAGATTACAAATTAAATTAAGATGAAGTGATGTTCTTGGAACAAGCAGAGGACATGACACAAAGATGTGACAGAAAACACAATAAAAGCAAGACAGCAGCACAATGCAGAAGAAAGTTAAAATGCATAAGATATACCTGGTAATTAAGGCTTTTCAATCCTACTTACAAGTATATGTGTATTTAGCTTTGTGAATGGTCTCAGTGATGCTTTTCATATGCATTCAGTGAGCACATACAAAAATTGTGGAAAATAAAAGGAGTTTGAAATGCTTGCCCTAAAAGAAATCCAGAGGTGCTGATGAGACCCTACACCCAGAAACATTTTTCTTTGCCAGTTCTCTGGGAATAATGATTTAATCAAAACAATACAATGAACATTTGAAATTTGGAGTGCTGAGCACATTAAAAGTCTTTGATCTTCAACTAAAACTTTAGAGACAGAACTGAATGTGTCAGTTAAATCTTAGACTCGTGTTTAATCCCTTGAACAAAAATAATTCTTCTAGAAGGCTACAAGTTCAAACAGAGGAGGATGCTAAGAATCATTGAGGGTTTAAAACTGAGCAGGAACTTAGTTATGTGTTACAGGAAGCTCATTGTACTGTATTTTTTTCTGAATGGCTGAGACCCCCACACGTTGGAGGTAGGAAGAGTAAATTTTATGGGAGAAGAAGTTTTCAGAAGTCTGGTTCAAAAATTTTTACTTAGTATAGTAAGCCTGACTGCTTTTTCCTAATTTTATTTTGGATATGGGTTCCACCCTTCTGAAAATCCTGCTGTAATTAGTCTTATGCTCAGCTTTAAGTCAGTGAGTCTAGTCTCACTGAAACAAAATAACTTTTGTATGCTTTTGTGGAGGAGGCTGTGTTCTTGTACTTGGGAAAGTTTATTTAATCTAACACAGAACTGTTCCTTCTACAAGGAAATTCCAGAAGCCCTTGCAGCCTTATGCAGATCTGCATACTAACAGATCTGGGATTAACTGTAAACATAGTAAGATATCTAAAGAAATGTTTTGTTTGAT
This sequence comes from Dendrocincla fuliginosa, assembly GCA_035047845.1. NCBI lineage: Eukaryota > Metazoa > Chordata > Aves > Passeriformes > Dendrocolaptidae > Dendrocincla > Dendrocincla fuliginosa. The sequence continues at coordinate 16,802,937 of JAWWMO010000138.1, read as the reverse complement.
TGTAAATTTTAGCTTCCACACTAAGGAAAATTACCTACATATTACCTTCACCTAAAGTGAGCAGAAAACTTTGTGAAATAATTTTGTGAAAGCCCTTACTGGGTATGTATTGACAATACCAGGAGCATGAGGGATCTTTGCTCTCTTCAGTTGCTGGGTTGGTCAGCTCAGCAATTTGGATGCTAAATCCCTGAAGACAGGAGATATCTGTTATGCTACTTTATAATTAGTATAATGTGTCTGCTTTTTCCTATCTTCTGTTTTTCTATATGTTACAATTTCAGGGCTTTCTAGAAGAACATTGAAAATTAGAGATTTAAAATAAAAAGGAGTAAAAGGAGTAGTTTCACTTCAGGATTTGTGTCATAATGAACTTGTCTTCAAAATAAATGTCTCTGAGCTCCCAGTTTCTCTAAAGATAATAAAGCTATCTTCACTTTTCTTATAATTTCTTTTAGATTATATATAAAGTCCCTCCTCACTTTTCCTGTTTTATAAAAAATAAGCACAACTGTGGGCAAAATCATCCTTCACCAATAAAGCCCCATTGTGGCCTCAGATGGAAGAACCCACAAACCTAATCCTGTTTTTGAGGGAACTCTTTATATTACCCTATTAATTTGCACGAAGACCCAGAATTTGACCATCCTGAAAATAAGTTGGGTGAATTGCTGACCTGATCATACATCCTTTCCTAGTGTGTCAGAGTTCTTTTCCCTTGTGCATACACAACAATTGATTTAGAGTTTCTCAACCAGGCTTCTGTAGATCCACAGCTCTAGGCATGCTGGATAGTGCAGTGGTTATTAGCAGAGTGCTTCTTCTCTTTTAGGAAATCAAACTCTTTAGAAGTCCTGGAATAAATGATGAGCAATGTGATTATTAGAATCCTGCCATTTTCTACCACAGATTCAAAAAAATCAGCAAATACAGGTAGAAGACAGTTAAAGAAGTTTACTGGGTAGAGAGAAAAGCCGTGCAAGCAGTCATGGCAACCTGGGAGAAAGGATGTGTCTTTACAGCTGACTCCCAGAAAACGTAGTTAAACTGCAATGAAGCACTGATGTTAAAATTAAAAAGAAACAAACAAACAAACCAAAACAAAACAAAACAAAATGTTAACAGTAGGAAATGTACAGGGGATGACATCTTTCCTGGACTAGACCTAGGAGCCAGGATAGGCACTAGAACAAAATATCTCATAACAGTCCCTTTGTAAATCAGAATCTGATATCTGCAAGGGAGAAAGTAATTTATTGCAGGAATAATGAGATCTTAAAAGATTTTATATCACTAACATGAGAGCTTATTTCTTTTTGTAGCAAGGACTATTCAATCTGGCTCCTCCATGCCATGGTTAATACTTGATTAATGTTTCACTTTTAAATACAAGCAAAGAAAAGCAGCAGTTTTGCTTCTTAATTAGCTCCTTGGTTTCTATTTGCAAAGACTGTATGCCATCTAATCTGCTGGCTTTTGTCTCACCAGAGGTATTAAACACTTTTAAGCACAATATACTTTCAAGATGTTTGTAACTGGAATAATTGATTCTAAGGGAACTTCCACTGTAACAGAGAAATAACTTCATTCAACAACAAACAAACAAATGAACCCCAAAAACCCACAAAAAATGTCCCCCAAACCACAAACAAACAAAAAAATCAAATAAACCAGAAACAAGTTTAAAGCTTGAGTTTAGAAAGAGTTGCATTCACTACAAAGTAATTATATGAAATACGGGTCCTCATATATAAGCTTTAATATAATCACACCAGATGATGATTCCTGTGTCTCTTTCTGTGCCTCATTGACAGTCCCAAATGTGGAATAATTGGTCCATGTTTTTGTGCAGTGTTTCTCAGTTCAACTTCAATTGCGAGCATGCTAAAATAAAAGTTTGCACTTCCTTGCACCTAACCCTTCAATAGGTGTAGCAATCTAGCCTGTCTATCTCATGCTGTTAGGTTTGTTGATCAAATGATTTCTGACGGATTCATCTGTGGGAACAAGCTGTGTGGAGGCAGAAAATTCTACTGCTGTCTACTTGAGACCTATGTTACTGAAGATAATGGTGTGCCAATTGATCTAGTAAAAACATCTTTCTGGGGGAAAATCAGGCGTTTAATGAAAAGTTAGAATGATCATTTTGTGAAAGGCATAATATTTTGAAGTCATATGTTTTAGCATGAGCGATAGGGTCTACCTCAATAAAGATGGAGCATTTGGATTTTCAGAGGCATTGCAGAGAGATCTGTATAGACTAGAGAACTGGGCAATCATCAGCCATATGAAATTTTACCAGAGCAAGTGCCAGATTCTCCAGATGGGGTGGGATAATCCTGGCTATAAAAACAAAGTGGGGGATGACAGGCTGGAGAGTAGCCCAGCAGAAAGGGATCTGGGGGACTGGATGGATGGCACTGGACTACGAGTCAACAGTGTGCCCTGGCTGCCAAAATGGCCAACTGTGTCCTGAGGTGCAGAAATCACAGCATAAGTAGTAGTTTGAGGGAGATGATTGTCCCACTCTACACTGCACTGGTGAGGCCCCATCTTGAGTATTCCATGCAGTTTTGAGTGCCTCATTATAAGAAGGCCATCAAACTGTCTGAGCTTGTTCAGAGGAGGGGGACCAAGATGGTGAAAGGCCTCAAGGGCAAGATTTAGGAGTGGCTGCGGTTTTGCCTGTAGTTTGTTCAGCTTGGAGAAGGCTGAGAGGCGACTTCATTGTAGTAAAATTTCCTCAAGAAGGTGTCAGAGGGGAAGGTGCTGATCTCCTCTCTCTGGTAAGCAGCAATAGGACACAAGGAAATGGAATGAAGCCAGAGGAAATTCAGATTGGATATTAGGCTAAGATTCTTCATGGAGAGCACTGGAACAGGGTCTGGACAATACTGTTAGTCATATGGTTTAGTTTCAGGTAATCCTGTGAGGGTGTCTTTCTTAAACATGTAGTCAAAGGCTGTAGACAGTAGGAATGGTAGCCAAATATTCCATGACCTCTGCATCGTTGAGATCACTACTTGAAAATTATATTGGGGATTTTTAATTAGCACTGAAACCCAGCATTAATTAATTGCAATACTTATAACTTAAAGATTTATATTCCTTGACAAAAAAGTATTACATATGCTTTTTCTGAAAATAGAAGATCTACAAAGATAGGTATAAAAAAAGTATTGTCTAAAAGGCATTAACTGTTTTTGTGGTTTAACAACTAAGGAAGTTGTGGATGGCAACTAAGCCCCATGCACCTATCTGCTTGTTCACTCCCCCACCAGCAGGATGAGAAAGAGAATCAGAAGGGTAAAAGTGAGAAAACTCATGGGTTGAAATAAGAACAGTTTAATAGGGAAAGCAAAAGCCATGAGCACAAGTGAAGCAAAACAAGGAATGCATTCACTTCTTCCCATCAGCATGCAGGTGTTCAACCATCTCTAGGACAGCAGAGCTTTATCCCAGGTAATGGTGACCTGGTGAGACAAACACTATCATTGCCAACATCTCTCCTTCCTCCCCCACATTTATATACTAAGAATGCTGTTGTATTTTATGGGATAACACTTGTGTCATTTGGAGTCAGCTGTCCTGGCTATGTCCCTTCCCAGCTTCTTGTGCACTCTCAGCCTGTGGGGCAATACAAGAAGCAGAAAAGGCCTTGAAGCTGTGCAGGTGCTCCTCAGCAATAACAGAAATCTCTCTATATTATCAACTCTGTTTTGAGCACAAATCCAAAACATAATCGATAACAGCTACCGTGAAGGAAATGTTAACACTATCCCAGCTAAAATCAGAATATTTGTTTTCAGGTCTCATCTACCTTGCCTAATATTTTTAGTGGCAGGAGATAGTCCTGCTGGGCTGGGTACAGTTAGCACAACTATTACAAAATAGAAGTTTGACCTCTAGTTGAAGAATTAGTCAGTATTACTACTTATGTATAAAGTAGCTGTGGGCAAGTCAGCTGGACATTGCTCAGGATTTTATCTTCAGGTTTTCATAAGAAAGCTTAGGCTGCTGTGGACTAACTTGGAGACAGAAATTTGATGGCATGTGAAATGTCATCACAGAATCATAAAGCAGACCAGGTTGGAAGAGTCCTTGAAAAACCATCTAATCCAGCCTTCTGTGAGAAAGGAAGTCCAGGTGAGATTAACCTGAATACCATCCAATGACATCTTAAAAACCTCCCATGATGACAACTCTACTACACCCTGGGGGAGGTTGTTCCAGTGATTTATGAGGTCTTTGCTGGACCTTTTCTTCCCTAGGGAAATTATTGAAGTTTCTCTGAGTAAGATTAGTACCATAATCCCTTTTGCTCTTTTATAGTAGACTGCTATAGCAGTATGTAACCTTGTAAGATAAAAGAAATCAGTTTGCAAAGATGCCATTTCATATGCTAGGTGTTCTTTACATGTATCTGAGTTTTCCCTTGATCCCATTGGCAGAATTAAAGGTGTTTGACTACTCCCTCATCCCAGAATCTGAGACTGCTTCCTGGATGATATTCTCAGAGTCACAGTTTACACTTTACTTTGACATGGATAATGCCACTGTGATAGAGCATCAAGCTCCATTTTGCTTAAAAAGCATTGAGCAGGTATTTCTCATGTTTCATTGAACTCAGTGAGGCCCACCTCTTTATCTCTTCTACCTCTTTATTTCAGTACCGTCGCATCTTATGGGAAAAAAAACACAACAAAAACAATCAAAAACCCCAAACCAAAACCAAACACAAACCAAACAAACAAAAAACAAATTAAAAAAAAACCAAAACTTGACAGCTTGAGTGCTTTAAATTAAAACAAAAAAAAAAAAAACCCACAGAAATTCCTAAAAGAAATTAGTAACTTATAGTAACTGAATCCTGTACGTGTTTACATATGATTTCTAGTCCCATATGCCTTCAAATCATGCTGGGAAATATTTGTCTTAAGGTACTGAGGGGAATGAAAGTCTAACTGGAATTAATAATGTTCTGAGTTCCTTCTGCAGCATGTGCCATCCCTTGTCAAGGAGGAAAATTTTAATCTTTAGAGTAATTGTTTCTTAGAAAGAATTCTAATGTATACTGTGAGAAGGAGGAGTGAAGAAACAAGGGAAGACAGAACTTCCATTAAATATACCAGTTAAAAGAAAAAAAAAAAATAGCCTCATGATGAGTGAAAAGATTTACTCTCACATCGAGTCCTCCACCAATGAAGCCACTATCAAAAGAACAAATCTGAAAAAAATGGTTTAATTCTTATATATTTTTTTTTAAGCATTATAATCCATCTGCTCAAGGTAGCAACATAAGGATACCCTCCTGCTCTGATAAAATAGAATTCCAGATGTCTAGTATATGAAGTGCATGTTTTATCAGCTCACTATTTAAAAAAATGCAAGATTTGTCAATTAAATAGGCAAGAATGAGCTCCAGTGAAAAAAGTACTTTAACAAATTTAGGTAATAAGAAAAAACATAACTATTTCAACTCTACCAGCCAATGAAGCTGGTACAAAATAATTCCATTCCTTTGCACAAATTGTATATATGTTTCCTTCTTGCATTTGTGAAAATCTCATATTTAAAGCTGAGATTTGGTACAATGACTGAGTACGTTATGTATTTCTAATTAATTATAGTTATATAGACCTTTAATTTTCAAAAGTATAAATCCCATATAAGAGACCAGGAAATATTCAGTCAAATAAAGTTACAGCAACATAAAACTTTGATGAGCTTTAATAGTTAATAAGTCAACTGTAACTTTCCTAGTTGCACCAGTTTAAATGCCAGAATAAAAAAATTTAAGCTTAATGGTGTGTTTTCTTTCCTTAGAAGGCATTGATTTAATTTTTAAATTAATAGAAGAAGGAGGAAGGACCTGATGAGCGTCTAAGTCCTGAACTGAGGTTAAAGAAGGAATGTAGGAAGATACCTTGTGCTATGTGCTGTGTGTAGCTATGCCACCACCTCTGTGGAGATTTCTAAACAAAGACCTTTTAAATACTCCCCAAACTCTACAGAAATAAAATTATTTAAATTTGTTTTTCCTTTTATGCCTGGAAGATACTTCTGAAATACTTACTGTGAGGAGTCAGTATGAGTGAGAAACATCAAGTATGAGATCATTAGAAATTATATATCAAAACACAAAGGAGCCTTCAGTGTGTCACTTGCCACTTAACTTGTCTCACTGCCACATATACACAAAGGGAGATACTGGAGCTATGTAAGCACAGGTCACAGCCTACTTACAAAACAAGGCAATTGTTTTTTCCCTACATGGATACAAACAGTATTGTGAAAAAAAAATATTTTTATTTCACTGTTATCATTATTGTTTAAAAGGTATCAGTACAATGACTGTTGTAATAAGACAAAATCACTTTCACAAGATGAAATGCATTAAATCCACACTGTTTCTTGATCCTATTCTGAGCTGTATGTGAGGCAAGTTTTGCCAGCCCAGATGGCCCACAATCTAGGGACTGTTACATTTGCTAATTACTGTTAATGACTGGTACAGGTTTTTTTTTTTCCTCCATGCTTGACATACCTACTGATTGGCAGCACAATGAAAGTGTAGTCAAGGGCTGAAATAGAGCCAGAATAAATAATGGTACAAGGCAGTTTCTTGTTAGGGTACACCTGACAAAATTCCTGTTTACTACTCCACAGTGTAATGCAGCAACATCCACTTCAGCTTCAAAGGAGTTGGTTTTGAATCTATTTGTCTGAGGAAAGAGAATGTTGCTCTTTCCTTGTCGTATGATCTCATCTCAGCTTGACCCTGTTCAGAGTCCATTACATTCTTTATTTACTTTTCATTTTAAGAGTGATTTTCATCTTTCTAGGTTGAGGACATTTAATTAAAAAAATAAAATCAAATAAGATCTTTGGAAACCTGATGTATTTTTTCACAGAATTCTTTAAGATTAAGAGGTTGAAATAATAAAATACGGTTTGTGTTAGCCTAAAAGAGGGATCACATTATAAAAATATTTCTTTGGTCTCCTAATGCAAACATATGACTCAGTTATTCACATAGGTGTTTATCTTAAAATAATAGCACTGGGAATACTGAAACTGCAACCCATCTGGCACGATGATATTTCAGCAGTTCTTAACCCCCTATGAATTCCTGTTGTTTCTGAGGTTTTCCCTGTTGTTTCTGAGGTTTTTGTATTTATCAAGAAAATACCTTTAGACATCTGTCCACAGCTTGGTGTTAGGAATTATGAGTAATATATACATCAGTTTCTGCTGAACCTTTATAACGAAATTGGCTCCTCCATCTCAGAGGTTAGCTTGCTGTCCTCTGCATGTTTGCCTAGCAAGGCTTTTTTCCCTCTGGTCCAGTTGCCAACGCTGAAGGAAAGCAGCACCTGAGCCCTCACTTATACTGTCCAGGAGGCTTTCCTTCACACACTCCACCCTTTCTTTCATCCCCCACAGTAACCTCTTCATGCTATATGGAACCATATAGAGTTTAGTGCTTAGGATAAAACAGTCAGGAGCAACATCTTTTAAAGCAGGACACAGATGCATGTGCATTTGTTCTCACCTAATTATATGCTACAACAACAAATTATTTTGATAGAGAGAACAGAGTGAGTTTGCATTTCCCAGAAGCTCTTGAGTGTTGAAAGCTTCTTGTTTTGTTTTTCTCTCCTTTCCCTGTACAAGTCAGTTGGATTGCCCCACTAGGGAGAAAACTTCAATG
>JAWWMO010000138.1:16738340-16791826 GCA_035047845.1 Dendrocincla fuliginosa | reverse complement strand
AAAAGAAAGGTACGGAAAACAGAAAGGAGCACAGATTGAGCACTTCCCTTTCCTTGCAACTATTCATATGCATTAGAAAAGGGTATCAAACCTCTGGAAAGAGTTGCGCTTTCTATCAAGGGAACAAAGAAATGAGAACTCTCCTCCTTGTCCCATAAAATGAAAAAATTAGGGAGATGAAATCACTCTTCATTTTGTACCTTTCTAGAGCTTGTAGGAAGCCAATGAGAAATATTGCATTTGATTTCACTAGGCATGGTCCTCTTCAGATGTAAACTAATATAGGTCATTGAAGTTAGACTGATGTTTTCGACTAATGAGTCTGGTGTGCAGTGATAATGCACTAGAAACACTTCAGGCTGATCTCTCTCCCTTACATTTGAAGACTATCAGGAGAAACACATGCATTAACTCAGCAGAAGAGGTTTTCAAAGTCAGGAATTTATGTTTTCCTCATTTTTTTCAAAATCCCTGGATCTCAAAGAGTACCACAGAAATAATTTGAAGCATTGAAATATTTAATTATGCTATATCTGCATATGGCTAGCCTTTTTTAATAATAATTAATTGTAATTTTTGATAATAATTAACGAAGATACAAAGATGGAAGAAAAGGTAATAGTAAATGATAAAGAGTGGGGAGTGGGGATAATTCTTTTACCAGTAAGAAACATTAAAAAAAAAAAAAAGCCTGAAATGTACAATACATCACAAACTACATAGTGACCAGAAAGCTGTTAAAGGTAAAAAGAAAATGGAAATCACTTTTAGAGATTTTATTTAAGAACTTATTTGCATTTTATTCAGAATCTCTTTGAAGAGAAGAAACATTCATATTTGCTTTAAGAGAGAGTAGGAAGCATTTCCAAGATTTTTAGCCATAAAGCATCTTCACAGGGAGTATGTGAAGTATTGACACAGGTAAATGCTAGTGTGCCTTTGGGCATGACAACTAAAACAACCATGAAAATTGAATCTCTTCAAATCTTGGAAAAAATAACTACACTGGGCTCAACAGTAGAAAGGATTAATTTCCAGTTCATAAGTAAGAATATAAAGGCTCAGTTTCAGTTTTGATAAACAAATCTACAAGTAACAAAACCCCAGATAACTCCAAAGCACCCATCCTTCCTGGCCCATTAAGTAGTGGTGCTTTTCACTCAAAAATAAGTGAGCCAGAACAGCTTTTCCATGCTCACTGTGTTCATATGAAGGACAAAGAATTCCTTCTGGAGCAGTACCTTGAACTTGGAGCCCTAAAACTTCTCTTTTTTTCACATAAACTAAAATCTTAAATGTCCACTTTAAATGGAGAACTTAAAGATGGATTTAGGGACTTTTAGACAGATGCCTGAAAGCTTGACCAATTATTTAGTCATGAAGTTTGCTGACAGTTCATATGTGATTCTCAAGGACCTCAGCTCTACTGAAATCTGAACTGAACCTTTTTCTGGTGGTCAGAACAAGCATTCAGTGGGAAAAACACAGAAGATCCTCACAGATTATTAACCCAAAGAAGGCAATGAGTTCCAGCACTTTAAAATAGAAGCATCTATGAATGGTTTCTCACAGTCGCTGAATCATATTGAAATATCTCCTTTCAGTTTGATCCCCACAAAACAAAGTATTTCAGAGTGTGATCAGTGTCAGTTCATACCAGTTGGTGTAGATTCAGATTACTGGAGGGCATCAGGGACACGTGGTGAGGTACTTCTGTCTCACAACCTCTCTTAAAACACGTCTTTTTGTTTTCTGTTTGATGTGTTCAGTACTTGACAAGGTTAGGCTCTATTTCCACTTCATAATCACATGTGTCAGGAAGGATATCTCTTTCCCTATGGAAGAGAAGGAAGCAGAGGCTGATTTTCCACATGTGCCTTTCCTTAAATGGGTAGCAAACACAAGTGAATAGATTTCTCTTTTCCTGGGAAGATAGAGCCAGTGAAAGTGAATGAACTGATCTCAGAACACAGCTCTTCCTTTTCCCATGGTAATGCTAGCTACCACCGGATTTTAAGTGACGAGGAGCTCATTCATATAAACACAAGGATATTCCCTCCATTCATATTCAGTATGTTTTGTGAATATTTTTAGTCAAACAGGTTCACACAAAAGAAACTGATGAGTTTTTAACATTGCTTCGTCATCCTGATGTCTCAAGAACATTTGAAAAATTCTTTGTCTCTTTGCTTTTGAAAATGCTGGACTTGGTTTCTTTTCAAAAATCACAACCCCCCAAATTAACTGTCTAAATATTTCAAAGAAGTGTGGGTTCTAACAATACCCTGAGAGCTTGATATCTAATCACTGAAGCAGTGTGGAAGATAAAGGATCCATTACTGACAGTTTCTATTGTGCATTGAATTAATCAAACTAAACCATTTAAACTGACAGCTGAGTTGCTTGTACTTGGAGATCAGTGAAAAATCTCTGCTGGTATGGACACAGAGAAGTTCAGCACAGGATATGGAAGAACTGAGCTTACCTGTGTACTTGCAAGAGTCCTGGATTTGACTATAGAAAGGCATCATATCCATTATGGAAAATAGTCTTGGATGGTGACATTTACAGTTATGTAAATAAACTTCTAGGGAATGTTAAAGGTTGATGTGTTAGAACTGAGAGACATACTTGTTCTGCCAGTTCTAAAAGGAAGTGGGATTTATTATGGTATAAAAGCAAAGGGTGAGCTCCTTTGCTCCTTCTCTTCTTGGTTATCAAATAGCAGAAGTGATAAAACAGGGATTCAAGATCCAGTCGATATCACAACTGTATCCAGGCAGGCAGCTGACCTATGAGATTTTGAGAAGTGTCTTGTTCTGTATATACAACTATGCCTCCCTTGGATATGTGTTGCTTCCATTTTTCCATTGTTATACATTTTCCCAAAAAAATTATAATGTGTTTTTCCTTTTGCAACAGATTACAGATCTTCATCCTACAAGCAAGTTGCTGAGCACTTCCAGCAATGGTATGGCTGCTTCTAGTTTGGCTATATAACTGTGACATCTGAGGACTAAGTACCTTGGAGAAATGAGTCATATTTGTCATGACATTACCATTTCCGCTTCTTTCTTGGGAATGCTGTACCTATCCATCCACTCATTTTAATTAAGGAATACAGAAACAGCAACAAAAGGCCAGAAAAACCCCAAAACTAAACCCTGTAAAGGTGGGACTGGACTATTTCTCAATGTAACTCGGTGGCAGCACAGTTTAGTGTTAGCTGTGAGCTTGTCCTAAATGTAAAGCCACTGTGGAGTGCAGTAGGCAAATGCCAGGCTGCTAGATTGTACCTAATTAATTTATGAGATTGCTATAGTTCCGTCAAGTGCCAAGTAAAGTTTTCTGCTTGCACTGACTTTTGCCAGAGTTGTGGTACTGAGCAGGGTTAGGCAACTGTTAAATAATTCATGGTGTGTAGTGTGTTTAAAAAATGTCTTCTGATAAATTTCCATTTTTATAGACAATCTAAGGAGTCGCTATACCTATCTTATTTTGTATTGGTAGCGGTGAGCCGATGTCATGCCTTCCAGAGCAGCCTTGAGTACAGTGGACATTGAAGACACAGTACTGGACTGTGCAATGGTAATTTTTATTGTAACTTTTGTTTACCCTCCCTCCCCGCCCCCCCATATTTCTGCTTTTTTTTCCCCTTTACATCCTTTTCCACTATTCAGCAAAAAAATCTGCACTATGCTTGTGCATTTCTGCTTTGGCTAGACAACATTTCTCTCTATCCTCTTTGGTCTTCTCACTCAGCTTATTACAGAGAATCATTATCTTTTAATGGGAGTTGTGCACAGATTTGGTACAGGAGTCCAGATGGGGGGAGGGAAAAAAAGTGGGTTTTTTTTCTGTACTCTTCACTCTTCTAGTTATCTGTGAGTTCTGCTGCTGGCTGTATTGGATTTCTAACAAAATTATCTCCAAAATCTAAATGAAAAGTGCAAAAAAAACCCCAGAGGGTCACTTTTTACAAGGGAGTTGCAAATCCGGATTGCAGTGTCCCCAGTCTCAGACAAAGTACATTAGAAAGAGATATGCATGCATAGGAGCAGCAGTTGTATCTTGCATATTCAGAGCAAATGCTTACTGTTCTGAAGTCATACAAGAAACAAGGCTATTTTTCAGATATAAATCATGCAAACCCTCTTGCCTACATTGTCTTCTGAAAGGTATTAAGAATTTGACATGCAGGTACTTCCAAAAAGCTTTAAATCCATCCTTTTTTCTTGCCACAGTTTAGTTACAAGTAACCATTGGTTTAGATGAATGCTCATTCTGAAAATAAATACAGGAGTGTAGGATTAGGTCCCTAGCAGTGAGAGTCAACAAAACCAGACAAATTAAGCAGGTGCCTTACTAGGTTAATAAATTCAGTATATATGGGAATAAGATGGTGGCTATTTTGAGGAGGAGATGCTTTCTAACAGGTCCTACCAAGGAAAAGAATCTGTTTTTTCTGCTGCTCTCAACAGTCTTCTGGGCCATTTTTTTTAAAAATATCAGACAATCAGGAAGAAGAAGACACTTATAACTAGTAAAAAAGCTGAATCTAAAGAAGAACTACATTACATTTTTGTGACTCACACACTCAAATATGTAATATTAATAATAAGGTAAATAAAAAGCCATTTTAGTCAGACCCTACAGCAGGGTTTTATTTTCTTTCCTTTGGGCTGTATTTTGTCTATGATGTATTACTTTCCTCCTAACACATAATATTTACACACTCTTAATTCCTGTAAAATGGAAGTCTTTATGACCTGTGGGGCTTTAACTGTTCCTGAATCTTTTTACATATTATAAGGTTTAGAGGGTATAATACTGTGTATAATATATTTCCCCTTAGGTGACAGAGCCTGTTAAATAGTATTAAGTGCAGCAAATGCTGGTCAAAGACTCCACACAGTAATCTGGATGGCTTAGGTTTCACTGTTAATGAGCTGCCTCAGTTCAGCTGAAAAAAATAATAAAAATAAATTAAAGGTAATTTGGGTTAAGTTCTTTAGACAGTGTGACACAGAATGTCAGGTTAACATCTCTCTGTCAAATAATTCCAGGTTGATTAAAAAAAAAACTTCCTCTCAGTGTTTTATTGTGAGATTTGAATAATTTTACAGATGGACATTTGAAAGACATCAACACTTTAGCTGGGGTACTCAATGCAGCTTAGAGCAAGTGGTCATAATTTTGAAGCTTATAATGAGCACAGGATCAAATTAGCTAGAAACAAATGTTGCTGTTTGCAAGTGGGAAACTGAGGCATGGGGAAAACAGTGCACTAAAGTAGTATATATAATACTATAGTGCTACAGTACTATATTTCGCAATAAAACTTGAACTACGCACTGTAGCTCATAGTTTAAAATGGAATTATTGCAATTTCTGTTTCTCCAAATTCAAGAACTCTGTCAAAAAATGCAGCAAAGTTTGTTTTGTGGTATTTGCTCTTATTAAGAACAAATTGTGCAGTTGTCAGTGCTGATAAGCTCCAGATCTGCTGTGATTCAACTTCTTTAGTGTAGGTGCTATTAACATAATAAGGAGAGAAGATAAGATAGAGATGGTAACTGTTAATGCTGTTTCTTCTCTGTTCTCCTTTATTGTTGTTTGTATGTCTTGGACATACAAACAACATTTAGAGGATATAGAAAATACAAGCCATTACACCAATTGCAAATGTAATTTAAAAATGCAACTTGTTTGGTTGTGTATTCATGGATATATTAGCAAATATAAGAGAAAGACACGTATTTCAACCAAAGTTGTAGGGATGAACAGCTTATGATCCTTCTTTGATAGCCTTTTTTAAATTTTTTTTATTATTATTTTTTATTTTTTTTAGGAATCTCTCATTTTCTACTGGGTTTTAGAAACTTGCCTAATGCTTCATAAACTCTGTAAAGACTTGTACTTGAAGGCAAAGTTAACGACGTGAAACAAAATGAAAAATGTAGTGGTCACACTTTTGCATTCTGTATATTAGCAGAAGAAAAAGAGATCATTTCCTAAGTTTACAATTAAAATTGATGAGGTGCTATAAACCAAAATATGTACCTCAGAATGAGGAGTGGTAGATTATAATCTATTTTTATGTGTATATGTAGATTATAATGAATCCATTAGATTGCTTTTATATTCATGTTATTAATAGTTTCTCTACTTTGCTTGGCACTTTAAACTCATGTAAGAAATTCAGTACCTTGAACAGTGCAAATATTAATTTCTGAGGAAGGAGAAATCAATATTTTACTTTCCATTTAATTGAAATTAAAACAAAGGCTTCTAGGTCATAATTTTGAGGGTATCCTTGTAAAATCTTAGAACAGATTTGTCTTAATTTAGTTTTTTTCTGTCAAGGAAGCTATCATGCAAGAAATTCAGTGAATTTACAACATCTATGCTTCATCCTATTAACTTCCTCTGGAAACAGACTTGGGTACAGTAAGTTGCTCACTATTTCCACACAAAGTTGATTGCATGCACATGGTGAGGGCAAGGCAGGTAGTGTACTCTAATCTTCACTCTGTTTCACTGATTGATCAATGTCTGTGAATACCTTTTAGCCAAGCTTCTATAAATTAATATGTGGATTCATTCATGGATGATAGTGGATGCTTAACCTGGTTTTCAAAATAAAATTTTACAACAATTGAACTCATCTTTTAAAGGTCCCCAAATATTAAATGGGTCTTGGCCTTCCCTTGCTTATAGGTCATTTAGAGTATGTATTCAATGTTTCTCAGACAATATTACAGAATCAGAGGATAATGGAGCTTTGAAGGGACATCTGAGATCCTCTTCAGTTCAACCCTCCTGTTTAAGCAGTGTCAGCTGGAGTAGGTTTCCCAGGATCATATCCAGATGGGTTTTGAATACATCCAGCTAGGAAGCATCCACACCTCTCTGGGACACCTGTGTCAGTGTGTGGTAACCCTCACAGTAAGAAATGTTTTCTTATGTTTACATGGAATTTCATGTTGTTAGGTGTTTTTCCTGTCCTGTTGCCCCGGACAAGAGGCTCAGTCCATTCTTTTCTCAACTTGTATGTACTCCATATCCTTACACATATACTTCCATCAGCCTTATACTGCAGTGACCCTGAGGTTCAGATCCATTAGCTAGCACTTTGAAAGAGGATTATTACCTCTCTATTAAAAGTCAGAATCAGACACTAGAGCAGAGAGAGAGCCCAAACTGTTAGTCTTCCAGCAGTACTCTACAGCCCTAGAATCTGAGATCTTGCAGGGGCCAGGTGCCTCATAAAGCTCTCAGAAGGGAGGACACTGCCCTCTTTCGATCCATTCCTGTTAAAATCAGAATGTGCAGAAGAAAAAACTTCACACTGTGGTGTTACCTTCTGCGAAACTTCATCATGTTTGTCATTAACTGCAGCTGGAGTCTGAGCATCACACAGCTCCTCTTCAGTCCCTCACCAGCAGGATGGGGAAGAGAATTAGAGGAGTAAAAATCAGAAAACTCACAGGTTGAGACACAGACAATTTAATAAGGAAAGCAGAAGCCATGCACATAAGCAAGGCAAAACAAGGAATTCATTCACTACTTCCCATCAGAGAGCAGGTGTTCAACCATCCCCAGGAAAGCTGGGCTCCATCACATATAACAGTTACTTAAGAAAACAAAATGTCACCATTCTGAACGTCCTCACTGCATCCTCCTTCCCTCAGCTTTATATACTGGAATAATGTCGTATGGTCTGGGATATCCCCTGGGTCATTTGGAGTCAGCTGTTCTGGTGGTGTCCCCTTCCAGTTTCTCATTCACCCTCAACCTCCCCACTAGATGTGTAGTACCAGAAGCAGAAAAGGCTTTGGCTCTACATAAGCTACTGTCTCAGGCCAGCCACATGACTTTTGGATACTTTGAATGGCAGCAGATGCAAAGAAAAAGCTGCTATAACAGAAAAAGTGACTACTGCTCGTAGGCTGCCTGTAACATCATCTAAGTGGAAGTGATGCCAGAGGAAAACCTATTACAAGCACACCTAGGAATTATACAGATGACCTCAGTTCATACACCTGCTGCTTATCTGTTCGCCTGGATGAGGCACTGTTACTTAAATGAAACATTTTGAGGCTAAGCTAAATTTAGGTGAAGATGATGGTTCTTGATTTAATTGTTAAGGTGGAACACTTGTCCACTATCACATTTCACCCAATTGGAGCCCATATGAAGAACTGTGTGCTTATGAGTGCTTTTTCGTCATAGATGTCAAAACCCTTCCTAAATGAAGGACTTGCAGGAATTTTCACTACCATGGCACACTATGATAGCAGCCTATTTTAATCCACATGACTTGTCATTGAGTTTATTTGGATTTTTGAAGAAAACTGTGCATTACCTGCTTTCTTACTTATGTTTCATCTAATTATAGTGCCCCATAGAGCCAGGGCAACTATAGAAGTCATACTAAGTAGTAAAAACTGGGGCATGATATATCCACTAAACCTTTATAAGATAGATGTCAGAAAATAATAATTTCTCATTTATAGCTCATTATTATAAAAGATTTAATATATATTGCTTTGGTAGGATTAGGGCTGCTTTTCTGCAACAGAAACTCATATTAAGGAAAAGAAAAAAAAAGACAACCATTTCAGGTATAAAATAGTTTAAAATCAATGGAAACGGGGTAGTGCAGTGTCATCGATGGCAAAGGGGAGGAAGGTCTGTTAGCAGCATCCTAAATTCTAAGTACTCCCAAAATTGTATTACAGAAGGCTAACTAGTATTTCTATGTAATTGCTGTACTGAATTATAGCTAAAAGATAAATAGATCCTGCTAAAACTTTTTAATACACATAGTGCCAGAAAGTTTAAACATTACTATATGGGAGTCAAAAACAATAGCAATTTTGTTCTAAGTTTTATTCCTTGTTAAATCCTATTATCTGTCTCTTTCTCTTGATCATATGAGAAGAATGATATGGAAAAACACATTATCTTAATATTTTTTTCCCATCTGCACCTCTCAGTACACAACACTTATGTTTTCTACTAGCAGACACTGGAATTACATTTACTTTCATAAAGGAAAAAGTAGAGTTCTAACAAGATTTATAAATGTCTGCTGTGACTGACTCATAGTAAACTGATCAGTAATAACACAGCTCACGCAATAGCTTTGTCTACAAATTTTTCTCTTGTTTTGTTGCAGTGAAGGAAGAAAACAAGATTAGCTTTTCAAACAGTTCTGTCAAATTTGTTATTGTGATAGTTTTTCCTTTTTACTATGGTGAGTCTTTTACAATCCTAGGTTGCTGCCTTCAAACTCTTGCTTAAATTGTTTGTCCAGGATCACTCTAATTTGTTTTCTCTTGGTTTCTGCTAAATGTTTAAATGGGGCTTTTTATTCTTCTCTGTAATAGGTATACAGGATGTATAGCAATGAGGAGGAACATTGTTACATCAAGCACATTGGATTAGATATTGATCATATTTACAGAGATATCAAAAATGGAATTATGCTTATCAGTGGATGGGGGACCATCATCTCATCTGTAAGGGTAGGTCAGCAGCAGAATATAAAAAGTACTGTTATTTAACATTGATAAAATGAACTGTAAGCATATGACCACCAGATTATGTTTCCACTGTGTGGAAGTAAAAGCTCTTAGCTCAAAGTAAAACTTTGCAAAGCACAGGAAAATTAAGCTCAGTTCCCCACAGTGTTATGAAAAAAAAAAAACTTACTTAGAAATAAAACATGTCAGATAATACACTTTCTATATCACATGTAAATGCCAAAATAGGTACAGAAACCCATAATCTTATAATTTTATTAGTAATAAAAATTTAATTCTCAGTTATTCCATGTAGGAATACTGGCCCCTTGAATGGAGAAGGAAATGTGTAAAATAATGCTTTGTACCAGCCATTTTCACAGCAAGTTATGTTTTGTTCTATTTTCACAAATTTCACCAGTCCTGCTCATCATCATTAAGATCTTTTACTTGAGATTGGCCCTAAATGTACTTCTCTTTAACTTTCTCATATTTGCTGCAAATACTTTCTTTAATGTTCAAGCTCAGCAATGCATGTAACGTAAGACATTAAAAAAATGTCTCTCAGTGATATTTATAACAATACTGAAGAATTTAAAGGTTGGTTTAGGAACTTTGAAGGTTTTTCAAAAGCACAGAGACTCACAACTCTTAGAAGTCTGGTCCTTAAGGAGCTTTGGGGCATGCATTCCCATGACCTTAACAAACCCTACACTCTCGGGTCATTAAGAGTTTTGAAAATCGAGCTCCTAGCATTGCAGTTGATTCACTAAGGATTTTCTCATAGAAGGGAACTTTTCCAGGGGAAGAAGGATTTCTGTATGTGGATGCTGTTATTAGTAACACAGGGTGCAGATACCCTGCTGCCTTAACTAGGAGAACATCCCCTCAATGCCACTGAAAGGAGTATTTGCCTCTTTTCCTGGACTGCTCAATCCCACCGACTCCCTGTGCCATTACTGGTGATTCTTAGCTGGATCAGCTCCAGTAAGGGAACTTACAGTCTTTGTGTAAGCCAAAGGGGCGAGGCTTGGCAGCACTAGTAGTGAGGGGAAAGCACTTCTACTCTTTTCAGTATCTGAGTAGACTTCTTCCTGGTTAAAACAAGAATTTAAACATAGCTCCCAAAAATGCAATGCTCTGAAGAAGATAAAGCTTCAATGCTCTTCATATTTAATACAGGCAACTTTCTGGGCCTTGCATCAATTTTATATTATTTTACATTAATATTTCATTACCTTTACTCTCTAACCTTTGAGCATTGACAAATGAATAGGGTTAGTAAAATGGAAAACAATCATATCAGCCTGAGAATTAATTTTGAAACTGTAAATTAAGCTTCAGTTTAATATTCCCAGTCATCTGACCTGTAAACTAA
This sequence comes from Dendrocincla fuliginosa, assembly GCA_035047845.1. NCBI lineage: Eukaryota > Metazoa > Chordata > Aves > Passeriformes > Dendrocolaptidae > Dendrocincla > Dendrocincla fuliginosa. The sequence goes on along the minus strand of JAWWMO010000138.1, from coordinate 16,780,918 downwards.
CTGAAAGGCTCAAGTTATAAAGCAAAAGAGACTTTTAAAGGATATGTCAGCTGTTTCTTGACATATGATACAAGAGAATTACTGTACAAGAATGCCAGCAATACTCAAAAAGGTTAATGGAAATGGGATTTGCACAGCCATGATTGTTTCTTTTAGAACAGGTGAGAAAAATAAGACAAATTGGACAAAGACCTTTAAACCCTTTCTCCATTTGCATCTTTCTATCTCAAGGGAAGGAAAGCACCAGTATCTCTTTTAATATAGATCAGTAATTTCTTGGAGGGATCCAAAACTTGTCAAAAACTCAAAGTTCAGACTAAGACTGAGCTATAGGAATGGGTGAAATAATCACAGACACAGGTTGGAAGGAGATAGTAATCCTATCGAGCAGGACATAGGGGTATTGGATGAGAAGCTTGACATGACATGATGTCATATGGTGTGGAATATCCCTTGGGTCATTTGGGGCCAGCTGTCCCTGCTGTGTCTCCTTCCAGTCGACCATGCATCTGCAAGCCCCTTCACAAGCATAGCAGTACAGAAAACAGAATAGGCCTTGGCTCTGTGTAAGCCCTGCTCAGCAATAACAAAAACATCTCTACATTACCATTGCTGTGTTCAGCACAAATCCAAAATACAGCCCAATACCAGCCACTGTGAAGAAAATTAACTCTAACCCAGCCAAAAGCAGCACACTTTCATAGATGTAACATTATTCACTTCTCTGTGACTTAGCAGGGGTCAACACTTTAACTCTGCCAACTTAGAAGTAGCTTGGTGTTTGTTGCTGTTATCCTCAACATTGTCTGCCAAAGTAAGACAGCATCGCATAATCTGATTCAATGCCCAGCCAAATAATGCAATTGGGCAGAATGCACCATTGACAGGATTGATTGACTGATCTCTGTTGACGTAGCTGTTGGGCAGGCAGCCTGAATTTTGATGGAATATTTGATGAGATAAAGGACTGACTAGAAGAGGAGAAATATAACTGCATGAGTCACATCTCTAACTTAGCCAGTAATCTCCCAGCCCTAAATATGGACTGGAGACTTTATATGGCTTCATGTGCTTTCTGATTTTTTTAACACATTTTAACACATCTCTGGATTTTAACACATTTTCTGCATGCCTTGTCTGTTTGGTGTAGAGTTGGGTAAACCTTGCAGTATTTTCTATTTACTCTATCTGCTTTTCAGGGCTTACAAAACTAATTTTGATTCAGTTTTTCTCAGGAGTTTAACCTCATATAGTTTCCAGTTTCCGCTACTTCTTCCCACTGCTGTAGCCATACACCAGACAGACAGAAGACTGGGCTTCTGATGAAGAAAACTATTTGTATGGTATAAGTAGAAGTGATATTGATGACCCATACATACATGCATGCGTTCCTGTCGAAAAGGAATGCAACTTTCTCCTTCATGATACTCTTCTCAACTGCTGGGCAAAATATTTTAGTTGTGTTGATTTCACAGCATTTTAGTTCCTGCTCCTCATTCATACTGGCTTACATTAGCAAAACAAATGAAGCCTTGTCCCCCTGGGAGGCTTTTCTTCCAGCTTTTTCTTGGCAGAATATGTCAGCTTACGCTTTTTTAGGTTTTCCATCTCGATGTTCCTGGTGTTGCTCCTTCATAAATTCTCTTTCAGGCCTAATCCAAACAATACTTCTAGGAATTCTTTGAAGTGTAGGTTGTGTGTTGTTCTTAAAACTAAACTGCATTATTTAATAAGTTGTTTTATTTTGTTCGAGTCTTAGCTTTTGTTTTGAGGAACTTAACAATTCTTTGAAATATGATATCCACATGTCTACTTACCAACGGCTACTTATTCAATGCCTGTCTTCATACCTGTGAATATGCATATATTTTAATCATTGTATTCCTGCTGCAAGAAGATCTATTTATTTATCCATTTTAAACCAAAGTACACCTTCCCACTGATTCCATAATCCTAAGTCTTTACTACAGCAATGAAGTAAGTGGACCCAAATAACGAGTTGTTTGCTGCCAATGTCAGTAGTCAAATATTTTTCATATGAATTGAAATGGTTCGAAAAGCTAAATAAATTCTTGCAGCATAAAGTTTAGGAAAGTTCTGAGTTTCAAAATAACTCTAAATTTTTGCAGGTATTTGCAAATGCTAGTGGGTCAAGGAAACATAATGAAATGTTAAGAAATGTAGCTACAGATTGCCATCATAAGGTATACTGAATATTGCATCCTTAAGGCTCTTAAGTCTTTTTATTTTAAAGCTTCCATTTAAATGCAAATGCTGTCAATTAAATAGTAACCTCATTAATTTATTATAGTATATCATTTATTACACTGTAGTTATTGCTTTCCATCTTGCCAGACCTGGCATATAATAAGAATGGGTCATTTTGCCACTTCCCTGAAAGTGCAATTGAAATCAACTATCCATCATCTGCTGTATTGTGAGTGACACACATTTTAGGAAAGGTCTGCAGAGTGAAAAAGCAAATGCTCTAAAACATACTATGTCATTGTTATAAGAACATTTCCATTGAAAACCAAAACCCTTTCAGAAATCACCTCATCTAAATGTAACCCTCTAATAGTTTAACCTAGGGTAGATTTTGAGATTTCCTGCACTGTCCACGGAGGAAAGTTTGTACTGGTTTGGGTCATCTTTCTGCCATTGAGAGAAGTGTCTAAGACCAGGGAACAAGTGCTTCTCTCTTCCCAATGGGTGTAGCAGGAAGGAAGGTAACTAGCAAAATGAGAAGCTAACTTTAGATATTAGGTAACATGAATCCCACCTTTACTGTCTGTTCCTTCCTGCTGCCTCCAAGGGTCAGGCTTACTTTTTTCTGGCCAAGATACAAATGTAAAGCCACATTTATTGTGTCTCAAGGACAGCAAGGGGCTCTCAGATCTATCACTGTGTGCCAAGTTAGAAGTCATGGGAGGATACTTTTGCAAAGGGATATTTATAAGAAAATGCTTGAATAGATTTTCTTCTGTTGTCTGAGGGGTGACTCTCTGCCCAGTCCTTTGTCTGTGTTCATCTTTTGCCTATCCAGCTGTCAATGTGAAGCATGTCTATTATCATCCCTTTCCTGATTCTGTGCCCTTCCAAAGAAAACAACAGCCATGGGAGCCAACTCTCCAGGCTTCTCTCACCCACAGTGTGTGTAGCCCACACAGGAGAGGAAGGAGTATCTTTATTCATTTATAGGACCTTGTAGAGACTTTCATGATATGAGGGTTTTTACATGCTTATTCATGTATGATATAGCCTGTTCCTTCTAGGAGGTAGCTGCTCGCAGTGCTCTTTATCTTGTCTACTGCTCACCATCCGCAGGAATAAAGAAAATCTTGGACTAATCAGAAATAGTTTCTACTATTTGTGTTTTTCTGTGGTTACCTTCATAACCATTGGGTTCAGAAAAGCTTTACCACTGTGACTTAAAAAGTTGTTCTAAGGATATTTGGCTGATCCAGAAAATTAGCTGCATACTTTACATGCATGTTCCTAGCCCAATGCAAAGACAAGTTACTGCACTGAAGGCTAAATCTAATGCTCTTGCTTTTTCTGGAGACCAACTGTGCACAAATAACTGGTTTAGTAATAATAATAATAGCAACAGATAGATAGATAGATAGATAGATGATAGACAGATGATAGACAGATAGATAAAAGAAATGTTGAGAATTACTAGAAATGAATTAGAGAAGAAAATTGAGGGCATCTTTTTGCTGTTATAAATTACCATCTTACGTAATAAATATAATATATGGTTTCTTCCCCAGCTTCTTTTCCCACAACTGAGGTGGTAGAACTGGAAAAAATACAATAAAAAGTGATCAGAAGTCTAGAAGAGTCTCAGTAGTCTTCTGGATGAATAGACTTTGACTCTTCAGCTTTGAAAAGACATGACTGGAGTCTCTAAAATCAGGCATGCCAGGTGAATAGAAAGTGACTGTGCATTGTTGCTTCTATTATAAGAACACAGTTGCATCAAGTTAAAAATGGGGAAGAGGGCGTGGTGAGAACAAACTGAAACAGGTGCTTTTTCACCCAACAGCTAGTTCAGTTTTTTACAGTTGCCACTGTATTTAGGATGTTAAAATTTTACATTGTTAGCAAAAGCAGTTCATGATTTTTGAGAGTAAAATACATCAGGGACTCTTAGGTGCAAAGTCATCATATTTATGTCTGGAAGTAATTTAATTACAAATCCCTGAAGACTGGGAGGGTTTTCTGGAAATATATTGTTGTATACTTGCTTAGTTCTTATATCCTTCTCCATTAGCTCTTATCAGAAATTGATTATGCAATAAGAAAGCTGTTTGACTTGACCAAGTATAGTTATGCTTTTCCATTGCTTCCCACTGTTTAAAGAAATTTAATTTAACTGTGATCACTGATTGTAGTCATAGTAGTATAAAAAATACTGTGTTCTGGCTATCCTTAAGCTAGGATAACAGCCCTGACAGCCTACACTAGTTGTTCATTGCCATCCTTTCACTGGTGTTTATGATGCCCCTTACTCTGGGATAACTGAGCACTAATGCAAGTGTAGCCATTGCCTGCCTTCTTTCTGCCAAAGGTTACAGATTTAAAGGAAGGCATTTTCTGGGTACCTTGCATCACTTGTGCTGAACTGAGCTAGGTGTAAAGGTATAGATTTGCTCCCTGATTCAGAGAGAGCAGTGGGGTTGCTTAGCAGGATCTTTATGCAGACTAATGCAAATTAAACTCTCAGAGTTGAACAGCCTTTTGCTCCCAGCTGTCTGCTCTGCCTCATCCTTGAAGATCAGGTCTCATGTGGCAGGACATGCACATGCAGAACAGCTCCTGGAGCACTGCATTCCCTACATTAGAACTGATTGGGATCCACTGTTGGTTACATCTGAGCTGAGCTTGAGTTGACTTGGAATATTCTGCAGAAATAAACCTACGTATGGGTTTAAACCACAGAGAAACTGAGAACTTTTGCATGAATGTAGCAATAGTATGGAACAACAGCCTTTGTTCAATTAGCTTTGGATAGAAAGCCACACCATATAAGACACAGAATAAAGCTTTGAAGTATGGGACTTACCTTCAACTAACCTAGGATAGGAGTAGGGATCCCAAATTAATGTGTTGTAGGACTGAAAAAGAGATGCTTTGTTAACAGTAAACCTTTTTTGCTAAGTTCTGGAATTTGCATGGGGGAAATGAAAATAAATATTTATGATATTGAAAGAGATTATCTTCTACACCTGACAACTTCCTTTAAAAAGTTAAAGGTTTAAAACCACAGGTCAGGATGCTTTATGAAACAAAAAGCTAAAAATCTCTTCTAGAAAATAATTCTTGTTTGAAATTTCATTCTAAACTAAAATCTTATTTCTATTTTTGTATAAGCTCCAGATTTAAGATTTCCAATTAGGAAGTATGTAATTTCCAGTTTTAAATAAGTCTTAGAGGGTTTTTTTAAAAGCACCTTTCCTCAATAATTTCTACTAGAAATAATTTAGAAGTTTATCTCTTGAAATCAATTTTATGCTAACTTTATCCTTTGGCACTCAATTTTAATTGAATTTTCATGCTAGTTTTACAGCTCAATGTCAGAATCTGAGTGCCTTGGGAAAAAGCATTTTCACCCCCTAAGCTGTAATTTCTGATCAGATTTACTTTTCTGTTGCTATTTTGTTGTCTCTCTTGTGATGTAACTGTAATTTATATAGTAAGGGATATTGATCTTTAAAGAATTTTCTGCATTTTATGTCTTGGTAATAAAATGCAAGCACTTTCATTCTAATAAATGTATTTTAGAGAGCTTACAGTACCTTTAATAAACACTGGGATAAAATTCGAGAATTTCTGATTAAGAAAAAATGAAGCACTCAGTAATGAAACGCCAAAAATAAGATACTTGATCAGAGTGAAATGCATCCCTGCTCAGGGAACCCATAGCTGATATAACTATCCCACAAGTCATGTGTAAGTGCTTCTTTGTCTGTAATGATGCCACACATGGGAATGGATATCATCTCTTTGCCTTACTTAAATGTGCCCTGAGTGTCCTTTAGTCTTTTAAAAGTCAGCTTAACACAGTGACTGGACCTCATAGTGGTTGATTTATATGCTGTCAGCTTTCAATACCTCTGGGAGTCTCTTAGGTCTACCAGGATCCCCAGGAATGATCTCATGATTTTATATACAGAGATTTAAAGGACTCTGAAAAACCAAGACAGCTGCAGAGGTTTTGGGTAAGTCTTAGATGTGTGCGAAGCATTTTAAAAGACAGGAAAGACAGACTACGTTATGGCCTTTTCATTGCTTGGATGCACTGATCAGGTGAGAGGACATCCCTCTGGTTTGACCGCGGTAAGCACCTCTTTTAAATTCATAACAAGGAGACTTAGTAATGCTGACCTTGAGGTGGCTGATCTCAATGGCATTTAAGTAATTATTATGCAACCAAAAAGCCATGCAAAATTGAAATCATAGGATTGGTTTTGTTTGGTGAAAAAAAAATAATAAAAAAAAATATTGAAGAACAATAAGCATAGACCTTAAATCAAGCAACAGTTTCTCATTGCACAGCATGCAGTGAAGTCTGTTAGACTGGCTTCTGAAGGAATTAATTAGGTAATGTATTTAATGTGTCTGGAGTGGTTTGAGGAATATGAAGTGCTCTATAACTGCTAAGAATTTTATTTCGTAATTTCTTAATTGTGTATTTATTTATTTTTAAGTGATGCAAATTCCAAAGCAGATCTAAAAAAAAACATCAATAGCTTACTTCTTCAAGAATTCATTAATTCCATTTCAGAACTTCTTTTAAAATATCTGGAGGGGGGGTTATTTCAATCCTTTTAAATTTAATAGTTTTGTTCTACTTGAAGTACTCTAGTTGTATCCTTAAATGATTCCTGCTTGTGTTGTAACGTATAGTGGGAGATTTTGATGAAAGAAATATGGAACATACTTAGGGGCAAAACCCCATAGAGATTTACACACTAACACAGCTAAGTTCTCTTGCTTTTTACTTGTGTGCCACTCAGTAAGGACCCACACAAGCTTCACAGAAGATATCTGGAGGAACACAAGAACCCAGGATCTCCTTCTTTCTGGAAAGAAATCACTCTGTCTGCTAGTCTATAAACGGCTCAATTAAGTAATTTTCTCCCAATGTCTCATTTTCTTTCTTCTGTAAGCATTCACCATGTGGGCACAAGATGCACAGAGCAAAGGAAGACTTTCAAGTTGTAGATTAGTACAACTTTATAGGACATACCTGTTTGTTATAACATACCTGTTATGTTGTTACTTGTTACTGGCTGGTGCCATCTCAGAGGTCACAGTGATGTGGACAGGTTACAGAAAATTGAACTCTTGTGGAATTTTTTTGCCTTTTGGGTGATTTCAATTAGCACAACTTAATTATCAAAGGACTAAACATAATTTGTATCCTCAGACTTCTTGTTTTGAATCTCTCTGTTAATTTCACTATCTAGAGTGTCAGCTGTTTCTAGTAAACTTTGAAAATTATTCCATAGTATTATCAATTGAAAAAGCTGCTCCTAAATCTTGTCTGGAATTAGCAATAATCTCGACATTCATTGTTTCTGAATTTTAATGGAAAGCTCCAATTTTTCAATAGAAAGTGACCTTTCCAATGTACTTTGCCTCTGTAATATTGTTTTCCCACCCTTTGCTCTTTCTGTCAATTGCATATTAATTAGATTCTTCTCCCTACTGACTTGTCTATTCCTCCCTATGTGTTTCAATGATTATTTTAAAACCCAGCCCATTTTCTTGTGCACCACTGAATGGATTTTGGCAATAAATTGTTCATGGCTGGGCATGTAATCTGTGTGAATTAATGCATAACCTGTGGTCAGTTATTTTAAATTTTCTCACAATAATAAGGTACAGAACATGCAAACATCTTGCATATGTAACCTTGTGTTACCCCGAGGCATTTTTTTATACCCTCTATTCTCTTGGTTGAATCTTTCATCACATTTATGTGCATTTAGACTATAGGAACTTTTCCTTGGTCAAATAGCATTGAGTTAGAGAACACTTAGGCAAACTTGGCATCCACAAGTCCATGTGCCCTGACAGGATGTATCCACAAGTGCTGGGAGAGCTGACACACACCATTATGAAGCTGCTAATGATTATATTTGAAAGGTCATGGTGAACAGGAGAGGTGCCTGAGGACTGGAACAAAGCAAATATCACCCAGTCTTCAAAAAAGGACAAGAAGGAGGACCTAGGGAACTACCAGTCAATGAGCCTCACCTTATTCTGGAGGCCATCTCTATCCACATGGATGATAAGAAAATGATTAGGAGTAGTCAGCATGGATTCACTGAGAGTAAATCATGCTTGACCAACCTGATTGCCTTCTACAGCGAAACAACTACCTGGGTGGATAATGGGAGAGCAGTGGATATTTTCTACATCGACTTCAGCAAGGCTTTTGACACTGTCTCTCACAACATCCTCATAAACAAACTCACGAAGTGTGGCCTGGGCAAGTGGACAATGAGATGGACTGAGAATGACCCCAGAGGGTCCTAATCAGTTTCACAGTGTCCAGCTGGAGGCCTGTTACTACTGGTGACCCTGAGGGCTCAATAATAGGTCCAGTATTGTTTAACTTACTCATCAGCAACTTGGACGAAGGGACAGAGTGACTCCTCAGCAAGTTCACTGATGACACAAAGCTGGGAGGAGTGGCCGATACCCCAGAGGGCTGTGCAGCTCTTCAGAGGGACCTTGGCAGCTTGGAGAGATGGTTAGAGAAGAACTGTTTGAAATTCAACAAAGGCAAATGCAGGGTCCTGCACCTGGGGAAGAATAATCCCATGCACCAGGACAGGCTGGGGGCTGACCTGTTGGGAAGCAGCTCTGCAGAGAAGAACTTGGAGGTCCTGATGGAGGACAACAAGCTGTCCATGAGTCAGCTGTGCGTTCTGGTGGCCAAGTAGGCCAGTGGTATCTGGACTGCATTAGGAAGAGCATTACCAGCAGGTCAAGAGAGGTGATCCTGCCCCTCTACTCAGCCCTGGTGAGGCGACATCTGGAGTTCTGTGTCCAGTTCTGGGCTCCTCAGGACAAGAAACACATGGAGTTCAGAGAGCAGTCCTGCAGAAGGCAACAAAACTGATGCATAGAAAGTTCCACCTGAACATGAGGAAGAATTTCTTTGCTATGTGGGTGGCCAAACACTGGAACCGCTTGTCCAGAGAGGTTGTGGAGTCTGTCTTACTGGAGATATTCAAGAATATCTGGATGCACTGCCTGGATGCAATACTGTGCAATGTACTGAAGGATGACCCTGCTTGAGGTTGGAACTGCTGTGATCCCTTCCACTTTACCTGTTCTGTGATTCTGAGATTCTGCATTAGTTTTGCAGTGCAGACAGTAGCCAGCACAAAGAAACACAGATCCAGACCAGAATGTGTGTTGTTGTCATGCCAATAGAAGATTTCCCATATATTTTCTGTGTTCTCTAAAGCTTTTATGTTTACATAAAACAGTGGTAAAGCAGACTCTGACTTGAAGAAGCAAGAGCTATCTTACTCAGGCATCCTTGGCAATTTGGGGGTGCAGATGTGGGCAGAGTGAGACAGACTACTGAAGACTTTGGAGTCAATCCCCATAAGAGATGCCGACACTGTTATTTTTTCAGGAGCAAAGCTCATGAACAGGTGGGACTGAAATGTACTCTTTATCCCACTATCAACTCTGTATGAACCATTTATTACCACAGGGCTGTCAGCAGAGTAAATGAAACTCAGGTTATGCATATAAATGATAGACTTTCACTGGCTAGCATACTATCACAGGGAAACAGGATTGTATATAAACATTCACATCAAAAATGAATGCTTCCTTCCTCAATTTTGCATTGTGTTTTGTGTTTGAAAATAGCAGTGATACACATCTGACTCTGCATAGACAACAGATGGAGAGTGAAAAGAGGTAGCATTTCACAGTGACTCACATGAACCAATGCTGTCTGCATCAGATGAGGAAAATTTTGATGTAAGGCTGGGACTTGTCCATATGAGGACATAGAGTATATTATTCAACTAGTTGATAACTGATATGGCATTGATATTTGAGAAATCTGTGATACGATCTTCAACCCTAATTTTCAGAGCTGGCTCAGAGTCCTATCCACCATATTATACCACAATCCATAGATTTGGTCCAAGCATAAGGGACTGTCTTGATCTTTGAAGACTTGACCTGAATGAATCTGGGAGCCACTGGCCCTGTAAGCATTGGTGGTGTAGGTAGGGTCATAGTGGATATAAGGTCAAGGGACAAATTGTCAACAGCATGCAAAAATTATCAGGTATATTGTTCATGTAATTTCCTGAAAAAAATCAGACCTTTTACTCTCCAAGTGCATCTCGAGCCTGGTCTGAGGCAGAAACTGGAAGGCTGCTACTGTCATCTTATTAAAAGATGAGAACAGATGCAGCCAAAATATTCACCTTCTCAAATGTCAGAAGTGCACTGCAATTCCTTGTATTGTACAAGAGGATGTGCTTTATTTTCTGTCCCAGGATGATTGAAGACATTCTGGAATGCCATCATTTTGCAAGATTTATGCCTTCCATACGAACAAATTATCTAAATTAATATCTTGTAACTAACAGTGTTTTGTTTTATTATGTTGTGTGTTCTCTCTCATCCCTATAAGTATGGGGTTTTCTCTGTTAGGACTTTCTTGCTTTTCATTTTGGAAGACTGAGGCAGTGAATGCTATGTCTTAGTCTGAATTATTTTTTTATTCATCTGGAATGCAGTTGGGTCTTTGTCACTCAAGGAAGGAGCTGTTTACAGCACTGAGGTTAACACTTGGTGGAGAACTATAGGAAAAGTGACCTAAAGTCTGAAAATGAAGTGTTTGAGTGTTTCATTACATCTGCTTTTCCATTTTTTTTCTTTAAAGAGCAGATGTCTATGTATGATCCCCAGGGCTTCAAGAGTAGTGTAATTTTTGTTTTTATTATTATCTTTACAAACTAAATTGACACTATTTTTGTCTCTGGTGTATTGTTCTACACTGTGACAGAGACATAAACTTCCCACTGGGACAAGATCTAAGGTGTTATAGAGGAAAATATGTCTGTACTATATTTTTAAATCCAAATACTATGACAGAAATGGCTCTCATTTTTAATCTCTAGCATCATGTCCTTTAAATAAATTCCTTCTTGTTGATATTTTATGCATCAAACCAAAACTATTTGTTTTAAAGGATCTGAATAAAACAAAAAGTGACCTGAAAAAGTGTCAGTGAAAACTTCAGTAGAAGAGATTCTAAGCCTTTCAAATTTGGGTTGTTTTCCTGATTAACAGAAAAGTCTGCATATATTTGTGTATCTGCTTCCTGGAAGTAGATGAAAATGAAAGCATAAGGTGGAAAACACTGCACATTATGTTTATTGCATAGCCAGCCCCAGGGTTTCCTGAAGTCTTAAGAAGTAATCCGCTGTGGGTTCATGTGTGCCATCATGAAAGCCTAAACCAGGAGGAACTCTACTTTTATCATTTAAAGCTTGTTTATAACAGGCAAGATAGAGTGTAGGAGTGAAAATTTCTCCTCTGGGCTGTGTGCTTGTTGGACTTGTTAAAGCAATTTAGTCTAGCAAGCCTAGCTGTGGGGATCTTTGATGTCTTTGTTCTCAAGCAAGCTAGAGAAAAGAATTTCTTTGTGATCCTGACACAAACAGCAACTTGATGTGTCCTCTCATCTCCCAGCAGGCGGTCATTGAGATGTGTTACCAAAAGGGTCAAAGCAGGTATGTCTTCCTTGTCTCATTGGCATCATGAGACAGCTGAACTCATGTGCCCGTGCTCAGCTGATTGGGGGTTAACAAGGCCAACACAGCTGGGGTAAACAACAAAACCAGTTGGCATTATCATGTTTGTTTGCGGGGTATTTCTGTAAGGAAAAGGTATTTTTGTAAGGAAAAGACAGCTATGACTGCATGACCTTATTCAAGTAAGATCTCCTCTTTCAAGCAAGACATCAGATGATACAAACAGATTTGTTTCATTGACCTCCAGCTGGCTAACAACTGGTCAGCAAGCTAATTTTTATTCATATTGACCAGGGAGAAAGAGGCATGTCTGGTTGTGAATCCATTGCCCTTCTTGTTCACTGTTAGGATGGACAAACACTGTGGAGGTGCCAGGGGCTGCAGAGGCAGCTTGGGAAGATGCATTATACCAGTTGCTTAACTTGTAGGTGCCTGGCTGCAGATGAAGGGATTCCTTCCCCTGTCAGCAATCCATGTCTCTCAGTATACTTACTTGCATAGGCCACTGAGGTTATGTCTGAAATTACCCCAGAGGGAATTATTCATCACTCTTATCTCTCAGCTAGCCACTTGTCTTGGCTACCACTGAGAATTATCAGTTTGACGCTGATAAGCCAAACCACAGAGTCTTCAGCCCTATAGGGAAGAATTCAGGGGCTTTGATTCCTCTGGCATGCTCAGAGCTAATCTGATGAGTACTGTGACCACAGAGATACATTAGTGTCATTGACATAAGCTCTATTACTGTGTGGTTGAAAAGGCACCTGTACACAAGCTTTGGAACGTATTATCAGCCTGTATCATCTGGCTTAAGAGCTCTTTTCTTTAGAGCCAGAAGTAGACCTTTGACTCCTTTAGTTATTATATGCATAATGTTTGTAAAGTCTGAACAATGAAAATAAAATGAATTCATTTGTAAACCAAACATTTATTGACAAGTGGCTGACCTGAACTGGTCCATTGCTTTATTTTATACTAATATGTAAATTAAGACCTCACAGTCTCTGATTTATTGGGTTTTATAGCCTGCTTCATTTTCAGCTGCTGACTGGGAATTTCTTTATATTATAAGCTTTTTTTTTTTTTTTTGAGGAATTATGATGTGTTGCATTGGAATGGGTCAGGCTTTTTGAAATAGTAATCATATTTAGAAAGGTTGGAAAGCATTCAGAAGTTGATAAAACACCCTCTGATATTTTCAGAATTAAAACAGATTCTTTTTTGATTATTGTACTTATTATCCTCCTCTGGTGCTCAGTCCGGTGTTTTGAAGAATAAAACTGTCAAAACAAAATGCAATGGTTTAAAACTAAATGTTTGAAATTGCGAAGTTGCAAATTAGCAAGGAGTTTATGAAAAATAAATTATAGTTCCTCCATTTCATCCCAAGGACAAAAAACCCATAAAAAATAATAATAAAAAAAATCACAGCTTGACTAATGTTTCTCATTTGGGAAAATCCATTTTTTCACCAGGTTTGTTTAACTTCCGTGTTCACTATTATCCAAATCTCTCATATTTTCAAAGAAGAGAAGGAAAATTACTTACAATTGCCTGGTAGCAACAGGTATTTCATAACAAAATATAAATTCCCCTTTCCCCCCTTAACTGTATAATTACTAAACATCCTCCTCTGAAGAATTAAAACAAATATCTACATTTTGAGATACTTTCTCCTGCAGACTGGAAAACGGTTACAGATCACTGACTTTACTCAGCCTCCTCTTTATTCTTATAATTTTTGATTAGGAAACTCTTCACTTCTAATAATTAACTAAAGCTAATATGCTCTAATGGTTTAGTTAACTAGATTTTTTTGTATTCTAGAGGGAATACTGTACTCTGGGGTATTGGTGTGTCTCTCACAGGAATAGAAGATCATACAAGTGTTCTGCTTTTGGATATTACAGTAGGTTTGCCAGGCTGAGTACCAAATGAAGCAATAGCAAGGGGAAATCAAATCAAGTGATTTTACACTTCTAGTAACATGAAGAAAGTATTACTCTCATTCAGTTCATACTGTCATAGTGATAAGCAATTATTTTGTAATGATGATCACAAATTAGCTTCATAATAATGACTCTTTGCTATGGCTTTAAATATTTCTAATTTATTACACATATTTGGCACGTTATTGACAATCATTACCTTGGGTGGTATTACTGACCATCACTGCAGTTTCTTGAAATAAGAAACTGATTTAAAACCATGACAGTAACAAGGTCGTGGACATTTCCATGACTTTATAGAACAAACATATATAAAACAAACAAAAAGAGATTTTCCTAAAGCTTTTAGGAAGGAATGGGTGTCCTTGAGGACAGGTAAACCTGAGCTACTCACGGGAAAAAGAGAAGATGAGTCAGCCTTACTGTACCAAGGTTCATTTGGCAGCACAGGAAAGGATTGTGGTGTATGGGGGTGTTTCCCAGGGAAACCACACCAGAGTAGTGCTGAGACCTATCAGGAGCTGTCAGCTCACATGACAGTGGCTGACAAGACATGGGTAGGACCAGAGTAATGGCAGCTGCCTCCACTCCACAAGGGTCAACCCCAGGGAGCTTGAGTAACAAGGACCTGGCACGGCACTTTGCACAGGAGGACACCTCTTTGAAGCAGGGTGTTGCAAACAAGTGTTTTATGATTGCTTAAAGAATCACCTGCCCGGAAACCATATCCTGGGCTGCATCAAATCAGCTGTGGCCAGCAGGTGGAATGAACTTGTTCTGCTCCTTTATTCATTTCTGGTGAAACCTCACTTGGAGTTCTGTCCCCAGCTCTGGAGTACTCAGTACAAGCCAGGAGTATCTTGGAGCAAGTTCAGCTGAGGTACACAAAAATTACTAGAGGGAAGGAACACCTCTCCTATGAAGAAAGACAGAAAGTGTTTGGGTTGATCAGCCTGCAGAAGAGAAGGCTCCAGGGAGACCTCATTGCAACTTAAAGGGAGTTTCCAAGAAAGATAGGGACAGATTTTTTAATAGGGTCTGTAGGGGCAGAACAAGGAAGAATGGTTTTAAGCTAGAGGAGAGGAGATTCAGACTGTATACAAGGAAGAATACATTCAAGGTTCTATTGGGCAGAGGTTGGAGTAATTGGACCTAGTTGACAATGTCCCTGCTCATTGCAGGGAGGTTGGACTTGATGACCTTTAAACATACCTTCCAACCCAAAACATTCTAAGATTATGTGACTCCATAAGTTTTGTACCCATGGGTGGTTACCCTATGCACCAAAGATGTCCCTGCTTCCATGGCTTACCACAAGATCATTAAGGTCTCCCTAGTGAATGGATGACCCTGTACAGGCAGTAAGGACAGGGGCTGCAGTGTGCTGCCATTGTCCGTGTGAATTAAATGGACAGCATGGGGTTTGCAAGAGTGGCCTGCTAAAGAAACTGCAGTCCAGAAAACAGATTCTTGCGGTGTAGCTTTCCTTAGAGTAGTTTTGAACCCATATATAGAAATGAGCTTCATCTAAGGGACGGAACTAGATCCAGTCTGAAGTAAGACTTAATCAAACGCCTACAGCAAGGACATTGGGTCCCCAGTGCCAACTACATCCGCATACTAGTCTATTGCTTTTCTGGGCCTCTTTTCTTGTACATGTGGACATGGTGTGATTTTAGTGGACTGCTTTAATTCTTCTGTAATTAGAAAGTTGCATATTCAGGAGAAAACAGTAGTGATCAGTTACTGAAGTACAGGAGATTCTAGCAGTTCCCTTTCTCAGTACTCAGGAGACTAACTTCAAAGTAAACAGAAAACACCTTATTAAGGGGAATTCTTATTTCACTGCTGCAAGTATCTTGCTGTGTAGTAAGGGTGAGTCATCTGGGGAGATCATGTCAGGCAGAGATAGCAACAGGACAACAACTGAGATGACAAACTATGCACTGTGACATTCTGGAATGGCCTCTGAGTGGCTCTCTCAGGGAGCTGACACGCTTCCTGCTACTGTGAGCTCCCTTTGCCCCCTGTTCACACATGGCAAGCTGACAAGAAGGGAAAGACCTGTACTTATCAATGCAGTAAATGATTTATATCAGGAGATGGGATGCATCTATGGTGTGGGAAGTCATGGTGCAGAAACACTAAGTACTTTTAAGCAGCTACAATTACATGATCTTTACTAATTATTACTGTTATAAATAAAACAGCTGAACAGTAATAAAGTAAAATGAGCTAGGCTCATGTCAAACCCTGCATGAGTGGACATTGTAAAGAAAAGTCATTTTCATTGTCCTTCACAGAGTCTGGAAAGAATAATGTCCCCATATTTAGTGAGAATAATGAGTAGCAGTCAGCTCACCATGGAGTAGGGACCCTGCTGCTGCCTCCTTATGGCTGGTAGCACCACTATAGGGACCAATGCCCCAGACTTTCAGAGAATGCAAGCTGGACAGGAAGCTTACTTCTTGATAGAGACTCAGACCTGCATGCCTTGGCTGTTTTCAAGTTTTGGAATCAAAAACAATCAATCCATGCCCGATGTTTTCAGAGTTCCTATTTTTGATTCAATTCTATTTCATAGAGATAACTGCTGACTTCAAGGAAAACAGGGTGTCATCCTGTCTTTGAAATAATTCTTCTCCTACTCTGAACATCATTGTCCTGACCTCAGTTCCATCATTGAATTCAGTCATTAAAAGGATTCAAATCCAGATCCTTTTCATGCCTACAATCATGTCCTTATAAATCAAAGCTATTCTTCACAGACACAATATAATTAAAAAAAATTAGAAAAATAAATGAATAAAAATGCTTGTTCTTCAGACTCCGGCCTAAAGTGTCAATTTTTTTTTCTTTGCCAAACATATCTCTAAATGATACTTTTTTCTAAGCTCAGTGTCATATGGAGTTTTGTGATTTACTCAGAATAGATATTTGGTATACATTCCAATATGAATAAATAATGGAAAAATATCAGGAAGTAAATATAGATAAGAAAAGAAGTAAATTTTGCCTACTCCCTACACATCACTTATAAGATATTACAGTCTACTCTATTGTCTCTGTAAGGTTCAAATGAGGGACCCTTTTTTTTTTCTTTTTACATTCTCATCATTCTTGCTGCAAAAAGGAGTGACTAACTTGAAATATTTCTGTGGAAATGTTTGATCTTGCTAAATTTTAAGAGTTTCTAATAGAAGAGAATTCTGTTAGGAATTGTTGATCTGACTCAATCCTGCAAATCAGAAGTAATGCTGTCAGGATGCAGAAGTTGGCAAAGAGGGGCTGTCCCGTCATGGTTGGGTTGCTAGGCATACCTGCTTCTTCTTCCTTTTACATGCACAGACTTTTTTCATCTGAACAAGACAATAAGGGCAAATATAAGATGTACAACAGATTTTGACAATCTGAAGGTCTCAAAGGGAGCAAACAGAGTGGTTTTGACTTTGGTAGCTACTTAAATTTTATATGATGTAATTGAGCCTACATTAATTGTGGTGGTACATTACAAGCTTCTGTATTTTCTTTAGAAATTACTAACCTTGTACATATGGATGTGTCTTGTACCTAATTGACAGTATCTAAATATGCACCAATATTCTGTCTAGAAGACAAGAAATTATTAGGATTCTTACTGCCCCTAATTAATAAGGATACATATAATTTGTCCTTGAGTCCTAGATGAGTATTGACTGGTTTTATGCTAATTCCAGCTAAAAAACCTCTGCCTTACACATAACAGATGTGACAGCCCTGGCAATGTTAGTTAGTCTACCAGGTGTCTGATTTCACCAGCATTTCTGAAAAGCAGCCAGCAGCAAAAAGTAAATAATCTAACAAGGTACCAAAACAGAGACTGAAGCACTCATCTCTCTACAACAGTCCCCTTTAAGGACGAACTTTGGAATGGTTATGAAGATCTGCATCTCCCATTGACTTAGCTAGGAGTTGCAGCAGCAAAGCACCTTTCAAGATCAGCAAGCCTGACTCATCTGTCTTTATCATCTGCTGCTTTTTTGCTGATGTGAAGAATTTCTCTTTTCCCAGCACGTTTCTCAGTGACAATAGAGCAAGACCTCAGACACATCTTGGGAGCATACTCATCCTGCCATCTTTCTTCACCTTTTCCACTGGCATTAGGTATGCCACAAGCAGCAATAAGCTGTACCGTTAAATCTTTTCTTACACAAATTCAGAGGCTACACCACTCTGCAGAGACATCATGGCAGCACAAAGACAGCAGGTGATACATTTTACAAGCTGGTTGCACGGACAGAGTTTTAAGCACAGACAGATTATTTTGTAAATGAAATACATAATGGCTGTAAAGCAGTTTCTGAAGATACTTTAAAGTGTGTTCTCTGAAAATGTTAGTGTAATTCTAAGGAAGCTTGAAATAACACTTTTATAAAAATAACAAAAGAACTATTTATAAATTGATTTGTAGAGTATGAGTTGTACTTTTTGACACTATTGGCTGATGATGAGCTTCAAGAAAAGGAAGGTCTAAGGCACATATATAGTCAGGTACAATGTAGTTTGTGTTGCACAATGTATTTCTAAACTTACCGCAATGTATCTGATTGCACAGGTATGTATGCCAGCCTTCCTTACCCGTATTTTCTCAAATACTGGCTCATATGCATGGGTCTCAATGTTTATTCCAGAACAAACCCCTAAAAAGTGTTTGGATTCTCAATTCAGTACATTACTTAGTTGCCATCAGATGCTGCTAAAGTCACTGTGATAATATGAATTGCTCGGTCTGTCTGTCTTGATACACATTCAGGAGTTGCTTTGTGAAAGGCTGAGGTCTCTCTCCTGGGGTCAAGACACCACAAATCACCTCCTGACCTTCCAAGCAAGAAAGACAGCATTTTGGGGCAGTGTACTCAAGAAAGTCAAAGAAATGTCTGGCATGTTGAATATGCAGCTGACACATGCAACCCAGGCTTTGGCATCTTACAGCAGAAAAGGTTGTGTATGTCACTTCTTTGACACACCAGCCATGGCACAAAACCTCCCATTGGCTTTTCACCATGTGGCAGAAATCTGTGTTAACTGGGTTTGCAGTGTGCCCAGGGTTGATGGATAGCTTATCCATGGGGAGCTCAGTGGAATGCTAAGCTGTCTGCTTGCTTTACACATAGTCTATTTCTTACACAATGTTGGTCTTAACTCTCTGCTGTATTCTATACCTGGTAAAGATGCCACTGCTTGATGTCAACTTGTTGTATGTTGTAGTGTGGTTCTGGGAATTAAAGGTGATTAATGCCCGCCTGTTAGAGGAGGAGATATGTAAATTTGCCTTTCAGCACATCTGCAAGTAGTACCTCCTATAACAGGAGAGGGATGTTCTGCATTAGCTGCTCTTTTCTTCAGCTGCACAGAGGTGTGCAAGCACCTCCTTGGGACTTGTCACTGTTGTCAAATCCATATCCAAATGATTTCACTGCCTGTTAGTCTATCATCATACATTGGTAGCAAAATGTATTATCTTAGCGTTTACTATTCTTCTGCTACTGTTTTTTTTTTTTCTGCTGTTAACATCATATGCTGTTCCCTTTTAAGAAAGATTATTGGAGCTAATCCAGGAAAATTTCCACTGAAGCCAAGGCTTCATAAGATTAGAGAAAGTGGGAGCAGTGCAAGCATTTTCCCATGTCAGACTCCACTGTGAGAAAAGGAAAAGGTGACTTATTTAAGTTCTAGAGAGAAAGAAACTCCAAAAATCACATACTCCAAAAAAAGAGAGAAAATAAATCCAGTAAGAACAAAAAAAACTTTGTCTGGCTGAAGACTTTCTTAGCTCTTTGTCCAGAATGCATGATTATATTTTCTACCTTCATTCCTTGAGTTCTTTCTGTTTTGACAACGCTGCCTCAATAACTCCTTAAATTATAATTAAATTCCATGAGTAATTAAATTGGTTATAACAACTCTTCAGCCAACTCTTTTTCTACTTATGTACTTTTCCCAATTTATTGAAGACATACTTTGTACTGCAAAATTCCTTGAACACTGGGTCCTTTAAATGAAGTCTCCTGCTAATAAACACCCTTTTTAAAGCTTCACCAGCATATCTAACTCAGGCTATTTATTTCTCTTTCCCATTCCTGTTTCTTCATCTTCTCTGCAGTAACTGTTATTTCATAGATTCAATCAACTTTACCTCACAGATGAAGTGATAGATCAGTTTCATTCAAAAATAGTCAGAGATAATAATGTCTGTGATTTAATAAACAAATCATCACAAAAAAAAATGGGAATATAATCAAAATACTTTCAAAATACATTCAGTACAAGACTTCTGTTACAAACATTAAGTGTGTTCTTATCTAAAATCCATGTATTAAACTAGAGGGAGAGCAGGAAATGGCTTTTAACTGCCATTATAGGGAAATCAATACTTTCTCTTAGGAGAGTTTTCTCTACTGAAGTCTGGCCAGACCTTCATGCTTTCTTGCTTTAACTTCTGTATAGTTGTTTAGACCAATGCAAGAGGAAGCAAAAACAGGATGAAATTCAAGTAGAGTTGAAAGTTTTCTTGATGTTTATAGGAATTACTACACAAAGTGCTGGTTGTTTTACCCAGACCTTTAATCCTGAATTTAAAAACAAACAAACAAAAAAAACCAAACAAAAAAAAAAAACAAAAAAACAAAAAACACAAGACTACAAAACAAACAACCCCCCCAACCAAACAATAACAAACAAAGAAAAACAAACCCAAAACAACAAAAAAACCAGCCTCAAAAACCCCACCTAGTCTGTTTACTTTGTCACTCAAGGTGTGTCAGATTTTGTCCTCTGAATTCCTATAACAAAATCGTGACTTCTGTTATACTAATGGGAAAGTTCCTTAAACTCATCAAAGGTAAGATTTGTCCCTGGAACAGTTTCACTGCACCTGACCTAAGTGCTGGCTTCAAAGTCTGTTAAATAAAGTGCTGGTTTGTCATCACTTCAATGATTTAATGCTCAGAGAGACCAACCATTCTTCAACTTTTATCTGAATTCCATAGCCAAAACTCCCTAACTTCTTTCTTAAATCCTTTTAAATTTTGGAACTGGAACCTATTTTTAGGCTGGTTTTACAAGCATCCGTGAATGCACCAGGTCATGGGTTGTTGCAACAATTAGCCAGTCATCTTTAACAAACAGTTGCCCAAAGGGCATGAAAACCTCTGGAGCCACACATTTAATTTAGTGAACTGGTGCTCAGTGAAAAGGCTGATAGTTACATGGTGTCTCCTTGGCTCCAGCTTATTACCAGAGGGTTTGACTGAAGTAGTTAAATACAGCATGATCAGAAGTGATGAGCTACTAGCAGCTTTGCAACTGCTAGTTAGTTGCATTCTGGCATAAATAGTGATTTGGTTAGCAGAGGACTTCTTCTCAAAGGCTTTGCCAATTGGCTTGCTTTGAATGGCTAAAGCTTAGAAGCAGCTTAATTTAAATGCAAGTGGTCATAATAAGTTAAGTAAAAAAAAAAATCAAATAAAATTAATTGCTCAAGTAGATATATAAAACAATGTGGCAGAAAATCAAACTGTGCTTTCCTCTCTTTGCTTTTATATCGACTTCAAGGAAAAGCAGCAGTTTGTTTTCCTGGTTTTCTTACAAATTCTCAATTTCCCTCTATGATTATAACCTTGTTCCATTGCAAAGAGAGTTGTTTTATATATGGACAATTCAAACACATGGAGATAAATGGAGTGTCCCTTCCAGCAATTAACTTCTACTTGAAAACACATACTTTTTGTCCTAATAAATCCAAAAGATTTTTGCCGATGACTTGCTCTGATGCATAAAAGAGCACACAGTCTTTACCTCTAGGGCCTGAATCAAAGCAAACATTTACATGGCACATCATAAAACCGAAATGACTCACCGGTAAATGTCTTAGCCCTATGTCAGTCTGCAATCAGTAGTTGCACTGACTCAAAATTAGGAGACACGAGAATATTTATGTCCTTGCTAGTAGGAACAATGAGAGCATTCAAAGGACTCATATGGAAAGGAACAAACGTTCAATCAGCCTTAGTTCTATAAAGAACTGGAACTATGCTCGGAAATATATGCAAAATTGCATCCCCTTCTGTCTAGTTGCTTTGTCTCTGAATGCTTTGTTGGCCCATTTAAAATGGTGACAAGCAGCTTTAATTAAGATATTAAATGCACTTGTTCTAATTATTGCTTTCTAATCACTGAGGTTTTTTTTCCCTGGTCCCATTCTTTCTTGTACTTGCTTGTTTCCTGCAATGTAGTCAAACAATAAATCTCTGCTATAAAAGCAGTGTTGGCTGGCTGAGTAATTTGCTGTTATTCTGTACGGGTGGATGTCATTCAGGCTCAATCTTCCAACTGTTTGCTATCAATACACTAATTGTAAAAGGCAGTAAAGGGAAAGGGTTCACCCTCATACAAATGGGAAAGTCTTTAGGATACCTCCTGGAACTCCTTTTCAGAGTCCTTCTTACATTTCTATTTTTCTGCATTCACCACTAGTCCTACTTTAATCACTACTGTTCTTATTCCTCAGAAGCTACAAATAATAAGTATGAAGAAGAAACATAAAATCCTCTTTTCCTCTACATCACAAAAGACAGCAGAAGATAGTGTGGCTTTAGAATCAAACAGTATAGCATCTGGCATGGCAGCAACAAATTGGGAAATTAAAAGCAGTTCTTAACAGGACAATTCTCTTGCAGTCCACTATGCGCTTGAAGGGCCTTTAACTACCCATTATATGGTATTTGCTTCCTGTATATGTCCACACTACAGGTGTAAATGGATCACTGTGCCCACCTGGTTAATTCTAGCAGTGAAGGTATCAGAGGACAGGCTTCAATGCAAGTTGCATGAATCTCCTGTGGATTCTCCCACCTATCCCCAGCTGCTGAACTCCTGCTGCTATGTTTAGTTCAAGTGAGTTAGATAAAGTTGCTTTGACTTGTTTAGACTCTACCACACGAGCATCACATTACTTGTGCAGTGTGCAGGGCTATTTCTTGTCAGCAAACAGATACAGAATGAAGATAGAGCATCCTTTTGGCTTAGGACTTATAATGAGGTACATTTTTGCTCCTGAAAGATCCATGGTCACAGAATCACAGAATGGTTGAGATTGGAAAGAACTTTGATAGTATCTGATTGAATTCCCCTCCTCAAGCAAGGTCACCTAGACTCAGCTGTCAAGGGACTCAGCATATCCAGAGAGGTTTTTAATACCTCACAGGATGTAGACTCCAAAGCTTCCCTGGGCAACCTGTCCCAGGCCTTGGTCACCCCCACAGTGAAAAAGTCTTTCCTGATGTTCAGGAGGAGCCTCCTGTGATTCCACCTATGCCGTTGACTGTGATCCTGCATTGGGCACCATTGCAAAGAGCCTGGCCTTGTCTTCTTTACACCTTTCTTTCAGGTATTCTTATACATTAATAAGGTTCCCCCAAATCTTCTTTTCCCCAGGCTGAACCATTGCAGGTCTCTCAGTCTTTCTTCACAGGAGAGATAACTACTGCAGCCTCTTAATCATTTTAGTGGCCATTTGTTGGACTGTCTCCAGTATGTCCATGTCTCTCCTGTACTGGGGAGCCCAGAACTGCACACAGCACTCCTGGTGTGCCTCACCAGTGCGGAGCAAGGGGGAAGGATCAGCCCATATGACATGCTGGCAGCACTCCTCCCATTACAGTCTGCAAGACTTGGTCGTCTGTGCTTGCGGGGGCATATTGTTGGTTTCTATTCAACATGGTGTCCACCAGAACCCCAATATCCTTTCCTGCTCAGCTGCTTTCTAGCTGGTCACCCCCACCAGACTTTGTGTATCTCCTGTGGCTGGAGATCTTTCGAACTCTACTCAGTTCATAACCATTTAAATAAATCAGTCCTCTTTCATTGGGAATAATCTCTTCCTGCAAAATTATTCAACCTACACACTCTCATTTTCTGCATTGCTGTTCTAGTTATATAAGAACAATTGTCTGAATAAATTTCTCCCTCCCCTGAAAGCACAACTGCTCAAGCACTTATTTTTCATAAATTTTATTCTGGAATTTCTCATTTTTTGAAGGATTGATTGATTGATTGATTGATTGATTGATGATCTTGAAATTATCACTGATTTGTGTTGTTCAGTGAGGAATTGTTGGTGTGATGATGAGCAGTTGTATTTCTAATGAACTCTTAAGGTGCCTATGTCTTCATTATATAAACAGAAGAAGCAAGTAATCAAGCCAAAAAGTGAGGAGTAGAGAATAAAAAAGCTTGTAGAAGTATTTTCTGTAAAGCAAGCTTTAAAGAAATTTTCCAGGGACATAGTTAAGTTTGTGAAAGGCCATTATTTGTTTTTTCACAAGTAAAATCTTATGTCCAGCTTTAGATTTTGCAGCTTCCTCTTTCTTCAAATGCCTTGTAACTAATGTTAAAATACACTTAACATGAACAATTTTGAAGATGACTTTAAAAAACAAGATCATATAAATGTGCATTTAAGTACAAACCTGATGTTCAAAATTACTGTTTAACAGTTCCTTTCCTAACAATCCTCATATTTACCCACTGAACAAGTATTTTGTCATTAATATTTTATCTAATGCATGCACTAATGAACAGTTGAAGTGTTTTCTAAACTGTATAGATTTAGTCCAACCATGATTGCTTGAAATCTGGAGCAATGTGCATTTATGTCACACTCTTTACTTGAAAGATTTTTACCTTATCACCTGGGAAATGCTTTTTGACATTGTTTATAAAAAGACTGTGCTACAACTGCGACCTTTTTTATATTTAATCTCTTACGAATTATAATGAGATTTTGAACAAGAAGTTGAATCCATGCTAATTCAGCATGATTTCTGTCATGATCTGGTGATGGGTCTATATAACAGACCTCATAGCCAATATGTAACTACTTGTCCCAGCCTTGAATGGAGATGTTACCCCTTTATCACTGGGGGTCAGGCAGGATCCTAATACAATTTTAAGAAAACATTTCATATTTATTTGCTCACATTTCAAAATAAGGCTATAGAACCAGTACTGCACAAGTACTCATGCCTTCAGAGATCACTCTCATCATCCTTACAACGTGCTAGTTTACCCCGTTCAGATGGAAGCTTTGTAGCTGTGCTGGTTATGACTGGTTTATGGTTAATTTTCTTCACAGTGGCTGGTACAGGGCTATGTTTTGGATTTGTGCTGAACACAGGGTTGATATGTTGATAGGTTGATATTATTTTTTTTGTTACTGGGCAGGGCTTGCACAGAGCCAAGGCCTGTTCTGCTTTCTGTACTGCCACTCCAGTGAGGATGTTGGGGGTGCATGGGAGGTTGGGAGGAGACATAGCAGGGACAGGTGACCCAAACAGACAAAAGAGATATTCCAGTTCATATGACATCATGCTGAGTATATAAAGTGAGGAAAAGAAGAAAGAAGGGATAGCTATTTGAAGTGGTGGCATTTGTCTTCCCAAGTAACTGTTACATGTGATGGGTCCCTGCTCTCCTGGAGATGGCTGAACACCCGCCTGCCCATAGGAAGCAGTGAACTAATTCCTTATTTGATTTTGCTTGTGTGTATGACTTTTGTTTTCTCTACCAAGCTGTCTTTATCTCAATTCATGAGTTTCTCAGCTTTTACCCTTCTGATTCTCTTCCCCATCCCTCTGGTAGGGGAGTGAGCTAGTAGTTTTGTGGGGCTTGGCTGCTGGCTGGGGTTAAACCATGCAGTAGCAAATCTAAATTACAAACAAAGCAGAGTGTACATGAAAAATGCAATAACTGCATAAGCTAGAAATACTAAAATTGAATATGTGATTAATTCAAATTGTGGAACTGCAAGTGCTTTCCAAATTAAGCTACTAACTGTATTGTAAACATAGTGAAGTGTTGCAAAAAAACATTCTTTGAGTGCAGCATGAAAAATGCTGTATAGCTACTGTGTAAAAGGATTTATTTCTCCTTAAAAGAGGAAATAGAGTTTATGAGGCTGGATGAGGCTGGAGAACACTCAGCAAGGAATCAACAATCTGATACCTTTTTATTTTTTTTTTTTTTAATTTTTGGTGGCTTGTGATTTCTTCTCTCTTTAGGAGTAGAACTATCAACCCTTGCATGGAAACCAAGAACTTCCATGCTGTACTTTACATTAACATTTTGTTAACTTGGTAAACACCACATTATTTTTTCAATTTTTTTTTAGAGATTATTCTAAACAAATTTTTTTCATAATTGCTGAATGACCTGTCCTCTAGAAGTGATTGTGACCTCGTATTTGCTGAGATTTACTACAGTAGTAGACTTACTACTAAGAATTTGGCACTGCCATCTTCTTGGACTTCACTCTGTGAGGACAAGGTCCTCTAGAGCCCAAATAATGGGCCCTATGTAGTTGTCATATCCTATTAGGTCCTCAGCTCCACATGATCCTAACAAGATGGTGAAGCCTATCCTGTTCATCCTTGACTCATTTATGAGCAAGACACTGAACTAACCCTACAACTCTAGATCCTGGTAGGAGAGCATCAGGTATCCCTTCTGGCTGTTCTCTTGCCCTCCTGGACTTCTTTTACTCCAGTTGGTAAATGAAATTTTTACTAGGAAAAACAATGACAGGCAACACTGCCTGGAGGAAACAGAGTTTCTGACTGTCCTCCAGGCATTTGGGAAGAAAAAGAAAGCACTTGTGAAATGGTCTGGTTGCACAGAGGAGTACCTGAGGAGGTTTTCTCCTTTTATGCCCAGTAGCAACAATTTATGGTAAGAAATAGTGATATTTTGAAAGCTGTTTCCTTCCTGTAGCAGAAAGGAAAGTGAAATAATAGTAGAATTTTTCTTCTGAGCTCATTAGAAGTTATTCTAGGCAAGTCAGGATATCCAAGGTATCCAAGGATATCGCAGTAAATATTTTTTTTGTTATTATTATGAAAAAAAAAAAAGAAGAAGAAAAAAACCTATAAAGTATTTAAAATTATATCTGAGAATACTTTGAAAATTCAGTATTGTATTTCTCATGGAAAATAATTTTGATCCATTTTGATAGCATCAGAATTGAAACCCCAACTTTAAAGCAAGTTTAAGCATCCTTTAGTGCGTAACTGTAAATCCGATCAGGTTTATTCAAAATGAACCTGAGTTAATATCTGTAACAGAAATTTTCTAGACATGGCTTGTATGTCATGTTGTCTACTTGGCTCCATTTTCTGCAGAAAAAAAAGTATTTTATTTAAGAGGTCAGGTAGAAATCCCATTCACATCAAGGGATAGATTATGTCTGTCTCATATGCATTTGAGCTCAGGTGTGGAAGGGCCTGCCATATCCTTAGTGGGCTGGAGAACTGATTAACAGAGTAATGTTATGGAATGAAAGAATAGAACAAAACAGAATGATGCTTTACTTTCAGATCTAGAACAAGTACAGCTGTGCAAATGCTATGGTAGGGATTCATTCTTATTCCAATGTACTGAGAAGCCATAGGTCTGCAACTCATCTTAGAAACATTTACTTTCTTCAAAGATAATTCTTCTTAGACTTGGACTACCAGAAAACTACACATAGAATTAAAATAATCAAATTCGTGTAGTTGTAGTAGATGGATGGTGTTGCACTGGAGTATAAGAGATAACACAGTGCAAGACCTTCCTTAATAAATTTTTAAAGTCAGTTTTGTATCATAAGTGGTATCTGACTGCTGCATACTTTGATCAAATATAACTGTCAGCTCAAATTACACAGTTTGGGAAATCAAATGCTTCCCAAATGATTCAGGAAATCACCTGTAGAACTGACTCCTCTATTGAGGACCTTGCAGAAAATACCATTAATGCAGGGGTACTGCCTAAAGACCCCTTGTATAATGAGTAGTATAAGCTGCAAGAGAGTCTGAATGGGTATTCTAGGTCACATCGAAGTTCCTGGTAGACCAATGTCCTGTTTCATAAGGGGTGTGAGAGGAAATAACAAAGTAAGCATTTATGGTAGTTCCTCAAACTGATCTCAGTCAACAGTTGTAATAAACATTTCAGCTCTATTGTTGATAGAACGGAAGACTTCTTTGTGATGAGTTTTTTTTGTCAATACAAGAAAAGGTTGAATCTGCTTTCTACTGAAGTTCTTTCATTGTCTTAATCAATTAATATCCATATCAAAATGCATGCCAAAAAGGTTTAGATACCATGGGACTCCCTTATGCTGGCATGGTTTGAACATGAAGGTACAAGACATAAACATGTATGAATAATGTATGTTTTTGGAAGATCAGTCACCTACAGAAAATGCGTGCCTGAAGAGAGAGATCATTGCATATGTAGGATGTGGCAACTAGAGATTTCTGTGAGTAAGGTTGGATGATGGACAACACTCTTTCTGGGCAAACAGGGCTAAGGGAGCACAATGCAAACTACTAAATTTCAATGAGACTTGCACTGCTAAATCACAAAAGAGCGATATCTTTGCACCACTATGGAGAGCTGCTTTTCAATGTCTTTTCCCAACTTTTTACAGGCAATTTTAAGGCTTCTTGAATGTGGAGATTAAGCACAGTGATCATCTTATAGTAATCAATTTGCTTTTAACGTCTGAACGGGATTTACAGACTGAATGTAATCTGAGCATTTTAAAGCTTTTCCTCTGGAACATGCTGCCATTACATTTATTAAAATATCTCATGTGGAGTCATCTTCTATCAAATAAATTACAGGGATTATCATCTATTTGACATTTCATAACTTTTGATCAAACATTTCTTCATGTCAGGAAAAATTTATAAGTATTCTATAAGATTGTTCTTCATCAATCTGTTGTTTCATAAAATAGATTGAGTGTATCATCAGGTGAAAATAAATTATACCCAAGTTAAAGAAAAGAGGGATGTGGATCCTAGAAAACAGTACACATTGTCTGTTTCCTAATTGCCCAGGAGCAACAGAATAAAGGTGTGTGAAGAGCTTGCACAAGCGTGTGATGAGAAAAAACAGTCAACATTTTGCTCAACTGTGAAAGTCTTCATTGTGTATGATGAATTCATCTGTGTTAAAAAAAAAAAGTGATCTCTACCTTTTTCTGCAAACTGGTGATATTACTGTAACTGAGTTCAGTTACAGTACTGTAGCAAACCTATATCAATAGTCTTTCACTCAAAAATTGTTTCCCCTCAGATTTTTTTTTTGGCTGCTGGCTGAAACCTTTGTGATGTATGAACATGTAGAAACACTTGTCAGGAGTGTCTTTCCCCTAATACCTTGAAAGTTAGACAGAATTCAGAATATATCATTACTAATTTTTCTATGGTCAAATTTACCTTGCTTGACACTGCATCCTGCTAAAGGCTGGGAACATATTATGTGAAACAATACCACTCACACCTGCATAGAGTTTTGCATTTATGGATTAATAAAATGTAAGATTTGGCCTCTGCTCTGTAAAAAAAGGACAAATACTTAGATTTGTACATTTTGCTACGTGAGTGCATATATTCACTATTTACAAGTATCAGGATTACACCAAGAATGATTTCATGTTATGTGACCAAAACACATTGTGTACAGGTGAAGCACAAGCTCACTGAAACACGTAATCTCTGGCAATTCTGTTTCACAAATAAGTATTTAATAGGGAGTGATAGAAAATGAGGTATTACACTATGATGTGAAGTTTAACCTTGCAACCCTGACTTCTGGATACAGTGAAGCGTGAATTGTAGTGCCATTTCATTCCTCACTATCAGATTGCAAAGAGATGGAGTATTGTCACTGAAACCTATCTGAATTTGGGTGCTGTTATATGTGAAACTGAAAACCACTCTGCTCAGAGAATGCAGCATATAATTGTTATTTTCTGTCTTTCTTCTATGACTTCTTTCAGGTGACATTGCAACAATTATAGGACTGTTGTTTTCCCCTAGTCCATCTACTCCCTCCAAGAATGCAAAATCTTTTTATATTAACCTCTGATTTAAATACACAGCACCAAATGAAAAGTACAAAGGAGATGAAGAGAAGGCAGCTGGAGGAGCAATAAATTAACTCCAAAGAATATGGATCCTGTTTTCATGCAGATGTTTCTATTAACAAAGAATGAAGAAGATACAATAATTTAAATAAAAGGTCTCTAAATAAAATATTTTTATTCCTTGAGATGTGAGCAACTCTTCAGTGTTTAATGTCTCCATATATGGGTATCAGAATATTACACAGATCTACATATATTTGTAATTCCCATAATATAGGAATTGACCTTTCTGACTAAACCAGTGTGCTTTAGTATAATTTGCTGAGACAGCTTGATTGCAAACAATGCTTTGAAGACTCAGTAATTGACTATTAAGTCTAGGATTAACCAAAAGAAGATCATAAAACAGCACGATAACATACTTTCAGTGATTACAAAGATACTTGAAGAGGTAGATTTTAAGGAACTTTGACATTCTTCTGGACCAATCCTGCCATTCTTATCATGATGAGTAGCATTTGATTCCACTAATAGCCCTGATCTGATCAGTGGGGCTCTTTGCAAATTAAGGTACAAGTCAGTATGAGCCACCATGCCAAAAATGGCTTCATGCTTTGCTATGTTTATATGTTTATATCCATATCTGTAGTTACATAGGGAACTGATTTCCTGCTACTGACTCCTTGATACAAAAACACTTGAACCTGAATGTGTTTTTCAAGAACCTGCTCTTTGCCCTTGGATTTCTCTGCATCAGGAGCTAAAGGATTGCAGTCTGACTAGATATTTGCATGATCTTTATCAGTCTGATGTTTAAGACTGAATAAATATAAATTCTCTGGAAAGAAAGGAGTCCTGTTCACACATGATAGCCAAGGAGCTGAGGCACACACCAGGTGGAAGACTTGAAGAATAAAGGAAGTAAAGAATAAGGGTAATGTCCTAGACTTCAAGAGAAGGCAATTTTCTTTTCAGCTATAGTCAGTTTATACTGTCTTTTCCCATGTTAAGGAAGACTTCAATGACTTTCTCGTAGTTACAGCTTTGCTGTAAATTCCGTGAATTTCCAAACTACCTTGACTTCTCTTTAGTTTTTATTCTGAAAACTAATGATGACAATCTAATGCTCTCTCCATCAAGCTTTCACTCTAAGCCATATAAGCAGGCAGATTTTCTCAATAAGTATGTTTATTCATAGCTGTTCGATCAAATAGTGCTTTTGAAGAGGCATGAAAGGTTTTTAAGTGTGATAGGAAATAAGAAAAAGAGAAAAGAAGTGTCACACTTGAGAAAGATGCTAGCTTAGTGTGTCACTTATCTCTTTCACTCTGCCAGGACAAGGTACACTGATCCCTGTCACATGGACCTCTTGATGGCTTTACCAATCTGATGTATCAATTTATTAATTTCCTTGTTTGTTCATTACTGTTATTATTAAGCATTTCTTTTTAATTCAGTAGCCTGTGTGGAAAGATAAAGATAGTTCAGTCGTTCTTGGGGGCTCAAGCTGGAGAGCACACAGCACAGAAAGGATACATTAAAGGGCCATGTATACTTCTTTGAAAGTTAAATTGTATTTTTGTATCATGTTGTAGTTGATATTAAGATAGCAGTGTGCTTCCAGTGGGAACGGCCAGCGAGTCAGGACTGATGGCAGCATTTCAGCCCATTCTATGTCTGAGATGTTCCCAAAAGCCTAATCTTTTATTCAATTAAAGGGGTCAGGCAATTGGAGAGGACAACTTCTGAAGCTGATACAGAAAAAAACTGAGATTTAAAACATCAGGGGTATTAAGTGTAAGTAAATAGATAGCTACAGAGAACCTGAGAAAGGATCATGCTTGGTAAGACTGAGGCCCACCTCTGCTGGTGAAAAGCATCTTCCTACCTTGTCTTGTGCAGTGGTGAGCAGCCAACACTAACCCAAATACCAGCTAACTGCAAGCAGCAGTGTCTGTCTTTCAGTTTCTGGCTGTCAGCAAGTTAGGGATCACCTCTTCTGGAGATCATATCCAGAACAGCAATGAAAAAAAAAAAAAGAATTCACTGCACTTTGTGTGTTTTTCTATTGTTTGTGAGTTTTCATTTAGAAGGTCACTTAAAATGAACACAGTGCAACGTGTTATGAAAACAATGGTGCTTTGACAAATAGCCTGTGTATAGCTTCAAGAAAATATGGGGAAAAAAAAATTAAAAAGAGTGTATTACTTAGACAATCTGACATCATCTAAGTAAATTTTAATAAATTTTAGTGTTTAATGCATGTTATGTAGCTCTGTTAAACACAACCAGATGATTATTCATTCTGCCACTCACAACCCCTTTGGAGTCTATAGGTCTTCTTTAAATCTTTAAATCCATCTGCACTGTTGTGAAAACATCTGGATACGTAAAGATGATCAAAATTTTGTTATGCACCTGTTTAGTCACTCCCAAAATATTCTGACTGTGCTGTACATGCCTCAGCTATTTTTTTTTTCATCAAATACCTCTCTTTCCTCCTAAAGTCATCCAAGTTCAAGCTGCTACTTTGACTCGCTATGAAAAACACTTGAGTAATCCTGTCAGGAGACAGGACCAACACAGCATGATTTCACATCATATGAGTGGGTCTACAGCTGCTGAGCAAACACCTTGTCAAAGAGGACAGTTTGCAGGTTGTTTGCAAGCCACTGTTTATCAGACTAGTGCTAAATAATTTACCCTGAGGATAGATGCTAAACTTTATGAATTAGAAGGAGAATGGATTCCATGCTAAGCATGATAACATGGCTAATTCATTCTCAATGTTTTGACAGACGCTATTGTAAAATATCACTGAGATTTTCTCTGGACTAATACATACCCACTGGGGAAATGTCATGTAGGTAATTCAAATTACCTCCTTTTATTACAGAATACCTTGAACACTGTTTACCAATGGTGCCCTGCCAGACATTTAATCAACAGATGCTGACCAGAGTCAGATATTTAAAATGGTCAGTCTTAAAAAGGCATAATTAGCACACTGAGTTACAAACATGGCCCACACCCTATCTCTTCTGGGTAGAGAAAGGAGACCTGCCAAAGATCTTTAAGCATCATTAAGTCCAATTACATTCTAAATAGGACAGTCTGTTAAAAGACTTTCTGATTAAGCTTTTTCTCCCTTTACTCATCAACACAAGGATGCATTATGTCCCAGTTCTCCAGGTTCAACACAGGTTGTTTTTATACATGGGCAGTAAAGGGTTTTTTGCAGAATTTATGGTTATATCAGTATTATTAATCCTTAAAATGACATTTACATTAGTAAGCAAGCTGAATAATTAAAAAATGTAAATTTAGACTCCTAAGGAGCAGTAACTTTAAATATAAGTTTTATTATGTACTTTTTCACTTTTTATTTATAAAATGGTGACAATTAAAATGAGCTAAATTTAGTGACAAGGTGTAAGAGATGTCATAAAGTAATTTTTTTTCTAAGTAAATCTGAATGTGATGACCTAGCACAGCTTTTATATAGCAGTAAACTTGCACTAACTCTCTTTGTCATTAATAACCAAGACAAATGTAGGTCAAATTATTATCCATGGCAGACTGAAATTTGAATTACTTCCATAACCACAGGGTGTAGATGATAATAGTACAGTAAGCAGGCCCTTAATTTTGTAAGATGTCTTCTGTATGGCACAGATTAATTCAGAAGTGGCATAATTGCCTTGATGTGAATTCAAAGCCAGGCTGAGCTGCTTTTTCAAACTTCAGCTAGCTGCATTCTTGGGTTTCAGAGAAAGTCTAAGATGGAATGAACAAGTATAGGAAGAAAAGCAAGAAATGATGCAAGGGTCTGAGGAGAAGAGAGCATATCTCACCTTTTTTAATTTAATGATGGTAAAAAAACTTGTATAAGATACTTCTGACTGGAACATTTGGTGAGGTCAATGAAATTTGTATCAATACTTCTTTCTCTCTCTTAGAGAGTGCTCACTTTCACTTCCTAGCGCCTGCTAGTCAGAGGGATGGTGGACAGTACCATTGCTGTGACTTGGAAGGTGAAGATTTTGTGTGTTCTGTGCTTTTAAGAAGGAAGATGATGCTGGTCTGAATGTGGTGGCTTTGAGCTGTGAATGTTTGCTGAGACCCTACTAGACTTCTGTGCTGGCTTTGTCTCTGTTCCACTGCCTATGTGCAGACAGAGCAGGACCAGGCCAACCACCTGATATTTACTTCAACTTTCATGTCAAATATTCTATGTCATCTTCAGTGGTATCTGTTCTAGAGGTCCTCATGGTATTGATAATGTTCTTTCCCTACAGATGCCAGCTCTAAACAGGAGCTCCTGCCATTTCTTATCCGACTGCCAAAGTAATTAAAAGACCTGCAAGTAAAAAGGCTTTGAGGTGACCTAATTGTGGCCTTTCATTACCTGAAGTGAGCCTACAGGAAAGATGGAGAGAGTCTATTTACAAGAACATGTAATGGCAGGACAAGGAGGGCTTCAAACTGAAAAAGGGTAGGTTTAGATTAGATTTTAGGAAAAATGCTTTACTATGAGGATGGTAAGGCACTGGAACAGGTTGTCCAGTGAAGCTGGGGATGCCCCATCCCTGGAAGTGTTTTAGGCCAGGTTGGATGGAGCTCTGAGCAACCTGGTCTAGTGAAAGGTGTCCATGACCATGTCAGGGGAGTTGGAATAGGATGATTTTTAAGGTCCTTTCCAACCCAGACCATTTTATGATTCTATGATTCTATATTTAGATTCCACTGGGAACTCTGTCTGATGGGGACCTGAGGAAGGTTCTTCTCACCTCCTGTTTTCAAACTCAAAAAAAATCAAACCTAACTAGTTTCCATTTGGAGTTGAGCTGCTCTGGTACAGGAAGACAAAGACATACCCTAGTGCAGTTCTGGCAAAACTGGTATCATTTGTTGCTTTCAGCCTTATGTTTGCTTTTTTTCCTCTTGGGATAAATAAGCAAAAGAGTCTAACTCAGCATGAGATAGACTGAAATTTCTAGTAATTGCAGGCATGTGTGAACATATGTGAACATGCAGGGCTTCCACATTAGGGGGTGTTATAATCCCTTGAGGTAGATTTAATTACTGTCACCACTCCTGGAAGACAAGACACTTTAATAAGAGAGTGGGGGGAAAGTACTGCATGATATTCTCCCAGAAGAAAGAAAAGTAATACTCTATATAGCAGTTACAGCTTTTACAAAGATTACCCAAATTACAGATTACCTGAATGATCTTTCAAGAATACTAAAAGATTATGTGCAGAATTATGCAATTTTAGGGTTTTTTAGCTTCACATTATCAAAGACACATCTATTGCATGACAGCCAAATTGAAAATGCTACTGTATTGGTGCCTTTAAGTATCTAATCTTTTTTATGGGGGGACTTGATCATTTGAGGCAAACTGTAAGCAATGCTGTGTTTGGAACATATGTTCCTTTACATGTGAAAAGGAAGACCAAAAGATCACACTGACTTTGTTTAGCTGTCCTTCTGTACATGTTAAAATCTGAGAAATATCTGTGTTTATGAAGAGGGACAGTTTTCTTATAACATGTACACACAGTGAGATGCAGGTGACTGCATTCTGACTAAGTCCATGTCAGGATATTAACATGTTCCAGACCCAATGAAGTTCTGTTACCACAGTACAGTGCAAGTCTCATATTAAATTGTTTCTGGTGGGTTTAATACTGTGGGTGAAACCATCTTCGATATCATCACATGGTGGTATTCCAGGTGATCTGTACCCCGTGGCAGGGTGTGGGCAGACCTAGAGCAAAAAGAAATTGTTGTGTATGGCTGCAGAGGTGTGCATCTCTGTGCAGCACCCTGCATAAGAGGGGCTGGATTGTGGAGGGGGAAACTCCTTGAAGGTACTAGTCAGACACAAGCTACAATTAGCGCAGCAAAAAAGAGAGAGAATGATTAAAGTTGTTTAGGAGACATATTTCTAGAGATGATCTGTTGTGTAAATGAAAAAATGAAAGGACAAAAAATGTGCATAAAGGGTAGGGGAACAGTATGTATTGGATGGGGTGAAGCATGGAAACAAAGGAAGGTGAAGGAGGTATAAATGTTCTTTCTCTTTTTAAAAGGGACATGATTTTGGGTGTGGATTTTGACATGACTTCTCCGGTACCGTCATACAAACGCAGCCAAATGTTCCTTCTCAGTGTACCAGTATCGAAATAGAAGCTAATTGAATTTTATATATTAAGTTAATTTTTCCGAACTAACTTGGGCTGGTATCAAAATACGTGCTCTTTTCCTATGCTGCTGTGGGTATGCTGCTGCTATTCATGCTAGCTACTCTAAAGACACCTGCATTGCAACTGAGTGACTTATCAAAAAGCGATGTAGGCATTTGTGAAATTCAGGACACTGTCTGAAATCCTTGCCACACTGTGACACTGATGTCTTCATTTTGAGTCCTTTTACTTCATAGGCTTTGCCAGACCTAATCAATAGTGGATGCTGTGCTGCAATATAGTCCTGCCAAAATCAGTAGGTACTGGTGGAGTAGGATACCTTTGTTATACTTAAGCACATGCATAGTTTCAAGCATGTGAATGAAACCTCTGATTTTAATGGGATCAAAAATGAAAGAGAATGTTTTCTAGCTGACAAGTTAGTTACAAAGCAGAGGCTAATTTCAGAATTAGTTTGGTAAAACAAATAATTCTGGGGTATGGGTATGACAAATTCTAATTAGCATCTGTGAGGAATTAGAGGAGATTTGTAGAATAACAGTTCACACACTGTTCGTACTTTAAATAACAATTTGGTCTGAGTGTAATTATAAATAAGCTTTTGCTTCTCATTAATTTTCTACTTGATTACTTAAGCTATTGTTCAAGTGCAGAGCAGAAAGAAAGTATTAGAAACTGTTTACACTCTGCAAATGATAGCAGAAATTATAAAGGAAATGTATATTAATGAATAAAAGGACATTGATCCATGTGTAAAAAATGTTCTGCCTGAACGAGATTAAATTGTGCTGATTATTTTAATGCAAAACCAGGAATAAATAAGTAAACCACTGAGCAGAATAGTACGACTTCTTACTGATGTTTTTGCAAGTACTTTTTTTTCTATCTGCCTTGTCTTTTTCATCTATAATACTTGCTAAAATGCCTCTTTTGCAAATCTCTCCTTTAGCCTTGGTAATTGCAAATTATGTAAAACTGTTAAATATATAATTATTAAACTTCTTGTGTGAAAGTATTTAAACATACTTTAAATCCAAAAAAGATTTTTTTTTAGTCTTTTCTTGCAAATTTTGAAGATAAACCTTTTAAATAGCTCATGAATTATGAGATTTCTTATCCCCACGGCTACATGCATGAACCTAGACATAACTGGCTGTTCTCTCCCTAAAGCTCTCTCTCTATATATATATGTATGTATATATATACCTGATACACTGGTATTACCAGGAATAGCTGGGAAAATATGAAAATTCCTCTCCATTTTATTATAGACTACAAATTGTAATTTGCACCTTTGCAGGGGAGAGGTACACTTTTTGTAGTCTTTGTAAGGTAGATATGTTTTATTAAGACCCTGTTAAATGTTTTCTTCATAACTACATGTGGTAAATGGCCAGAATACACAATGTTGCTTTAAGACAGTGAAAAATTGGTAAGGGTAGTTGAGAAAAACATGAGCTGGTCCTCTCGTTTTTCTTGCACCTGGCTGGAGTGAGGTCTAACAGCAGAGTGGTCTGGAGGGAAGCAGAGGTCTCATTGCTGGTTGTTGTTTCAGTGAGGCACAGAAGAACATCACACCTCTGTGCCAGCCAACAACCATATTCCA
This sequence comes from Dendrocincla fuliginosa, assembly GCA_035047845.1. NCBI lineage: Eukaryota > Metazoa > Chordata > Aves > Passeriformes > Dendrocolaptidae > Dendrocincla > Dendrocincla fuliginosa. The sequence goes on along the minus strand of JAWWMO010000138.1, from coordinate 16,743,378 downwards.
TCCACCAGGTAAAACAAAGCTTTTTTGTCAAGGAGATAGGGATACACTCAAAGATCCTTCAATGAAGGTCAGACAGCCTTTACTGCTGCCTCAGTGTGTGGAAGAGGAGCAAAGTGGTTTTTCATCTCTTTAGTCAGCTATAAATTCTGACCCAAAGGAACAAAGATTCTCACTAAACCCCATTAACATATTAACTTACACACCCCTTAGCATGCAACTGAAGGAAAACTTGTGTTGTGCAATTCATGTACGACCAAAATCACCAAACCCCACCTATAACATGCAATTGTTCCACCCCCTTTGTATGCCGCAAAATTTATACCATGAAAAGGGGACTTTGGGACGAAAAGGTTGATTGGCAGGCTGGGACTATCCTCCTCTTCCAAAGGCACCCTGGTAAGTGAGCTTTGCGCCTCCAACTGCGTTGGAGCACACCTGGAAATATACTAATTTATATCTACATAGCACTATTAGAATCTTTCTTGCTATATTTTCTGTTGCAACACATATTAACACACTGTACTTAGTGCATTGATCACCAGCAATCCTGAACCTGATTTACTGTGGCTCCAATAAACCATGCTACTCATGTATCTGAATCATGCAAAGTCTTATTGAACATGACCAGACATACAGTACTGGATTGATAAACTGCACTATTTGTGCACCTGTGCTCAAGCAGGTTCTTCTTCTAAACTCAATCAGAATTATAGTACTAAATCTGCTATAATCAGAAGTTAGGCCCAGCCACACCCAGCCCCTCTGATCTCTGAGGACCAGATGGGATGCAAGGGAGTATATTTTCTGTTAAATTTTCATACTCTTAATGCAACACCACAATAGCTGGTTGACCCACACATAGGTACTTCTTTTTAGATATATTTAGATATATATCTGCAGATGTATTGTAAACTCATAAGCTAGAGTTTGCTTCCTTTTAATTGCTATACAGCTCTGTACATCTGATTATCTTAATCCCTATTCTACCAAATTACTTTGCAAAGTGTTCATCATCTCAGAAAGTCCTTTTTAACTTCTTTCCCTGGCATTACATAGAAAAGCAATTGCCTAGAAATGTCATGCATTTTATGCAGATTATCAAAGGTTTTTGTTTTGTCTTTTAGAACCACCTTTCTCCTTTTGTTGCAAACTTAATTGCGAAGAGTGAACTAGAAGTAGGACATGATATCACAGGCTTCTGGTGAGAAAGGTCTCAGATGAGTTTTCACTATGCTGTATTCTCCTCCGCATCCTCCCATAAGAGAACTGAAAATTCTCATTTGTGATGAGCTTCTGGGTGAAATTTAGATTCACAAAAGTAGAAAAAAAACAGAAAACACAAAAAGTAAAACCCTTCTTTGTTTAGATAAGGAACCTTCTCACCTTCTAACTCTTCCTGCAGAAAAAAAGGCAAGGAAAAACTTCATAAAAAAAATCAAGTATTCTAGATGGAAGTCAAGCAGGGTACCATTTTCCAAGTCTCTCCACACAGGATGCTATTGGTGTAAATGAAAAAGTTTAAACTAATTTTAGATACTTACTATTAAGAGATGATTATGTTTGCTCAGTCAGCTCACATCTTTGTCAAACTCACAGAAACCAAAATTCACTTAGATTTTAAAATGTGTGACTCTCTTTAAACTCTGCTTTGAACAGATGACTCTTTTGCTACAAAATTTGAGAAATGTACAGTTAAGGGGAAGCTCAACTATGAGTTTAAAACTCTATCCCATTCTAAAAGATAATTCCACAGCTCAATGTTTTGCAAAGTCTGGGCTGAAAGAATCATTCTTCCTACCATGGCCAGGGGCATCTTTCACAAGATCAGGTTGCTCAAAGCCCACTCCAACCTGACCTTAAACATTTCCAGTGATAGTGCATCCACAGATTCACGACGTCTGACACATCCACAGTGTCTCATCACATTGCAAAGAATTTTTAAATTAGAGCCAATCTAAACCCGTACCTGCCCTCTTTCAGTTTAAAATCATCACTCCTTGTTCTGTCACTACAGGCACTGGTAAAAGTCTGTATTTCTAATTGAATGGTTACAATAAGTTCTCCCCAGAGCCTTCTCTTCCGCAGACTGAACAACCCAACTCTCTCAGCCTTTCTTCACAGGAGGAGGGCTCCAGTGCACAGATCGTTTTCACAGCCCCCTCTGCACCTACTCTAACAAGTCCGTGTCTTGTGCTTGGAACCCCAGAGCTGTATGCAGCTGGAGTCTCATGAGAGCAGAATAGAAGGGGAGAATCATCTTCCTTGACTTGCTGGCCACAGTTCTTTTGATTCTGGCATTCTGGGCTGCCAGCACACATCCATTTCATCCACCAGTTATCCCCAAGACTCTCTCTGCAAGGCTGCTCTCAATCCATTCACCACCCAGAGTGTATTGATATTTTTGATATTGCCCCTATCCACATGCAGGACTTTGTATTTAAATTGATTAAACTCCATGAAGTTCACTTGGGCCCTCTCTTTTTACAATTGGACAGTTTGCCCACTTGTGGAGTTTGGTTCTGAAGTTGGCACATCCTTATAAACACTAGCTAGAGATGTTTTACCTTGCAGTTGTTTGTTTTGGTTTCAAGTCTGACAAGATGTTTCTGGGTTGTGCGATCATTTTGATGTCCAGGTGGAGATTTTGAAAATCTGGGGGCTGTTAGGGAGACAAAAGAAATTTATTGCCAAAATTATAAAGGCACCCCATTCTTCTGAAATCTTGTGTCCCAGTTAACTCCTGCACAGGATGTATGAATAGTACAAACTTTAAACACAATATACTTATCTCCATTTTTTCAAAAGCCATTGATAATGCCTGTGAAATATTCCTAGATCATCTAAGAAAATGAAGCCAGTAATGACTAATGACAGCTGTTGGCACAATGATTTTCAGGGTTAAATCACATCACACCTAGACCTTTAAAATGGCTAAAAAATAATTGAGTACAAAGCCATATTCTGTTAGGGATAAAATGTGTGAGTGTATTTTGGCAGGTAAGACATTTTATGTAGTTATTTATTTTTAACTCAGCACAAATGCCTGACAGTGCACCTCTTTTGTGTAGCGTATCTCCTGTTGTATTGCAGAGATAAATGCACTTCAGGAACAGCAACTCTCCCTAAAGCCTGATAAAGAGACTGATGCCAGTGCTAGAGGAGCCATCTTTCATGGCATTTTGAGGCAGAAAGAAGATATGTTAGCTGTTCCACTGATGTAGGCTTACATGAATGGAAATCTCTTCTTTCACTTGGACCAAGAAGCAAGTGGGCAGTCACTTTAACCCAGTCTTGCAATAAACTTACAACTCAAAAGAAAATGAGAGAAGATGAGAAAAGCTTGATTTATACACTCCGTGCTTTTTGCAGAGATGGGCAACACAATCAAATGCCAGAAAGAAAAAGCATCTGTGCAGCCAGACTTGCACCATAACATTGTTTGCATAAGTGCTTATTTGACTGGCTCATCAGGAAAACTGAAGGTAGACTGCAGGAAACTGCTTCTGGCTATATACTACATACTAAAGTGACATGTCCATTATACTATATAATGAAATATAGAATATTATTTTATACAGTTTGTTCTTTGAAAAGACTAGAGCAACAAGCCTTGAATATGTTAAAAATCTTTTATCCGTGCAGTGGGTAAAAAGGTTCCAAACTTATCCCTAATTAAAGTACTTCTAGTTCAGCTTTCAAAGTTAATGGTGTAAATTTTTACAGTTCCTGAAGTTCCAGAATCTGAAGTCAAACTAATTTTGAGAGACACACTAATACCTAAATGCCAATCTCACTTTTTGAAAAATAAATTATGCTCATATTGAGCATAAGTTATTGACATTTTGGAAATTCAGTCCTTGGACACATCAGATGTGTGGGATGTGAAGTGAACATTTTCTTTCTCCATGATTAGTGTGATCTGTACAGTGTGTTATCTGGCAATATCAGGTTGAAGTATTACTCTTTTGTTCTTTTTTGTCTGGTTGATTTTTTTCACCTGGATATTAAGCATGTGCAATGTATAATTACAAATAGAAGAACAAATTGCTCAAAATGTGCTAAGTAGCTTTTAATTCTTCCTGCTCATAAAAGAAGCAAGTGAAATATCAAATTAGTTGTACCCCTCCCCCAGCAGAATTCTCTTGTCTATATGCACAAATTTTCTATGGGGAAAAGAAAAATGGAAGGGTTTAATTGCAGCAAAATTATAACAAACTGAAATGTCACTGCAAAAAGACTGTCTAAGGGCTATATTAGGAAACATCAATATTTAAAGATATTCTTCAGGACATTTCAAGTAGTTCAATGTGAAACATTTTTGTCTACTTAATGCATAAATATTTTAAGATGTTGATATTTTGCACACACAGAGAAACACCTTAACTCACCACAGGGAAATAAAGGGTAAATGTCTTTCCATGCTCACCACACTGCCAAACCATTTGGTTTATAGGAAGTGTTTCAGGCATAGGAACACTCGCAGCAGTTGCATTTAATTTCATTTCAGGTTCTAAGGGAGCAATGACTTTTAATAAAGTCACTCTGGAAAGTCAGTATTTGCAAGTCTGTAAGAGAATTAACAAACCTAATAGGAGAACATCAAACATGAAACTATAAAGAAAATCAAATAGGAAAATGATCTTTCGAACAATGAGGTCCAGCCATTTTGTTTCTTTGATTTATTCATTTATTTCCATGTATAATGATTGACTTTGCTATGGCAGACAGTTTGTAGCAACTTGGGGCACAAAGCATCAGTCACAAAGCCTCTCTGTGTCCTATGTTGCCCTTCAACACTCTCTGTTATCCAGGAGGAAAGGGATGGTTATGTCATCTATTTGACAATCTGATCTGTGGGCTTACTATATGGATTTCTTCCTATCAGTTTCTTTGCAGCATTCATTGCAATAGCTGAAACATTGACAAGACATGTCTATAAGCCATTCCTTTTGCCGTTGTCATTCACTCTTACCCAGCTGTAGAAGGTGATGCAGCCTTTACTGGCATTACAATTAGAAGAATCTGTTTATGTAGTTTG
>JAWWMO010000138.1:16671158-16738240 GCA_035047845.1 Dendrocincla fuliginosa | reverse complement strand
GTGCTCTGTCAGTGACCAGTGTGAAATGCCTGAACACCTTCAATACATTTATGATATCATTTTTTGGAGCAATACAGCAAAAAGAAGAGTCTAAGAAAGGGAAGAAAACTGTCCAAATCCTTCTGAGGCCAATTTTTCCATAAAACAAAGGTCAAGAGACCTGCAAAGGAGATTCAGTATTTATGAATAAAAGGGAAAGATGAACATCATCAGAACCTAATAGATGTGATTAACAAAATAACAATGTCTCTAACAACTAGTGAGAAAGAAACGCAAGCTTTTTTAGGTGCTGTGGGCTTTTGGAGAAGGCACATTCCAAATGACAGTTTGATTCTAAGCTCTGTCTATCAAGTGACCTGTAAGAAGAATGATTTTAAATGGGGCCCTGAGCAATGACAAGCCTTTGAACAAATTAAACAGGAGTTCCTGCAGTAGCCCTTGGGCCAGTCAAGAAAAGACAAGATGTGAAAAATGTTTCCTACACAGCAGCTGGAGAGAATAGCCCTGCCTGGAGTCTCTGTCAGAAAGCACCCAGGGGAGACTCAAAACTGACCCTTTAGTTATAAGAATAGAGAATACAGAGGATCTGAAACCTGAAAAAGATATATCAGTGGCTTATAAAGAGGTTTGAGCTGTTTCAGAAGTCATTGGTACAGGAAGCACAGCTCCTCCTGGCACCCTGGTTGCCCATGCTGGGATGGATAATCAAAGGGATGGTGTTCTCTACACCTCATGCAACTGATGCTACATGGAGTAAGTGGGTTGCACCAAACACACAAAAAGCTCAAATAGGCAACCCCAGTTTTCCAGGAATCCTGGAAGCAGTCATGGACTGACCAGAAAACAATCTGGGATGTCATCATAGGAGGAGGTGACATGTGCTGAAGAGGCCCCCACTATTTACCAGAAATTGAGAAGCAATATACCTTGTTTACTGATGGGTCCTGCCATATTGTAGGAAAGCATCAGAAATCAGAAGCAGTTGTATGGAGTCCCCTACAAGATGTTTCGGAAACTGCTGAGGGAGAAGGTAAACTGAGTCAGTGCACAGAGATGAAAGCCATCCAGCTGACTTTAGGCGTTGCCGAACAGGAAAAATGGTCAGTGCTGTATCTCTTCACTGACTTATGGACGGTGGCAAATGCCCTGTGAGAGGTGTTGCAGCAATGGAAGCAGAATAACAGGTAGAACAGAAGTAAACCTATCTGGGCTGCTAAATGGTGGCAAGCTATTGCTGCCTGGATGGAGAACCCAGCTGTAAATGGACACCACGTAGGTCTCATGTACCCAAGAGCTGGACCACTGGAGAACATCAGAATAATCAAAAAGTAGATCACGCTACTGAGGCTGGATTTGGGGTAGAAACATAAGGGTGAATTGTTGCCAGCTCAGTGTGCCCATGGAACCTTGGACCATCAAGGAAGAGGTGTAACATAGATGGACTTGCGATCAAGAGATGGACTTAACCATGGACACTATAGCACAGGTTATCCATGGATGTGAAACATGTGCTGCAATTAAGCAATTCAAATTACTAAAACCTCTCTGGTTTGAAGGATTGGGGTTAAATCATAGCAAAAGTCAACAATATCATGCCTTTGGATAATTGGGGAAAATTGTAATTGCCATCTTGGCATGTAGATATGGAATAATGAGGCCAGCAACATGGAATCATTTCCTATAGCTTTACAGACACATTAGTGCTACAGCTCTTTATCCTTTTAGTCATCACATTTGGAGAAAGGTTTGGAATGGTTAGTGTGAGAACAGCAGTGAGAATAAACAGTGAACTAAAAACCATGATCCAAGAGGGAAGGCTGGAGATATTGAAACTGCCTCATCTGTATCAGAGAGAAAATTAAAAGCAACATTTGCCTTCAGGTATGAAAAGAAAGCATAGAAAATTAAGCGAATTTAATCTTTTCTATGCTCATTCAGTGGAGGACAAGGGCTAACAAGCTCAAATTAGAGCATAAAAAAAGAAAGTAAGAATTAGGAAAATATTTTCAGCTCTGAAGTGGATTGTGTGTAATGATTTCTGATTCCAGTCACTGAGCAGTTTTAAAAATAGTGTGAGAAAAATGTCCTTCAATAATGATTGAGATAGCCTTAGGCAAAAAGATGGTTTAGGTGACATCTGGACAGCCCATTCAATCTTTTTTTCATGTGATTTTCATGGCCTGGAAATTCAGAATTAGATCCAAGGTCTGTCCTTTTTACTTGTCTGCAGTATTAATGCTCTGTGGGTGCTGTCTTCCATGGTTCAAAGTGTCCTGTGTTTGGTCAGAGGAAGCCCTTAATATTATGCAGTTTACATTTGATCAGTATCAACAAGGAAACTTTTGCAAGTAGTGGGTTAGATTATCATCAATATTTAGTTCAGTGAAATGCCTAGAGGATCTCCTCAGGACAGAAATAACATTTGGCAGATTTAGTGGAATTTCCCTGGGATGCAGGTAGATATTTGACATCTCCCCATAGGTAATGGAACTAATCTCGACAAGATGTTTACCACCAGTTCTCTAGATGATTGCTTCAGCTCAGAAAAGAAGTTTAGAAAAATAAATTTTATCCATCTTCCAAAAAAAATTCCCCAAACTTCCTCCTTTATATTTATCTATTCAGTTTTGAGCCTGTTTTCTCTATTTTATCACCTGAAAGATAAGAGGCTGCATCACTTTTATCCTATCGAAGCAGGTTATTATGCAATGCACTACTGAAGGGCTCTATAAATAATTAACCAGAGCTGTGCCATTGCTTGTTAGGATAGAGGCTCATTCTTGTCAACTCAGGAGGAAAAGGAAAGCTATGGCAAGTAATGTATGTGTCTGCTTGAAAATATTGCAGAAAGTGAGAGTTAGCTTGTGTCTTCGTAGGAAAATTCACTTCAGGTTAAAATCTTTTTAGATATCAATTCAGATATGTCAGTATCACTCTAAGTAAGAAAAGTAATTGTGGTCACTATCACGTCTGACAGTTATGAATTCCATCTTAGAACAGTCAAAATACAAAGAATTGCCAAGCTATCCATTGCAGTCAGTGAAGTGTCTCTGGTCAGTCTACCCAGAGAGTCTTGCTCTATTTGAGGTCCTGCTTGTTAGCAGTAGTGAAAAAGGGGCTTGAAAAGAACTGAAATATCAAGACTTTACTATTTTATGGATGTCATTCCACTTCTTCCTCATGTATTTAACATATTTTGAAAACTTTACCCTGAGGAGGGAAAAAAGACAAATGTTCTTGTGGTCAGGGATGTTATCAGACATTTTCAGCAGCATGAATAATGCAAACTTTCACCCTTCCTTGAATCTTCAAAATTTAGGTTTGATTGAGTTCAGTTCATGTTATCTATGGGAGATGGTGACTCTTCTAAGGGATGTTCTTGTAAAACCTCATTCTTCTTTAATGGTCAGACTTTAACTCACCGAAGATCCCTAAAGGATGCACCTTTGAGGCTTGCATTTAGATTTTTTTTTTTCAGTTGCTATAAGGGAGTCAATGTTGTTGACATTGTTTGTATCATGCTGTGGACACTAATTTGATTTAATAGCACCAAACTCAATCAGAAGAAATTAATTCTCGCTATTATTTGAGTAATTGAATTATATGAATAGGATGAGAATATACTGAGAAGCTGTGGAAACCTGGGTAGCCATTATCAGTGAAATGTATGTCAGTGTGGCAGTAACCATCTGGATTTCCCTAGTTCCCCTGTATGGTTTGCCTAAGTGTTCTAGAAAGACTAATATCCTTGATTAGTTTGGAAGTGCAGATAATTAATTACTCTCCAGGAGCCAGAAAATGTTTTAGAGCTTTTAATAACTCTCATAAAAAGAAGAATTAAATTAGAGGCCACCATGAAAACATTGAATATGTGACCAGCATACTCCTAAAAGTGGACTTTTCAGAGTTATATATTGACAGGGACTTATAGTAACTGGAGTAAGTTTCCTTTTCATGGAATACATCCATGAAAAGATGCCACTGATTGTGCTTTATTGTTGCAAGATTAAGCTGTTTCCATGAAAGAATGTCGAGAAACCTCACAAATAAGAAAAAGATTATCTAAAAGGTTAATTACATTTGTTTGTACAGCATGGTGTCTCCAAGGTCTAATTTAGATAGGATATTTGATTTTGTTTTGTTCTACTTACACTGGAATTTGCTCAGTTTTTCAGTGCAGCTATGCAGTTTCTCCTAAAGCCAGGTTACATCTCCTTGAAGATGATACATCTCATAAAGTTACTTTCCTTCAGAATTTATGAATTTTCCTAGTAATGAGATGCAGAAAGGAAGAAATTGCTCCAGGTTTTGAGAGCTGTGTGCAGGACAGATACGTGGTAATGTCAGGCAGCCTTATGTGACCTTCCCGATTCTTTATTTTCTGTAAGACGCTTTAAGGGAAAAAATTAAAGAGGAGTGTGAGATATTGTGTAGAGAAAAAGCAGGTAGGACTGGTTGCCTGAATTAATCCATGTGAGAATGAGGGAGGATGTTGCTGGTTGGTCAGTCCATGAGAATCTGAAATAGCTTCTGACAAAGATTCTAGATGGACATACAGAGCTACACATTAAAATCTCTTTTAATCATCCGTATAAGGGAATTTTTAGAAACTGGACCAGTGAAGATGCTATATCATTTCTCTCAGCTTCCCTCTCTGAGGCTGCTCTACCATCTCACTCTTTTTCCTTGGAGTACCCATAGTTAAATCCCTTTTATAATCCTTAATGCTTTACATGCACTGTAATGGGGAAGATGTGGACAGTGGGGAACAGGGAAAAGATGTTGTCAGGTAAAGGTACATAAAAGTTGTACCATAGATGAGAGGAATAAGAAGAACAAAACATCCTCACAGTTTTAGAGAGCTCTTTTCAGGTTTGGGCATGCCCATTGAATCAGTGTAGTCATCTCTTAGTTCTTCTCTACGTATTGTCAAAAAATCTTAACTGCTTCCAAAATAGAGGCATCTCCACTGGTGCTTCATGTTGCTGTACAAAATAGTCAAAGAATTGGCAGAGAACTGGAATGAAATGGTTCTAGACAACTCCAAAAGGAAACAGGATATTTCAGAAGATAAGCGAAAGCAAGTCTTGAAAGTCTTGGCTGAATTCAGAGTGCCCCTGTAGTATCACTGTAGAATTCCTTATTTCTGAGGAGAGCAAAACTTTATTTCTTTTATGTAGTGCTGAAACAGAAGAGACTGGGAGAATTCACTGCGTGCTCTTAAATATTGTTTAGTGTGCTGGACATGCAGAACATCAAAGGTATTCAAACAAATTACAAATCCAGGCTTACAGATGGATGAATCAATTCCCTTAGGTCTTCCTAGAAGTTGCATTTGTGTATTTTGCCATGAGCTCACTACAGTTGTACCGTTTTTGGAGACAAAAGTATGGATGCATGATGGACTTGCATTGCAGCTAAAAGAAAATAAAAAAAGGTACTGGTTGCTTACAGTCTTGTAGTCCCAGGATTGTTCAACTTCTAGACTATACTGATGTTCAGGTTGCTATAGGGTGCTGCCTACTTAACGATGTCTTCTTACATGAAGATCCATGTTTATGAGGCCCAATTCATTGTTAACTTAGGAGCTGTAATTCTTCCTGTTGACTTAAATGGTGTTAGTACATAGGCTGAAATGAAGAGTCCCGGACTGAGTGATATCCTGGAGAAGCAGCAAAGTAGAGAAAATGTCTAAGGTGCTTTCCTGTGAAACTAACTACAGCCAAAGGGAAGACAAGAGAAGGAGTTGCTGTCATGATTCCTGTCAACCAGAATGTGTTACAGATAGTAATGCAATTCATAGAAAGAGCCCAAATATTTGACATTTATACTGCATAGTTAACCAGTGTGTATAAAACCTTAACTCAGGACAGATATCCACTACAGTAAATGATAATCACAGAATCATTTTTCAAAGAAAACAATGTAATTCAGAGATCTTTTTTTTCCTGTCTTCTGCTAGTGACTGCTACTCTGGGAATGGCAGGCAAGCAGTCTTTCAAAGTCATTTATATGTCAGCTGTGAATTGAATGAGGCAAAACTGTGAAATGAATTGAAACTTATTTTGCAGCTGATCAGTCTTTCATTCATCATCATCCCCTCTGGGATAAAAAGCATGGAGTGAAATGGCAAAGGAAGGAGAAAATTAAAAAAAGTCTTAACAGAGAGTCTGCCATGGGTTGTGTCAGGTTTCAGCTCTCTCTTCTTTCTGTGGGTGGAAGCATTACTGGGACCACTCATAATCCAGCAATGCTGTAGGAACACAATTTTGGAAATGGGATGGTTGCAATTATTTTATATCTGAAGAAGATAATGTCCCTGCAGCTTAAAGTAAATGAAAATTAGGGTAAGGCTGACATTCTAAGAATGAATTAGAATGTTCTTTTGCATCGTATTTTAGTGTGCGGGACCTTGTGTTATATTCTTAGGCCTGAGATTACCTGATGTCATAAAACATGATGACACAAATATTGCTCATTTATGTCACTATAAAGTTAGGTTTATAGTAGTACAATCAGTACTACCATTTATGCTATCTAAGCTCAGCATTACTAATTGTATCACTATAAAGCTATTTTATAGTCATATAAACAGTACAGATAATGCTGTCAGGCATCAGTATAAATGTCGCAAATAAGCCTACAAACACTTCATTCAGATACTTTTTATGGTGCTAATATGCAAACGTTAGGGGCAAGCTCCCCATTGTAATCTGTGATACTGTGGCCAGCTATAAGCCAAGAATGAGACAAAGGAGTGTCCTTGCACTTTCCTCTGCCTGAAATATTTATTACCACATTTGCTTTTCATAAATGTCTGACTATTGCATCTTCAGCCGGGAATGTGCAGCAAGTACATCTTTAAGTGCAGGTCACACTTTGAGGATCTGCAAGAAGTTCAGTTTCTGGGTGAGGAGCTGGTGTAATTCTGTAGCTCCCCTTTTTCCTGGAAGACATAACAGAAGTCTAGATGGGAAAGTAATTTTTTTTCTACTAGAGTGTGAATTGTTATTTTTACTGCTTCCTGAGCATTGCAGAAAGGAAAAAATCAGAGCCTCTCTGAGAGAACTGATATTGTGTCCTTTTGCCAGATTCATTCCTCATTTATTGCCTCCAATAAGTTTCTTGGGTGGGAGAATACCTCAGACCTGTAATAGAAGAATAAAAGGAAAAATCTTGTCTCTCATACACTTCTACTGCTAATTTGCAACTCCTAGTCATAAAACTGAAACTACCCAAAGACCACGATAATTTTATGTATTCAGCAGCAAAGGCAGTGAGAGAATGCAGGAGTGCACAGATTATTTTATGGCTTAAGAGCTATTGAGCTCAAAAAAGGAAGATACAATTGCACACACAATGTGTTCTCATAAGCTTTTTTTTCTGTAAAACATCAAGATTAATGAGAATATAAGAAAACAAGCAAGCAAACAAAGGGGGAAGTCTGGTACAGATGTTGATCAACCTTGCAGGAAATCCGAAGTTCAGGTGCATTAAATTCTGGGACATACTGAGGAGAAACACCAAGTTTCTTCCCCAGGAATCAGAGACAAATATCTGCCTTTTGAGAGCCTTTCCTCAGTTTCTCCCAGAGGCTTAACAGTGCTGCAAGGGCACCCCAAGGGGAGCACTTCTCTCAATGCCGTGTTGCAGATGGGCATTGATTTCGTGCAGTGAGGACAGATTGGCACCTGTATGATGATACTCCATTGCTATTGGTTCTGACTGGCAGGAGAAAGAGCATGTTGAAGCAGGGAAAGAAGTGCTCTGAGCCTCCAAGACGGGTGAGGAGACTCAGCAGAGCTGTTTGTCTCTTGCCATGGACTGTGCTGAGAAGTTAGAATAGCAGCTTAGATGAGAAGCTTCATTTTTCATATGGCTAAAATTAGGGAGAACAATTTCTCCCTTGCATCTGAATGGTTCAAAAATTGCATGACTAGAACCCAGCAGGTAGTTGCAGCATTGGTCCTCCTTCAGCCCAACATTGTGGTGAACATCAGCGTGGGGATGAGGAGCTTTCCAGCACTCAGAGGACACTTGGATGGCAAGGAAAAAGCTATTCCTGCTCCAGCTTTTTCAAGTGACAATACAACCTCTCTCCACTTGGGTAATGTAATTGAATTCTCAAACTTTGCTTTAGAAGACTCAGAAATTCAAGCATTGCTGTAGGTTTTCCCATCTGTTGTTCTGTCCTGGGCTGCCAGGTCCTTTTTCAAATTCTCTTCTATGAAAGATTGTAAAGGACTTTTCAAATGGATGACTAAGAGGTACCACAGAGGAAAAAGAGATCTCTGCATTCAGTATCACTCCTGTTTGATATTTTTCTTAAAATGTGAGATCATAAAAAAAAAAGGTTTCCTAACTCTCTGCAGTATACTGGTTTTGAGTTCTGCTTTATACCAGAAATGATCTGTGGTGTTCAAATTAGAGAACTTAAAATGTTATGAAACATACGCTGCATAAAAGAGGAGCTCCTAGAGTCAAACTTGCAAATGATAAGGGCAGAAAGCTTATGAACTCCACACCCAAGATTCTGAAGCAGTGAAAGTCATTGTATTAACTTTATACTCCAATTTTCATCAAAAGGGGAAATGTTTGTTTCTGTACCATGACTAAATCACTTAAAGGAACCAGATGTCTGAGACGGCTATGGGAAACCTGGGGTCCAGATGGTGAGGGAAACCTGTCTGACGGTGTGAGTGTGGGGTGCAGGGAGTCAGGTGAGGCACCCATCATCTCAATGAAGCTACCTGCTGCAGAAGGACTTTGGTTCCAGCAGTAAAAGTATCTGGAGTGAGTGTGACTCCCAGAGTGGCCATCAGATGGTCTAACAGGAAAGTTTCCTTAACACCTTAAGACATCAAAATAATGCTTTGAAACCAAGAGTTGAAAGCCAGAATGAAACAAGCAGGTTTGATAGCATCAGGTGATTATAGGATATCAGAGAGCACAAGGGAATTTGAACACTGTGAATCCAGATTTATCTCTAACATATTTTTGAGTTGGATGTGTGTACCTACTCTGCACTAATGATTTGGAGATCATTAAAAGTCTTCCATTCTAGAAAATGGTTCTGATACTTGAGCTTTGGTGGAAACTGTCTTTGTATGACTTGTAAAGGGAACATGTAAGTTAGCAGAGTTAATTTCTTGGTTTTCCAAATATTTTGTGTTCTATTTGTTTGGTTTACATGAAGTATCTCTAGCTGCCGTAAACAAATCCTTGAAAATGTGATCTGAAGGTAGTTAGCGCAATTATATATGCTTGAGTATACCAAGAGCTTGAAGCACTAACTATGAGAATAGCTCCTTTCAATTTTAACTCTGACACCACTGATGTCATCGAAATGTCAACAATAACTGCTTATTTGTTCAGTGAAGCATGGAAAGGAGACAATAGAAGTAAGGATCACTGTGATCTACTCCAGGTGAAAAATCTCACTGGGATGCAGCATAAGAGCAGCTCTTAATGCACAATTGATACTGTTCCTGTCAGGAGAATGTAGAACTTAAATGCTTAGCAAGATGTGAGATCTACTGAAGAAAAGGCAAAACCAAAAGAGCACCCAGAGATATTTTCTTGCATCTTGAATTTTCAAGCAGTCTGTGCAGAACATCTTTGCTGAATTTCTTTGTGGACGTCCAATTTACTAGTGGAAAGATGAAGGTGAACATTATTTTGTAATTACTCTCCTTATCATCTGTCACTAATATCTCAATGTATGATTTCCAGAGATTGAGACATAAAAGATGGTACCAAGAAAGCAGATTGTCACTGAGGCAAATCAAATAGTTTCTCAGAACTTGATATTTTTCCTCATTCTTTGTCAGATTCTTTTGTGTGTCAGAGATGTGACACAGGATGGGGCTAATTCAGGTAGTAGACAGAACTAGCAGACACGAGTGTCTGCTAAGGTCATGCATCCATTTTGAGCAGAGTCTTCTGGGGAGACTGATCAGGAGCTGAGGTACCACAAGGCTGAGCAGTTGTGTAGAACTTGAGCTGACCTACTATGCCATTTGGTCTGTATTTGTGAAACATTTGGGTTTTGTATTAAAATAAGCAAGACTTTATTTTCTTCTTTGGCGAAGAGGGGGCATTTCAACTTCCAGACAAAAGATACTGAATGTCATCTCTTAAAGACAGACCCTCTTGATCATATTGTTTTTAATGTTGTATGCACTTCTCCTGAGAGAAACATTAAAAAAAAAGGGTGAATTACAAATCCCACAAACCAAAGCAACTTCTGCAAACAAGACCTTTTGTTTTCCCTCAGCTCTGCAGTATATTTTCCTCAAAGCAATGAACAAATCCCCAATCTCCAGCAAAGAAAGTGGAGCAGAAAATACTTTATCAGCTTGGCATTCCTTTCTCTGTCTCAATTGAATTATTTTCCAAATTGCCAGGAAGTACAAGGCAGGTGGCCTTGACCCCACGCTGTCACACTGGAAAGTCCGGTCTTTTCTCTTGCATGGTCAGCTCTAAGCTGACTGTTACCTTCCTACCTTGGGAATCAGCCATGGCACAGGCATTGGAGATGTTCAGCACAGCACATTTAATCCTTCATGCTGACTCAACTGCCTTGATTGCCTCCTGCTGTTCCATTAGTCTCCTCCTCTATGTAGCTATTGATTAGAGGGATACTTGACCCACTTTCCAGCACTCTCTTACTCTCTACATCTTCATTTTTCTCTTGTTCACTCACAGTCTCAGTTGTTTTACTCGGTCCTCGTTAGCAGTGTTGCTGGGGGATATTTTGCCAGTGCAGCTGCTCCCCAGAGCCAAGTATTGGGTTGTGTCTAATTACTCTTTTAATGCACTGTGGTGAATCGGTCGTCTTTCCCAGGCACTCTGTGCAATAAGAAATAATTCAGGACAGCAGCAGAGCTACTTCACAGAAAGTTGGAAATGTGAAGTCAGGAGTCTGAGTTTACTCAACAAAATTGAAGAAACAAACAGGGTCAGCTGCAGACACATGAGTTTGGAGCTCTGCAGCACATGGTCTAAAGACACATATTTTGTGTGTAGGATTGTGAAGTCTAGTTTAAAGGGGCTTCATATGGGATAGCTCCATCTCAGTTTTTCATTACAACTCTTTCATGTTAGGATTGGTATTCACATTAACCCTGCAACTGCTACACTTCAAGAGTGAAAGAATTAGGAAAATAAAAGGTGTAAAAAGACATCAAAACATAAAAGTAATGTTTAAGTTGGTGAATTATGTGGACAAATGAGCTTGTAATCTTTTCTTAAGAATAACAAGGTGCAGGGATACTGGGCAGCTTATATATGAGACCTGGAACCTGCTGCCATAAGGTGGGAAAGAACATGGGGTTTTAGGGGACAAGCAGGGATTTAAGGAGTTTTATTCAGAAGTTTTATTCAAGATTGTTCAGTGTGGCGTTGCAGATAATTTATTGTTTGATGAGAGAGAAAGTGAAATAAATATTTATTTTTTTTCCTTTTCTTTTTTTTTTCCCAAGGCCTGCATGAACTGTGAATGAAGCTCAGGGTGCCTCATTCTCAAAGTAAATTTGAAGGACCTTTAAATTCTTCTAAGTCTTTTTGTGCTAGCTGAGATGCATCTCAGTAGACTTTTCTGTCTACTAATGCTGGATATGAATGGCTGTGACCACTTTCTGTTTCTGTGATTATAGCATGTCTGTCACTTGGTGATTGCTTAAGTATAGTTCCACAATCTGTCCTGCCTAAGAAGGGATTGTATAAGTCTTGTTCATCAGAAAGCAGTCACCTTACATTTGAGGCATGACACTTCTAGAATGGTTGCCTTTTTCACTATCTAGTGAAAGATGTTTTGCCTTTATATCAGTGAGTACATGAGCATTTCAGTCCTTTCTGTGCCAAACTGAGTAAGGATAGCTGTGAAAATCTGCAGGAATTGTTATCAACTGGCTCACAAAATATGTGAATATGTAACATCTAATATATAAATAATGTAGAGAGTGTGACCCCAGTTTATTTTTAGACATACTCTTTTGCAGGAGTTTGGAACTGTAAAAAGATGTAAAATCAAAATTTCTACTACTGATCAGAAGAGCAAGGCCTGGGGAAGGGACCAGCACATACAACCTCAGAAACTGGTGTGAGACAATAATCCTGGGGGAAACTGTGGAATACATTCCAACCACAGCAAATGAAATGCTTTTGTTGATTAAAATTTTCTAAAAATATGCTGTTTCACTCTCCCTGTAGTATCTGAGCACCTTCCAAATTAAAGAAAGAATATAGCTAAACTTACAGGTTTCCAGTTGTCTAGCATTTCTCTTGATGAACTCTTCAGAATATTTCAGAAAAACACAGGGTTATTTTTTCCTGTTATTTGTACTGATTGAACTGGATAGATCTACCAAGAGTTAGTGCAATTCAAAATTACTGACTTAAACTGAGCCACTGGAGTACATGGACACTTTCATTATGTCAAAATACATCATCTTTGGCAATCTACTCTGTCTTTGACTGTCACTGCTGGCCTCTGATGGAATCAAAACCAAAGTACCCATCTGAATGTGTCTTTGCTCTGATCCAGGGCAGTTCAGTTAGGCTTATGCAAGAAGCATAGAGTAAGAATGTAAAAAAAAAAGGCAATCACTGAAGCAGACAACCTAGGGAGACTGTATTCTCTTCCAAAAGACTTCCAGTGACATGCATCATTCAGGAATCATGAAGGTGTGGTTCCATCTGCCCGAGGAAAGATGAGTTAATTTTTGGAAGTTCCTTCAAGCCCTTCAAAGAACAAAAAAACATACTTACAGCTTGACAGAAATGCCCATTTGGGGGTGAGGGGGCGTGGATTTTCAGATATAGCGTCATCTAAATCTACCATTAAGCTGTCTACTTGCATTACCTCCAAATCATGCTGATGGTAACTTGTTTAATTGAAGAAATGGTTTCTGCTGAGCAGAAAAACTCTCCTAGGAAATGATTGTCTAGCTTAAACCATAATTTATATAGCAGCAAGATTTTGTGTATCTTGATGAACTCTGGAGCTTCTGGCCGGGGCACGAGACTGTGGCAGCAGAGTGGAGTCTGAAAGACATGCTGAGCCCTGGATCCTGGGAAGGAGGTTTATAGCCCTCTGAGTGAAAGTGGAGGAAGCAAGAGCACATGTGCATGTCCACAAGGAGAAAGGCTTAAGTAGAGCTGCATCAGCTGCACTCAGCCTGCACAATGAAGTCAATGGCTCAGTGATGCTCTTCTGACGTCAGAGTCACTGGTTGAAACACAGCCAACCAGTCAACGAGAGCTAAAGATTAGTACAGGGGATACAATCATTCGAGCACCACTTAGCACAAATGAGAACCAATTATTCTTTCAGTACATCTGCAGAATACATATGAAAAATTAAATCCTTGCCTTGCAGAAATCAGTGAGAGCTATACTTCTGAGCTATACCAAATTTCAGCTTAAAAATACAAATCTTTATCTCTGTTTTGTAGATGACTAATAAATACATGCCAGAGGGTAGGCATGAATATTGGATTCTCTCCTAGAGATGGCTAGATTTCTCTGAACTTTACATGAAATTTAGGACTCTTAAATAGTTTTGTTCATTTGCCTATAAAGACAGTTCTTTATTGCAACTTGATTGTATTTTCTTTTGAAACTTATTACAAACCCACAGGTGAGATTGGAGGCTTATATATTCAGGTATCAAGTACATAGCTTCAATTCTTTTTTTACTTTTTCCCTCAGACATGGAGGTAAGATGCTGATAAGGGGGAAAGAAAAGTACTTGTTCAAGTTGTGATATGCTGATTTTCAACTTGAAAGTAGGAAATAATCAGACTTGCAGTGAGAGGGGAATAAATGATATATGAAAAAGAGAGGGAGATGCACTAGGGAAAGTGCCCTCTGTGATTTCAACACGATCAGTTGTTAACTTTAATAGGCTATTGGACTACCTCTTGCACAGATTAATATTTTCTAGTGCAAATTGGAAGGACCTTTTATGGAATTTTGCAAATGGTGGTTGTTTTATTGCCTTTTTCCTTGTCAATTCAAAGATTAATTCTATGATTGTTTCTGAGGCACCCGATTTCTAACCTTTTGATCATGACTCATCTGCTCACTCTATCCATCTCTTGATACAGAGGTCAGCTTCTTCACCTCTTCTTCCTCTCCTGTCCCTTCTAAGTAGTCTGTAGCCATCAATAGCTGCACTCCAGTAACTGGAGTGTTCACTATCTTCAGGCTGCAGATAACCTACAGGCAGGAGGAAGGATCTACCCAAAAGCTGCCTGCAGCCTTAGGAAATCAGTTGGTCCAGCTGGCCTGGTCTCCAGGAGCATTTTATACCCTTTTATGTGCCAACTTGCACCAAAGTGAATCTCATTCTTCACATCTCACTCATCTCTGGAATGCATTAATTATGCAAGCATCCAGACAGTTCCTCCTGTGATTCGAACCTGGTGATCTTTTCTTAGGACACCCTGCATTGACCATCAGAGACAGCAAGAGGTGGGAAGGGTGTTGGGGGGAAGGACCCAGTGAAGACCTAAAGACTATCTTTCCATGCCTGTCACAGTAAATAACCGATCTGAGACCTGGATGGTTGCATGTTTTGGAGGGGCTGTGCTTATGTTGTCACATCGTTTCTGGTGAGTACTGAGGACATACTTACCTGCTGAGTGGACACCATAGCTGAGTGTCTTCCCAAAGGGGCGTGACCACCAACTGAGCTCACCTCCAGAGCTGGTGGGTGAGCAAGCATTTTATAGGGAACCAGCAAGTTCTCTAGCTGCTGTACATTCTAGTAATTATATTTATACAAGGAAATTGTAACTCAATTAGACATGCCAGATATTTGTATTATATGGATGGTTCTGACGCAGGCTTTCATTGTTCTTAGACAGCAGCTATCAGTCTTGTTGTGTCTCCATAATTTGTCACGGACGGCCTTTTCCTGCCCATTCTGTGGGTACACATTCGTAAATAATTTTCAAGTTACTGAGAATATAGGCCCTTAAAAAGGCAGTATATATTTGATCATGAGAACAGGGGAACGTAATGAGTGAGTCTGTGTGCAAAAAAGGCATCATTTCCCAAGGACCACTGTAACATGGACAGTATTGGGAGGAATGAGTTAAAAAGTAGAAGACTGGTGAGAACGATTGTAAATCATTCAGGTGACCTTGCAGCTGGGAATAATTCATGATAAACCTATGGGAACAGCAGACCAGTGATCCTCTAGTGTGGACTAAGTTAACAGTGCCTGTATCTGTGCTTTTTTGTGTCTACCCAGGTATTGCTTTGGGGATACCCCACTTAGCGAAGTAATGGAAACAAATTTACTCTTTGCATTATAGCAACAAGTCTGTGGTTGTTCTGGCTGCCTGTCTGCACCGACTCACACAGCCAGAGAGACTATTCAGGAGTGAACATTTTTCACAAAATGGACAACATACCCATTCCACTGTGTTGTATATACCTGGTTTCTCAAATACTAACTGCCTACTGCAACACACGTAGTGTGTGAGACAAATAAATCAATAGAAATGTTCTTCAGGTCTGGAAATATAGATTTCACTGGTGAAATACAAGGCATTTCCTGGTCTGCTCAAGACAAGCAGGGCAGCTTGTGTAAGATTATCTGAATTTTGCCCTTGCTATATTTAAAGCAATGCAGCAGCAACATGAGATGGTAAACTTCAGAAAGGTGTTACTGCCTTTCACATCCTGGAACTGGAATCATTCCTTTCTGTGCCAAATCCCCAAGGTCAGAAGATTTGATGACTGCTGAGAAGAGTTTTCTCAAACTCCAGTAGCATCAGTCATTGTGCTGCTCTACTTTCCTATTTCTGTGTTTCATTGATTTCCATTGATTTGAGTTACAGCCATACAAAACTGGGCTAAAGCAGGAGGAAACAAAAGCTGCTTGCAAGGATACTTTCCTAATTACAGAAAATATTTTTGCCTGTTTTTAAGATAAACTTTCTGCTTTTTTTTTTCAAATCTTCTATCCAAGTTATGTTGCGTCCTCACCTTTTACAGCATTTTAACTTTTTTATGCTATTTATTTTTTCTTCTGCAAGCTTATGGGAGAGACCTTACTGCTCTCTACAACTACCTGAAAAGAGGTTGTAGCGAGGTGGGTGTCAGTCTTTTTTCCCAGGTAATAGTGATAGAATGAGGGGAAAAGGCCTCAAGTTGTGTCAGGGGAGGTTTAGATTAGACAATAGTAAACATTTCTTCACTGAAAAGGCTGTCAAGCACTGGAACAGGCCCCCATGGAAGAGGTCGAGTCACCAGCCCTGGAGGTATTTACAAGACTTAGACATGACGCTTGGTGACATAGTTTGCAGTGGACTTAGCAGTGTTCAGTTTGCAGTTTGACTTGATGATCTTAAGGGTCTTTTCCAACCTAAATGGTTCTATGCTTCTATGATAGTTGTATAAAAGTGATTATTTGGAGCTTTAGAGCAGCTATCCTTCCACTTACTCCTGGACAAACCAGGAAATGGGTAGTGCTACCATTTCCATAGTTACCAGCATATTTCAGTCTGACTCCTTTGCAAGCATCTCCTAGTTCAGTAGATATGTCAATGACATCTGAGATAGGAAGCCCTTTGCTGACGAGGTCATTAAAATTTCAGTGTATTTTTTAAGAAACAATAGAGGAGTATTTAGAGCAGCTTTCTGAGGTTGAATGCTCAGCAGGGTTAAGAATGGAACTGCATCCTTCTATATTTTTGAGATCAAGCCGTTTTCCTTGAATTAATCTATTCAATTAGCTTATGAGATTTTGATTTCTTTCTTCTGCACTTTCTTTTAATAACAGTTTAGCATAGGACTATTCAAACAGTAACTGGCATCCTGTCTGCCCCCATCAAACAAATCTGTAGTGATTTATCCCATGAATACTACAGAATAAAGTATAAGATTGCGCATGAGATTTTTTTTTAGAGCATTAACATAACTGTGTTTTTCATTTGGATTTTGCTTCCTCTGGCTTTACAATACACTGTCGTGCTAACAAAGCTTAGCCACATGTGAGAAAATAGCTTTATCTTCTTCATATACCAATCTCTTACAAATGTTCCTGCAAAAGAATGGCTTTTGGAACACCTGAATCAACAGATTTCAGCTCTGTCCGATTTCAATGCAAAGTGATTTTGAATTTAAATTCCTTTCACTTCAAACAGCCTTTCTGTGTACCCTTGGACAGACTCAAGCACTATGGAAACAGAGTCCCCAAAGATCATTAAAACCTGAAAAAAAGTATTACAGACATAATTTTGTCCATGAGCCCACCTTGCTCAGAAGTCAGGCTGCTAGGATCTGGTGGGTTATAGGACTTTACACAATGTAGAAAATCCAATGCATGGCCTCAAATCATGACAATGTGGCAATTTTTGCAGTCATACATTGGATCTCCATTCAGGATTGGGGACCCATTCTTGCCTTGGTCCAGAGAGAGAATGAGTTACAGATGAATGGTTATTCTGAAGAAGAGAACCTGTCTGAAGGATTCCAGCATGGGAAGGATGGAAATTTTTCATTCCAGTTTAATCAGCAGTTTAGTCTGCCCTCCTTCTACCATGTTGTGCTGAATGAGACCTTTCTGTGTCTTCCAAGCTATGTGAAATTAGTGGATAACATGACACCCTAGGAGTGAGCTTGTGAAGCAGGGGGCTGCAGTCCAACACATCTTTTGGCTTACTTTTTTTCTCATTTATTTGTCCTTTTCATCCCCTAAGGGAAAGATCTCCCATATTTGAAATTCTCAGAAGCTGGGAAAAACAGCTCTACTGAAAAATGCTACCCTCTGTAAGCAAACATAACACTTTAGAGTATTGTAGGTTAATTTGACATGGCCACACTGCTCATGAGGGTGTAAACGGCACTAAGCAGGTCAGACTCAGTGTTTTGGTGAAATAAGCATGGAAGATCCAATTTTTCATATCCTGAAAACCCTAGCTTTCTTTTTGGAAGTAGAGGGGTTAGTATTTACTGAGAAATAATGGAAACAGAGCCTGTGTGAAAGTCTGGTTGAGAGAAGGGAAAGCGCTGAGCTCAGTGGATGAGCTCATACTTTCCTTTGACACCAGTTTCAGCAGAATGGAGATTTCATGCCTTGGAGATGGAAGGTCATGTTTTCTGTGCCACATCCTGTGGCAGAATCAGCTCAATCTAAATGGCTTCATGGAAAGTTTCGTATCAAAACTATGCAGTGACTGTCAACATTACAAAGGAATTTTCATCTAAGAATATGTAAGTCAATGACGGCCCAAAATTAAAATGGATTTTAATCAAAACTCTGTGTGAAGGTGTGTACATACACTAGATTGGGGAGCAATGACATGTATATTCCTAAACCATCGCAGCAGAATTACAGGAACCAATACTACTATAATTCAGTCGCAATCTTGTATATTATGGAGACAAAGAAGGAATAAAAGCATTCTTTGATTCAGTAACTGTAGGTTATACATAATGGAGGCATTGTAGTGAAATGTTTACTCCTCAGCCTTCTCCTACTATTTACTTCTGCTGACTCAAATTTCCCTGTTCACCCGTCACTGTTATTCCCCTTTCCTGACTCTGTGTGGAACATCTGAGGTGGTAGCTGTACTTCAGAAAATATGAGTATGTTAGTGATTCCATACCCACATGGCAGCTGTGTTCTCTTCTCATCATCTACTGTAACAGGTAGTTTTTGAAGTATTTAAAAAGCAAATTACAAAAGTTACTTCCTTTTGAAATTGTCTCGGTATCTGGAAAACTAGAAAAGATGTGTGAGAAATTTCTAAAATACCGTCTTGAAGAAAGGGACCAGGCACTTTATCTGACCCTTTTTAATGAACCAGAAAAAAATAAATTGCAAATGCATGTATTTAGAGCTAACTGAAGGATTTGAGCTTTAAAAATGTAGTTAGAGAATGAGAAACTATAGAACCAATAACATCAGGATAAGATATTTTGTGATAGTTTAATACATTCACAAAAACTGCAGATAGGGTACAAAAATAACAAGTAGACTTGAATACTCTTAAGAGCTTAAATCACCTATAAGTAACCTGGAGACAGAAGACAACATCACCTTACAGGCAAGGTACTTCATTAATTTTTTAGAGGACTTTTCCCATCTGTCTTCATGGCAGTCAGCACTAACCTTTTTAAGAGACATGGTGCTTCACCAAATATCTCCCTGCACTGATCAAAAATTATATTTCCTCTGTTCTTTGCTTCTCCTCAAACATTTCTACAGGGCCATATTGGCCAGCTCCTGAACAGCTTCATGGAAAATTTGCATCAGAAAACTCCATATTGTCACAAAAGCTGCTAGCAAGCTGCTCTGTATGCTTCTGAAGATAATTGCCAAAAAGATGCAAGAAAAGCCTATGGCTTGTGGAACTGGATGAACCCCAGTGCTGTGCTGTAGCCAAAATGTGAAAATTATCATTTACTGCAACGGGAGTTAGTATATGGTCTTCTATTTTTAGAGACTCTTTTTATAAATTTTATTAATAGTGTTATTAATTTAATTTAATTATTAGTGGTATTAACGTTACAACTTGGATGGCTTCAGCACCACTTGTGCTTGGTATTGTGCAAAATTATTTTGAATAATAACATCTTTTCCAACCAATCTACAAGATGAGGCTCAGTAGACTTATTTCACATTTTACCAAAGTTTCCTTCGCTCTGTCCACATTTATGAAGTCATTTATCTATTGTGCCTCTCTTCACTCATTTTTTTTCTCATTTCTGAAGCTGCGTGTTCTTTGTGGTGAAAAAGTCTTATGCTGCTTTCCCTACGGGAAAGGGTCATATTTCCAACAGCTAAATTTTAGGGGTTTTGTTCTGGTAAAAATAGGACTGGAAGATACTTCAGAGGTTGTCTGCTACTCAAATATCCCAGTGTCATCCCTCATAGGATCTTTTTTGTCATAGCAGATGGAGACAAATGCAGTTCCAGAGAGGAATGCTTCTTGCTGTCAGAGGGAGGCCATTACTTGTATCTAATCCCCACAGTTGTGCATTCCTCGTTAAACTAATTACCTCTCTCTGTTGAAAATGATCAATTCCTCTGTTTTTTCTCTTGTCTGAGTTTAGCAGCAGAGCACTGCAATTGCCTTCTGCTGTATTTAGCTTTGTGCTTCCAACTCAAGATGTAAAAGCCCTCCTTAAGGTCTATTTACCACAGTGTTCTTATAACACACAGAGAGAAATTGAAAGGGAGTTTGTAAGAGTGATTTTGTCTAATTTGAATCACCATCATTACAACTAATAACTTGGAAAGTTGTTCAGCTTTTTTGTCCTTAAAGAATAGTGTTCAATAGTTTTGTATCTTGAGAGGCTTTGCTGTCAAACGCAAGTTCATCAGTAAGATTGGAGCACTGTGGAGATCAAAGAACAATGAATGTTAATGGATGGCTCTCTCTGTGAAAAATATAATTAGTTTCCATTGTCTCAGACTCAAGGGACTAGTCTACACAAAGTCTACCAGCAGAAGCTTTTCAATTGGAGTTGCATCCCTAGACTGGCAGATACAGAAGCTGGATTTGGATCACGTGGGAACTAACCAGGCTTCACTGAGGCAGGTACAGCGTTACTGGTGGAGAGCAGATGGGCCACTGGCCCAAAGAATTTGGATGGCTCTTGAGCGTACCTGCTCACTTTGCCTCTCAAGACAGTTGCCAGATGTGACACTACCTCTTGAGTCAAGAGGTTTTATTGCAGCAAGGTAATAATCATCACCTTGCACTACATTTTAGCCCCAGAGAGATAACCTTCCATATCCTTAAGGCTGGAAAGAAAATAAGAAACTCTGAGTCACCCATAGAGGTGAAGCTGATGAGAATAACTTGCAGCATGGGTCTTCATGAATCCCAAACAGCTTGCATTGATACCTTGCTGAATGTTTCCACTAATATTTCCCCATATTAGGCCTTTTTTTTTTTTTTTTTGCATTCTAAATCTCAGCTTAAAGTTTTCTTCATGGTGTAAGAGAAGCATTAAGAAATTCATACAAAGAAGTAGTGGAGGGAGGCTAGAATAATCCCACCATGGTTTTTTTCATTTCTAAGACTGAAATACAAAGAGCTGCTTTATACATCTTCATCCCTACTTACTTACAGCCCAAATCTACAGCAATTTTAACATTTGCCACTTGCAGCTGGCTAAAGTCCAGGAAAAAGTCTGATGACTTCTTGAAATAAATGCATACAGGTATGATAGGCAGGTCCAAAACTAGATACATCAGACCTGCTATGCAGGGAGACCAGGCACATGGCTGCAGTGCAGATCCCTTGCTAGTGTGGGACTAGTATTTGTAGAACATTGTGGCTTATAAGACAAGCCTGGTACACCCTTAAATCTCTTCAGAGAGACCTATCATGTTTATAAAGACTAATTTGTTTCCCCCCTCACATCCAATAAAGGATGAAAATTCTCCTTAACCCTTCTTTTGTTGCTGATATGTTTGTCAAAACATCTTTTTTATCTTTTACAGCAGTAGCCAGATTAAGTTCTAGTTAGGCTTTGGCTCTTCTAATTTTCTTCCTGTATAACCTCAAGATGTCCTTGTAGTCCTCTCAAGTTGTCTGTCCCTTCTTCCAAAGGTGATACTCTCTTTTTAAATCCTGAGTCCCAGTCAAAGCCCTCTGTTTGGCTAGGACAGTCTTCTTCCCTGTCTGCTCATCTTTCAACACATGGGGACAGCCTGTTCATGTACTGTTAAGATTTCCTTTTTAAAGGAAAATCCCTTTAAAGGAAAATCCACCCCTTGTGCAAGAGAAAACTTTCAGCTGGCAACCACTTTTATGGGTGCTTATCCCTGTGCTGACTGACCAGAGGTTCTTTTCCCATCACACTGGTCAGGGGGAAAGCATCTTACTCTGCATGAGCATCACTGTATGAACTGGGAAAAACAGTCATGGAATTCAGCTGCACCTCACCATCCTTGAGCAAAGGCAGAGGCAATCTCAATATGGCTATTTCTGAACACAGGGATGAAAGCAAAGGATGATGCCAATGAAATATTTTGTGATCTGAAAACAAGAAATCAAGAATACACAATCTTTCATGTGTATGGCTCTGTCGTATTCCCCATAACCTGGGGAAAAACGAATTTGAAAGCCAGATCAAAGGTACGCACTAATTGTTTTAGAGGATAGCTGAATTCAAGTCAGTAAGCCCCAAACAGCGGGGCCGTTTTCCTTTCTTTACACCTTTTGCCTTACATCCATACAAATTGAGGTCAGGGAGGAAGATAAAGGAATGAAAGAGGGAAAACTTGTTTACATACCAGACCTTTATGTAAAGTTGTTTTGTTTCTTTCTGTCCTTTTCAGATTTTTGTGAAGTTAAACTATTCCTTATTGCCATTGATATTTTGTCCTTCGGAGAGGAGCATCTTTATTAGCCATAATTATATCTGGATATCCTGCAATTCTGCGGGGACTGGAGGAGCAAAGGAACAGAAGGTGGGTGCAAGAAAGAGAGGGGAATTCTCTCCTAAGCAAAACATAAATCTCAGGCCAGATCTCCTTGGTTTTGAAAAGACATAAAAGTCTCATTATTAAAACAGGGGAGTGAGCACAGCTGCTCCTGTCAGCACAAAAGCCATCAGGTTAAAAAGGCTCTACATGTGTGCAGAGCATCTCATCAAAGCTAATCCCAGCTAGTATCTGTTTTGTTTGTCCTGGAGAAGAGTTGCAGCTCCACAAATAGACTAATTTGGGAATTTGGGAAGCTGCCAATTTGGGTACAGTTGGAGATTCAGGAAACCTGCCAGCCTTTCGTGCCCACCTCTGTATAAGCAGAGAGGAAACCTTAAAGAATTGTTTTCCTCTTCCTGTGCCTCAGTATCCCCATTTAAAAATAATAACATCAGCTTTCCTGATAGCAGTTGAGATGAATAAGGAGCTGAATATCATTACACTTACTGGCTATTACAGCAGGACTTCACATAGAGGCAAACAGACCCAAAGCCCCATCAGTAAACTTGCAATACTGCAATCACATGCTTAACATGTGTTTTAAAATTCCAGCTCTCCTGAGTTCAAATAGTGAAGAATATTTGAAATTTTTCAGAGGAAACCCTCTAAAAGCAAAGTACCTAATAATAAAGAGAAACAAAGACAGAGAGTATTATTTTTGTCAACAACGACATTTACATTCAAGTATTTTATGCATGCAAATATATGCATGCATGCCTATGTTTTTTAGATTTGTCTAAAATGCAGATAGCTAGAAAAGCAGTTGCTTATTACAGTTTCTCATATACACTTTCAAGGGTGAGTTACAGTGACAACATTTCTCCCAGATGGTAATTAATATTCTTTTTCCGTTTTGTTGTTTTTTTAATGCATAACTTATGACCAGGTTATAAATATCTGACTATCTATTATGCTGAAAGAACTTCTTCCCTATTGAATGTCTGTGTTTAATATTCATTTCCTCTATCAGTTAGATGTCAATATTGGATTCTGTGATAAAATTTATGGCTTACAACATTTGCTTTTAGCTGTCTGAGAAAATACTGTTTTACATGAACCTCTTTTTCTAGCCTAACTTTTTTTGTCTATTCAGTTTCATGTTTCTCATTAAGTTATATTTCAAAATTACTAAAAATGTGTATCTGTTGCAAATAGCAAATATGAACAAATATATTTCCTAATCATTGTATAACTGGGATTAAAAATATAGGCGAAAGGAAACCCTTTGGGGGCTTTGGCTTTTTATATTATGAAATCTGTATTGCCATCAAGTGAAAAAGCTTGGGTAGCAGAGTGAGTTGCAAATACAAAGATTAAAAAAGTAAAGATAAAATTCTGCCATTACTAGTGCATTATTTTTGTCGGAGGCCTTTTTATATTAAATGTGATACAGACTTTTCATCCAGAAATAACTTCTGTTGGATTACTATGCTAAAGAATGGCTGCTCTATCCCACCAACCTACCTAATTACCTGTGCTGGAGATATTGATGAGAGTTTGGTCGCTTAGTCTCAGTGTCATACCCATTGCTGTCTCTGGAGTTAATTCTAAGGGGAGCGCTCTTCATTTTTGTTATCAGTAATGAGAACTAGAAGAGAAGGCTCTGCATTTACTTAATGAGAATGTCATGGTTTGTGCAGAGCTGGAGAAGTGAATTTGAAGGGCTGATCTTTATAATGAACCAGAACATTATCAAATCACATCAGCCATGATATGGAATTGGGTTTAACAGCTCTGTGTCTTACATGAGGTCAAATAACTGTGTGCATGTGAATTTTGCATGTTTAAAATTATAATCATTTGTCTCTCACAGAAAAATTGATTCATGATATACTTTTACACATGCTATTGATCAAGCAAAATATGTGGTGGTAGTAGGACTAGGGCAAATGCTGGTCAGTGGGAATGAGAAAAAGAAAAAATTACCATCAACACAGGCTTTATGCTTTCACTAGGAAATAACTCTTAGAGATAAAATAGAGCAGGAACTGATATGGATTTGTAACTGGTAAGTACTAAAGTAAGACAGATCATAGCACAGTTCAAGAACTACCGAAGGTACTTCCCAAAGGCAAGTGACAGGTTCTCTTCCAAGACAACTAAACACTCCATCTTTCTGGTGCTCTCCAGGAACTTTGCTCCTTAGTATGGTCTAATCCATGTGGAAGAATGAATTAGCATATCCAACCAATATTTTCTGTGTCGTCTTCTCAGGAATTAAGTGTGATTCTTTCAGCTCACTTGAGATGCAGAGACTACTTAAGTCTACTCAAAACAGCCAACAGAGGTCTTAACTAGGCTTGATCCAGCCTCTGCTGAAATTGGTGGCTTCTCTTAAAGACAATAGTAATCTGCTGCTTATTTGCTACTACACACAAAAGAAAAAAAAATCTGTAGTAGAATATAATATTGTTCCTCACTTTAAGTACTTTGTCAGTCCTGTACCTGGACAGATGCAGAGCATCTACAATCCTCTTGCTGCTTCAGTCCTTATTTTTTGTTTCACAGTTCACACAGAGCCCAAGGAAATTACTGAAATCACCCCCACTGATTCAGCTAATACTGACACTGCTGGAACACTGATATAGACAATGCTCAGGCAGTGTAGACTGGGTTTTGCTGCACCACACATCCCTCTTGAGCATTCCAGCTTCCTTTCTGGCTCATTTAACCAAGTGAAAGCAGCTGAACTGATCAGCCCAGGTCTCCCAGGGAAGTTGGAACTTGGAGAAGAAAGCCTTGTACGGATTTCCAGCACAGAAACAACCATCAACTGCTAACAAAACAGGAGGATGTCGCCAGCAATTCAGAGAGCCTGTGAGTCTATGAGCAGTCTGATTGCGTGTAATTGGCATTCAGGTGAAACCTTGGGTGACTTTCATCTTCTCAGTGCTGCCCTGACTTATGTAGACTCAGATTTAGTCAGATACAGTGGCACACAATTTCTGACAGTGCAGCTAGACTTTCAGCAGCAGGGATTATTCAGGGAAAAAAAGAAAAAAAAAAGATTGGTTGTGCAATATATTTAAATTCAATGAGTTGGTGATGGTTTATCCAAGTTATAAAAATAGTAGCAACTACTACTTATAGAGGCATCTTATCTCAAATTCAACCCATATACTTTACATACAGCACAGATTATTATTGCTCCAAACTCTCCTGAAAATACAGCTTTTTATGTGGGCCTGATATTTTACCATGGGTTACAAAAAAGTAACCTGTTAAAATGGATAGAGCAACTCCTATTAATTCTCCTTTTCATTCCTGATTAAACAGATTGTCCAGAGCCAAAGATGTGGGTGGCTATTTTCACTCTACTTTTTTATTGTCCACATCTCATCTTTCTTTAAGATTAGGATTTGAAATACAAGTGCCTAACAGTAACATATTGCCCTGTTTGGACATATTGTCCAAAGTCTTGTCATGTGTCAGAGGAATAAAAGCATAATCACATTTTCTGGGTACTCAGATCCAAGACACCAATGTCTAGGCAAGCTTGTTATTGTGGGGGCTGGATGGCTCACTGCTGTGGTGTTTAATCTGTGCAATTTTTATCTAGTGTCACAAATCCATATAGGCCTTCATATATTTCACCACAAAAATCCCCAGGAATTTTGTGATCAACCTCAGGAGAAAGGTCTTGGCTTTACTGCCATGTCCACAAGAGCAGAACTATGTGCTAGGACAATGTCTTATGTGGGCCTTGATCCAGGCTAAGTAAAGACCAGACTTTTAAAATAGAATGGAATTGAATAGACCAGGACAGGACAGGACAGAACAGAACAGAAAAGAACAGAACAGAATAGGATAGACCACAATAGTTGGAAGGGACCTACAACAATGTTCTAGTCCAACTGCCTGACCATTAATTTTATCCACTTCAGAGACTATTTGAAGAAACCCTGACTATGTTCTCAAAAGGCTCCCGTCATTGCTGTACTGAGGGAAGAGTTTATGCTTTAAACCAGATTTTTCTGTCCCTTCCCAAACTCTGAGTAGTACCAAAGGCTCTAACTCAGGTTCCATTGACAGTCCTATCTACTCTTTGAAGCTTGAACTCACTGTGACCCTGTACCAGAGGCTCACCTGTCTCATTGCACAGTAAGATGCTTCTGCTCCACAACTGGACTTTAGAGAGATTTCTATGAGCTCCAGGAACAAAGGGTGGAGTTAGACTGAGATATCAAGGCTGGGTTAGTGGTACCCCCTGACAAACTTGAGCCCAAAGCAAAAACAATCACAATCTGAGAACTAATTACAGACCTGTATGGAACGAGCTTGTTGTCTCACTCCAAGGTGTCTCAGAATCACCCACTACCTCTGTCTTTCTGCATTGCCTGTTCCTGTCTGGGCATTGCTCAAGGGCTGAATTGGTGAAATGGTCATCAAAACTCCATGTACTCCCCATCAGATCTCCCTTCCCTTTGGAAGAGCTGAAGCAATCACCACTCCATTTTGGTTCCATAAATATAAACTCTTATGGGAATATGGAGGAGGCATCATTGCTGGCAGAGATGTCACAATCTCAGCATTCAGGTTCCTCCGTCCCTCTCAGCTTTTCCTTTCTTCCACGTGCAAAGCTTCAAGAGCCCTGGATTTTAAGTAGGAACAGCTCTGAATCTTGATCCCCACTGCTTTGCTGGCGTTGAGAACCCATCCTTGCTTTCTTCCATATAGGTCAGAAATCTCTGGTTCTTGTCTTCAGTGTGTCAAGAGACAGCATGGGCAAGTCTCTCTGCTTCTCTGCATCTGAATATGACTCATGGTGCCTTTCAGACTACCAATCTGTATGTGTTTGCTCCTTTTTAGGGCAGAGAGGAGAACATCCACATACACAGATGGCTTGTCAAATCTGAGCAGCTGTTTCAGCCTGCTCAGAGGTGACCAACACTAGCAAGGCCTGTGAGGAGATGGGATCTGAGCAGAGAAGGCCGTGATAAATGAGATTTAATTGAGAATTTTTCCTCTGCACCTCAAAAAATATCCCTGTACGTATCCCATGGGTCTTGTTTCTGTGTGTGCGTTGGTACAGAGCTGAGTGCTGATATAGAGTAGCAGTGTGAATAAAACCTCATCCCTCCATGGTTTTTAAATCCTGCTAGGCTGCCTGCATGATTTGATGCCATATGCATATGAGCAGGCTGGGTATTCAGTCCTGGCACTGAGTTCTTAGCTGAGCTCTTGCAGAGGCATTTGACATATTTGTTGCTGTGAAATACTTAGCCTGTTTCCTGCAGAAATACGTTTCTGCCACAGTTAAATACAGTGGCAGTGATAATAGTGAGATATGATTGAAGACTCTGCAGGAAAAGCCAGGTGGTTTTTGTCCAGCTGCAAAATACGTACATGATGGAGATGCCTTCAATGCTGGGAACAAGAGCGAATTTTACCGTATAGGAAGCAGATTTGGCTCCACCTGCTGGTTTCAGGCTGGTCTCAGGACAAGCTGCTGTTTTCTCAGGAAAATTCTGAAACACTCAACGTTAAATAAAAATGTGAACAGATAAAAATTCTGTTCTTTGGGGTGAGAGAGTAAACTTTCTGGACTAAAAATAAAATAAAAAAATTAAAATTAATAATAATTAAAAAAAAATAAATAAAAGCAAGGTAAGTGCCTTTTTGTATAGACAAAGCTAAATTAAATTCTTCCAGAGGTATTACTAACTTCAGGGATTTATGGAAGGAATGCAAGGCAAAAATTTCTCAGAATGAATGTCTGTTTCAAATGGCCTGTTTATCTGTAGTCAAGCTTCCTATTAAAGATTCAGTGGCATTCTAGTTTTGGGGCGGATAAGTTAAATATATCCATTTTCAATCATGTTGTAAAGTCAACTGCTCTCTGAAAGCTTATTACAATTTGTAGGGCTTGTGGAAATCATGATTACAGTGATTGCTACCCAAATGCCTTTCAAATTACTAAAAAAGCAGTGTGGTAGGTTTCTTGTACTGTAACCATCTGTTCAACACTGAGATGTTCAATGCTGACAGATGAGTCTGAGTTCTACTTCTGTTTGGGTTTTGCTTTTTTTTTTATAATAACTTTAAAGATCTGTGTAAATTCCAGTGGCGTGTTCTCCATCTTTTTCTTTTCTTTTTTCCCCAGCTTCTCTGGGACAAAGGAGGGTGTGCAAAGAAGAAACATCTTTCATATAAAGAAGACTAGTTTCAGGATTGTGGATTCACTTCCTTAGTCACAGATTGCCTGTGGGATTTTATGGAGGAATTAGGAACTGTCATATCTACTGCTAGTAGTGACCCATGTTTGCTTTAGAAGGAAGTTGCTGGGAAGCATTGCCTACAGTTGTTTATATCTAAACTCATTTTTAACACAGATACCAGTATTAGTGAATGCTACAAGAAGCATGGTAGGGTTGACAGTAGCAACAGCATATGTCTATTCTCCTTTGCATAATGATAAAGTGACTTTGGGCAGTAATTGAAGAAAAAGAGCACCAGTTTTTCAGAAATGGACATTTCTCTGTTGGTAAGTCTGGATATGAACTTGCTGTCGTTATGTGAAGGGCAAGCTTTGTCCTTCTAAAAGCTTTCTCCTTACACTTTTGCTTTTAGACCTTCTTTCAAATAAGGGCTGCCAAGTCATTCCAGCATAGTTCCTCAACATGACACCTAACAACATCTTCATGCCATTTATATTTTATTTGGATTAATTTAATTGAGTGCAATCTTTGTAAATTTATGACACAGTAAAGTACTCAGCCTTGTTTATTTTAAAGGCCTGTGGTAGGAACTGTCAGTGGTAGTTGGATCATTTTATTCTTAACTTTGATAGTCTGTCTTGGAAAGAAAGAGTTTTAACAAGTAGCTATAAGGCCTCTCACTCTCTTAGGTGTGAAATGTCTTATGTCCCCAGAATTCCCTCTTGCCTCCTTGTCAATGTCTGATGTGTATCCTGGAGGAGAGAGTGTCTTTGAATTTAATGGCTATTATGGGCTTTGTTTCCTTGGATATGTCTGACTGCTTTTTGAATCCAAACGCTTCTGCAACACCCTTTGGCAAGCTGTGCTTCACAGCTTCACTCAGGCCACAGAACCACAGATTCAGAATGGTTTGGGTTGAAAAGGACCTTAAAGATCATCTAGTTTCAAACCCCTCTGCCATGGGCAGGGACATATTCCACTAGACCAGGTTTCCCAAAGCCCCGTCTAACCCAGCCTTGAACACTTCCACATTTCTGTAGGAAACCCGTCCCAGTGTCTCACCACATTCAAAGTAAAAATCTCTTCCTAACATTCAATCTAAATCTACCTTTTTTTAGTTTAAATCTATTACCCCTCTTCCTATCACTATATTCCCTGATAAAACATCCCTCCCTACCTTTCCTGTAAGGACCTCTTTAGGGCTGGAATGCTGCTATAAAGTCTCCTCCTCGTTTCTCTAGGCTAAAGATCTATCTCTTTTATTTTTTGTTTTTCTATCTTCAAATGATGTCAGTAGAATCCTCATTACCCATATAAAAGCACCACATAATGTTTTCATACAGGGTATTTGTAATTGATGACAATAATAATTTTAGAGCACAAGTTTGGGTATTATCTTGGCCTCTTACTTCATTTTCTGTATATAAAGAGTTAATAAAAGAGTAAATGATGGTGACAGGTGGAAGACAGGGTCTGAAAGGCTTACTTGCCTTGACTTGGAGCTGCAGAACTCTATGAATTCTGCAAATTTCCCAGGGCTATGTCAGTGAAATAACTGATACTGACTTTCCCCCTAACATATAACAGCACATTTTGAACAGCACCCACAAATTCTCTGTAGCACTCTCTGTGTTTTATTTTAATCACATGATATATACCAGACATTGAGTCATCATTTGCTAAAGCACATAAAGAGGTATTCAATCTTTATGCTTCTCTAGCTGTACAGCTTTACAGATTATTGTTTTACTGGTTCTTAGGTGATTATCTTACCCATACAATATTACACTGCATAAAACTGTTTCTCGTTATAGGAAATTGAGTTTGGATTATGATTCATATATGCAATTATTGTCTAAATCCTTTCAATGGCTCAAAATGACACAGCTAGTAAAAAAAGCCAAACCAATCTTCATGGTTAACATATTTGCCCCTTGCCTTGAATTTTTGATCATCTGTACTAGAATGGTAGTCTTGTGAGTAAAATCTCTCTGGAATTTATTCATACTTCTCTCTTCTCTGTGATCATATAAATTGTGACCATAAATTCAGAAAGATCTCTGCAAAGTACCACCAGACACAGATATGGCTGTGGCATTCAACGTAGCTGGGATTTAATGCACTAACATTTCACCTTAAGGACTTCTGTCACATACCTTTAGTGTCTCAGTCTAGTTCCTCAGTAGACATCTGTCCATTCTGAAGAAGGGGGGTACTCCTCTGTCATAGTTTGAGTGACAGTCAGAGGTGAGGTCTTATCCCTGTCTCAGCAGTGGGAAAGAGAAACAAACTTAGAATCATAGAATCATTAAGATTGGAAAAGACCTCTCTAGGATTATTGAGTCCAATCTTTGAACACCAAGTATCAACTAAACCATAGCACCAAGTGCCATGTCTTGCCAGCTGTTAGTAAAGTGTGAAAAAGTTACTCAGTTACTCAGGATGGTAACCCTATGCCTGTTCTATGTCTGTGCAGTTACACATTTTCAGGGGTCTTCACTCAGGATTTCGGTCTAAACTGTTCTTTCTCATACACCATCAAGCCTTGTGTGGAAGCTGCTACCTTTCTACGAAGACATCCTATGCAGCACAGTGCCGTGCAGAGCCATCAGAGTAGGTATAGTTGTCGAGGTGACATTGAGGTCCTAAGCTGTGCCTGCAGACCCTCAGTCAGTAGCATGAGAAAGGAGGAAGAAAGCAGCTCAACAATCCAACACAGTCTCCCAACTGTTGGATCTCTAGCAAGAGTGGAGGAAAAGATAATCTACTGATATTTCTGTAATGTAAAGGCCTTGTTCTATAGCTTTGCTGATCAGTCTGGCACTCCTCCAGCTTTTGTATTAACACAAACATTTCAGAGAGTTTGAATACTGCCCTATCAGAGAATTTCTATTCCAACCTGTCCCCACTGGAGCCTTAAAAGAGATTTTTCCCTCTAGGAAAAGAATAATGGTGTCACCTCTGCAGACCTTGTTGACCTCACAAGACAAGAACACCTTTTATCAGTAACTGTTTCTCCATGGGAAACCATCTCATTTCATCATAGAGAGAAAATTAAAAGCCTGAGCACTGATTTGTTTTGGTCTGCTGTTCTTCGTCCTTTCCATGGATCAGCACAGCACAGCTGGAAAGAGGGTCTAATAAGCTTCAAGCAGTGTATGTGAGCTTCATTTAGTGTTTAAAAGCATTTGGAGCTCTGTACTTGCAGTGAAAGATGAGTAAATTCAGAAAGGTGTTTTCTTTTGGCAGGAGAAGATGACATGGGAGGACCACACTAGATCCTGAGAACTTGGCCAAGCTGCTTTTGTATGAAGTCTCCTGACTTACTGGAGCATCTTCACAAAAGGGAACCCAGTCCTGAACTGAAGGTTTCAGTGCTTTAAATAATAATCTCTCCTCTTCATAATCTGTTCCAGTGCAGTAAAATTGTTCTGGGGAAAAAAAAAAAAGTGTCATAAATCTCACTGGAACAGAATGACCTTAGGCTTGTAATGGTAATCTTTTCAGTGTGAGGATTTGGAAGTAATTTTTCTAGAGAGTGTGAATATATTAAAAATAAATTCTGTCTTATTGGGTTTAAAATTTCTAATGACTGAGACTTGGGTGAAAAACTATCTCAATTTCAAATGAAACCGTGGAGCTAAAATTGCACATTCATTTCTTTCTTATTTATTTCCATACATGCCCTTTTCTTCCATCCTCTCACAGTAGGGAGATGAGAAATTTTGCTGGTTACAGAACAATCTCACTAAGCATTTCTCCAATGCTGTGACTACTTCTATGTAGAAATAGGTTCTGAGCACTGAAAAAACCTCACATACAAGCTTGGAGAAACACACGACAGTTCTAGCAATAATGTGACTATTTAAATATTTGATTATTTTGTAGTACACGTAACATTGAATATGCAAAGTCAATACTTTGAATGAGGCATAAAAATCAATAGCTGAGGTCCAAATGGGTTTATAAAATAAGTCAATATCACAGGTCTTCCTAAGAGGTTGTGATCTGGGTGCATGGAATGCTACTTCTTACAAAAAAAAAAAATAAATACAAAAGCAAGGTTTAAAGTGCATAACAACTAATTGAAAAAGTAGCAAGCATAATCAATTTTTTTTAACAAAGTTCATTGACCTCAATACATATTTAGCATGATGTATTCAATTATAGATTTTATGCTTGCATAGCAGTTCTTCATAATGTGAAACAATGGCTCTACTGGATCATGCAGCAGTGGGGTACCACACTTGTCACTCCTTTCTTCCACTCAGCCATGCTTAGCATATGCATGGCTCACTCTATGGACTGTCTAAAGCATATTGTCTTTTATACATGTGATTTAGCGGGACAAGTGGCAGCTTTCTTGAATTCAGCCTGCCTGAGTGACAGCTTTACTTCACAAGGAGACATTTACTTGATCTGATTTCTTTAGTAGCCATGTCTTTCTAGCTATTTTCCCATCTTTTTCTCTCACCTTACCATAAAATAACTTTTATACCTGCTGTCCAGGCATAATGGAGATGTGTGAATGGATAACAGTAGTGAAAGAAGCCTCCATAATTCACTCCATGCTTTGAGCAGATGCAGGGTAACCAGCTGTATGAATCCACCCCAAGGCTATTGATTATGCTGTCACTGTTATAAACTGTTTACACATTATCACAAGTGGCTCTGTCCTCAGTCTCAGGTTGCTTCTGCTACCCAACCAAACAGATGACACAAAGAAAGACTCTTCTGCAAACCTCTCTTTCATTCCTTTAGATCTGAAACCCGACAACACCTGCTGCTTCTTGAGATTGGCCTACTGCTATGGGATGTCATACAAGTTTCATAAGTATAAATGTTTATATCTGTAAAAACATGCATCTTTTATAATAAATAAGAGCAAGCAATACATTGTAGTGCATAACAGCTGCTTTCACTGTCATGCATTGTCAAGATGACAAACTGAAAGTTATATTATCTATCACACATTCTCAGCTGTAAATCTGTTAGTCATTATCTTTGCCATTATTGAATGCAATTCAAACACAAAGAGAAATACAGTCAGGAGTGGGGGAGCTCTCAGTATTTGATCTGATGTCAGCTGTTGGGCTTATGTGTATTTTAGGTTTGAGTATCTTTTCAGTAACATAAAATTATTCCACAAGAAATACTGTAAAAATGCAAAAATTCATATATTGGGGTTTTAGAGAAGGGACAGTGCAGTGGAGTCTTTTCTTTCAATTTTCAGATATAATAAACTCTTTTAAATCGAATAAATTTGAAGACCTCATTATATGCTTTGTCTTAGCCTCATACCTACTCTGTAGGGGTATCTTAGTGGGTATGCAGAGGTTTCCATGTCTGCTCTGTGCTGTAACCTTCATCCCCACCCTTTTAAAGCTGCCTTCCTCCTGGCACAAAGCAGATACTCCATAGTGGCTGCACTGAGCTGGCTGGCATGCATCACAGATGGCAGAGCACAGCTCCACTGGTCAATCTCTCTCACAGGCTCTCAAATTCTCCTCAGTCTGCCCACCTCCTCCTGTAACTCAGCCACCAAACAGGGCAGTTCCTCAATCTGGTCACACATCCCACGGACTTGCTTGCAATCACTTTCCACTTCTAGGAATATCCTTTCATACATCCCACAACCAGAAATCTGTCTGGTCAGAGGCTTGAACAGCAGCTCTGTCTGTGTGGCTGCATTGGGTCTACTGGTTGCTACAAACTCAGAAGAGGTAGAGGACACTGCCTTTTTCTGGGTGGTCATCATGCTGCCAAGCATCTACTGTCCACTGCCAGGTGCCTGCCCACTGTAAAATAGATATGCTTGCCTGTTGCAGTCACCTGGCTGATAGTTTTAGCCTGGTTAAATATCCTGTGCTGCTGGTGCGGGCTCTGCCTCTTGCTATTCCTTCCAATCAGTGGGTCTCAGTTGCTCAGGGAATGCCCTCTGTTCTGTCAAGCCTCCCCTTGTCCATGAATATCCTCGTGTCTTCTTGCTGCTGCTTGCTGCTCCTGCTGCTCTCACTGCTACAGTGTCTCTTGCAGTCAGCTGGGCTGATAGTTTTACATATGTATATTCTTTCACTATATAGGAATATTCAGCTCCTTAGTTCCATAGATTTTCTTAATATTTGAGACAAGAAATTCAAAGCAAAATGAAACCAGGTCCACTGTTCTTGACCCAATGACTCAAAAAAACCTCTGTAGCCATATGTGGCACACTCTGAATTTCCTTTAATGATACCTCTTTCTGAAAACTTCACCTATATTAACTTCAGGAACATCAACAATTTTGTTTCAGCCTGCAGTTTGCTCAGAGCTGTATCACTTCCCTAGGCAAAAAAAAATGCCTAATGCCAAACACAATCTGTTTCATCCAGGTTAGCATGTCCTAAATAGTCAAAGCAATGACAATAGTATTGTGATTGTAATTACTAAGTGTATGCCAAGTGAGGATTGTATAAGGCTCAAATGAATTTAATACACTTCTGAAACGAACAACGACAACAAAGTCTTCTTATTAGGATTGTTGTATCTTTGTCATGGATGTGTGTTTGGTCTGATGAGACATCTAAGTCTACGCACATGCACAGAAGTGATAATTCAGCAATAATGGCATCTTATGCAGAGTATGTAGTGGGAGGGGAGGGATAAACAGCTTGTGAATCAATAAACCGTGAGGCTGAAGGCTGAGTTATTTATTGATTTATAACCCACAGCTCCAAGTTTACTTCACATCTAATGCAATTATACCTTCTGGATTTTACTGCATTTAAGAGGGAAGGAAAATACATCATTTCATCTGAGGAAACATGCTGTCTGCATGTTAATAATACTTCTAAGATTTAGATGTTTTATAGCTGGATACGTTTTGGTGAGATGTGACATTCAAAATCTAATGTGCTGTATGCTTGACTTCACTTTAAAAAGTGTTAACAAGACACACTGCAAAAGAATTGCAGAGCAAACCTGCTAAACTCCTTCCAATCATGTTACCAGCCTTGACCTGCACTTATTTAAAACATCATGGAACTATATTACTGCCTCAAACAGCAACCATGCAGTCTGCAAGACCTAGCAGCCTATTCAACCTGTGAGAGGTACAATGGGGCAAAAGGCAGGACTTCAATACCAGACACTAGACAAGTATGTGGCAAGCATCCTGTTTTCTGGGATGCATCTGAAGCACATGCGTCCTAGACGACTTCTCAGATGACTTGTATCCAACTGTTTCAAGCTGAATCTTCAGGTCTGGCAAGACCATACCGGATAAGAAAATGGTTGTATGTGAAGGGGAAAGATTCCAAGCATATCCACTGAGCAGTAAATATGTTGGGATTGATGGGTTTGGTCTCTTTATCTTTTTCTCCAGGATAGTTGCCCAAGAGCACACAGAGAACAGTCCTCTTGTACTTACAGGTGGCTTGCTATGGAATTAAGTGACCTGCAGGAAGAGTATCTCTGCTACAGGAGGATGAAAAGAGGAGTAGTATACAAGTTCATGTCCACCCAGGGACAGAGTGTCATGGTAGAGCCTACTCACATTCCTTCTCTACCTTGCCCTGTGCAGTTCTTGTGTCACAGTCATCTCATCTGGAGCCAGAGGCCAGGGAACATTTATTCTTAATACTGTAAGAAAAGATCATTAGCAGAGTATTCAAATTCCGAACTAAATTGCTCTGATTCTCATGAGGGTAATTCATTTCAGTGCAAATGTTTCCT
This sequence comes from Dendrocincla fuliginosa, assembly GCA_035047845.1. Classification (NCBI taxonomy): domain Eukaryota; kingdom Metazoa; phylum Chordata; class Aves; order Passeriformes; family Dendrocolaptidae; genus Dendrocincla; species Dendrocincla fuliginosa. Next base: position 16,701,907 of record JAWWMO010000138.1, on the reverse strand, counting down.
TGAAGAAATAAAAAATTATTCTACTTCCTTCAAAACTATAACCCTTCAGTTGTGTGTCTATAAATCTTTCAGTTGATTTGTGACCTGTCTGGAGTGTCATTTCCTTCACTGATAGCCTGAATCTACCAGGTGCTAAGAGTCTCCTTGCAAAGTGATAAAGCCACACACAGTTTCATTGTGATTGCCTTCTCTTGACCACGTAGAGTCCACAAGATGTCCAAAAGAAGGATAAACTCTTTAGAGTATATGAAGATGTGGACATTGTCCAGCAGGAATCATGTCAGCGTCATCCAAATATCTATTCAGTGGTGATACAGAAATTCGTAGCCATTATCACTTCAGTTTGTTTTTCAATGGGCCTCTTTGATTTGGTTGTTGAGAAGTTTTTGCTAAGACTTTTCAACAGTGTGAAATCTTGTAAAACTCAGAAAGTTTCCTTAACAACTATGAATTATAAATAAGACTTATTGTGGCTAGATTCCCTCCAGCCCCTGTGAACATCAAGTCCCATAAATGGACTGCATCAAAAGACGAATGGCCAGCAGATTAAAGGAGGTGATTCTGCTCCTCTACTCTGCCATTTTGAGACCCCACCTGGACCACTGTGTTCAGGTCTGGGGTCCTCTATCACAAGAAGAATGTGGACCAGTTGGACCAGGTCCAGAGAAGGGCCACAAAATTGATCAGAATGCTGGACCACCTCTCCTTTAAAGACAAGTTGAGAGAGCTGGGGTTGTTCAGCATGGAAAAAAGAAAGCTTCAGGGAGACCTCATTTCACCCTTCTAGTACCTTAAGAGGGCTTGCGATGTTTTATATGGGCAGACAGTGACAGAACATGGGGGAATGGCTTTAAAGTGAAAGAGGTCTGGTTTAGATTAGAGGTTAGGAAGAATTCTTTTCTCAGAGGGTGATGAAATACTAGAACAGGTTTCCCAGAGATGTGGATGCCCCATCCCTGGAACTGTTCAAGACCGGGTTGGATAGGCCTGGGATGGATGACCTAGTGAGTGTCATTCCTGCTTATGGCAGAGGAGTTGGAACTAGATGATCTTTGAAGTCCCTTCCAACCCTAACCATTCTATGATTCTATGTTGGAATCCAAGCTTAAGGCACTTGTTCAGGGTTCAAGATATCTTTAAGAATAACTGCCTATTTGGGCTGTTACAGGTATACAGTAGATCTTGGTGAATCAACACCTTCCAGTATTGGGGCATCTGTTTTAATCATTCCTAACCAGCTTTCCTGTAGATCAATTCCCTTTGCTTCCTTCTCAAAGTAATGCTAAGAAGCTATGAATCAGGCCAAATGGATGGGACAGACAAAACTTTCCTACTCATCCCTCTCTGTGGAATAGAGGGCCAGAGCTTGACAAGCACCCTGAGCCCTTCTACAGCCCTCCTCAAGGCTGGGTAGAGTAGGAGTAGAGTAGGAGTTGGTGTGGGGAAAGCATAAAAAGAGCTGTGCCAGTGTTTTGGTCACACAAATGAGACAGACCAAATGAAGTCTGTTTGTTTACTCACAGAAGAGAGAAATAAACCATTGCAAATGGGCCCTGGGGCCCAAATATTACCTGTGTGAATTGGCATAGCCTGGCACAAATGTTTCTTCTTATTTTGGGTCATGACACCAGTCAGTGCAGCCTGGCTTCACCAAGAGACTTTACTGCCCTCTACACCTTGTCAATGTCTTTCAGCTTTGTGTTTGTATTGGAGAACATGTTTACATTCTCTTTGTTTCAAAATTTAAATTGTGTTATAAACACGAAATAGGAACACAATAGGTACCCAGTAGTCACACTTCGAGCAAATATGCACGAGACGCACCAGGATTTGACATCTGTGTCTTTCTTTACAAATTACATTACTTATAGTGAATTTGAAAAATTATTAAGATAGCTGCTGTCATGCTGTGCTGAGGAATGACAAGCATTTGGTTAATACAGAAGGCAGTTCTCCTGCCTCTCTCGGAGTAATGTCACTGGTGTTATCCTACAAGCAGTAGGAAGAACCTTTTCTTAAACATTTGAACTGCAAATAGCGGGGAGGAAGAGGAAGGTGTTTAAAATGGATAGCTTCATTCCATCACCTGAGTTGTCTGGTTTGTATGTCACTGGATTCCTAAGCAGGGAAGACAATTATTGATATTGGATCCATCTAGTTAACTTTTTATGAATCAGATAAAAGGAATTTGTCCTTGGGGCTGCAGAGGAAGGCACAAAACATTTTGTCCCTCAACATGTACTATATGAGACCGTTTGTGTCAACAGGTTGTCGTGCCACTGAAGCCATGCACTTCTCTATTGCTGCCTTGTTGCTGTAACAATGCCTCTAGTTCTGCTGTGGGTTCTCATTTAAAATCTCATTTTGAAAAGATATAAAGTCAAAGTTGTTAGTGATATGCTCTTGGGGCTATGAAGAGTTTGTAAATTAATTTTTTTATTTTTCTTTTGCTTTTACTGTGCACAGGGCCGAGGAATCCTTACAGCCTGAATTACAACACAGTGACAGCAAACTGTAACCCTGCATATTTAACATGACATAATTAGATTAAGTTTAGTGGTGCTATTATGGTTAAATTATTTAGTTCAATGCTTGAAGTCAACAATGTCTACTCATTGCCATTAAATTTGAGAATAACTCAAGAACAGCTTCATGGTGCCACAAGTAAATAAAGTCATTTGCTACAAGTTATTTTTCATTTTATCAGACAGTAGTCTGAAAGCAGAAGAGTTTTAGGGGCAGAGGGCAGTATGAAAAGCATGGAGATAAAAATAAATTTCATCAGGCTTAAAGAACGATTTGCTGGAAATCAGATACAATTTTTTTTTCATCTGGTACATTCAACCTCTCTCATTCCAGCTCACTGGGTTCAAAGTAACTGTGTTCAAATGCAAGAAGTATTTACTTCACACAGCATAAGTCAGGGTGCCAGCTGTGGCATATATTTGTTCCTCATTTTGATCAGCACTTTGGAGATATAGAAATGACTGTGCTACAGCTAAATCTGAAGAAGCACACAATTCTGTGATTTATATCACCTGATGTGAAGTTGCATGCATCAGTTAACTGACCATTAACAGTATTTCAAAAGTACCAAAATATCTCAGAAATGAACTTTAATTTGTAGATAGGATGCAAGTTCATAGGTTGTTTTGACACTTTAAATAATTTTATCCATTGTTTAATGGATATTTGTAACCACCTTTCAAGCTGACTCAGTACTCTAACAGATAGAGGAAATACATGAAGTCTATATTAATTAATTCCAATAACTTGGAATTAAAGCCAGCAGATCTGGAGATGATCAGGTATAGTTTGGGAGTGGTGGCATTAAAGACAGGTTTTTGGATATTTAGTGAAAATCAGGAAAAGGAAAAAAGAATTAAGGCAGTCTTCAGAAATTGTGCAAACAAAAAAATGAACATGGTTGCCTTTCTGAGTAGATACTAGGATAAATGACTGCAGGGAAAACATCCAATCTATGTGGGTTTTAATAAAGTCATGAAAGCCATTTCTACATAATTCATATCTCAAAATCAATTTCTGTAGTAAAACTCTAAGGTGGACTGAAAAGTAGCTGCTTGATTTTAACACCACGGTAAAATAAAGAAATCATGATATATCTTCTGGTCACTTTGTGGTGAGAGATTTGCAATTGTTCAGTGAGAGGCACAATCTTATCTAAGTTCTGTTTTTTATTCACTGTTTTCTATTATAATAAATTCAGAACTCATAGGACTGACCAAGTTAGAAGGAGACTTTGAAAAACAAAACAAAACAAAACAGAAAAACAATGAAAAATTAATTACACAATCAAAGCAAGTGTCAGCAAAATGCAAGAAAGTTAGGGGAAGTGTATATTTGTATTTGTGAAAGTAAACAAGCTGTGACATATACATTCTGGCTGGGACAATTTCTGGATGAAATGGTCCATTTCTGGAAGGGAATGAGATTGTGGAACATTCCTCATGTCATGCATGACCCCTTCAGGGTTTATAGAGCAGATTTGGCCTCAGTTTGCCATATTAAAAGGTGAGTTAAAAATTGCATGATAAATACCTACTATTTTCCTCGGGGGGACAGTTCATCTCTTCAGTGGACTAAATTGCCCTCAACAGATGTGCTTCTCTTTCCAGCACCCATATGAAGATCTCTGAATGACTGAGCTCCCATTCAAGACCCTTCAGGATATGTCTAAAAATAACTGGATCAAGTATGGATCTTCAATTTTTGCAGAGTTATGACTGGCTTAATACATTACAGGATAAAATATGATTGCAGAGGTCACACTACAGCTCTTTGCTAAATAAGTGCATCTATATTGCAAAGACACAGCAAACATAGAAAGCTTTTAGTAGTGTGATACCTTAGATTGATGTTTAGCACATTCACACACTAAATAAAGTCATTGGTGAGGAGATGTTTTCTGTGTAGATGCCGTATGCTGTCTTGATGGTCAAGTGTCTCTTTCCTTGTAGAGATTTTTATAGACTAGACTAGACTAGACTATCTTGAGTTCAAAGGGACCCACAAAAATCCAGCTCCCAGCCCTGAGATATAGCCCAGAGGTCTTGAATACTGGACTTCCTTCAATGGTCCTGGGGGCTTCAGTCTCCATGCTGTTTTTATGGAAAGATAAGCATTAATTTCTAGTATAGGCATTATTTTGAATGCTCATGGATGGAACCTGTAGTTGTTATTTGACAGCATTGGCCAGGACGGCTGTGTTTTAATCTTAGTAAAATTCAAAGTAATTCAGCTCCAAACATGCTTTCTCCCACACACCTTGAGTACCAGAATTATAGAAACCCTTAGTTTCTGAGGTTTTTTTTCTGCACAATGCAGGTACAGTCATCATGAGCCCTGGTGGTGTTTATGTCCACAGTCACAAACTGTGGCATCACACAGATGGTATCCAGAGACTAAGGAATTCAGAGCACCAAAGTACGTGAGTTGAAACTACACACAGGAAGTCACAGTCTTGCCCCAGAGTTCTTGCAGTTGGAAAGGCAATGCACAACAACAAGGTGGACAATAACCAGCACTTTGGAATGGTTCCATAGGTAAGCAGCAAAATATCTGTAGGATTTAAGGAAGAAGAGGAAACAGCCATATGTAGCCATTGTCATTATACCCATATAATTACATGATAGGGAGAGAAGTGGCTGCCCTGTAATTTGCCCTTGGTGTGGACAAGTTTCTGAAATGCTTGTAGCCTGATTTATGAGTCTGTTCTCAACTGGAAACAATTAGATCATCAGATGTGCATCTGGCAACTTGCACAGTGAATTAGTTTTTCTAACCCACTGCTCTTAGCTGCAGGTAGTACTGCAGATAGCTTGTGACAAAGACATAATTATGATACGAGATACTTAAAAAGATGGCTGAGAACCCAGAACTGGAAAAAGAAAAAAGACCAACAACAAAACCCAAACAAAAAAACCTAAACAAATAACCTATTATACAAAAACCCAATAAACCCCAAGCCATCCTACATGTAAGGTGCACTTCATAGACTTTATTATCAATAATGAAACATACAGCCTAGCTAACAGAGAGCATAAGAAAATAGTGCTCATTTCATTTTGCCTGTAGGGAAAAGGGAGAGAAAGAGAACAAACAGCATAAATATGTAGAGTAGAAGGATCCTCTGAAGGTTTTAGCATCCTTGCTCTCTGCCTGGGTCAACACACTTCACTCTACTCTTTTCTGCTGTGGGTGTGATCGAATATCCTCTTTCCCGTCCATAGCCCAAGACACTACAAATGTAAGCAGTATGTTTAATCTACTTAGCTTTGCATCTTTTGCTGCTAGATTGTGTCCCTGATCACATTCTTCCTCTGGTAGAAAAATTTTACGTCAGAGCAAGCCATGCCAAAACTCCATCTGCAAATGGACCCCAATAGACCTAAATCATAGAATCTTAGACTCATAGAATGGTCTGGTTTGGAAGGGACCTTAAAGGTTATCTGGATCCAAGTCCTGGAACACAGGCCCCAGTACAGACCCCTGAGAGACACCACTTTTCACTCATGTCCATTGGGACTCTGAGTCATTGACCGATACCTTCTGGATGCAACCATCCAACCAACTTCTAATCCATTTAACAGCCCACCCATCAAATCCACTTCTCTCCAATTTGGAAGAAAAAGCTGTTGTGGTTGACTGTGTCGAAGGCTTTACAGAAGTCCAGATCAACAACATTTGTAACCTTTCTCTTGTCCACTGATGGAGTCACTCCATCATAGAAGGTCACTGGATTGGTCAGGAAGGACTTACCCTTAGTGAAGCTGTACTGGCTGTCCTGAATCACCTCCTTGCTCTTCATGAGGTTTAGCACAGCTTCTAGGAGGATCTGGTCCATGATCTTCCCATGCACTGAGGTGAGGCTGACAGGTTGGTAGTGCCTGGAGTCCTCTTTTCTACCCTTTTTAAGATGAGTATAGTGTTTTTGCTTTTCCAGTCACCTGGAACTTCATCTGACTGCCATGACTTTTCAAATATCATGGAGAGTAACTTGGCAATGGCATCAGCTGATTCCTTGTCAGGACTCTGGGGTGCATCTCATGGGGTCTCATAAACATATGAACCCTCAAGTTCCTCAGGTAAAGGGCTTAAAGGCCTCCAGCAGGACAGGACCCACCAAGTGTGATACTTCCTGTAGCTGGAGCAAGAAGGCTTCTCCCTTGGTCAAGCAGCCTGTAGTAGATACCAACCACTTGGTTCCCTTTGTTACCTCGGTGTCTGATTCTTACCCACAGGCTTTCAACTTGCACATGGCTATTCTTCAGAGACACAACTCCTGACACTCAATCTACCTCTTGATGTACAGAGAACTCTTCTGCCTCTCCTTCTTTGCCTGTCTGTTCTGAACAGCCTGTACCCATCAATAGTCAGACTCCATTCACAGGAAGAACATCTTCATTGTAAGGTGACATTTGGAACACATTTCACAGGGCACTAGTTTTATATTTGCTTTTGTTGTTATACTTATCCTCACATGTGCACCTGCCTCCTCTATGCTTTCTCTTTGATTTTCACACCACTAAAGATTTCCATTGCTGCCCTAAAAATCATTAATATTTTTCTCTTGCTTACATGTTGAGAAACTTGCCTTTGTGTCATTTACTGATGCAGCCATCTCATTTATGCCTTTTTTCTTTTTTCTTTTTTTTTTTTTAATCCTGAAAGACCCTAGTTACCAATGGCTTGTGTATGAAATCCACTTTTTTGCCAAGTCTTGTATCTTACCCTTCTCTGCTCAGATTTCTGAACTTCATCACTTCACAATCATTATTGCCTCTTCCTTTAAGATTCTTGTTTGTCCCTCAGGTCACCCCACAAAAGAAACTATATTAGGGAAGTATCAATTGAAAAACACTCCTTTGTAGCCTGCTGTATTGTTTTTCTAGAAACTGTCTCTGGACTTGGTGTTCTATGTAGTCTTAATGTTATCCCTCGACTGGTGATTAGGTCCATGATTGTTGTGCAGGAGTCAATGAGCACAGCGAACCAAGATTCACCTTTTAGCCTTTAATGCTATTCTGCACAAAAGGGGTACTAAGTGATAGTTTGCAAAGCTAGACCTTCTCTTTGGACAGTTTGTAGGCTTTTTTACAAGGTACAGCAAAGAAGAAGTGGTACAAAACTTGTTCATTGGTCAATTTAACAAATGCCTTTCTGTGCATGCTTGAGTAGTGACTAGTTCATTTTATTAAGGTGGTCTGATGTAACATTTAAGGTCCCCTCCTAAGGGTGTGATTTTTACTGTTCTAATTAGTCTTGAGTTCTCTTCTTAGTCAAGTTTTTTTGGTTGCCTCTTCTCCCCCATTTTCCTGGTCAGAATGTGATTCATCTTACTTGACATTAGCACATCCTTGTCATTTTGTGTTATCTTGCTATGATTCTCCACTTTGAGGAACACATTAATTCACTTATAAAAACCTCCTGCATATCAGGGTGAAGGGGATTGCATATAAGCTTTCACAGAAAAAAAAAATAAAGCATCAAGGCACTCAGTGCACAGAAGTTCTCCTCTAGCTGGGAAGCTACTTCTATATATTCTTCTGAGGACACCAGACTTTCTGACTCCTGCAACATATGTAGGAGTCCTCGGACTTAGAACTAATGGCCAAAGGTGTTAAAGCTATAAATGAGAAATGGGAATTGATTCTTAGGTAGCCTGCTAACGTGGAAGTCAGGAGGTGAGCTACCAGTTTATTTCATCTGACATGCTGTATTATAAATTATTTATGAGCTAATTTGTAAGATGCATGAACAGAGAAGCATGTAGCTTGAAAGGAAAAAAAAATATTGGCTGTGGGGGCTTACAATGCCTTTTCTGTAATTTTCCAGCTCATCAGTTGAGATTCTCCAATACTTCTTCCATGTGCTGGGTAGAATCCATCACAGGCTCGAGTAAGGGAGATGTTAGTGTGACTTGAGAAGCACAACAAAATGGTAAAATTCTGTGAAGGGAGAAGCAAACAAGGACAGAAACTGGCTATAAAGAAAAGAAAGAAAAATGAAAGGAAATCTGAATTACATTAACAGTTAATTAAAAAAAACCCAGAACCAAAAAAAAAGGCAAAAAAAAAATCCCCCAGACTTCAAAAAAACAAAGCTGCCAGTTTAGCTGAAACACTTCTGTCATGAAGATGACTTTCTAAAAAGTCACCTTAAGAATTTCTTTGCCTCACTTTCCTTACTGCCTCCACCACAACAACTCTATTGAGCTGTAGAGTTCAGCAACCTCTGGGTGCTGTAACATGGCTCCATGGAGGACTGTTCTGAATAAAGGGCTGCTGAGGTGCTCAGGTTTAGTGTTTTTCTGCCTTTTTTACTTTCTTGAGGGCACAGAAAGGATCATAATTCATGCAAAAATATATTTGAAAATACAGTTTTAGGGAGAAAAACCCACAGCTTGGTCTAGAAAGTTAATGGAAGATTGAACACAAAAAAATTAGTGATAATTGCTTTGAAAAATCAAAGTTCCAATTATGTTCTGGCTGGCAGCACCCACAACCAGCAAATAAATCCCCAGCATTGCCATCCATGCAGTCTGGGTGAAAGCACAAGCAGGAAAAACACATCCTTTCACAAGTGATCTGTAATGGAGGATTAATGAATATTCATTGTGTGCACATGTCCAATTTGGTAGTGATACATTGCAGAATTAGTACTTCTGTCCTGAGGGGAGGATTTAAAAGCATTGCACTAAATAAGAACTGGTATACATTAAGTCATATCTCACCAGAAGTGAAAAGGAAAGGAAAAAATAATTAAGAACTATCCATTCAGTGAGTGAAACAGAGATCTAAGGGGAGCCAATTAGTATCGCATCATATTATTAAGTAGTGTCCTAAAAATTGTGGGATGGGAAGATGAACTAAGGTATTAGATAATTGTTGATTCTGGAATCTTCAAACTTTAATGTGCTGAGCTGTATAATGAAACACCTTTTCCATTACAATACAATATTGCAAGATATTCAACACCCCTTTGTACAAAAATGATGTAGATTCAGTCTTGGAGTTAAAATCCTTGGGGAAATTTGTGGTAATTAAAGAAAAAAAAGTGCTCTAGTTGCTAATCACAGTCAGGAATGAACCTTCCCCCAGGAAACACGCTGAAGTATCATTGCTAAGACCTGGAGAAAAAAAAAAAAAGGTGGTGACAATTTTTGACACTTTTAAGAGCCAACAGGAGACAAAAGTCACTAAAAGGCTCAGCTGAAGGATATGCTATGCACCTCTAAGGGGCTTTTGTGCTAGAAGACTTGTTATCTGGAGGCCAGTTTCGGAGTCTTCTTCATCTCCTTTTTGATATAAAAGACCAGAGAGAGCTGCTTTTCTCATCCATGCCTCAGACCTTTGCCGAGGAAGGCTTTGAGTTTTTTACGAAGTATGGAGCTGTGCAAAGGCTGAACTGACCGACTCTCACAGTCTTCTGCCCCCAGGCAGGCTGCATGCCAAATGCCTGCAAAACATTGCCAGTTGTATGCTCTCCTTGCACACAAATACAACAATATAACTGTGTTATTCTGCAGTTTTGGGAGGGACACTCTCAGGGCTCTGTTAGTTTTCAGGTTCATTTCCTTCCATTTGGCACACAAGGAACATTTTCCAAAACTAAGGGGTTTTGTAACAGAAGTAGGATTTAATTGAACTGTTTGGTTGCTGCTGCCTTGTGCCTTGTTCTGTTTCTCAGTAGTTTTACATTTGAACCAAAATACTTCAGCGGGGAATCATTTTAAATACAAGTCTTTGAGGCTCTGCTTCAAAACTGCAACAGCTTCTGTCCCCATCATAGCAGTTCATGACACTTGCTGGTTGAAATGCTGTGACGACATGTTAGCTGCTTGGCTTTCTGAAAGAAACTCAGTTTGCCTTTGAAAACTCACCCTTTGAGCACTTGACATGGAGGCTATTCCTTTTCAAAATGAAAATGACAGTGTTAATACTTGAAAAGGAGCACACTACTTCTGTATATTTCCTACTGTCAAAAATGAAAGGAAACATTTCTTCACACCCTAAATGCTAGAGCATTTTTCCTCCTGTAAAGCATGAATTCATCTCTACTGCTATCGTGCAGTGAGATACTGTGAAGAGAAGAAAGGAGGATGTTACAGAGTGATTGAAAAATTAAAAAGATGCTCTATGCATAAGATGCAAAACAACATTGTGGATGAAACTTATTTCATAAAAAACTTTAGCTCCTACTGAAAAGATTTGTACTTTGCCCTATCCCCTCATTTTTCTTAAAACAAATATCCAGTTAAGGGCAAGGAGACATTTTGTGTTTTCTAGCTTGCTGAACAAGACATTTATTTAGGGTCAGTAGGAGCAGCCCTCTTTCTGAGCCAGCTCAGATATCCCAAGGAAAGCTCTCTCTGTGGATTGATGTCACATTTGTTTCTATGGAGCTTGACTAGATCTGGCATTTCAGAATTAAATGTTTATTTTCCCCTTCATCCCACTTTATAAGCAGTCATTCTCTTAAAACATGGGGTTTTGAAAAGCTTAATTGCTAAATATTAGGAGTAAGGATATCTTAGATCAAAAAGTAAAAAACTTTTCTTAGTCACTTATGTGTTCTCTCTTTTTCTTCTTCAGAATGTCTGAATAATTAAGAGACTTCAATAATAAAATGGAAATTTGCAGTATATATATTTGGAGAGAGCATGGCAGGAAGGTTAATAGAAGTTTTTATAAGAAAAGCAGAAAGAAGCAGAGCAAAAGAGAGAGAATTGCAATCAGAAAGCTCAGAAACAAAGCGAAAATTTATACTGGGAATCAGTTGTATCATTTCTTCATTTGCTGCTGTTTGCACACAATCTTCAAAAGTTTCAGTTTGTTCTATTTAGAGCAGGGCAGGAGAGAAAAGGGAGGTAAAGAAAACTGAGTTTAGATTCACCTTGGCAAATGCAAAGCAGCAAACTTTTCTGTGAATAAATTTCTCCCACTGTCCAACCTAAACCTCCCCTGGCACAGCTTGAAGCTGTGTCCTTTTGTCCTGGCGTTGCGTGGGAGAAGAGGCTGAACCCCACCTGGCTACAACCTCCTTTCAGGTAGCTGTAGAGAGTGATAGTTGTAGAGAGTCACCCCTAAGCCTCCTCTTCTCCAGGTTAAACAAGTCCAGCTCTCTCAGCCCTTCCTCACAGAACTTATCTTCCAGACCCTTCACCAGCTTTGTTGTCCTTCTCTGGACTTGTTCCAGCATCAAAATGTCCTTCCTGAATTGAGGGGCCCAGAACGGGACATCATATTCAAGGTCCAGCCTCACCACTACAGCGGGGCAATCCTGCTGGCCACAGGGTTACTGATATATGCCATTGACTTCCTGGAAAGTAGAAGAAGGTATCAGCTGACATTCCTTACATGGTGGTCCTGTTCATGAATGGATGAGGGAGAGACAGTGGAACGTTCCTTATCTGGAAATCCTGAACATTTCTGAGCTCTGTTATTGACAAAGGAGGCGAAATGGAGTGCAGAGAGGACAAGAAAGTTCATTTTATGCAGTCTGCCAAAACATGCCTTTAACTTTGAGTAGCGCTGTAATTCTGTGCCTCTGGAATCCTCCTCTAAGGGTTCCTAGTGTCCTCATGTGCATGTTCCGGGACAAGTGACGGGAACAGAGGTGATGTTGAAAGTGAAACTACAGGCTGAAATGTGGCCTTGTGATGATTTGCTTACTTAGTTGTCTTTTGAAGTCTGGGATTTTGCCAGGAATTCCTACTTTCTTACTGAGTGTGTTCAATTCTGGACATAGATATCTTTGCTAAAAAATGCACTTTTTCCTTCAGACAGGATGATTCTTTTAATGAATACTGAGTACTTTTTAGAAGGTTGTTCTTTTCTTTAATTTCTTCTTGCTCTTAAGGCTTTAAAAAAAAACCAAAAACCAAACCAAAACTGAACAAAATGCTAGAAAATGTACATTCCAAGCCCATATTCATGTAATTTTACAAAGGCCTTATTATTTACCAAAACAAAAATCAACAATATAATTTTCTGCTTTTTCTTTGGAGAAAGTACACTGACAAAGTTGGTAATTTGTTATCTCCAGGCATATTTGGGTCTTATCTTATTAATAGCATTTTTGCTTCAGTTTATATCTGGTCATCTGGACTCTCCCTAATGTTAGTGATAATATTTCTCTCTTAATAACCCAGAAGACTTCTATCCAAGTCCAAAAGCCTACAAAGCCTACAGTACAGTGTATGGACCCCTAACAGGGTCTCTTCTACTGCCCTTCTCTAGAAGTAAACTTGACCTAAATCACTTGTATTTCCATTATTTGAGTTCCCACCTCCCTTTGTCATTTCTTTATTCACTGCTGTCCTCCAGCTGATTACATTTTCTCTAGATGTATTTTAAGGCCAGACACGAAGAGTCTCTACTTACAATCTCCCTCATATCTGTTTAAAGATTTTCTTGCTGCTCTCAGCATTGGTATCAAGAGACTGCAATCTGGCGTCAAGACAGTCTGTTGAGAAGAGTACATGCAAGAGAACTTCTATATGTGAAAGAAATTGATAGTTATATGCTAGTCCTTCACATTAGCTTGTGAGGTGTACTTTTGCAGATAGATGGTCAAAAATTTTTCTCCTACATCTCCACAAGTCCCATGAACATCCACAAGTAAAACTTTTAGGTGTAAGTGTTTTGTTGTATCTTAGAAAAATTATTGTGTTCTAATTCATCTTTATTACATTGATACTCATAGACTATTTGGGAAACTAGAGCCCTCCAGTGTAAAGTGGGAAGAGAGTTCATCCCTTGGAGAACTTACACTGTGTCAAAGATGCCATCCAGACTGATAGACATTTTTGTAAAAAGAAATCATCACAATCTGTAGGTATCTTTGTTTCCCATGGAACACCATTTGTCAACTAACTGGCTGGCAGAAATGAGCTGGTAAATCCATTTGTAGCAAAGGTTTTCCTTCCTAAAACCGACAGAGAAAATCTGAATCTATGTGGCATGTAAGGAGTGTAAAGGCTGGATAATATTGTGCCACATGGCCTTGTCCGTGTACTGCCAGTGAGAACAGGATGTGTACAAAGGAAGGCAAAGCAAGGATACTGCCTCTGCTGAAGATGCCCTGCTTGTCAAGATCAGCAGCTGAAGTTTTCACCTAAGCTGTATGAACCCAACAGAATCCATCTGCTGAACCATCTGTGTGATGAATCACTAAAACTACAGTCCATCTGTTGTTTCACTGCCTCAAAGTTTGCCAGCCTCACCCTCACTCCATTATTTAAATATTTTTCTTTCCCTGTGGGCCTCCTCTGTGCTCTTGTCTCTCTCCTTGTCTGTATCTTTTGGTTTGTTTTGTTAATACATTGCCTTTACAATCTCTGAAATGTAAAGAAGGAGGATGATATATTCCTACTACCCTCCAGTTAGCCAGCAACAGCTTTGCTCAGGGCAAAATACAGATCTGTAATGTGTATATCATCATTGCCTGTCTCCAGCTGCTCTGTACCAGCACAGCTCATTTCAGGCAAGAGATGAGGGCTATTTCACAGCTCTCCTTAAGACTCTCCCCCATTTCTGGGTTGCCACAAGGAACTATCAGAAATTTATACTGGGGCTTAACTTTTGTTTGTTCTTGAGGAAAGTATTTTTCATGTTTTATTTACCTCTCAGCTTGAAAATTCCACCTTGCCTTTAGTGTCTAAAAAAGAAAAGAGAGAGAGAGATGCCCAGTTACATCTTTACTCACATCTATCTTATATTTGGGGAAGGTTTAGCTGGAGATTTTTCAACAGAGGTCTAACTTTGGTTGGCATCAGCCATGGCACAGTGCTGAGAGACTGAGGATAGGCAGGAAAGGTGGCTGTATGCTGAATAGCAGGCTGAGTTCTGTGCAGCAGAAAAAAGGAAGATGTACTCCCTTTTTCAGTCCTCACAGTTCAGCCAAGCAGATTTTCACTATTTGCTCTCAGCTTAGATGTTTGACAAGGAACAAGAGTAGAATTTGGTCCTGTGTGGAAGCACAGAGAAAAGAGGAAAAGGAAACCTCCAACATGTGTCACAGATTTGGAAAGGGGACTGGTGTGGAAGCAGACATAGGGACTACTTTATTTAAGATCTTGGCTGTAGTCAGGAGTTTTCTGTGGTGTCAGCATTGAAATGACTCAGCCCTGGTTGGGAAGGCAGAGTTGGATGCCCTGGGTACCACTCAAGGTTGGTAGGAGACACACATTTGTCCCATCTTTCTGCAGTACTTACTCCATCTATCTCCCTGCAGTCTACACTATGTATAGTAGTCTTACAGACCCATTCACCCACTTGCTTTGCCTTGCTCTGGGTTTGAAGTGATGACAAATTCACTATCCACCACCACCACCACCAGGAGATGTTTGAATTATTAACTATTCTGTTAAAATAAAGAAAAAGGCAAAAAACTTTGCCTTTAATTTCAGAGCAGATACTATTTCACTTCAACTTTCAGCCAGTGGATCTTGTTGGACTTTTATCTGCTAGATTAAAGGACTTCCTCCTAACAGTTATCCTTCTGTATAGGAATTTACGTTCCTGAACTTGGGAACGTCAGAGATTAAAATCAGAAGATAAGGACCGGTGAATACTGTTGTGTTTTGCTTAGGGGAGGATGAACTTATAAAATACTCAGGCTGATGTGACTACTTTTCACAAAGAAAGAGCCAGTAAGAGTGATGTCTTCTCTTGGCAAACAAATTGGAGTAATACCCACAAGAGTGTGAGTCTGGAGAATAGCAATTTCTTGGCATTTTTGGAAGGACTGTATTTCAGCCCTTTCATGCACCATTCACTTTCAGATAAGACTTGTTCAGTAGTTTATCGCAGGCAAGAACCAGTACTTCAAGAGAGTAGTTAATAGAATTGTATAGTACAAGAGGGATGTTAAAAGTAAGCAATGACTAGAGAAACCCAGAAAGAGGATTAACTTCCTGCACGGATGAAGAAAGTGAATAAAACTGCAGAAAGATTGTTTATGTTTGGCCTGTAAATCTAGCCCAATTTTCAGAGGTATTATTCAGGAATCTGTAAAGACTGATAAAGTCATTCCTCAACCTTCTTTTCTCCAAATTAGACAAACCAAAGGGCCTCATCTACTCCCCATAGGAACATTTCTTCCAGCCCTTTCAGTGGCTTTGTTATACTCCTCTGAATGCATTTGGGTAGTTCAGCATCCTTTTTTTCAGTTGTGGAGCCTAGAATTGCACAGTACTCAAGGTGGAGATTGCAGAAATTCTTAGTACAGTGGGCTAATCATCTTTTTTTGGTGGGCTGGTTATACTGTGTTTGGTGCAGCTTGTCCTCTGGGCTGCCAGGACACACACACTGCTGACTCATTGAGTTTGCTGTTAACCAGCACTCCAAAATTCCTTTTTACAAGGCACCTCTCCAGACACTTCTCTTCCAGGTTATACTTGTACCTGATGCTACTCCACCCCATGTGCAGAATCCAGCATTTGGTCCCATTAAATTTCATGTCATTGATGATTGCCCAATGCTCCCTCTGCAAGACCTCCCATCCTTCAGGAAAACCAAGACCAATTCTAGTTTAATAATATCCTCAAACTTGCTGATGGTGTATTCAGCCCCTCTATGCAGACTATTGATAAAAATATTGAATGGAAATGGCCCCCAAATTGAGCCATGAGGAACACTGCTGGTGACCCATCACCTTGAACCCACTTTTCCCATAGCTGGAGAACTTCTCCATAAGGAATCTGTGATAGACAGTATCAAAAGCCTTAATAAAATCCAGAAAAAGTGCATCTACCACCTTTCCTTTATCTACCAGATGGGTGATCTTACCGTAGAAGGATATCAGATTATTTAAACAGGATTTTCCCTTTGTGAAACCACTTTGACTGTATCTGACAATTGCATTATATTTTAAAAGCCTTTCAAGAGGGTAACATGCTCACTTGTTTGGCAGTGAAACACCCCTGACTGTGCCAGGTGTTCTTGAATGTTATATAGGTGAGAACAACACTGTCTGTAACAGGAACTTCAACAGCCCAACTATGGTTGGGCACTAGGGGTAATCTGTCATTCGTCGATATTCCTTGGAACATTCCCTACCTGAATCCTAGCCCAAGCAGAATAGCACCCTTTTTGCTGGAGCTTTGAAAACAATCTGCCAATGTTAACACCAGGATGGAAATTTACTGATGACTAAAGCAAATCATCTTGCAATCCTGTAAACAGCAGTCCTAAATGAGGCCCTTTGATTTCCCCTGGACTGCAGTGGGCTGCACCAGAACCTCCATCTGAGTGAGACACCTGTCAGGGCTCATGAACCCTCAAGGCTGTGATACTCAGAGGACCATGAGTGATGAAGAGGCCTGGGCTGATACCACACACACACACACACAGGAACACACACACACACATGCATGCGCACACACACACATGCATGCGCACACACACAGAAACACACACACACATGCGTGCACACACACACGTACTCAAAGTGCAACCCATGCCTGTAGAGGAAAGCTAAGGGGTTTGACATGAATATTTCACTGAACCCTAGGGGAATTTCTGATAGGTACCTTTACCTAGATACAGATGTATACAGCTCTTCTTCTGTGTGCATGTATACGAATTGACTATGCTCCTACTACATACATTCTTAGTGCCAGAGAGGGCTCTTGTTATCATCCATTCTGACTTGTCTCTAATTGCTGTATAGGAAAGAGGAATCAGGTAAAAGATGTTATGTGAATGGAGCCAGCACTCCAGGGAGTGAGCTGATTCATCGGCTCCTTAAGGACATAGAATAGCCCTTGTCTATGTTCAGTAAAATATATTTTTTTAAAATATATAGATGTACTTGAGTAATTTTATTTAGACGTGTTGCACGAGAAATGGGAGATAAAGATGTTCCCTAGCCAGAGGACTGCTGATTTGAAGGGCAGAAGTGTGCTGCTGCCTGAAGGAGCAATGAGCAGTGGGGTTGTTGTTCATGTAACAAGAATAATTCAGAGATATGAGGGAGCAGCAAAAATTGACCCATTGGAAAGTGAGACACCAATCAAGAAATGTTAGAAGGAGCAGCACTTACTCTCTCGGGTACAGAAATGGTAGATAAGCAATGGCGTCATGAAAAATGATGTGGTGCAATGATTGTGGAACAAGTGCTGAAATCACCAGCTCTGGAAGTAGAAGCAGTCTCAACTGAGACCTTGCTGAGATCTGGCTTGGTGGTCACACATACCTGGAACTGGACCTAGCATTTCTGCATGGCACTCCACGGCATAGAAACACTATTGTGCTTAGAGCTAGCTCAGGTATCTCTAACACCCCACTGTGCAGACAAGTTGTATATTTAACACCCATTTGCTTCTTTTTGGTTGGGTAATTTATAGCTCAGGATGTGGAACTGTCTCAGCAAATGAATTCATGTGCTAACTGCAACAACCCAGGAAGACCCTCTGGTAGCTGTTTGTTCTTGGTTTCCAGGTTTGCTCTAGGCTATTCCTTTGACATGCCTGCAATATGTCAGACCTGTCTGCATCTGTGTAGCTTTTTGTACTTCTGATTTGGGAAACATAGGTTGGAAAGCAAATGCTACCTTTAATGAAATAATCTTTCCCTCCTAAAATAAAACCAACCAACCAACAAACTGAAACAAAACAACCCCAAAAACAACAACAAAAAAAACCCTAAAAAATACTCAGTTAAAATCTACGGCTTTATAGCCCAGGGATTCACCTGGCATGGTGAATACCCATGCACCTGGCTGGGGCTTTTTCAATTTCTGCCTGTGATAGGTATCAGATGAAAATTTCATCAACATGACTGAATTCTTGAAGGAATAAAATTGATTTGGAAAACGTAAACATTTCAGGGAATTTCTGAGAAGCTCTGCCTTGAACTGATGATTTTCTGAAAGTTACTTAAAGAACAGAAGTAAAAAGCCTCATACAATATGCCAGCAAATTTTTTTAACAGTTGATGAAGGACAAATAAGGAGGGAGAACATGTGAAAAAAAAATATTCCTCAGAGAATATTTGATTTCTGTAGAAGCAGTCAAGTAATGATAGATCCCAGTCAGAAATAATGTAGTCATAAAAAAAGAGGAATTGGATAATTTACTTGAAACAAATAATGTGACTAACTCTACTCCAGAACCACAGAAAACAAATTTATCTAACAGCATTTGACAGCACTTTCTCAGGAAAAAGTATTGCCATACAGTCAGCATGTACATTTTCAAAGGAATTGGCTTTGGGAAAGAGCACTCTTCAAGCACTTAATAAAGGTGATTTTTCTTTATGACTTTAATTTAAAATACATTATGAAAATCACTTGATTCTACTCGGCTGCTGCCAGATTTTGAATAACTGAGTTTCAAAGCCACTACAGAGCTGGAACTAATTTAGTATATTAAGAAGAAACATTGTCAGAGCAGTATTTGGCATCAGTCACACCAGTTTGGAAGTTTACCACCATGTAAGAACTATATCATAGGATCATGGCATGAGATATGGAGAGTGACATGGGCTCACTGGGACAAAAGGGGAAATCTTTGTCATAATTACCAAATCTCACCTCAAAAAGAATCAAAGAAAGGCCCTTGTTTTAGGATTGTCATCTGACAGAAGTGCTTACCACAGAGTTCCCCAAAATTTAGGTCACCATTTGGATCCAACTGAGTTCTGACCTGAAATAGAGATTGCCCTTCCAAATGGTCCATCATGTTTGTCAGTGGAAATCTGCCCTTCTCATTACTGGAGAGATTGTAGACATATTCTTTTATAAATGTTTATTGGTTATCCGTAGCCTGTCTGGAGGGGATCCTCACAGCAAAATATTGAGCTTGTTGTGCATCTTCTCCGAAGCTTCTACAACAGAGCAAAAAGAAATATTGCCTATGAATTGTGGATTGAGGATTCTGTAATATTTAGACACTACTTGCTGCCATTCAAAAGTTCCTGATAAGAACTGGAGCTCATAAAAAAAAAAAAAAAAAAAAAGAAGGAAAAAAAAAAAAAAAAAGAAAAAACATGTAAATTCTCACAAACAAGGCCAGAGTGTACTTGTCCTAACTTTTCACCTAAATATTTCAAGTCACAAACTTCCTTCATCATTGGTGATGCCATTATGAGAGCAAGAAGACTGCCAGCAGAAATATTTACAGGGACACATGTCCTCTTACACTTTGGAACCAAACTAGAACAAGAACTTTCTAAATTTTTAGGAAAAATGTTTTGCAAATGGAAAAGAATACTTAACTGGAGGGTCTGGTGACTTCAGTCCTGATGACTTTATGTACTGTCTCAGGAGATCAATCAAAGGTGACAGCTTGCACAAGTTACTACCTGAGAGTGTGAGCCAGTATGGAAGGACTCTAGTCTGTAATGCACTTTTCAATTATTTATATATTCAGAGGTTCAGGTGTTGGTTTGTAGGTCTACATAAAGGACTCTGGAAAATGTTGCCAGTTTCAAGGGACTGTTTGCCATCTGTTGGGTTTGCTGGAAAGTACCCCAGGTCACATGAAGAAAACTCCTTAATACAGTTTTGCTCTCTTACCTTCTTCTCCAGTCTCACATTAATCTAACCTTAAAAAAAAATCTTTTTATCAGGTTGTACTAGGTTACAGGAAAAATTCATGTCTTTGAACTCTGTATATCTGCAGATGCATTCACCTAACCCAAGTCAATTTACACTGGTGATATAGTGTCCCACTAGTCTTTGGAGAGTGGATTGGTACCTCACCCAATGATATTTGATCTTCAGATTTCTATCAAAAAATGTAGGATGAAGTCATGTCTGCAAAGTAATGATTTTTTTTTTTTCTGTAACCAAAGTGAGATTTATACATGACACTAATTGACAGGCAGCTGGAGCTGAGTAAAACCCATCTCTCTCAAGGTCTGTTCCTGGTTCTGCTTCCAAACAGCTCAAACAGGCTGCTTCAGCTGTTGCCCCTACAAATGTGTTTTTGTATCAGTGGATACAATCCCTAATTAATCTGCATAGCACGCTAAGCAAAATAAAATGAAGTACAATCCCTGCTTCACCCCACTACACAAAGTTAGAAATATTTTTATCTTCTAACACATTTTGCCCACAACTGTCTAGAAAGTTATCCTTGTGAACTTGACTCCTTCCCTCACTCTTTGTAGATTTAAGTCTCCATTTCCCAAACTCTTTGGCACTTTTGGAAAATGTCTGTGTATGTTTCAAACAGGTTTTGTTGCAGCCTGGAAAGTCTCATCAACTAGCACAAACACTATTCTTTCTGTGGTGAACAGCTTAGCTCAGTGACTGTGAGGCACTGTTAATTTATTGTTAAAATCCCGAGATGTTTTTCTCCTATGGAAATGCAAACCTCCTCTAAGCTTCATACTTGAAAGGATGTTTTTTAAGCTGAAGTATTTTGCTTACCAGTATCTAACAGGGACATCACGAGAAATCCTTTAAAAAATCAGAAGTAATTTATGCCACCGATTTTTTACTGCCTCCTGAAACACTACATTTTTTGAGAGACTTTTGATGGCAGTAAGTTTTTACTACTACAAATATTTGTACAGTGTCAATACAACTATAAAGGCAGAAGTGTCATGTCAATGATCAAATGGAAGTGTTTCTAAGCAAAAGTGTTTACTCACTGGAAAAGGTATCCCCAGGCTTTATAAAAATAAATGACATGAAAGAAACATAAATGGCACACAAACTCTGTTAAGTATCATAATTTGTTTGAAATTCACAGATCTCTTTGCCCACGGAGAGTGTGCTGCCTCTTTCTGTGGCTCTCAAAGAGAGCAGGGCAAATGACATTGGCTGGTGATTGGGTGGTGGCCATTCTGGTGGGACCATAAATCTGGTCAGTAAGCTTTAGTTCAGGTGATATGGAGCTAGCATTTCCCAGGAGTAGAGATTAAAATGAAGTTTCACAGTGTGTATTTAACCTGAAGTATAAGAGCTATTGAGTGCTCAGGCTTTCCCAATCTGGGGACTTATATATTATATTTATTTATTAAATAATGCCGGAACTATTCAGAAACAGTCACTAGAATACCTTCCATTTCATCCTTGGGAGCATGACTGTAGTATTTCTTCTCAAAGATCTTATTGTGGTACATGGAACAAAGAATATGCTAATACTGTCCAGTATTCTTTACAGTTTGGAACACTTGCAGCTATGAGCAAAACAATCCGTTTCGTTCCAGATGAAATACTTCTCACCATTCTATGGAAAATTTTCATCAAATTTAACAGGAAAAAGCAAAACAAATGGAACTGCAGGTTGTTAATAGAGATCCATCACCACTGTTACTCAAACAGAATAGCAGCCTCAAAGGCTATAATAGAAAATGCAGTATTTTCTGTGAAGTTGTCAGATGGGGGTTTTTTCCAGTAATTATATATAATTCTGCTATTGGAATAGAGATAAAATCCTGCAGGATGGTGAGAAAAAAATATTACTTCAAGGCACTTAGTTCCTAACATAACAAAGTGGTTTTTTTTTTCAGTGAGTAGAAAGAAATGTTTATCTCAAAGGTTAGTGCTGTTATGCAAGGTAACACACCATGTCTCTGAGTTCCTTTAGTAGCTATGCCTGTCCATGTACTGCTTCAGTTTCAGCTGAAATGCCCAGACTATCTTATTTTGTCTCTGTGTCAGTAGCAGGTTTATTGGTGACTAGTTGGGAGCTGTAAGCCAGCATTATCAGCTCTGTTCTGCTCATCTCGACCATGGCTGCAACCCTTAGTTCCTGCAGGAGTCTGTTATACAAACTTGGCAGAAAAACAAAGTGAAAAACACACTGAAAAAAATTTCTCTACCTCAGTAGCTTTCTGAATTTGTTTGCCATTTTATCCTTCAGTATGTTCCTTAGTAATTCTGTTTCTATGGCAAATGTCAACTTGATAGCTTAATCCCTCTTCTCTACAAGGTTTTTGGCAGTTAAAAAAAAACCCAACATCAAAAAAGAAAATATATTTAAATGTGGGGTGGAGGGCGAGGCAGGCAAAATGCAGTTTTCCTTCCTTCCTTTCTGAATTAACATGTTCATTCTCATTCTTTATTCCTTGATAAAAGGTAAGATACTTATGAAACCTTATCCCTTTCA
The DNA here is from genome assembly GCA_035047845.1 of Dendrocincla fuliginosa. Taxonomy (NCBI): domain Eukaryota; kingdom Metazoa; phylum Chordata; class Aves; order Passeriformes; family Dendrocolaptidae; genus Dendrocincla; species Dendrocincla fuliginosa. The sequence goes on along the minus strand of JAWWMO010000138.1, from coordinate 16,679,319 downwards.
TGAGAACTACATGAAATTGCTGTAGGGTATGTATTGCAAAATGCATTTTAAAATTAAAAGAATTGAAATTGTTTCAAACAAAACCAAGGAACAAAAAAGGTAAGGAATTAGCCAGAATGGTTTCTGCAAAGGGATTTGCTCTCGTGGTTATTAGACAAAGCAGGATAGCAGACAGAGTAAGGAAGTGTGACTCAGGGCATTTAAAAGCCTGCTTGTACCCCCAGTCTTGAATTACTGTGTGACATATCCAACCAGTTTACCCACCTGGGTGTTCTTTTTCCTCCTATTTATTTGGGCTTCTATCCTATTTAAACTCTTTAGTCCAGGAACTATAATTTGTTGTATGTGTTGTGCGGAGAGATTTCAGGAGTTTGTTTGTTTCTTTGAAAAACGCTGGTGTAAGCAGCTACTCTTCTTTTCTGAGTTGGTTTGTTGTTTTTTTTTTCTTTTTCAATATGAAAGAATTAAAAATAAGTGCACCGCTTATCAAAATAGCCAAGTGGTGACACAAAGATTAAATGGAGGAGGAAGTGGCGGGGGGAGGGGGGGGACATGAATCTGCATAGAAAATTTTAAGAAAGTATTTTGACTCAAAACACAAAGTTTTTGCTAATTCAGCTGCTAGTATAGGTATGGTCTGTAATTGCCTGGCACTGTTGTGAGCATAGGTCAAATTTTTCCTACCATAATAATTCTGACCTTTTGAATTTCACTCACACTAAAGTGGTTACAATTACCTCTAACTTTTCTTCTCTAGATTATTTTGAGTACTGAGACAAATGGTAAGCATCAGACAACACTTTTTTCCTCTGTTTTGTTATTACTAAATTACAAATCTGAGTCATAAGAGAAGAATTTGAATTTGTTTTCATATTTCATAATAAACGGCAAAAGTACAATGAGATGTTAAACCCCAAACTAGCTCAAAAAAAATTCTTCAGCTTTAAGAGATTTCAAAATGTCATACTGGCCTTGTATAAGAGATACTTTAAATTTCCTACTTGCTTATGATCTGCATGCTTAGCAGAAAGCTCTTCACTGATGATTCTTGTAGGTCAATAGTACTAAAACCAAATACTTTGTCTTCCTTGCTAATTCTGTCAGATACACATTTATCTCTTTCTTTCCTGAAAACTTCTCTTTCATCTGATTTTTTTTCCTGTTGATTCACTTAATAGCTTTTCAGGCTGAATATCCTTTCCCCATGATTTCCTATGGGAGATATACTATGGGATATTAAATTTCCACCATTATACCTTGTTTCCCATGGGCAGGAGACACTATGAGAATGAATGATAGAAACATTTTTACTCTTGCCTTTTAAAATTTTTACTGGACTGTATCAAATTGTAAATATTATAAGAAAAACTATCTAATAAGCAAGGCTCAGAGACCATGTGCTGTAAATCAGTTCTCACAGCTTCAGCTATGAACTGTTCTTAGGATAATTCAGCAGATGAATTATCCTAGGACAATTGCCATAGATTCTGATCTGCATTCTCACCTGGGTACTCAAGTCCCGAACAACAGCATAGTTTGAACCCATGCCAACATCTGCTCAGCTATTCTTGACCCTCACAGCACAGCTTCAATTTGTAGCTAAATTGCTTATAAAAAGGCCTTCTTACCTTCGTCTTCTTTGGAATTACAGGAAATTTTCTAAACCACTGAAAGAACACTATTTCATGGTGCGTATGGGGATTCTTACCTTTGTTAATAGAAGGAGGGAAATAATTTGTCTTAGCAGCACATTATTCCCTCTCAGTACTTCAGAGCAAATTGCTGGACAGGATACCAGACACCACGAGTGCTGGGACATCCCCTGTGGGGCTGGAGCTCTGGTGCAGCAGGGCTGGGGCCAGGGAAGTTCTGGCCCTGCCACCAGGATCATCCCTCCTCCATCCCTCCTCCATTGCAATCCTTCTCCCACCTCTGATATGTTTTCAGGATCTTGTGGGGAAGATTTGGGGTCTGGTCTTGTGGGAGGGGCTGAGAGTAGCTCTGAGATGCTCAAAATCAATGTAGTTTTAAGAGATTTAAGGAGCAAACTAAATTGTTCTCGCCTCTCGCTTTCTACAGTGACTTAAATCTCCTTGAAAAAGTTTAAAAATAATCCCAAGTGTAAGTGGAGTCTGTCCTGGTTTAGCAGACTCAAAATACTCAGGAAAGTCTTCAAGTTGTGCCAAATTCTCTCAAAAATGTATTGAAGCTTGAATGTTTAGCAAACTAGGGCTACTAAATGGGTGATATATTTTGGTCTCTGTCGAAATTTAGGTTGAATATTAGGAAGAGGTTCTTCATCCAGAGGGTAACTAGGCACTAGAACAGGCTACCAAGGGATGTGGTCATGGCCCCAAGCCTGAGAGAGCTTAAGACACATTTGGATAATGCTCTCAGGCACATGGTGTGACTCTTGGGGATGTGCAGGGCCAGGAGTTGGACTCTATGATCCTTGTGGGTCCCTTCCAACTCAGAATATTCTATGATTCTATAACTTAAATGAGACACGTTGTTTCACCACACAGGAGAAAAGCAAATGTAAAGCCAAGACTGTCAGAACTGAAGAATTTGATTTGGTACACATCAGCATAGGTTTCTAAGACCAGTTCCAGGCTTTTGCTGATTTAGCTGGTTACTGAACTCTGTTTTTATACAGTGGAGGGGGTTGGGAAAATATTCTTAGCCATCTAAAGAGGAAATATTTTATTCAAAACCCTTGGTGAAAATTTGTCAAATAATTGAATCAAATCTATGAAATGTAAGGTTAATTCTATTAGTTGGGTTTCTAATAGGAAGAGCATGTTTTATTCCAAAAATAACACTTAATAAATTATTCATCAAATAACATTTGGCCAGTTCTTGCAGTAATTGAGAGGAACCTGAAGCAAATCAAGTGAAATTAAACTAACCCTCCAATGAACCTGATTATTTCAGACTATTACAGAAACAGAAGTTCTTTCCATTATTCTCTTCTTCTAGTTTACACATAAATTGAGAGAAGCACTTGGAGATAATACTGAAATCAGAAGTAGCCAATGTTCAGTATATTCTTTACTTTTTTATACTTTTTTCCTTACCCCTTTTCACTTTCTCTTATAATTGCTACCTTCTAGAAAAAGTGATCTGATGGTAGCAAAAAAAGAAATCTGTAGCCATCTTAGAGCACTATATGACTGCCTTTCTGATTGTCTTGGTCTTGGACTCTGTAGGACTCTCCAAAACAGCATCAGACATTTTTGCTCATTACCTTCCTCTGAAGCTTTTGTTGAATCACAAGAACACATTGTAACCACTGACTGTGAAAGGGAGAAGACTCTGCTGAAGATAAAACATATGTGGCATAGTTTGTAAACATATCTATCCCATCCTCTTGTTTTCTAGTTTGTTTTGTTTCTCCAGCTCAGAGCAAAAGAAATCCACAAGGCATAAAACCCTGAATCGCTTGAGTTATTTTCCCAAACAGTTTCACTTTCTCACAGACTGGTCCTGCCTCAGCTTATACAGAAAACCCACTTGAACTCTTTGCCCCTTGGGAGATTTTCGACACTGGTTGCCATTCCAAGGAGGTCATGCTTAAGCTCACACTTGGTAGCAGATTGTTGTTGTCTCCAGTAAATTTAGAGGGGAATGGTGTAGGCTTACAATCTTCTTCCTGAGCCTTCTCCCTTTTGCTTTCTGTAGACCACAAAGCCAGGTGAGCATGGCATCTCTGCACTTTATTTCCATGGTCTCCTGACACGCCTTCATTCTTCCAGCTAGATTCTGTTTAAGGAACTGGTGAGGGCAGCTAGCTCTTGCTCATTTATCCTGACATTTAGCAAGTAGATGGCACTACAGCCAAGTTTTCTGCATCCAGATGCAGGCAAGGACCTGCACTTGTAACTTGTTCCCTTTCCACAGCTGCAGGTGAGTAGCTTTTTGATGTCTGCAGCTCAATATGACAATAATCAAAGTGAAGTTCCCAGTTAGCATGAGTAAACATTTGGGTCATCCCCCTTCATATTAAGAGACTTCTCATCTGGACCCAAGCAAATTTTTGTCCCACTCAATTCTTTTGGAGATGCCCTCACAGGAAGACCAGAATAAGAAGTCATCTAAATACGATGCTGCAAAGCAGTAATTCTCTCTCTCTCCAGTAACCAGCTGGTAAAAGCACTGGACTTGTTTACCCATATGTTACAGTGATCTAAACCATGCTTAAAACTTAAATTGGCTTAATATGGACCTTATAGCTCATTTCCCCATTGCTACAAGAATGCAAAACTATGCTGTTGCCTCTGCTGTGGAAATTTGAACAGTGAATACCTTTTCCATAGGATAAAAAACAACAACAACCTGCTTTTCAGGCTAGTTACAGAAATAGGTTTCAGATTGTAAGCTGACCTGAGACATTTACTTCAGTCTTATACTGACAGTCATGAGTGAGGTGAAACAAGTTTACTCCTATAATAGGTGTATGTCTTTTCTGAGGTGGTTTTTCTTCTGAGTAATTGGCAGTATTCCCCAGGGAAGAGGCAAAACAAAATAAAAAAATCTCCACATACAAAATAAAAAAAATTTTAAAAAGAGGTATGGGGAGGAAATGAAGGAAAAATAGTCTCTTCTAGCAGAGCTTTTTACTATTTGGAAACTGGGAGGTGAGGAGGGGCAGAATTTATTATATAATATCGTAGAATATTTACAATATCATAGAAACAATATCATAGAACAAATAAAATAATAATCTGTCTATATTCCTCAAGGAAAAACACTGCTGATTTTTAGCCCAGAGAATTGTTATTCCATACCAATGAAAACAACAAAATTCGCATTCATATACTAGACAAAAGACTACTTAGAATTTGAAATGCTTTATTGCATATGTGGCACATGAATTTCTACAGCTGTTGAGTTTGCAATTCTTTCAGTTTCTTTCAGAACATGAATCAATATCCAGAAACAGAAAATTATGTAAACATTTTTTTTTTCATAACTGAAGTTTTTTATATGCTTGAAAAAATGTGGTTGCAGTTTAGAAATAAGAAGATAGCGCTCAGCTTTTCATTTGGTTGGGGTGTTTTTCAGGGTACTTTAGAATCTGAGTTATGCAACTTCACAAGTGGAATTAACCCATCCTCCAACACCTGAATTTCTAGGAAAAATAGGTGGAAGACTTCCTTGAAAATGTTTGGGGGAAGCATTCTTGCTGACTACAGAGCTAGGCAATTAGCTGCTTAATTTAAAACATTAATTAAATAATATAAGACTGAATTCTGAATTTGAGGGGTGGTGTTAGGTTTTGTGTACATGGGAATGTCATCTTAAATTTCAGTAGGTTTTCACAGCAAAAAAATTGTAAGACACTTGCAAATACAATGACATTGCTCCTAGGATCACTTCTCTAAGTGAGCCCTGAATCTGAGACTGGGAAAAGTGTTTAATTACCTCATCTTCTAGTCAAAGAATAAAGGACCCTTGGAGAGCTTCACTTTGTTTTCCTGCTTCACTGTAAGGTTGTACTGGTTTTGAGTAGGTAGACTTCATTTTTTTCATAGTAGCTGGTTTGGGCCTATGCTGTGGATTTTTGTTGAAAACAGTGTTGATAACACAGGGATGTTTCCATTATTGCTGGGCAGCACTTCCACAGCATCAAGGCCTTTTCTGCTCCTCACCTCACAACACCACTGAGGAGGTGTGGGGTACAGAAGTAGCTGGGATGGGGCACAGTCAGGACAGCTGATCCCAAGTGACCAGTGTGATATTTCATACCATATGGTGTCATGCGCAGCATATAAAGCTGGAGGAAGAAAAAGTAATGGCATTTGTCTTCCCAAGTGACCACCATGTGTGGTAGAGCCCTGCTTATCCGGAGATGGCTGAACACGTGCCTGCCAATGGGAAGTGGTGAATGAATTCCTTGTTTTGCTTTGCTTACATTTATGGCTTTTGCTTTACCTATAAAGCTGTTTTTGTCTCCATACACGAGTTTTCTCACTTTTACTCTTCAAAATCTCTCACCAATCTCACTGTGTGGGGGAGGGCAGGGACAGGAGTTGTAAGAGGCTTTTTGATGCTCAGTTTTTGCCTGGGGTTAAACCTTGACATGGGTGCAGAATATGAGATTGTGCTCTGTTGCTTTAGCACTCCTGATAGCCACACTTTCAGTGAAGAAATTTTTTCTCATATACAACCTGAGCCTCCCTTGGTACAATCTGAGGCCATTCCCTCTTGTCCTATTGCAGGTTGCCTGTGAGAAGAGGCTGGCCCCCACCTTGTCACAACCTCCTTTCAGGTAGTTATAGAGGGCAAAAAAGCCTCTCCTCAGCCTCCTTTTCCAAATATGCTCAGTTACTTCATAAAGTCAACCTAGAGCATTTTTCAGAAACCAGCTTGATCTGGGAACTATAAGCATGCATGTAATATATGCATGGTTTAGGATTAAACTCTGAATTTTCTGTGCTGATCAATTTATACTTGTGCCTAATTACGCATTTTCTGCTTTAGGCTGAGAAAATACTTCTGAAGTCCTGTTTTGATGGCTTTTCTGACCCATTGCAATGTAGACTTCTGCAACTGGTAGCAATGTAAGGCCTTTCTTCTGATGAGTAATGAGGTCTTTATCTTTTTCAAGGGAAAAAAAAAAAAAGAAAAATAATTCTACTTGTCAATTATATAGCGCCATATTGGTCATAAAATGAATCATTACAAATTAATTAGAAGAAAAGCGAATTGCACTGCAAATTTCAGAGGTAAAATAGGCTTTCTTCTGCTCGACAATGTTCAAAAATTAGTCTTCTATAACTAATTATAAAAACAACTTGTCACCACAAATGGTAGAGCCAAGTCAGAACATATTTATGAAGAGAATAGAAAAGAATATTTTCACATGAAAGGATGATCTGCTTCAACTGTCTGACCAACTCAGGACTGACCAAAAGTTAAAACAGGTTATTCAAGGCATTGTCCAAATGCCTCTCAAACAATGACAGAGTTGTGGCATCAAATTTATCTCGAGGAAGACTCTTCCAATGTTTGGCCACCCCTCAGTAGAGAAATGCTTTCTAATGTCAAGACTAAACCTCCCCTGGCACAGCTTTGAACTATTCCAATGTGTCCTATCACTGGATCCCAGGGAGAAGAGCTCAACATCTCCTTCTCCACTTCCCCTTTTCAGAAATTTGGAAAGAGGAAAGAGGTCACCCCTCAGCCTCTTTTTCTCCAAATTAGACAAACCAAACATCCTCAGATGCTCCTCATAGGATATCCATCCAGCCCTTTCAACTGCTTTGTTACCTTCCTCTGAACACAGTTGGGTACTTTAACATCGTTTTTCTATTTGTGGGAGCCAGAACTGGCTCCACAATTAAAACAGTATGGGACACAGTACTCAAGGTGAGGCTGCACGAATGCAGCAGGGGAGCACCAAGAGCCACGTGGAGCCAGCAGCTTGTCCTAGAACATTTGGCTCAGTGCAGGTGGAGTCACCAGTGATGGTGGCTGTTCCCATTGACTCATAAGGGGCTCATAACGAGTGCAAGCAACCAGGACCGCTGCAACCAGGGCATGGCAGCAGTTTGTGCAAGAATGGTGTGCAAACACCATACAGTCACCCTAGGGGCTCCAGAGCTCAATTGTTGTCACTGCCCTCTTGGGAGGAGGTCCATATGGTATCAGCTTGGTATGCTCACCATAAAGGATGTAGTGTCCCAGACAGCTCCCAAAAAAAACCTGTGGCCATCCATGTTTAAGGCTGCAGGGAGTGCCTAAGCCTTTCACTGAACCGTAGCAGAAATAGCAGTTGCATTAGATGTGACCAGATTGGACAACCTGCTCAGCCTGGTAGCAGAGCTACGGAATGATATAGAAATGTTAAGGAGTATTAGAGAATCTGAAAAGAAGGTAAACTGATAGAACTAAGCTCTGGCCTCCCTGATACGAGAGATAGTTCAGGATTGAGGGGATCCTCTAACCATTCCCCGGCAAAGAGAACGTAGAAGTTACAAAGAAAGGAGCAAATGGAGGAACTGAAGGCAGTAAAGGCTGCTTTTCAGCAGTACACACATACAATCAATACTTAGTCAATTGCACCACACCAGTTTTTGTTCTATGAGTCAGTAATTTAAGTTAGTTTTCAGCTCATCCTTTTGCTGTTTACCTTACAAGTAATCTCCCTCCAAATTGT
>JAWWMO010000138.1:16607511-16667660 GCA_035047845.1 Dendrocincla fuliginosa | reverse complement strand
TGGCTTGGAAGTAGGTGCTTACTGGAAATGTAGGCTATAACTCAATGGAGGAAATTAAAACAATCCTCTTCTCTTCCCAACCCTCACCCTCTCCCTCCCCAACAACCCCAAAAAAGGTCTTTTGAAATATGGCCAAGGTTCTGCTTAAAAGGGCTCCATGGTGCTATGAATTTGAATGTCAGCAGATACTTAGTAGATTTAATTACATGCAGAAAGCAAATATATCCGAGTGGCAGATAAGCAGAGTGAGATTCTCTGTGTTGCTGGTATGCAAAACTGCCTGTGAATGTTATATTAGGAGGTGGATACTGAGTCAGGAAGGCTTGTACTAGAAAGATGAGGACAGTGGAGAAAGCAGTATGTTGTAATACTACCCAGGGAAAAAGGGGAAAGGAGTTCAGCTTTCACTGACAAAAAATCAAAATGCTAGGAAAGTCAGACGTAAAAGGAGGACAAGGAATCTGTGCTCTCTGAGGAGCCCTAAATGGCTGAAGTTTTTCAGGAGCATAAGGAATGGGCAGAAAGACAGGCTTAGGGGAGGAAAGCCCAGAACTCTCTCATATGTACTGGGTCTTTAAAAGTAGTGTAGGCCTCCTTGTTCTGACCTTTTTTCTGCCTTATCTGCAACTACAGACTCCAAGGTGGGAAGGATGGGGTGGTGAACATCTCTGCCTGTGAAAATGGGCCACAGGGCTGAGGAGCTTCTCTGTTAAAAGCAATGTATGCAATCAGCACAATGGCCTGTGGGAAGCAGAATCAACCTCAGGATTCAGATACTGCTGATCCAAAAGATTTTGTCTGGATAGCGAGGACTGTTCATCAAGTAGCACAACGACACACATTGCATCAGACTGGAAATGAATAATACACAGTGCATCATCCTGCAAATGAGCTGAAAGAAGATGTCTGATTTGACATCAGATCTAGCAACTGGAATAGAGAGTTCTCCTCTTTCCTTCCTATTCAAATTGTCAAAATTTATCAGTATCCCTAAGCTAAATGTTACCTACTGCAAGGGTTAGGTGAGCAAGGCAAATGACTACCTATGGCACTAAACCAGTAGGAGCTGGCAGAAGCACTGACTTTACTTCCTTCTTTGTTTTTTTCAGAGTCCAGTGGAGCCATCTCCAACATGTGTGAGTCCTTGGGTACTGCTGGGCCTCTCTTTTCTGTGCCTTCTTCACTCGGACAATGTGCTTCTGTCAATGGCTAGGAAGACTTGATAAGTAGAAATTAGAGGGGTGAACAGAAGGCCAGCCTAAGACCACACAAATGGAGTGTGTTGGAAGAGGTAAATGAATCACTGTATAGTCCTACTATTCAGGAAAGACGGAAACACACAGTTGTGAGTAGTTTGGCTCAGTGTATTATATTAGCTTGGCAGATCTAATTGGGCACAAGATATCAGAAGGCATAAGCCTGTTTATTTTCTCCGCTGTGGTAGCAGAAGTCCTTTGCTATTATGATACTCAGAGATCATTGGTAGCATACAGAGCACTTTTAGATGAAATAATATATCCCACAGTCATTAAACTCTATGCAAAATAGCTTCAAGAATGTGAATAAGGTGTATATTGTAATTAACTTTATGGCCATATAAAAGATGCAAGAAAAAAAATCCATCAAATTACAGAAGCTGGAGGGAGAATAGAGAAGTACAAGTTGCAGAACATTTTTCTGTTTCATTATTGACAGTATAAAAAGTTGTTTTTTCTAAAAAAAATCCTTTACCTAAGATTAAACACTGCTTTTTTCCTGGAATTTCACAGGCTAAATTTTATGGAAAATTACTTACACAGAGAAGTCAAATGAACAGCACCTAGAGTCTACAGTAAATAAATATTTGTCAGTGATGTTAGAGCACATTAGATTTATTTTTTTCAAAGTAAATCTGTGGAAGACACTTTAGCTGTTAAGCCATAGGATCAAAAAGTTAAGCACTTTTAAGTCCTGAGAAAAACAGCTGTTAAACTCTTTAGAGAAGAATCTGTAGGCTAGATATAATTAAATTATTTGGGGGGTAGGGGGGAATACCTTAAACAATTACCCTTCTATAATCAGTGGATATTTATACCTCAAATAAGTAATTTTGTTTTCAATTTAGGTCTTGGTATGGTGTCTTGACACCATGGGCAGATGTACTATTTGGAAAAATGTGTGTGAATTGTCCAGCCACTGAGGCTTTTCAAGAGTTACCGCTCCCAAACACCTGAGTAACTTCCACCGTAAATCTTTAAATCAGTGACATTTCAGCAGTCAGGCATCATTATACATTATCAAAATCCATGTCTTGTTTTTAAGGAGGTTTAGAGTAGTGAAGTCCAAGAATAGTCATTATGGTTCATTTGCTTTCCCGGTTTTGCTAAATGTTTTTTTTCTCTCTCTTTTATATTATTGGTCCTCCAGATTTCAGTTTGGAAACTCACATGTTCTATTACTTTAAAAACTGTGTGTATACTTGTGGCTATGCCTGCTGTAAATATTTTTAAAATTTCAAGATTGACTTAATGTATATATATATATGTGTGTGTGTATGTGTGTATATACACATTTATATATATATAAATACATTTAGAATGGAGTTTGAGGATATTTCTGATTTTTTGGATGAAGAGGCAAATTTTTTAACATAAATACCCATTCCCCAGCTAAAACAGCTTCTGAGACAATAGGTTGGAAACTGACTTCTCTTTAGAGAAATGTCACATAATGATGGGACTCAAAGGTCCTAGTCTTTGAGAAAACAGCAGATGCTGCCCATTCTGACAAAAGGTGTGAGTTGACAGAAATCAGGCATGTCAAATGAAAAATAACGTCCTATATCAGTGTAAGATGAAAAGTAGGGGGAAAAAATAAAATCAACTTAAAGGGAAGAGAGAAATTTTATCATTTTCCTTCCCTTTTGTCATGGATGTAATGTAAGTAACATATCAACTCAGAAAAATGTTTTTTGCAAGCGAGGTAAATTCCCAATCATTTAAATTAATAGGGATAATTCTAAGTAGAGGATGAAACTATCTATCTTCAGAGGACACTTTATATGTCACTACCTATCACAATGAATATAGTGCAGGAAAGGAACACAAGGCCAGAACACACAGTAGCTTAATATTTCATTTCACAAAAAATTTAGTACTTCCCTGAAAAGAGAAATGAGCCTCTCTACACATGTGAAAAATTATTTTACAGATGCCCTTAGCATATCTTAAATGTTCACACACGATTTGCACTGTAATATAGAAAAGGAAATCTGTCCAGGAAAAAACAAAACAAACCAAAACAAACAAAAACTCATTTTAAGAAACAGTATTCTGACTACTTTGAAGAAAATAATTATTCAGGATAAAATAACAAGAATCATGGATTAAAGCCAGTCAAATGAGACCATTTTAAGGACACTTTTGAGAATCTGCCACTAGAAATCAGTGGAGTGAGATGCTTAGTTATTTCTCCACTGTTCTAAGGGCTCCCCTGAAATAAATATTTTGCCTGTCAGTAAGTTGGCCTACTTCCACTTTTAACTAATGTTGAACAGCAAGTCCCAACCGAAAAAACTGTTGTCACTAACAGAGGTAAGGTACAAGCTCTCATTGCTAAATGACAGCAGGTTTCACAGCCCTGGCTGGTGCTTCTTTCACCATGTAACTCAAATCTCCTGAAACTTGTATGACAGATGGTTTGTTAGCTGGGAAGACTACTGACACCTCCTACGCACTATCTACTGTGCTTTAAACACTGTGCGTTCATTTCTGCTGTCACTTCCCACCTAATTAGAGAGCAGATGTTGCAAAGGAAGGTTTGGTAATAGTAGCAAAGAACTTGACGTGTTTTGCTGGCATTAAACAGCAACGCTCCCAAAAGCAGTTTGAAGAAGAAGGTGTAAGAAGCTGCAATACATGACAGCTCGCAGAGCTTTAGGAGAACAGGTAATTTGGGGGGTTGTGGTGAAATTATTAAACAGGTATACCGTGTCTTACTTGGACCAATTTGTGTTGAGGTACCATACAGCCTTTACAGAGGAGGATTTCACCAGAAATCTGTGGAAATGTGGATGGGATGTAGAGAGGACTTGATTTAGCAGGGACAGACAGGACAGGTGTGTGTTTCTGAACTGTGAAGCTGTCAGGCTGGCATTTGTATTTTGCCTGGGGACTTTGTGCAAACTCAGCAGGAGCCATTTAGTCTCCTGAGATGTTTGAGATCCTGGTCTGGGATAAACAACTGTTGATCCATTCCTCTTTTGTTACGTTGGTGTTATTTCAGTGACAAATAGGATGTTGTCTGCTCCAATGGCAATAAATCAGCTTTAGATCAGGCAGGAGTGGGAAATGCAGGTTCAGCAAAGAGCAACAGAGCAACAGGACATTATTCTTTTCTGCCTTTAGATCAAGTATCCTATTTGGTAAAAGAAAAGCTGCAATCTTGACTTAGTGATGTGGGTTTATTGGGAGTGTGGAAGTCCACTCCAAGGTTTGTAAGATCAGAGCCTGTTAAATCATGCTGCACATTGTTCTTAGATTTATCACTGAAAACACAGCCTAAAAATAGGTGGGTTTGTTGTTTCACACACTACAAGCTGTTCCTGTCAGTTCACTGCACTGAACTAGAAAGCATTTTGACTTTTCCATAAGTTTAGTTTCCAGAGGTTTCTCCTGTTCTCTACACACAATCCTGGGGCTATGCCCTATCTCTCACCAGTAATGATGAACTATGTGCAGTGATAGGCATACTCATAAGGTGCAAGGAGTTTTCAGCTCAGAATTCAAAGGGAAGAAAGTAGATCTTCTGTTCCCTCTCCTCTCACTCCACTCCCTGGCAATGTTTAATTCAAGTAGCTCAGCAAAGAATGCAACATCAATTACTTCAGTGGTGTTACAGATCTCTGAGTCAAATCCCCTATCTCAGCTCTAGCAGTTTCATACCCATATACTCAGATATATTCTTAAACTAAAGTTTTGGAGATTGGTGTTAATAGTAAAATAACTTCAGTAAGATTTCATAAAATACTAGTCTGTGTTAGTTTTTATATAATAGTTTAACACAAGATTTCATTGCAAATAACAGGAGAGCTTGTCTTTTAAAAAAAAAAATCTATAAGCCACAGTCACTGTCCTTACCAAAAAAAAAAAAAAAAAAGAAAGGACTGAGCAATTTGTTGATTGCAATCTACCAGCGAGTTGGAAAAATCTCCCAACAGAGAATGTAATTTATTTGTAAAACAATCAAGTCATATAAAAGTTTGACTAGTAATTTCAGCAGGAAAGACAAAGCACATAATTTCAGCTTTCATGTACCATTCTGATAATGCTAAAACATTTTCTTTGAATGATTTCATGCAGATGACTATATAAAAGGATAATTAGACAAATAGTTTGACATTCTTGAAAACATTTTAGTCATCCTAATCCAAGATTAAACATTTTAACTTTGAGGGAAAAAATGCCATTTTGGTTTCTTTCTCTAGCTTGGGATAACAATAGCATTTGGAGGCTGGCATTCCTTGCAGATTGAAATTGTCACTTCCTAAAAAGTTCTGCTTTTCAAAGGCAAAATAAATAGTAATTAATTTAGAGTACACAAAATGAGGCTAGCTATTTGAAGAATCTTCCTCCTGATAATGGTGCCTGATAGGCAGAGATGTGGTGGAGTATCTGGTGACAGGACTTTCTAAAATGGCTTTTAAGAAAAATGTTAGTTGATCCAGATAGTTAATTCTTGCTATATTCAAGGTCCAGTCTACGTGACCTCTTGAAGTCCTTGCTTTTCTTCATTTCTGTTGCCACTGCCACAATTGTTGCATGACAAAATCAGGTTAGATGGGAAGGAGTATTTATATGTGATGCCAGAAGCTTCAAAGATTCAGGGAAGTGTTCTCCAATTACTTCTTTGGGCATATTTTTCCTCTATACTAATCAAATCCATTGTGCGGTTTTGGTCGGGGTTTGTGTGTGTGTGTTTTTTTGGGGCTTTTGTTCACGTGTTTGTTTCTTTTGGGTTTGTTGGGGATTTTTTTGATTGGTTGATTAGTTACCTGGTTTTTGATTTTTATTTTTTTTCTACCTTGCCATCAGTAAAAGAGCAAGGAAAACAATCAGATCTACAGAGCTGCTTTAATGATTAGGCTTCTGTATTTCAACCTCTTTTACATTCAGGATATAGATATTGGTAAAATTTATGATGAATTATGCACCTCAAGGCTGTGGCTAATTAAATTGGGTACCTTTGTGTTTAGCATAGGCAGCTGGGTATTTTGACCACTTAAATTGTTGAGTCCTATTTTGGGAAAATTCTGCTGTCAGACAGTCATGCGACTCATATCACAAATATCCTACATTGTTTCTAGCAAGTTCACCATCCCTCAGAAGAAGCAGTCCTGGGAGAAAAAAAAAAATTCAAAATTGTTTTTTAAATACATTCTCTCTGTGGGATACAGAAATTCACAAAAGCAAAAATCAGGAGGTCTTTTCCAATCCATGTTTCTGGTGAAACAGCGCTAAAAAGGATACATTGGCTGGTCTTATCTGGCAGTTGGGAAGTTCTTGGATCTTCAGGTATTACTGCAAAGCTGTCAGGAAAGCATTAGGTGTATTCATAGTTCTCACCTTTCATTTGGATTAATATGATGGAAATCTAGACGAGTGTAGGGAAAGGCTGCCATGACTGCAGCATGTTCAGAACTAAGGTTCATTTTTCCTGAAAGACTTTTACCTCCCCTATCTTGCCAGAGTCACAACATCACTCTGAAGGAAAAAGTGCTCCTGAACCCACAGGAGAACAAATAGCAATTGATGCACTTCTTTGTCCACTGCCCTTCAAAAAGTAACTAACCACTACATAAAACCAAGGCAAGTGTAGCTACATTGCAGAATAGCTGTAGAAAACTTTATGGGAGTTGTACTGTCTGAAGCTCATTGTACTTATTGTTTTAAGAGTTACCTGGTTACCAGTGGCCTGACATAACAGCCCTGTGCAGGGCAGCAGTCTACTGAAAAGATTATCAGCATTGTGAACTTAATTTTCCATGGCTGGTGAACACTTCTGACAGTGGAGAGACAAGCTCATTTGAAGTGTTATATTCCTAGGAACAAGAGTATCTCTGATTAAATTGTCTTGGTTGTGATTTTAGAAGATTCACTTAGCATAGCCTCACATGAGCAAGCTGCCAGTGTGGTCCTGGTGTCACAGAGCTGCTGAATGGCAGCAAACAGATATGAAGGTGTCTTGGGTTGTCAAATGCAGGTGTGACCATAATTCCTACCTGTCAGTCCTGCTTTCACTTACACTGAGAAAGTGTCTAGCACTGACTTTACAGTGGTGACCCCCCCATGTCACTTCACTGTCAGAGCAGCATGATGGGCAGATCACTAGTTTCAAACTGGACAGTCATCATAGTCAAAAGAGACAGGATCACAACATCCTGCTGTTCAAGAGGGACTTTGTTATGGAAATGAGGCCCAATCAAGCATGGTGCTGAAAACAAGGTGGCTGGTCCTTAGCCAAAGACACAGTGCTGGCCTTCTTGGAACACACCTCTTTGTACAACTATTTAAATTCTTTTTTTTCTCTATTCACATCATATTCAGAATAGTACGTCAAATACTGTGTTACACTTTGCTATGGAGCAGCACGAGATCTGACAGCCTCTGATTTCTCAAAGCAATGCCTTATTTTCCATTTGTCAATGAATGGCAAGCCTGTTTCACTGATTGAGATCAAGTCCCAGAACTTCTCATCGCACAACTTTGGGTCCCCCACTTGTCACTACAATTTAGTGATCCTGGTTAAACTATTTCCAGGAGGTGGTGTGTTACAAGAGAGGAGTGTATACTGAAGTTCATCACATCACAAATTAACCATCTGGTGTATAGAAATAACTTTCATTTGGGTCAAGTTGACATGAAATTACATTGTTTTCCATTTGCTTTTCCTGAAGGAAAATTGAGAAGTTTGTTGATAACCTGATCCCCTTTGTGGAGAATTTGGATTTGCTGAAACATTTTTCTTAGCATAAATTTTCTTTCTTGTGTACTACATCTAGACATTTCTGTAAAAACATAGGAGCAACATCACCATCACTGTATCTGGATTCCTTGCAATCTCCAGCAGAACTGCTGTGCTGAAAATGAACAGTCTACATATTTCAGTGTTATTCCTTTAAAGGGCTAATAAAAGTTACTCCTATTTTCAGAAAACTTACCACTGGTTACCCCTTACCAATGCATCTGACAAAGTCCACTGTTTACAACTTTGACTAGTCACAAGGGTAGAATGGCAAAGAATAAACTGCCAGTAGTAGCTCCTGTTTCAATTGTGAAGTGAATTTGGCCTGATGAGGCACTGACTCAACTGAATGGACAACAGGTGAAGAATTGGAACAATTGCACCAGTTTTGCTGGAGCATGTCCAGCTATACTACAGTGCCTCCTTTCAGTTGGGATGGCTTCACCTGTACTCACCACCTGTGGCTTAAAAGTTGCTTTCTATTTTGTTTCGCAGAATGAAGTATAACCAGAATTATTTTAATATAAAACAGAGAAACTAGATATTTAAGTTCTGACAATAAGGCCAAAGGAATTTTCATGGGAGACATTTTTCTGGTCTTTATTTTACCCATGGTTATGCAAAGTGTTTCCCAAAAATCAGGAATTTAATTAAAAAAAAAAAAAAAGAATACCACCGGAAAAAAAGGTTTGAAGAAGTGTAAGTATAGGCTTGCTTTCTTTTCATCACCTAATAAAACAGAGCTATTAAGTAAAAAGAGAAGTCACTTTCACAGGTCACCCTCATTAATCTTCATCAGTTGCAATAATATCAAGCAACATATAGGGGTTCTTCTCAAGAATTAAAATAGAACTAAACAGGAAAATAAAAAAAGACAACGCAAGCTCCCCCTCTGGAGTTCACAGTCATGGCAATAAAATGCAGAATGATAGGAAAGCACAGGAGAGCAGTGAGACAGCATTACTGGCTGTCGTCAAACCACACCATTAAACTAACTTCTTTTTGTTTGATTGGTTGGGATTTTTTGCAGTGGTTACACAGCATCAAGGCTTTTACTGCTCCTCACACTGCCTCTCCAGAGAGCAAGCTGGAGGTGAACAAATAGTTGGGAGACAACACAGCTGGGACATGGACCCTGACTGACCAAAGTGATAATTTCATACCATGTGGCGTCATGCTCAGCAATAAAAGCTGAGAAGATAAAGTGATGAAGAAGATGAAGTGATGGCATTTGTCTTCCCAAGTAACCATTATGAATTACGGAACCTTGTTTTACTGGAGGTAGCGGAAAACCTGCCTGCCCATGGGAAGTGATGAATGAATTCCTGGTTTTGTTGTTTTCATGTCCACAGTTTTTGCTTTACTTTTTAACTATCTATCTCAACACTGGAGTTTTTTGCACTTTTACCCTTCTGGTTCTCGTCTCCATTCCACTGGGGGGGTGAGCAAATAGCTGCGTGGGTATGTATCGGCAGCATCTTAAATGTGTTTGGGGATTTGAGGCTTTTTAAAAAAAAATGATTTTTTAAAAAAAGGTAAACTCTTCAAAACAATAAATATTTTGCACTTTTCAGTGACACTTAAGTTAGAACTGATTACTATTAATCTAGAAAGTAATCCTTATAAAATTAAGTAAAGTACGAAGGCCAATATTTATACCGATTTATTTTAGAATTGCTGCTTATAGAATAGGAATTTCCTTTCTGGCCCTGATTTGGGCATTGGCCAGACAAGGAATAGGACAGCTTCCTTTCATTAGTTCAGTAAAATTCAATTAAAGTAATGTTTTCCAAGCCGAGTCTGATTTTATATTAAGCAAACCTATCTTTGCCCAAAATTAATTTACTACCAAATAAAAAGCAGTAATTTGTTTCCACCAGAATATAACTACTAGTTTCCTAAAAGAAAAATTACAAATTTGTCAACTTTTAAAGTAAGCTTTAATATATAATAATTAGGGATGCAACATTCTGTTATGGCATTTCTCTTCTCACAGGGATTTTTATTTGACCAGGAAAGACTTCACTAGATCTATTTTGTTATTACTGCCTATTCTCATCTGACATAATTAAATTTTTAGACTCTCTGCTTTGCAAAACTGAAAATTTTTACAGTTCCACTTGTCTTGTGAAAAGTATGTATGTTTTTCAGAAGTCTTGTCTCTTTTCATCTTCCATTGACAATATTTCTAGGGTAGCTGGCTGGGAGTGAGTAAAGGGTGGGGTTTCACTATCCTTATGGTCAGAACCTCTAAGATTAAGCTGAAGCCCATGTGACTGATTTGTTTTCTCCTCAGAGAGAGAACTCATGTTCTATTTCTAAACTGTAAGTTTAGCTTATGTGGAGACAGTATTACAAATGTGAGATCTCCATCTCCTGCAGAGAAAATGTCACACAGAGTGGCATTTGTACTGGACATTTCACTGACCAGTCCTTAATGATAGTGTAGGAGTACAGAGGTAGAAGGTGTAAACTAGTATGTCCTCCCTTTTCTGTATTTTGTGCATCCACAGTGATGGGAGACAAGACACCTCTGTTTTCATCCTGCTCATTCACATGGCAGTATGTCAGCTCTGCACAGGCTTTCCCCAGCTCCCTTCTCTTCTGGACATATGGGAAGCTGGAATCCTTCATCTGTGATGCTTAGCACTGAGCTTTATATCTGTAGCTAAGCAAACATCATCTTTTAAAATTAGAAACCTTTCCATAAGGCTCTCAAAATAACTTGACTGGTTAGCCAAGTCAGCTGTGTTATCTACTTAGTAGAGAATACGTTTTAAAAATGGCAGAATAGACAATTTTAGCTTTTAGAAAATGATTCAGCTATATTTGTAGTTTCATTTTTACTTCACAGGTTTTGCTAACAAGAGTTTTATGTTAATTAAATTTGATTACAAAATAAAATGAGAACCAGTTCACTGTTTTTAGTAAGGGTAGAAAGTTCAACAGAATTTCAGTATTGAGTCAGGGCTATTTAACAAAAATTCAATGTATTTGTGTATCAAAGTTTGTCTCAAAATGTATGTTCACTGTGTTGTCTGTTGAGGAAGGGACTATCAAATGTGAATCATTTTCAGGGAGAAGCTTCAACTTTTCTTGCTAAACTTGAGCTTGCATTAATGTTGGTTTAGGATTCTAACCCAACCTTTTACTGCTTGAAGTCTTCAACATTTTTGTAATCCAGCTGTGACTTGTGCCAGTGCATGGATTTGAATTTGCTTTTTAACATAAAGACTTCTTTCCAGCAAGATGTTGGGGCATGTTAATGGCCATACCAGGTAAGCTCTATGTCCCACAGCATGTTGTCTCCAACAGTTGCTAAAAGCAGATACCTGAGGAAGTATAAGAGCAAAATGATGATATAGTGGTATTTCCTGTGAAACTCCCTTGTCAGGAGACTTCTGAGCCAAATGAAGTGTTTCTGCAAGTCATAACCTTAATGGGTTCCACTAACATGTATTTGTCCATTTACTCTTCAACCAGCATAGACATCCAGCCCAACCACAAAGTATTTTGGCAATGTCATGAGATACCTGACTCAGCACAGGCTGACTATACAACCCATTCACCCTTGCAGAAGAAGATGTCAGGGCCTTTCCAGGCAGTATTCCAAGTGGCTTTCCTGCCATCGTCATGGGCAGCCCAGCACTACACTTCTCCCTTCAAGCATGCATGTGTTGGGGTGTACTCAGAAGTGCAGGAGGAATACAAGATTTTCCTCTACCTGTATCACCTGCCCTAAGCCTGCACCAGAGCATTCTCCTGAGTGTAAAGAACAAGAATAATAAATCACTTCTCAGAATGCTACAGACAGAGCACAACAGTCTGCACAGACTTTGATGGGCAAATGAGGAGTTTAAACTTCCTGCTGCCAAAAAATTAAAACCTGAACACCTTTGAGTGCATACTTTGAATAATTTTAAGGAGAAGAAAATGCAGGAAAGTTTTCTTTTTGAGTGACAGAAAACCCCTGTTTATTTGTTCATTGTAAAGCCTCCCTGAATTCTTTCTTTATCACTGTTAGCTCCTAGAACATTTAAGCTTATTTCTGCATGGCTCTGAATATGCAACAGATGTAAATGTAAAATGGAAATCTTTAAAAAACTGTCTCCCAAAACCTGCTCATTCTTTGAATCTCATTGTTAACTTCTTCATTTCAGCAGTTTTCAAATATATTTTTGCAAATTTCAAATAAGAGAAACTATAAGGTTTCCTCTCATGCACACTACTGGTCCTTAATGCCCCCCTGTGGATTAACATTATTTTCACATGTCCAAAAAACCTTATTGACTGGGCAGAGAAAAATTGTTCATTGCCTTATAGCATCAATTTTTCATTGAGAAGAAAACACATTTAGGCACTTCAAAACTCATTAAATAATTAACATGTTTCAACTGTAGTAAAAAACCAGATCTAATTACCAATACCTGCCCAGTGAACCTTCTATAGTTAGGTTTATTCTACAAGGACTGATAACTGTTTTACAGAAGTCTAGCACCCACCTTCAAATAAGAAGCTAAGATGCAGTTGTGAAGAGTATGAAAGCTTAACTCTTATGTTCAGCCAGTGACAGCTCCTACAGTCTCACCACTCTCCTGCATCTAGCAATAGGAGTCTAGATTTTATAGTTGCCTTGCACTGTCACCCATCCTTTTGGGTTTTTAGTCACTGGGAAAAAAATAAAAATCAGATCCTATGTCCCCAAACCAGTGTAACTGAGCTCATTATGACACAGTGGCAACTGAAAGTGACTACCACAACCTAACATTCATCCATCTGTGCAGAACAAAAGCATTTGCAAGTCCAGGAGTAATTAGACAGTGTGGAGAAAATTCTGCAGGAAGGGCAGAGAAATCTTCACAGGTGATTATCCTCAGAAAGTATTTCTTATTGCTAGCACTGTGCAAGGATTTATTGAGCTTTTGGTACCAGTCTCATATTTTTTGCCAATATCAGAGTTTTTATCTATAAGGCCCAGGGAAAATCAGCAGGGAATTCTCACCACAAAGAGACATGACAGAACAGCTTTGAGTTTTGAAATCTAGAAGTGACTGTTGAGATGCATGATTGCTTATAACTGTGTCTATAAATAAATCCTCCATAATTGCAAGTGCTTCAGGTACTGATGACATTTTCCCATTGGTTTGTAGTTTTTGGGGATTTTTTTTTCTCTATTGACCCTGCTGTCTGCATAAATTGTGTAAAAAAATAAAGAGATACCTAATTTCATATTTCATAAAAAGTATCGTTTAAAAATGGTGCTTAATGCAGTTCATTTAGTAAACTTGTCAGTCAAGAAACCAGGACAGGAGTTCAATACAGTCAGCATGAACCTGTCTGGTCAGCCTTGCATCTACAACTTCATCCCAAGACATGGTGTAGCATATTTCATCAGCTGGGGCTAAAAGGTTTAGTGCTTCCTCCTAAAACATCCCCACTGGTGCAAAATGAAAGATTAGTAGAAGGAGAGGAAAGATCCTTGAGTGCCCATATCAGTGAAAACAAGTCACGGTAGACATGTTTCAGGCAGACATAAGAGCAGGACAGGCATATCCACAGCTTGTTGGTCCATCAGCTTTTCTTCCAGCAGAGAAGACATGCAGACATGGCTTTGGCAGAACTGTAGCCTACAGTGTTTTCTATAGGGGAACGTTATCATTACATGCTTGAAGCAATATGATACGGCATTCTCTGGCAGATGATGTCAGGTTTGTCTGACACTGCATTACAGGCCCAAATGACTTGCTCTTTTTATTTCAGTGAATCCTCACTACCTTAATGTTTGTTGGAAAAATGTCGACCTGATTCAAGAGCCAGTTTAATTAAGATACCTTAATTACTGTCTGATCTAGAAGTCTACTAATGGGATGCAGGAGTTTCTGTGTGAGCAATAGGTCATCATGTAAAGAACAATACAAATAAGTATTGCTTGTGCTACAGTCTAGGTCACTTGGGAGAGCAGAATGGGAAATGCATATATGCAGACAAAGCCAACTTTTAGCAGGGAACATTTTTTGACTCATGGGGCACATAAGAGCTCTAGTTATGAACAGGTTTCTGTTCCACTAGCTAGTGTAAAGTTCGGTAGCAAAAAAGACAATGCTTTTGAAATACACTGATCACAGTGTTCCCAACTGCCTTTATGGAAGTCATTATACTAAGTCATAGTTTCGTTTAAGTGGTGGTGGTAATCATTTATTGTCATTTCTGAGCTACTTCGGGACAGATAAAAATCACTTAACTCACAAAGCAAGCAATTACGGAAATGCCTACATTTTGTGAGAAAGGGAATTTTTGCACCCATCAGCCTTGCCACAATCGATAAAACCAGCTCATAACCAATCTTCTGCACTAGAGCTCCTTGGTCTTGGATTTGCTGTTTGCAAAGAAAGGATGGGAACACTCTACCCAGTGTTCTGTAGGAGAGTAAAAGTCTGAACTCATGGGTGCCTGACTCTCTCCTTACCCTGAGTAGTCATTTCTATTAGCACAATGTCCATGGAGATTAACGTTTCAAATCTAATTTCCCATGGGCTGATTACAATGAGCTAACTGACTATCCAATCCCTTATCTGAATAAAAAAATCTGTTATGAGGCAGGGCAGATACAGGAGCAGTGTTTAAACAGGATGCTACAAGCATGTTGACTATTACAAAGCAATTAAAAGTCAAGGGACCGTCAGGAAAATGTCATCTAAAATGCCATCAGGAAAAAGCTATTGCAATTCTGTACTTGCCCAAAGCAAATTTGCCTTTTCTTTTGCTGGTCCAGACAAACAAGAGACCTGCAGTGACAAGCACTGCAATTGTCATTGCAGTGACAATCATGGTACAAGGCTGTAAGCTCCTCCAGGGAACCTCTGCACACCACCATAGATGGGATAAATGGCCTTGGTTTGTCTCTTAGAGGAGCAAGGAGGAGACAGAAGAGACTTTTCTCAGGAACTGTACCCATCATCATAGTTCCTTTTCAAATAAAGCTGGACTTCAGCGGGATTGATAGTGTCTCTGAGAGCTCAGGGAGTCAATACAGCCAGCAGGAAAAGGCAAAGGCAAACTGCTGTATCTTCTTAAATGAGAATTGATTTTTATCCATTGTCAATTCCCATGGCAAAGGAACAAGCTTATCACTTCAAACCAAGAATAGAAGGGAGACTAATTCTCTGTCTTGGAAAAGGACAGGAGCTCAGCAAAGGTCACTAAGATCAACACTGTATTAAAGAAATCTGTTTTTACTTGACTTCCTGACAAAGAAAGTGGACTTGGACTACTCATATGTCCGTCTGTCCTCTAACGTTGCTGTCTGAGGCTGCAGTGAAACCAGGGTGCACTACCAAGTGGGGAAAAAAAAACAAACAAACAAACCATGTTCGTGCATTCCTCAGGAATAAAGGACATTTGCAACATTTGCAGGCAGAGAACTCTGCCTCTCCTGGGAGAAACCCTGGAAGCATCAACAGCTCGGTGTTTGGCACAAGTCAACACTATAGATGACAGAGCTTCGTGAAGCTCCCAGATACCTGACCAGGATACTACCTCAACAGCTCCTCTGAAAAATGTATCCTCAACCAGCTCCTTCTGGCATTCTGGTTCTCCCATATGACAGACAGCCTAGACAGGGTGAAAATACAACATTTACTTTTTCAGGGCAGACAGATGAAGCACAAAGAGAAAACACACCCTTTCATTTGTGCCTTTGAGTAAGCTTCACACAGCCCTAAAACTTGTTGCGTATTCCCATAATTGCACACCAACTGTTATGATTAAAACAAGTACCATCAGTCCAGCTTTGCTTGCCTACAACTAACAATGCTCAGCTTCCCTAATGCCTTCTGCACTAGGAATAATAACTATATTAAAATGTACATATATTAACATATAAATTTATTCACAAGGATGTTTTACAAGTATGGAAGGAAGCTGATTTCACCACAGCAGAAGGTAATTGGACTAAAATGCCTTGTTTAGCTCCATGGCACTTGATCTCTGGTGTGGTGTGGGCAGAAAGGCAGGTGCTCCAAGCAGTGCTGATGTAGAACTGAGGCTAGGCAGAATCTCAGTGACATTCATGAGCTTGCTAAGTTTGTGTCAGTTCAAAACCCACCAGAGAAGTTCTCTGAAGCTCAGAAGTCAAGTGATATTCATTCACAGTGTGTGCATTAGAGTAATTGACATAAATCTTTATGTGTGGTGAAATTGGGGGTCTCATTCCTTATGAGATTATGAAAGAGAAGGGTGCTTCTTCTGTACAGGAATATGCTAGAAACTTGTAGAGCTGTATGTGTTGCCTGTGGCTTTCATGCTGGTTGCAGAAAACACTTGTTGAGAAGAGAGAAGACACTGTTCTACTAAAGGGGTTTTCTAAAAATTTTCAGTGATGGTGTTGTGATTAGCGACCAGATCAGAACACATCCTCAGACTCACTTTATTTCTTTGTGGCCCCCAAATCCTTGATCTGCCAGCTGAGAGCAACCAATTTGTTCAGTCTAAATCTAAGTACTTTCAAGTGTTCCTTTGGAGATCCCAAATCCCTTTTGTTTAGCCTTAGGAGTTTGTTAAATTTTAAAGAAAAGGAAAAATGCCAGCATAAACTGTTCCATTTTAAGTCTACTTATTAAAAGTGATGGCTAGGCTTATATTAAAAATCCCAAATATTTTATGATCATTTCCATTTGTCAAAAGAGTGTAGATATTACTCTTAATTTCGGTGAGGGAGTGGGTTTTTTGGGAGAAATCCTCCCAGAAAGCACGTTTTATCAGTATCTGTGACCAGGAGAAAACTACTACTTTGGGAGGGTGGGACATAAAACTGTTACAAAGCTGACAGACTTTTTTGGTCATGGTATTCTGTCTCGTTTGGTATCCTTTTGTGACAGGAGTGTCTCTCATAGTTGTTTACAAAAAGGGTTTCTGTGCTATAAAATAATGAGAAGCAATCACAGTCTAGATTTGGGACTGGAGGTAAAGAAGGTGGTCCAAGACACATATTTCAAGAGAAAGAAATGAAGATAATTAAAAGGAACTATAGAATTTCTGGATTAACTCTATAAAGTGGTCATTCTACCCTTACCAACAAAATAGTACAGACCCAGCAGCTTTGGTCGCAGCCTCCTCTTTGCACTTGCACAATGAACTAACACTGTGTCACGTAATTGACAGATCTGATTACACAGTGATGATAATTGATATGTTCAGCAAAAACAGTTCATAAACTGCCAGAAAAACAACCAATTCATTACAAATCAGCACGTCTGCCACCAGAGATCAAGACACTATGTTCTGTTCGCTAAACTAAACACAACTAGTAATTTGATTAGACAACCTATTACATAGAATTTAAAAAAAAAAAAAAAAAAAGAAAGAAAAAAGAAAGAAAAGTGACTTCAAATGAAGCATACTGTTTTAAAGCCAGGAGGAAGAATTTTCATCAGTTAAGCTTAACTGAAAGACAAATGATAGTGCTTTGAATTACGAGATCACAACAAGACATTGCAACTCAGAAGAAAGATTTTAAGGTTTGATAGGCCTGGTACCACACAGTCACAGATTGAAGATTTCTTTGTTAGCAACAAAAAGTAGGTTGATTAATTCTGAACATTTTTAGCAAATGATGAAATGTCACAATATTGTTTTGTAACCTTTGTGGAATATGAATACTCAGGTGTCACCTCTGGTAAACAGACCTGAGGCTGAAAGATGAGACAAACATGAGGTTAAGATGCCCTACACTGATCATGGGATTGGTGCTGGTGCAAAGAATCATCTCATGATACACCTTTGCAGACTCTTGGAAGAGCTGCATATGGCAGTAGAATCTTGCCTAGTGCATTGCTCTTTAATCTTTTTATGTGTAAGCACAATCATGTGTTTAATACTGTCAAAACTTCTGAAACTTTAGGGTCAATGAAAATCTACTTTTCAGGGTCCTTAGTATGCTCAGGATCTTGCAAAACAATCATCTTCATCACTTAACATACATCTAACTAGTGAAAACTATTTCATGAAAGACACATTATGGGTATGGATGGATGCATACTTTCTTTTCATATCTTGACTAAATTGTTGATGTGACCATATGCCAGCACTCCATGAACAGCATTTTTCTTCAGGAGCTGTTCTAAACTACTCCATAAATAGGAAAACGCATCCATTACTCAGAGGGAGGGGAAGAAGTTGTGCTCTGTACCAAAGGGTGTCAGGGCTGAATGGTTTTAATTTGTTCACACAGAACCTCCTTAGAATTTAAAACATGTTTTGAGCACATTTTTATTTTGGAATAAATGTCTAGTTACTGGGGTTAAAGGTCTGACACACAATTGTATAGCAGTTTGACCTGTTCCTCCCTTTGCAATTGGTTTATTCTGAATTAAAGTGTTGTATCATTTGTTTCATGCACGAGCTGAGAATGTTGATCTAATATGCACTGAAAGCCTTTGACTGTCCTATCAAATTAATTACTCCTGAAATACTGACGGCAGACAAGGCACTCCCTGAGACTACAAGGGTAATGATCATTACCTTGAAAAGCCAAAGGTGCCAGGAGCAGCGTTTGAGCAGGGATTGCTCATTCATTAGGTAAATTCTGTATTTCCTCTGCTAAGAACCAACTGCTTGTACCATCAGGAGTTAATCAGGCATCTCTGTTCTATCACCTCTCTTTTACAACACGCAGAAGTATATTAACAGTCTTATGAGGTGGCTGAACTGCTGCTCCTGAAAACACTGCTAGTGTGCTGGTCTCACATTTACAGTTATCTAATATTATCTTTCTCAGCCATCGTGCCTCACACCAGCTTTATTCTGGATTTGCACCTTCAAAAATAGCAGCATACACTCAAATTAAGGGCAAATCTACAGAGTACATCTCTTTTGCCTGACAAGGGACTGCAGCAAACTACACACCCTCAAGCTACAGCTGAGGGTCTCTTGTTTATCTTGACTCATGAGAGCTGTTTCTGGAGGCCAGAATTCACAGTAATTTTAAGCTATGTAACACCATTCTAAGCTGAAGGAAATGTGGTGCTTTGCTTTCTGTCTGGATGACCCTTTCTATAAGTGAAATACAACCTCTGCTGGGGAGGTACTGTCAGTAATGACGCAGAAGAGTAAGCATGAACTCCAGTTTGGCACTGGTTGTCCTCATGCATTGTGAATGTCCTTGTTCTGTCTGGTAAGGTTTGCAGAGGAAGTCCATTGGAGACATAATGCTACAGTTAGGGTTTTTAAGTGCAGGCATGTATGTGGGGATACAGGAGAAATCACTGCAGGCTCTGGTCTGACCTAATCAAACCGAGGAGTAATTGACCTTAGCAACTGCTTATTCAGTCAGCATTATTGTAAAAGAACTTATACAAGATCAAGTAATTACTGCCCTGTCCTTGAAAATAACTTTCTAAGATAAACCCATGCATGACAATCACAATAATTTATCTTTTTTTTTTTTTGTCAAAGGGCAATTAACACAGCTGCATTATCACATAAGCAAGAGCCACTGTGGTCAGGATGGTGCACAAATACTTCAAAAGATGGTATTTACTTCAAAATAAAATTGCATGAAGATTAAAGGGGGAAAAAGCACAGGAGAGGGAAGCATGCACAACATTTATAATCTAGCCAGCATGTAGCTCAATTGAACCTATTAAAACGAAAACCATATGACAAGTCCTACATTATGATACAGAAAGAATTAGAGGCCAGATTTTGAAAACAGTAATTCAGAAAGACTAAGACTCTTGCAGGCCAGGGGCTTCCAGGGAAGTTGAGGGAGGCTTTTATGGAATATAATCTTCAGTGTTCAGGAGGACAACTATGATTAGCAGCCTGGTGGCTGCTTGAGGCATCAGCCTGTGAGCCTTGGTCTCCTACCCAGATGCAAATTGGTGGGAGGGAAACACAGCTTGTATCTCAACAAGTCCTTCAAAACAGTTGGCAAAGCAGGTGGGAAAATGCTCCCATTTCAAACAGCAACACTTCTGACCAGCTAATGAGTATGCATACCCTGCTCCTATCCCTTTCTAGTAAGCTTCTAAACTTCATGCTCTCTCATCTTTGTGCAGAGCATGGCTGTTGTGCATATGCTGATAGCTGTATGACAAGCTCTACAGCAAGTAATAGAGCAATTCCATAGGAGCATGGATTATTATCTACCTGTGTAAAAACAGTAGATGGGGGAATTGTGGTCAGGATTGCAGTGATCAAGTGATACTTCTCTTCAAGAGGGACTGACTGAAGTGCAAAGTAGGATGCATTTTTGTAAAAGGAGCAGAAGTGTATATTGACTATGAATAGGGTAAATACAGTATCTTATAAGAATGTCCTTAAAAAAAAAATGTGTATGTCCCTTGGATGTGTTTATAGCTTTCTTACAGCAGGATTTGATTTGCACCTTATGGTGTATGTTGATTTGAGTGGCATAAAAATAGAAAAACGATATGGACAAAACTCTTAAAGCCCTACAACATGAGTATCCTTGAAGTTTCTTTATAGATGTTTAATGTGGAAAGATCTTTCTGTTATTTTTAAGTATTCCTTGTACTTAGATGCATATTTACATCTCTCAGCAGTACTTCACCTTCAAGCAAAAAAAAAAAAAAAGAAAACTAAAACAAAACCCAAATCCAAACAAGTTAACAATTCCCTTTCATTGTGCTGTTATAAGAAATAATAACAAACTTGACCTCAGCAACCTGTAGCACATGAAATGCAAAAGAACTTACCCTGACAGTTTGGATCATTCCTTGTAGTTAGCAGAGATAACCCAGGATTCTGGGTTCAACTGCTTTTCTTCTTCTCCTTCAGTACTCCCGTGTAGGCTACTGAAGGAACTTGGAGACAGATTTGTAAACATAACACTGACAACATGATTTGAATTATGATAAGGATATAAATAAATACTTAAAAGTTCCCACTACCACCAATCATATTAGTGCAAGGGAAGTTTTTTTGGGGGGGAGTGGGAGAATGATGCTACTGAGATTTTATGAAGTCTTCAGACACACAGATCCTGTTTGTCCCCCATGTGGCTATTATGATCGTGCTTGGCAGGAGAGAGGAAAAATCATTCAGCTGGCAAGAGTAAAGAGGGTGCCTTCCTCATCCGTCTCCAGTGCTGGAGCAGAGAAACTGTGCAGCTGACAGTCATCGTGCTCTTGGGATGATCACAAAGGGAATGGGACAGAAAGAGGGAACTCTGGGCAGACTTTGACAGAACATGAGACAAGTATTGCAGACTTTTGAATCTGTTGATGCTTGATAATTTTGTTACTGTACTGCACTTGTACTGTACAAAATTGTTACTGGTTAAAATGAAAACACAGATGTCAAACCTGTGTACTGACCATTGCCATTGCAAAGGTTTTTAAATGCTTTTTTTTACCCCCTGACTTTTGATTCAGGCCTCAAATAATTTAAAACTCTATAAAAAACAAGCCCTCTGCCTGCTCACAACACTGTATATCACACAACAAATCAATGCCAAGGGAGATTCTGGTCAAAAGACTTACAGACTTCACCATGATTTACCAGGAGCCCCATAGCTGATCCAGGGGTTTTACCATTTTTTTTTTATAGATACCACAACACAGAGATTATTCTTATACAAGCAGTTCCACAGCAATCTGCTTCTGTTGACTTGTACTTAAATATGCATGGGGCTTTTTTCCTGTCTTATTCTCTTCTATTATCATTAATACTTCCTACCATGATGCACAATCATGCCCTCTAAATTCAAAGGTAAGTTCTGCCTGTAAACAAATTATAGAACCCCATACAATAATAACAGTATTACTGGTGTTGTATCACATTAAGCCAGCTGAAAATTTTCTAGGGCGACCTGTTGAAAAAATGCAGATATTACAAAATGAAAGTATCTTGCAGATACTGTTATTTTCATTCAAATTCTCAGTGTATAATTAAGCTTTATTATCAAAAAGCTGAAATGTTTCATTTCAAAAAAGTCCAAACACTTTTGTCCATCCTGGTTTTTTGACTAAGTAACAGAATAAGGCTATCACATTATCAGCTCTGAGCTTATTGAAATGAGATGCTCTATATGGTGAGAAGAAAACATTTCTGAATATTTTATTTGCAAGATATTCTGAGATTTCCATCCTAATTTAAGACAATATAGAATTTTGAAATTTTAGTATCTTGGAAGGCAATTCCTTTTTCCAGCCTCATGTAGTCATTGGAGAATAAGAACAAAGCAGCAAAGCCTCCAAAGCAAAGAAAGAAAGAGAAAATACAGTGGTTGGTAACTATAAACACAGGTGACGGAGAAAAAAGTAGTAGCATTCCTGAAGCATTGTGACCCTTAGCAAATGAAAAACTTTGTGACAGTGATTTTAATAAATGTAAATTATGATTTACTACTTGGGTTGTCAGGCATTACTGTGAGATTCTTAATGTAGTTAATGAATTTCTGTGTTAATTTTCTTTTTCTATCCTCTTAATGCACTGGAGATTTCTATTTTAAACCCCACACATTTTCATCAACATTCATGTTTTAACCCTCCACTGACTTTGTTTTCACTAAACTGTCTTTCTAAAGTGCAAGTGTGGTCATGTTGCTGCTCAAATAGTTGCCCAAATCCATCCACAGCAGAGGAATCCAGCAGCATTCATGCACATGTCTTTGGGCACTGCAGTAATACTTCAGAATGTGGGGGTGACAGGTCTCAGTGTGGTGCTTACATGGATGGAAAGACCTCAGAGTAGCAACCTGTGGTCTCAGAGTGGCCCTGTGTTATGTGCACATCACTGTATAGGTGGGCTGCCCTTCTTCCTTCCTTTCTTAAATCCCAGAGGTGGGAATAGGGAAGACTAGGAAAGAACTTTTTCTTCCTGACTCAACGAATCTAACAAAGGCATAGATTGGAAATGGGCAAGGAATCTAGGTGTGTCAGACTCTCAGCATATCTGAATGCTGTCTTATTTTCATGGTAAGTTTTGCATTCTCTTAAATATAGAATTATGGAGCTGGCAGTACCAGAGACTTTTGCAGACACATATCCCAAACATCACTAACAAACTTGTGCTCACATTTTCCAAACAAGAAAGCTGAGAGTAGTTTACTCCCATATCTGAAATCAGAAGGTCTGATTAGGGCCTTAAGTCTTGGTGGCCTTCAAGAAGCAAAAGATCTTTCTTCCTGGAGCTGTGTCTGTGATTGTTTATCCACGTACCCAGCCAGTGAACCATAGAGATCTGATAATCAGTTATTCAGCGAAGAATTCCCTGATGAATGGAGAACCAGTCTATTCTCTGATATCCTCTATTTCATACTTCTATTTTTAACAAAACATCCCTTTTCCTGAGCTAAGTAAAAGGCACCAGAGAAATTCCGGGGAATGAAGGGCCTGAGGCTTGTGGTAGCAGATATAGACTGAGGGCAGAAACTCTCATCCAACTTATTTCTTTTCATTGGCCACAAAATTGTAAACAGAATTCTAAGAATATATTCCAACTGTACTGCAAACCAGAATATTTAGTGATTAAACTCTGGGGTTAATTGGATTATTTAATCTCCAATGTAGAACATTTATTTCCAGTTGCAACTCACAGGGTCAAGTAACTATTTTTAGAGAAAATACATGGAAGGAAAGACATATAAGTTGTCTTGCTAGACTTCTGTAAAATTATGTTACTGAAAGAAGAGCACTTTGAGATTTACTGCTGCATCATTTTTTGGTTTATTACAGAAGAAAAAATTGTCTTTTCAGCACATAGTGCTTTCAGGAAAAACATATCCAATTTCTTACTTTTTTCCTCTGAATAAAATTTATAGCTGTTTTTTCTGTTATGGACATGTCTTAAGGCCTCAGCAGAGATGGCATCACCACTGCAAAAACCTCTGGCTCAAACAGAGAGTGAGAGAGATTTTCTGCCCTGGAAAGCTGAATATAAGTAGATAAGTCAGAGATAAGGGGGAAGAAGAACCACTAAGGTTCCCTTTAGGAGGTCAGTTAACTGCAACATTGAGTTTTGTGTGTCTGGCAATATGCATCAAGTTGGAATTTCAATCCAGGTTTCCTGAATCCAAACCTGATAGCTTTGGGAAACTAGTGCCTTACCTGGCCCCTTGAACTTCCACTGATTTCAGACCATCTGTGCTAATTTCGGCTGGGGTAGAGTTAATTTTCTCCACAGTAGCTGGGATGAGGTTATATTTTGGATTTGTGCTGAAAACAATGTTGATAACGCAGGGATATGTTAGTTATTGCTGACCCACCTGTGGGGAGGCTGGGGGTACACAAGAAGCTGGGAGAGGACACAGCCAGGAAAGGTGTGTTGGAGGTCAGATTCCAACTGACCCAAGAGATATTCCAGACTGTTATGTTGCCATGCTCAGTGGAAAGAGCTGGAGGAAGAAGAAGGAAGCATGGGATGTTTGGAGGGATGGCATTTGTCTTCCCAAGCAGCCATTATGTGTGATGGAGCCCCACTTACCTTGAGGTGGCTGTACACCTGCCTGCTGATGGGAAGTGGTGAATGAATTCCTTGTTTGCTTGGCTTGCATGTATGGCTTTTGCTTTACCTATTGAACTGCCCTTATCTCAACCTATGAGTTTTCACGCCTTAATTATTTCAATTCTCTCCCTCATCCCATTGTGGGGGATAGTGAGTGGGCACGTGGGGCTTAGTTACTGGCTGGGATTAAACCAGGACATTCATTTTTGGTTTTCTGTGAATTTCAAACCTTTGACATCAAAATGTCATAGTAATCTAGACTTAAGAAGAAGTGAATTTTAAAACTGAAAGAGTGACCATTCAGTCTTCTCCACATTTCAGGACTGTTAAGCCATACTGAAATTATCTCTGGATACAAAACAGGATCATAGTAGCATAAGACTGTTCCAGGGCACCGAGTCACACTGCCAGGACCCAGGCATGCAGTGAAAAGGGCAAAATTGTCCACAAAAAAATGCCCTTCATGGCAGGTGAGATCAGCTTTGTTTCACCTCTGATGTAATTGTGAGACTCACTGAACCCCAAACTTTCCACACCTATTGGTTTCTCCTACTACTTGTACCTCATAAAAACATTGCTTAAGAAGTGTTTGACTGCACCTTGTTTGTTTTCCATTCCTCTCAAAAAAAAGTTGTGGAGAGTTAATGAGACCACTAACATGAAGATACTATTATTATGATAGTAGCATTAGGCTCATGCCTATCAGAAGGTCTGAACATGCAGCTGAGGTCAGTGAGTAGCACCTTTCTATGTCATAACTGTAAACTTCTGACTTGGGCATGGACCCCCTTATGCAGAGCTAGACCAAAATTACATCCCCTGCCTTTAACTTCTCAGCAATCTAAATATTAGATAGGGGAAGTAAAAGCACAAAGAGGGAGAGGGAGTCCAGAGACTGCTGAGAAGCAATTATTGTGAACATGTCACCGTGCAAGCTACCTGGCATATCCCACCCTTCTTCTCTCCCCAGTCCTTGCCAATACAAACCAAGCTGTAGCAATGCTGAATGGAAGCACACCACCACAGCTCCCTTCTTTAATAAATGAACACACCTGTGCAATGTCACAACAAATTAGGAACTACTTATTTCTGTTCCTTCAGCTTGATGGAATCAATAATCAGTGAGGAGCAGGCACTGGCTTCACTAAGGCAGCTCTCAAGGACTCAGTAATAGGAGTAAGAAGTCACCCACCAGCTGCATTTCACTGTAAACAGAAAACTTGGCCAAAATAAACTTTGGCTCCCGTGAAAATAATGGATAATATTCACTTTCCATTGCACATCTAAAACAGCTGAGCTTTTCCCTAAATAATACAGGAAATGCTGCTCAATGCCTGATACCTGATAACTGTACTGTGCAGTCTTGTGAAAAGAAACTGAAATAAAACCAGAGAAATAGTCCATAGAATTTCATGCTTATTTTTTGCCTGTCTGAAGCACATAAATCCATTCAAGTTGATATGCTTTTTATTGCAACCTGTGTGTTCCATTTGGCCAACAGCACGTTAGAAATTCAGACCTCTGCAAAACAGGTGTTTGTCCTTTCTCTAGAAGTGCAAGTGTATAACACTAGAACTCAATATTTATTAGAAATGTCCAATCAATCTTCTGAGTTGGCAGTTCTATGGATATATCACATATTAACAGGGCTGGGAATAAAAGTCAAACACAGTACCAGACATGAAATATGACAGTGCTGTAAAATGATAAAGAATAGATAGAACTTCTCACTTGATTACTTTTATAACCAACTTTTTTTACTGAGGAAGCCACAAACAAGTAGAAGAATCTATTGTGTTGGGCTCCATTCAGGTTCTTAACTGGGGAATAAATCTCACCCCAAATATTTTTCAACCCATGGCCTTGTAGGAATGCACTCTCTGACCTTATTCTTGGAGCGGCTCCACTGACAGCAGTGCTGTCACAATGATAAAGTTGTGCTTGTATGTGCTGCAGAATTGGAGCTTTAAAAGATGAAACAAGAAAAGAGCTCACAGCCTGCAGTGATCTGTATTCCCCATCGTATTTACTAGCTGGGAAACCAAGGTAGAGATTACTACGGGCCATCAGGGTCAGAGGTCATCCTTAGCCCTGGCAGTAACTGGTAGACATTTTTTTGTATTTTTAGTAGGGAGGCCAAAGATCTAAATGGGCTCTGTAGAAAGAATCCCTCTTTGGTTATCCCATAAATTTAAAAATTATTATAGAATTAATTATATATTATATTACTATCTCATTAAGTTTTAGTAATAAAAGGAAATTAAGACAGTTTCTCAGCAAAAGTGGGAGTACTTTTCTGGGAAGGTAATAATCTAAATGCTACTCTCAAGAACTAACCATCAGTTGAAGTTGCTATTCCCACACCAACAGACTTCAGGATAATAAAAAAGAATATAAATATAATAATTTTAACTATAAAGTGTCACCCACCCTCCAAATTGGCCAAGGCATTTTTCAAAAAGTCAATCATAAAAGCAGAATTTAAACTACATTAAAGAAGCTCAGCAAGTTACAAGTTTTGGTTTAGGTGTGTAAATTAGAGATTTGAAACATTAAAAATTAACCAGGGAAGGTAATGCAGAAAATTGGACGGAGCATTTGAAGGGGCTAAAAAACTTGAGCTTTGGTCACAGCTCACTGACTTATTTAATGTTCATGTAGCACCTGAGTGGACAGCTCTTGATTTCAGAAGGTATTTCCTGAAGCTTCTACATCACTGTTGTTTGAACCAGGCAAAAACAAATATCAGTGTCTAGGAAAACCCAGAACCATGATCAAACATCTGTGCCATCTTTATTTTTTTTCCCCTATGGTGACAACTGATAACTAAGGACCTAACTACTCAGTCCAGTACAGCTGGTCTCAAAAACAAGAAGACTTTAGTGAGAAATGCACCAGGGCATCTCTGAAAGGTCATGATGAAGCTTGTGCCCATGGGAAGAGCAGGAAAAATTGTTTGACTGGGGTACCATGAAAAGTGTTATTTAGACATAGGTCTGGTGATTTTTGTTGCTTGAATCCATCTACCAGACTCCATAGGAAAGGTTCTTGAAGGGGCCCATATTAAAAACTAGTCAAGACACTTGATTTGTGAAAATGTCACATGGCAGTATGCAGGTCAGAGGAGGATGGATTCCATGTTGTCAGGCTCCTTGTAAGGATTCCTATGCTTTGCAATGGGAAGGTGCTGCCTCCTACTGCCCCCAAATTACTCTTTCCCCATTAATTGCAGTCATCATGCTAGAGAGAAGAAAAATTCAGAAAAGATGAATACTGATTCTTTGTAGCAGCTTTCACAGCCTGAGTAAACTTTATTCCCTTGGCAGCTTTCATCTGCATCTTGTGATTAGACTGACTGAAATTATCTCCTTTAAAAAACATGCAAATGGAACCAGGCATAAAGATAGGATGGCAGTGGAATAGAGGACTGTCCATTCCATCTGAAGATGAGTCTGAATCCAGTGACAGATAATTCCAAAAGTGGGAGGTTTCAAATTAAATGAAAAGTGAAAATGAACAATCCAGTTCAGACCAGTGTCACTAGCGTTACATAATTTCATATGCAAATTTGGCTTATCCTAGAATGCCTCTAGATTACATAGACCCACTTAATCTAAGGACCTCTCCCTGCACTGTGGAATTAATGGGGGCACAAGAAAAATATTAGCACCTGAAGAATAAATATGATCTGGTGGAGAGGGTGCACTAGCCTTCTGCAATTACCTACTGTGAAAGCAAAGCCTCTGATACCCAGCACCAGCAACCTTCATTCTTCTGCCTTTTCAAGAAAGGTCCTGTTCTCTTGGGTGCTTCAGGCAGGGTGCACAGACTGGGAAGTGACTATTTCTTGGTATTGCTTCGCCCTTGGTTGATCCAAAGAAGAGTTCTTCACACAAATTGCCTCAATTTCCAGAGATTTGGAAGTTCCCACATTTCTCAGTGGGAAACAGGAGGAACAGAGCTGCCTTTTTCTTTTTTTTCATCTGCAAGAACTTTCCCTGTTGTCCCCATTTTTCACTACTGTCTGCATGGTTTAATGTCTTACATGCGGAAATACACAAGGTAGTAAGAATTATGGATTGGGTGTCAGTAAATGGGGTAAAAATGGGTTTGAATTGAACATTCCTTTTATAAATGTGATTTCAGATGAAGGTATATTGCAAGCTGCCACACAACATATTTACCAAGTACTGCCTTGCTATTGTAAGACATTATTCTGCCTCCAAATTTGATTTGTGTAAGGAGGGAACCAGGAGAGTCCCTCATAAATTACATTGTTGACTAATTTTGCCATTGAATTCTGGCATACCAAGGTTGCATCGCTAAACAGTGTTTAGTTGCATAACCTCTAAGAGGTTATACAGCCATTATGTCGCATTTCACTGTCTTTGAAAACAGTCTATTTCTTCCACCAGAGTTTATGTTTATTTAACTTCAGTATTTTGCCTTCTAAGAAAAGTGTTCATAATACATTCTCAGACTTCCTATTTCACATCTCACATTGTTATGCCATTTTAAGAATAGTCATGCTGAACATTTCCATTTCTATGATTTTCTATCAAATACTGAGTGTTTCATTCCAGCCTACCCTGGAAAACTAACAAAAACATTTTGCCTTCTTAAGTTGATTTACTGTACTTTGACCCTTTATCACTTGCACTGCACAATACTGCAGTTAAAATTGTTTTAAAAGGAAGAGAGATACTGAACTCACCTTTATATACTCTGTGTGTGTTGTTATATTGCTTATAGTAAGGCAAACCAGTGCACAGTATAGAAACACAGAATAACCTGGAATCATAGAATGATCTGGGGTGAGAGCAACTATAAAAATCATCTGTTTCCAACCACTTGCCACGGGTAGGGACACCTTCCACTAGACCAGGTTGCTTAAAGCCCCATCCAGTCTGGGCTTGAACAATTCCAGGAATGGGGCATCAACAGCTTCTCTGGGCAAGCAGTTCCAGTACCTCACTATCCTCACAGTAAAGAATTCTATCCTAATAACTAATCTAAACCTACAATCTTTCAATTTGAAGCCATTGCCCCTTGTCCAAAAAAATCACAACATTTAGGTAGGGCCCCATGACTGAAGTTGAAATGGATGGAATGAGCTGTGACTCGCCACTTTGTTTCATGTTTCTTGATGTTTGCAGAATCTCAGACTGAAGATATTTTCTTCTACATCAGATCTACAAGGAGGAATCTACTATTCATTCATGTCCATTTTATGGTGCAGTTTTCAGAGAAAAGGACGTGCCATTACTTGGGCTGAAGCTAGTTAATGTCATGCAACTGAAAAATATAGAATATCTGAAATATTTGGTCAAAAAAGCATACAGCAATGCCAGACACCCTTTTCAAACAATTTTCAAAAAATTCCTTTGGTAATTTGTACTAGTGTGATTCCTTAGTACTTCGGAGGCATTGGTGGTATATACTATGAAATATCATCTTTGTTGTCTTCCTAAAGCTTAGCTTTACTGTGGCACCCACACAAATATCTAAAATAATCTGAAAAAATCTGAACAAAACAAAATCTGAAACAGCCAAGTAGCTAGTATTTTGAGCTCACCACTTACACTACTATTGTCTCACTGTTTCCTTTGTACTCACACCTCAATTTGTATGTCTTCTATTGTAAACCAGTGGGTGAAGAACATTTTCTGGTGTTTTGTCCAATTGGTGTCCTCTAGGCATCCTATTCATTACCAGGGATACACAGTGTTTCAGCACTATAAATGTAATTGAAATATCTTTGCATATATTTTTTCAGATCTCCCACAAAATATATATGGTTGTAAGGGGCAGTCAAAAAACAATGAGGAAAACTATTTCTTCAGTCCTAGTATCTCATGGCATTCAGCAAACACTAGGTTGAGATTAGGAGAAAAACCCATAATTTTCTTTTTTGCTTTTCACTTTTGATGTTAAAATTGAAACATGCTGGGATATGCAGATCTTTTCTCAGCTTTGTAGCTGGATATCCAAGTAGCTTGTGATATGGTCTCATAGTGGAGAGTGCTTTCACCTGTGTTGTCTTGTCTCTTCCCATTATGCATTTCTCCTTTCTGTTGTTAATGCTTTAGTCTAGCCTTGATTTGGCTGGGATTGTGGGATGGTTATAGATTTTGAAGGAAAAGTACCTGCTTAGGACTTCCATTGATGAAACCTTGATCATGCACCACAAATAGTTTTAGATGCAGGCCCAGAAAACACACTTGTGCCCCACTCCTGCAGGTTTTGCTGTGAATGTTGTCCTGTTTTTATTTTTGGAAGTTGATCAATGTGACCTGGCAACACTGGACACAACTTAGACACTGTTCTTGAAGTCTGGATTGTCAGAACATGAATTTCACTACACACCCCATGCAGTTAAACTGCACACACTGCATGCATATTTTTTCTAGACTTCTATCATTCATAATCCACCTGGGCTACCAGATATTTGTAAATCCTGCAGACCAGTGCAATGCACAAATCAGAACAGGATTATTATTAAATCCCTTTAGTCCTCCTTGGAAAAGTTTTACTATAGAATATGCTTTGGATAATGTCTAGAAGTGGCAACATTCATGCATTGCATGCCTCTCTGTTACACAAGTAAATCCTAAGATGTCTGACACTTTGTTTATTCTCTCGGGGCAAAATTGACAAAGCAGATCAAACAAGGGGCTGCATGAATTTGTTCTGCTAATGTAGAGTCAAGGCGTTCAGCTGACCTTTGTGTAATGCCTTTCTTGTTGCTTAAAAGTATTTGTAAAAGAAGAGAAAAACAAGTTTGTACAGTCTCCAAAAGATAAGGGCTTAAGTTAGATACAAGATCAGACTAAATTCCAATGGTAAAATTTGCATTTCTCTGACAGAAACAGAGAAATTGGTCCAAAGAAAGAAACGTCGATTTTCCCTTTCCCCCCGACCCCTTTATAAAATACAATTTTGTAGAAACTAAAATTGCTTGTGACTTTGTAAAAAAAGTAAAAACCCAGGGGGAAGTTCTTTTAAAAATACCTTCTTAAATGCTTTTAACTTCTTTCTAAATTATCTAATTAATTTACAGTTACATTTCAATTTGTATGTATTAAGAAATACATATCATTAAATGTTGCATATTGTTAAATGTATTGGGGCTGACTGGAATGAAGCTAATTTACCTCATAGTCTTCTCATAGTGCTGTGCTTTGTATTTGCAGGTAGTGGCAGGTCATCACCTGCTGATAGAGAGTAGAGAATAAAATCTTTGTGTTTTCCTTTGTTTCACCATGTGGACCTTGCTTTTGTCTATTCAGCTTCTTTTATCTTGATCCATGAGTTTTATTTTCTCCCCCCTGTCCTGTTGAGGAGAGGAGTGATAGAGCTGCTTGGTGGCCATCTGACAGACTTTCTACGGGGTGCAGGAACTTCAAGAACTGCTCCAGCATGGGTTCTGTCCATGAGGTGCAATCCTTCATGAATGGACTTCCCCTGCACAGCTGTTCCCTACAGGGACACAGGAAACCTGCTGCAGTAATGGACTCCTCTCCCCAGGGACTTCAGTCCTGGCAGGAGCCTGCTCCACTGTGGGGTCTCAACAAGCTGCATCTTCTTTCAGGGCACATCCATTTGCTGTGGCACAGGGTCCTTCACTGGATTCAGGGTGGATATCTGTTCCTTCATGGATCTCCATGGGCTGCAGGGAGACAACCTGCATCCCTGTGTCCTACACCACAGACTGCAGGGGACTCTCAGCTCCAGTGCCTGGAGAACCTCCTGCCCCTTCTCCTTCAATGACCTTGTGTTTCTTGCACACATTCTAACTTTTCTCTCACAGCAGCTGTTGTATCTCTTCTTAAATACACTATCTCAGAGACCCTACCAACATTTCTCATGGACTCAGCTTCGGCCAGTGGCAGTTTTGTCTTGGGGCTGTCTCTGTTGCATGTAGGAGCAGCCTCTGGTATCCTTCAGAGAAGCCACTCCTTTAACTACCCCACTGCCCCACTACCAAAACCTTGCCATATAAATACAATGCACATACATTTCACTCTGTGAGAGCACATCTTATGAAAAACTTCAAAAAACATGAACTTTTTTTAATTGTTTGATATGAACATAAATCAATGCCTACAGAATCAAACGGATTCTTAACATCCAATCATTCCTTCAGATTTTCTACTCTGCCAAAAAAAAAAAGAGAATGAGCTCCATCTCAATTATGTATTTTAAATAGTTGTTAGTGATTCTTAGCCAGCTGTAATAAGGGCAGTTAACAGCTTCCTGGTTCAAACTCTCATAATTCCAGCTTTGCTAGAGGTGTTATGGTTGCTGACTCA
Source organism: Dendrocincla fuliginosa (assembly GCA_035047845.1). Taxonomy (NCBI): domain Eukaryota; kingdom Metazoa; phylum Chordata; class Aves; order Passeriformes; family Dendrocolaptidae; genus Dendrocincla; species Dendrocincla fuliginosa. The sequence goes on along the minus strand of JAWWMO010000138.1, from coordinate 16,634,880 downwards.
TACATATTTCCCAGTCAGATTACTTTTTACAGATAGTATTCACCACTGAAACAGCGCAGTTAAACCTGAAAGCTTACTTGAAACACATAATTTCAAAAGAAAATTCATGAAAACTCTATTTTAAGAAGCTTTCTTTGACTTTCAGGCTTGGAAAAACAATAACAGGATCTGCAATTCCTCTGAAAAATGATTGTGTTATTGGTAAGTTAACTCCTGCATGAATAGATATTCACCTTCAAGCCTCTATAATTTGTCTTCATTTTGGAGATATGATATGTGTCTTCTGGATGCAGAGGGGACACTGGTTTTGTAGCTTCTATTCCCAAAAGGTGAAAGTGAAATAAAATCCAGAAAACACAATTTGTGTCATTTAATTGACAATTCTTTCTTCATTTTTCCCATTTTTCTCTGCAGCCATGAGGAATCAAAATGGAATATTTCTTCCAAGACAAAGGTTGAGGCACTAACATAATTATATGATATAAAAAGACTGTAATAACACCTTAAACAAAATGAGATTTGTAGGAATGCCTAAATAACAGAAAACATTGGCACTGGCAAATTTCACAGGACAAATTATTCCAAAGCTGTGTGCTTAAGGTTAGAATCTGAGCTCCCATCAGCTTCCCTGGAGCCTACACAATTTCTGGCAATTCAGGTCCCTTTTATAGCCACCTCTGGCTGCTGCATGTGGTGATGATACACACCAGAATGTATGAAAAGACAGACGGAGGCATATGGGCATAAGCTTCTGAAAAGAAAGCCTGAATCTAAGAAGGAAATTTTGAGAAAGGGGGCATGAAAAACATCACTGATGGAAGATAAGGGAGGGATTTTTAAAAGAGCAAACAGAAAGAACAAGAAAGTAGCCACTGAGGCCAGCAGAGGCAAAAGTTGTTTATGAAGAGGCAGAGGCTGAGGTGCTGGGCATGAGTTCGATACAGCTGTGGACTGTGTGTTTTGATATGTGCTCTTTGTCCAACACAGTAAGACCTCCCACCTCTTTCCTTGTGGTGCTGCCAGAATTACCTAATTTTTTTGCTGGTGCTGTTGCTGTTTAAGCATGATGAGCTTTTCTGCACTCAAAACAATCCAAATCTTCAGAACAAAAACAGTGAAAAAGGAGTCTATCAGCTATCAAAGAAATGAACTTTTTAGTTTCTGACTTTTGAAAATTCAATTTGAGTAGTCTTCAGCAACCAAGCTTGGTCGTTGCCTGCTCAGGTGTTTTGCAACAGAACTTTTCATGCTCTTTTCATGCTCTTTTCATCCTCTGTACTCCACTCACTATTCATCTCTGGCTTGGAGATTTTGTTTTTAGCATTTTTCTGTATTGTCTGAGAACCTGTTATGTTCTGTGAAAGCAGTAGCTTTCAAAGCTGCAGAGCTTCTTTATCAAAGAGGATCTTTTCTGCAGAAGCTCTATACTGAACACTTTCTATTTGCCTAGACTTGTACTGGTGCTGTGTCCTGTTTTATCCCAGCAGCATAGGAAATAAATACTTATTACTAGCTCCATTTTAATGAAACACAAGTAGGAACTCTTCTTTGTGCCAGGATTTACTGTTTTAAAAAGCTCATTTATCATGGTTAATCCTGCCAGGTAGAAAGCAGTGCTTGTGCTCAGTAAGTCTTGCTGTAATTTGAGTTACGGTGCTAGGCAGGTAAGCAAGCTGTCTTTGAAAGGCACCATTTTCATTAGACAGTATCAAGCATGTGGATGGACAAAGCCAGTCTTGATGGACCAGGTGGTTGTTGGGAAAACAGCACTTTTGCAAAGCACTTCTATCAATGCTCACTGAAACCATATTCTTAGGTTTTGGTTCACAGCGTGTTTCTCTGTCTCCCTGGACTGTAGCTCTACTTCAAGGCTATTTGAACCTGACAGCTGGGCTTTTTGTGTTTGGGTGGTTTTTTTTGCCCCTCTGTGAAATTCCAGAAGACTGGTTTCAAAGAAATGCATCTGTTCCCTTCAGTGCAGAGCTGCTGAGAGGCAAAGTAATGCCATTCTGTGTCTTTGGAATAGTTTTTCTTTGGCTTACCTGAGACTTTTATGAGTCAGGATATGAGATTTGTTATATCCCAGCTGTTCGTGAGGCTTCTATTTCTTCTGGTGTGAGATTAGTTGAAATAAAATAAACTTAAAACAAACAGCCTGATTGCAGAGAAATATACGCAACAGAATTGGGAGCTGCAGTGTCATGCAATGCCTGATTGTTCGCAATATCACTTCTTATTGTGGAAATAATTAACTGGGAAGATGTTGAAATGTTGGCAGGGCTGGAGTAAGTGAGGTCATTAAAACATTTCTATTTTACCAAAGGAAGGTAACATTCCATCATTGGGATATATGTATGATTCTTTTCATTCAGATTGAACTTAAAATATCTATTTTCTTTGCATTTTTCAATGCAGAAACTGAAATTTGATTTTCATTTGATTTTTTCTTTCTTACTTAGATACCAATAATTTCTAACTGTGGTCCATGCATCACCTAGCCAGTCTCTGGAGAGTGTCTGGTCCATCTGTTGGGGTTTATGGTTCTAAGTTTAATTTTTCTGAGGCCAAGAAATATAATTTGTAAAGCATCTTGCATAATAGATTCCCTATTACGTTCTCTATGCCTGGAGTCATTGAATGTAAGAGTAAAATAAATGTATAAATGTTCAAGTTTTCCTTAGGAAATGTGTATATTGCAGAATGTTATGAGAATGATATTCCACCCTGAGTCTGCTCTGTTCAGTCTTTCTTCCACACTCTGCAGGTTTTAACACTTCCTTTTGAGCTCTGTTATCCACCTTCCCCATTATTCGAGTCACTGAATAAACACCTGCAACCTCACCTGTCATTCAGGGAAAGACGGCAAAGGAAGTTCAGCACCTTCATGGCACAGCTGAGAAAAGTAATTTCTTCTTCTGAACACTGCTGTCCTTCACATTGCAAAGGCAGAGAAAAGATTGCTGTAGGTGTTGTCCTACTTGTCATAGCTGCTGCTATTTTTTTGCCACTTCACTGGGCAAATTGAAGACTGAATTGGAAACACTAAGACCTAAAAGAAGGAGCAATAGCTGGATGAAAGCTTCTTTAGGTCTGGCGCAAGTGCTGAAGGAGGTCTAATTGTGGTATTGCTCTTTGTGCATCAGGTTCCTGAAGAAATAGTGCAAGACATTGTCCAAAAGATCTTTTACCCATTTTAATCTTCAAAATAACAACCTGTATAGAGTATGCTGAGGTATCTTTCTCTGTTAATTCAGTCTCATGCAGTTCACAGCTACTTGATCAAAGCAGTGTCTCAATACAGTTTAGCAATGTGAGCCTACACCAGAACAGAGAGGAGCAATCTATATTTCCAAACTCTGTCTTTCATAATGAATGGAGCAGGAAAGGCAACCCAGTAGTACAACTCTATCCCAATAAGACTGTTCCTGCGTTCCCTTCAGTCTTCAAATCACAGCCAGGAAAACATCCCAGCCCTATTCACTGTACTAATTCTGCACCCACAAGGAGGAATATAAGGGAAAATTTGCTTACTGAGTTTCATTTCATCCTTTTATATTTCATATTTCAGTTCCTTCTCATGGGACGATCCTACTTTCTCTGTTAGAAGGAGCTCAAAAACAGTATGAAATCTCATCTGGGTTAGTGGATAAAACCCTAAATGAGCAAAATTATTAAATTTTATATAGGAAAACTGTTCCTTTCTGTTGTGATATTAAAAGCAGTTCTAGATTTTCAGGTAAGAAATCAGAAATTATTCTCTGGGGCTTTTTTGTTTCTTTGGGGTTTTTTTTTTGTTTGGTTTGGTTTGTTGTGGGGATTTTTTGTGTATCTGTTAGAAAGAGGAAAATAGAAGTCTCACCTTGATTGATTTTTTTTTTTCCCCAGTTATTAATTTTCCCTCATCCTGATGTGACCTACAACAAGTTTTTGTGAAATGTTTGGATCTAAGGTTCTGAACTATTTCACAGTGAACAATTTCTGGCTTAAGGTATAATCTTTTTTCACTAGTACCGGCAGTCTTAAACTTACCATAAAGGTATAGATAAGCAAACATTTCATTAAAAATGAACATACCTATGACAATGCCTATTCTCCCAAAATGGAACCACCTGAGCTTTTCTAATAGCTGGTGACATCCATTAGCAATTCTCTCAGAATTGAAAACATTTTCCATCTGTTCATACACATGCATTACAAAGTAATTAAGAGCCTGTGGGATCACAGACACATTTTTGCAAATTAAAAAATATCAAAATGAGTTACTGAAGAAGCAGGGATGACTTTGTCATAAGCATCTAATCTAAACCCTAAACTTTCTCTTTCCTCAGACACTGAAGACACCCCATTAGTTGAAATCTGTTTAGTCTGTAGCCTTCCAGAACACGACATTTTGAAACTCTATGTTATATGTACTCTGAGAAGGCAAGTCAGCCCTGCCATGTTACACTACTCTAACAAAGAGCAGAGATCAGCCTTTTTCTTTGGTAGACATCACTGAGGTTGAGGGATTTAGAAAACTCAAATAAAACAGGAGGATTTATATAAACAGTGAGATCAGCCAGTATTATATTAATATGAAATAAACTTCATTAATAATGTGCTTGCATATTTTCCTGCCTGAAATGATCTCTAAGCAGTAAGTTTGGATTTATTTTCCCTGTAGGAAAGCTTATTGGGAATGGACATTGCTAATAACTTCCTCCAGTCTGCAAGATGATGAAAGATTAGTAAAACGTTGCTTCAGTCAGGGCTTCTAGAATGACAAAGAAGGCTTGGTTGAAGACAAACACGTCAAATCAAATAAACACAATATCCTATTCAACTTAAATCTGTTTTGAGGTGTTCCTCAAAAATCAGTCTTTTGGGAAGTGATTCCTGTAGCATCTTACTCTATGCATGTTTCTGATTCCTGTAGCATCTTACTCTATGCATGTTTCTTCACATAATTAGCCTCTTGGTCAGATCTCCAGCTTGTGTTTGCCTGATTAGTTGAGTGTGAGATGAGAGGTACCATGCTTTACATTGTGGAGGTTTAAGCCTGATTCAGAGCTCCAAAACCCTCTGATTCTTTTTCAATAAAATGACTGTCTTGGTTTTGTGACAGTGGTACAGAAAGGTTACTTGTTTTGTTGCCCTGCAATTTTTCTCAACTTGAGAAATCTGTATATCTTGTGCTTTTGTGCTGAAATCAGACTATCTTGCTAGTAATCTTTAACAGGAATATTTTTCCTTCTTTCATCTAGTTATTTAATCAAATATTCTTACAGAATTTTAGAATCATAGAATATTTTGGGTTGGAATGGACCTTAAAAGATAATCTAGTTCCAGATCCCCTGCCGTAAGAAGGGATGCCACTCACTAGATCAGGTTGTCCAGGGCTCCATCCAACCTGGCCTTGGCAGGATAGGGCATCCACATCTTCTCTGAGCAGCCTGTTTCAGTACCCCATCACCCTCTAAGTAAAGAATTTCTGAGTATCATCTAATCTAAACCTGCCCTCTTTCACTTTTCCTGAGGTTCAGGAGGACCTTTCTTTGTTTCATCCTGCCACTGGGCACCACTGAAAAGAGTGCAGACCCATTGTACCATCCCTTCAGGTACAAGGGATGCATAATCCCCCCTTGAAATTTTTCTTGTTTGGACTGAACAGTCTTCACTGTCTGAGCCTTTCCTCATCAGCAAGATTGTAGAATCGTGGTCAGTCAGTCTCACTTCAGTGAAGTTATGGAGAGGTGTTCTTGGATGTATTGAAAAACACCTGAAGAAGAACACAATCATTGGTCACAGCCAACACATGTTCATGAGGGGAAAGTCCTGCTTGTCAAACTCAATTTGCTTGTATGGCTCACAGGTCAGACACAAAGAGTAACAGTGAATGGGGTTACATCAGGCCGGTGACTGGTCAATAATGGGGTCCCACAGGGCCCTATTTTAAGCCAAGTGCTCTTCAACATCTTCATAAATGGCTTGTATGAAGGACTCAAGGGTATGCTAAGTTTTCTGATGATACTAAACTGGGAGGAGCTGTTGACTGTCTCAAAGGAAGGGAGGCTTTGCAGAGAGACCTCGACAAATTAGAAGGCTGGACAATCACCCATGACATGAAATTTAATAAAGACAAGTACCAGATTCTGCACCTGGAAAGGGACAAACCTGGATGTACATACAAGCTGACGAGCGAGTGGCTGGAGAGCTTGATCAGCAAGCACAATATTGTCTGGGAAGATGTAAAAGTAACTAGGAAGGAAATACAGCAATGAAGAAAAAAGCTACTAGTGGGAGAACCTTGGACAAGCCATTAGTACTGCACATGTTATGCCCATGTTTCAGTCCAAAGTTCGTGTCAGCCAAACTCCAGGCTGTAAGAAAAAGGTCAGTATGAGCTCACTCAATGAGACAAAAGTTTTTGGATGTCATACAAATATACATGAGCATGAACAAAGAAATCAGTGTAGAACAGAGAGATGGGTCATCTGCAAAATGAGATTAAATAGGGTCCAGATTTTCTTAGGATTCATAAAGCAAGAGGCCAACTAACTTACTTCTCTGCACTCTTCCAATAGTTTCTAAGCTGTGTGATGAAGATATACCTTCCATCTCCAGGATTTTCTGTATTACTACACCATGTGCTGTTTGGAAACTGATTGGCTTGTTGTATTATGTGAACACTGAGAACAAAAGGTTAACTTGAGCCAATGTCTGAGAAGTGAATTTTCTACATTCCATTTTAAGTATCAGATTTTCTCAGTCTCTGTTTCAAATGAGGAGTTAGTACTGCCAGGAAGCTCCTTTTTAAAAAGTCACTTAGAACTTTTCTTCTCAGTGTCCCACAGAGAATACAAGGAATCATGTTTTACATAAAAATTCATAGAAAGTGGATATGCCAAAAGACTAAATCCTTGTTAAATGTGGATGCATTGCCAGTAGCTTACAGTAACAATGGAGACAGTCAGAATTAAGGGCACAACATGACATTTTGTGGAGACTAACAGAAATTACAGTTCTTGGAAGATATTATCTTTCAATTGATTGACTCCATGTGGAGAGAATGAGGACTGAATGATGGAGAGAAATGAGAGCTCTCCTCTCAAGTTTGATACATGAAGGTACCTTCTATAGCTTAATGATTAAATCCTCTTCAAGCATTACTGACACATCAAGTGTCAAAAAGAGGTGATGTCACCCATTACAGAAATGATAATGTAATAAATCACTTTGTGGGATTATGGCCAACATTTTCCAAAAACTATTCCCTCTGCTCTGTATTTAATCATCTCAATGATCTTAGCCAAGATTTTTAAATATAAACACATAAAGTGATCTTTTGGTGGTGAAGTTTTAAAAGAGCTCAAGTCACCTGAACGCCTCTGTGTCATTAAAAAAAAAAAAAAAAAGGAATTGTACTTTCATTGCCTTTTGAAGAAAGTCTTGTGTACATAATGGGTTGGACACTCTTAAAAATTTCTCTTCTACATTTGTGATTAGGCTTCCAAATATGAATGAGATCAGTGTCAAAATTGCTATACATCCTCATGCCCAAATTGTTTCTTTGGCAACAAAAAATTCCTTCAAGCACTTTGGATGCAGAGTGCTTTCAAAAATTAAACCATTCATTTTACATATATATTTTCATGGCCATTATGACTCAAGTTTTTAAAATTAATTTTCCAGTTTCACAGTCCCGTATCACTGTGACATTCTTGGTGTGGATATTTTTAAGAAGGAAGTTCTCCAATATCTGGACTAAACTACGTTGAGGATGATTTGCTTTTTATTTGAGAAAGAACAAAATTTTCTTTCTCCTGCAGGTACTCCATTTGGTGGGGAAAGCCTAAGATGAGAAAAAGAAAATTTAAAATTATGAGTCAAAACCAAGTTCGCTAATTAGGGGCTATAGAGGTTATAGCACAAATGAAGAGATAAATGAACATTTGAAATTGAAACAAAGAATGCCAGTGAGGAACAGGGATAGAAGGTATATTTTTTTCTGGTTTACCTTTTTGTCTCTGTTTCAGACTGTTTCACTCAGGCTTCTTTCATTTAAAAAAAAGGCAATGCAAAACGCAGACTGGACTAATCACTTTTATCTGGCTGCTAGAAACTCATTTTAGACAGACTGTTTTTCCCTGATAATGATCTCAGGGTCAGGGGGTGGGTAGGGTGCTGTCAGAAGGGCTATTTAAGTTCTGTTATCAATCTGGGACATCTGGGTGTTGACATCCTTAAAATCAGAAATATTGCTGCTAAGGTTGGATTTATTTGGTGTAACTATTTATCACCTTTTAAACGGACATCTTGCTGCACAGTTTGTTGAGGGGGAATAGATGACTGTTCTGTAAAGTCTGATGCCTTGACGAAGATACTGTTGTGCAGTGTGCTGACTTTGCAAAATCTCTCAAAGGGTGATGTTAACAAATGAGTGGCTCAGTATTGGAGTGCTAACTCAAGCAGTTGTTGTTCCCATCAGGCACATACCAGCAGGGAACAAAAAAATAAAAGGCATCTCACCTTTCACATCCTGCACAAAGTCCGTGTTTGTAAGCAAACCACCCGCATATATCAAACATTCCTGAGAGCGAATGGAAGCCCCGGTCCTGACCTGCAGCTATGCTGAGTAACACATGTGGTCTGCAACACCCATGCATAGATCTTTGATCTCACTCCATCCCAGAAATCACAGAATCCTGAAGGTTGGAAAAAACTTCTGAGTTTGCCAAGTCCTGCCATTAACCCAGCACCACCATGTTCATCCTCCACTGCCACAACCACATACCTCCTTAACACTTTCAGGGATGGTGATTCCACCACTTCGCTGAGAAGCCTATTCCAATGCCTGATCACACTTTCAGTAAGAAATTTTTCCTAATATCCAATATTAGATATCTTCTCCCCTGATGCACCTTGAGGTCATTTCCTCTCTCCTAACACTTGTTACCTGGGAGAAGTTGTAGAAAGAGATAAGATCCCCCCAAGCCTCCTTTACTCCAGGCTAAACAAACTCAGTTTTGTCAGCTGCTACTCATAAGACTTGTGCTCTACACCCCTTAACAGGATTGCTGCCCTTCTTTGGATATGCTCTAGTACCTCAGTGTCTTTCTTGCGGTGAGGAGCCCAAAACTGAACAAAGTGTTTGAGGTGTGCTTTCACCAGTGTTGGGGAAAAGGGGATGATGACTTGCTTAGTCCTGGTGGCCAGGTTGGCCACACTGTTTCTCATACACTGCTGGCTCATATTCATGTGGATGTCAACCAATGTCCCCAGGTCCTTTTGCAGCAGACAGCTTTCCAACTACTTTTTCCCAAGCCTGTAGTGTTGCATGAGGTTGTTCTGCTTTGTTGAATCTCATACAGCTGGTCTTGGCCTGTCCAGATCTCTCTACAGAGCCTTCCTACCCTCCAGCAGAACAGCACTCCCACCCAAATTGGTTTTGCCTGCAAACTGACTGAGACTGCACTCGATCTCCTTGTCCAGGTCATCAATAAAGATATTAAACAGGTTTGGTTCCCATACTGAGCCATGGGGAATACTACTTGTGATGGGCTACCAACTGGATTTAACTCCACTCACCCAGTGAACTGTGTGCCCATCCCAGCTATCAGCAGCCATCTTCTCCAGAAGAATGTTGAGGGAGACAGTGTACTAAAGTATAGGTAAACAGCATCCACAGCCTTTCCTTCATCCACTAAGCAGGTCACCTTTTCGTAGAAGTAGATCAAGTTGGTCAAACAGGGCTTGGCTTTCATTAACCCATGCTGACTAGGCCTGATCCCCTGGTTTTCCTGCACGTTTCATGATGACACTCAGGATGATCTGCTTCATGACATTCCCTAGCACCAAGATCAGACTGACAGGCCTGTAGTGCCCCAGATCCTCCTTTTGACCCTTGCAGATGGACATTATACTTGGTAACTTTCAGTCACCTTCTACCTGTCCAGTTTTCCAGGACTGCTGGTAAATGATTGAAAGTGTCTTAGAGATATCATCCACCAGTTCCCTAGGTACTCTTGGGGGGATCCCATCTGACCTTGTAGACTTGTTGGTGTCTAAGTGAGACAGAAACCACAGATCAAATCTAAAATATCATAACACAGCTGACCACCTATACTGAGATTAGAGGATGGTGTGGCTGCACCTGTACTAGTGATGTACCTTCTCTGGACCTCCAGTCCTTTGCTTGTGCTTCTCACCCTGATTCCCTCCTTGTCCCCTGCAGTAGCCCAGCTGAACTTTGATTTGCTTAACCAAGAGAGGGGCAAGAATAGTACTTTGCCAGGCAGTGCTACCCACAACCAGGTATTCCCAAACTCAGTCCCAGCAGTGACAGATGGATGAGGGGACAACTGCCTTCAAGCTTCATGCAGTACATCTCAGGAGGGATGATAAAAGCCCAGGCTTTCCCCCATGAAATCCTCCCCAGTCAGAAGCTGTGGTGTGGCTCACTTAGGGATGACTCAACAGACAGGGCTTGTCCACATCTCCTCACTGAAGCACAGATTAGAGCTGCCAGGGGCATGTATTTCAGAAAAGGGCTTGTGTAGCTTTCTTTCACCTAAGGAGAAGGAAGAAAAAGAGGCTTAAGATTGTTTGCTCATTGAAAGCCTCAAGGCCTCTTTTCACCTCTGAAGTGATGCAGAGAACATAGGAGCTTTCTTCCTGAATGCAAATCCCAAATTCAGTGGACAATCAGCTCACCTTGATTTTTACCTGAAGCACTTTACCCACCTCAAATAGTACATCTTGATCTTTTTCAAAAGTGATATGTTGCATCAATGCCAGAGAAAGAAAGACCAAATGGGAGCTTAGAGAGATCCCAGTCATTTTTCCTACATTCCCAAGGTACATCAAGGGCATTATTAGAGCATGGAGGATATCATAGAATTATCGACTGATTTAGACCAGAAATCATATCAGCTGTACTGCTATCTTCTGTTGACATTTCTTCATTAAAAGATTTCATGTTTCATACCAACTACTGAGCAGCTGCATTTTTTCATGCCAACTAACTTTCAGTTTCCTGGATCAATAACTGGGTGTAGTCTAAGAAACCTGCAAGCCCATGGCTTCATTTATTATGAATTGATTTATTTACACTGACTTTATTTGATCTGTATTAATTTCTATAATCCGATGATATATCTTCCTGTTTAAGCTGAATCACATTTCTAGCCTGTCTGTGAAATCCAGAGCATATATTTTCTTCAATTTATGCAGTGTCATGGGACCTTCACAGAAGCTGCATTTCTTTTTACCTGATTTTGTATTTAATGTGAAAAAAAGGAAAAAGTCATCTACTTTGGGGCAAATAGTGCTGTGGATTTAGTGTGACCACCCTGCCAAATTTACTTCAGGATGACACATTTGCTCATTAATTATCAGATTTTAGGTAAATGTCATACTTGTCTTTATCTGCACACTTTACAACGCTTCGACCTTTTCAGCAGGTTTCCCATTGAATTTCCTCTTGCATAAAAGTATTGGAGCCATGACTCCTCGTTCCTTAGAAATACATCTGCAGTTTTCCTGACCCTACTGCCAGCTGGGAGAATAGATTAAAACTCCTGAGCTGTGTGTTACATTGGTGAAAACTATGGTTATCTGTGATAAAGCAAAGTGTTGGCATGTCACATGAGGAACAGACCTCTTTCTACATTAAACAACCTTTTCTAACAGGTGATGAAAAAACTCTGACAGAATCATAGCAAGATTTGTGTGGGAAGAGTCCTCTGGAGGCCTGTAGTCCACACTGTTAGATCAGGCATCTGAGGGTTTTGTCCAGGCAAGTGGTGAAGATATCAAAGGCTCTGGATTTCATTGCAAAATAGTATCCATTGTAGAATTGTCATTGTACAGCTGAATCACATAACAAGCAAATGCACAGCAGGGCTACCATTAATTGAAAGTGAAAGCAGTCTCCAAATGAACCCTATTCCACCTCAAATGAAGCCAAAGATTTGCAATCTACTCACACTGCACTAAGGCTTTCATCACCCTTTTTGTACCCAGTATTCAAGTCATTCCTTCACTGACTTAAAAGTAAGAGCACAGAGATAAGGGGCAGACAAAGAGGAACGACCCTCAGTCCTGAGTGAGAGCCCTGAGTGCGACCTGAGTGAGACCCTCACTGTACTAATGTTCTGACCCTGCTGGACCATGGAGGAAGCCTTCATTTGATAGTCATTAGACTGACTTCAGATCTGGAAAACTTGCTTTACAGGGAATTGCAGAATAGTTTTGGTTGCCAGAGACCATTAAAAGTCACCTTGTACAACCGCCAAGCTGAAGAACGTAAGGAATCTACATTAATTTATATTCAACAACAAAGACAGTGTTTTTTTAAAAAAGGTAGAGTGGTTATGTAGGAGCTGGTAAGTTATGTATGTAATCTGAGAATCCTGAGCAGGAACTGCAGTCAAGATTTGAGACTGCATGATGCTAAGAGCTGTACACATAAAACACAGGGAGACATTTCCAGGCTTGTAGAAAACTCTTAGGTATTCATTTTGACTTGATTTTAAGTCATTATTTTCTGTCCTGCCTCTGCAAGCCACATTTTCCCAAAACCTTAGCACCCAGCATTACCCCACGCAGTGAGGGAATCAGCAGTCATAAATCAGTTTTATCCATGCCCGGCTAAAACACAGAGACCTTTGACTCAAGCATGGAGACAAAATACTCTGTCTGAGCAACATAATTAACTTTTATTGTTGTTCTTTTAAAATCCTGAAATTCACTGATTGCTTTTGCTTACATATATATTTAGGAAAAGAAAAAAACAAATCAGAAGGTTGGCTGAGCTTCTGTGAATACCTATTCATGGCTTTGCTAGGAACAGACTGTTAAAGATGTGTTCTTTTTCTTTCTAAATGTCAGCTTTTACCGAGCAATCCATTCTGCTGTTCAATGACTTATTAAAAAGAGACGTACAGTTAAATGCTAAGAAAGCCCAAGATCCCACAAAGCTGCTCATATCTGTTTATTTATTTATTTACCTAGCATTCATCCTTGCCTAGCCAGCTTAACTCCTGCCTAAGAGACCAAATGAATTTGAGATGCATAGCTGATGACATTCAGCCTAACAGAGCCCTCAAAATAAAGGCATAAACTGTTTCTTTGTATTCCCAAGGTAACAGGACTTTCCATGTCTGAGTTCCAAATAGATGCTAAAGTCAGTCTTAGTCCAATGTGTGATGAGGTTTCAATGTTTTGAGTATTTTTTTTATTTCTATTCCTGTTAAAGACACCTTAATTTATTTCCCATCTACTGCTTTTTCTTTGTCAATACAAAGTAAGGTATTGCTAGAGCTGATTCTCCATGTCATATTTTCTTTCATATGTATCATGTTATTTATATGAAAGCCTACAATTCATATTTTAAAAGTAAAAAGAAAAGCTTTCATGTTATCTTGTAAATTTGGGGACTATTTCTGAACTGCCCTTTCTATCACACAAAGTTCTTTTACCAAAACTACAAATCCATTTTATCCTGTAACAATGCTTTCCCCCTTCTTTTTTTTTTCCATAACACAACCAATAAAACTTTTTTTTTTTAAATCTGTTTGGGTTTCAGCTATAAGTTTTATTTAATTATATTGGAAATTGCTATCAATCTCACGCTATTTGTTACTTGAACTGTACAATGAAATGATTTGTTAAGAGTATTTTTATATCTACAAATGTACTAATGGCAAGCACTAGTTAACTTTTTGGTTTATGGATTAGGAGGACTGGAATGAAAGCTGTCTTTCACAGTAGACTTTAATTCAGTTGTTGACCTAACAATGAAAATAAAGAGTTAAATTATTGTAACAGTAATCAGTTAGTCTAGTGTCAGATGGAAACTAATTCATAACATGCTACATGCAAGAAGTCATCATGTAAGGCCTTTATACACACAATTTTGTATTGATTTAGTCTGCATTAAAGTGTGGAGGCTAAAACTCATGGTAGTGGTTGGTGATGGCATGGACAGAAAACCAAGTTAGAGTGATTCAGTTTGGACTTTGCCTTCTGTAACCTAACCCTCTTTTTCTCAGGCGGCACCCTGGCTTTGCTTACCTTGTGTACCAGACTATGGGTGTCACCTTTCCCAATACTCTTTATGCTTCCTCACCCTCACTCTGGACAAGAGTGAGGCTGGTACATGTATTTTAGAAGCACAGACATACATCCCAGAAGTCTTCCCTACTATCTTCCTTTCTACCAGTGGTTGAAACCAGTTCCAAGGAGCAGTGCAAGAGCAGTAAAAGCACAGAGGTGAATCCTCACAGTACTTTCTGAGTCTCCAACACTGTATGGCATCAGGTCTTAGTGGGCATGGAGCAGTATCCTGGTGTTAAAGCTGTGAGCCCAGTTCTCCTGTGCTCTGATGAATGACTATGGGACATGAAGCTGGTGAGATGTGCACTTCAGCCAGACTGTTAGCCATTTCACCTTAGAGAAACACCCCTTAATTTCAGTGAAATATTTCCCTGGTCTTTCCCTGTTGGTTTCTATTACCTCAGAGGCCCCTGGCTCCCCTCCATAAAACTTGAAGGGTGCACCCATGTGGCTAGCACATCTCTGAGGCACCAGCAAAGGGCCCTTGATAGCACTCACTAGCACAAGTTCACAGAAGAAATTCATAGGAGAAAATCCATCAGGGTTATTTAACACTAAAATACCACTACTTGCTCAGTTGCGCATTGCTGGTAGCTGGGAAGGTGTAACTAGGAAAGTACTGCTACATAGCTTGCCATAATATTTTTCCTTCAGGTATTCACTGCAGTACATTATTGGATGCATAATGATATGGTTGAGATACACAGATTATGAATATACAAAATGGGTATATGGGTTATTTATTTTATTCTGCCAAAGTTAAGTAGACTTTAAAGGAAATGGAATAGAAATGCATTCAGGACAGACTCCAAATTCAAAAAAGTCTGAAAAAAGTGGGAGTGAAGTCAGTACAGTAATTCAACCTTGGCTGTAATCTTTGCTCTATCTATAACTGTAATCATTCACTCCCAAGTCTTGGATGTTAGCCCTAGACTGACCAGAGTATAAGAACTCCCACTAAGCCTATGAGGGTCACTAAGATGAATGGTGATAAGACTTTTTTTTTTTTGAGAATGATGGCTATTTTAGAAGATACATAATAAAGAATGTCACACTCACTTTATAAGAATAGCAGACTCTTTTGACTGTACACAAGTGTGCAGAATTCGATGTCTACATCTGAAATACTTCCTTCAGGAAGTGGAGTTCTGGCCAATACAGCCAGTGGAGCTGAGATGCTTCCTCCCTACTTATGGGGGAAGCTGATCAAAGAAATCACACTGTAGACCTTATTCTGCTGATAACTAGTTCACATGTGAGAGTTCGCTCCTCAAGTCAGAGAGAGAGCTCCCACCAGAGGTGTCTATATGCATGTATTTCAATGTTTTTTGCTCAGACTGTCTTTTTATCCACTTGAGTCAGCAGAGCATCCTTACCCCAAAAAAGAACTAAAGAGAAGGTATGCAGCATTCCATGACATCCCTGTGAGCTGGGGTTTGAGTCTTACAGTGTTACTGGTGGATGTTAGTGTGCTTCAAAGGCAGCTGCACAGCATGTCTATTCTTAGCCATGCTGAGCAGAAAAGCTTAAACTTCATTTCTCACTCAAGCCAGGCACTAAGAGCCAGGGCAGACACAGATCTCCTTGCCATGGATTCAGTGCCACTGGGAACAAGTAGTGAAAATCACACCATGTGTCTCTCACAGCACTATGATGGGAACATTGTTCTCTTTCACGTAGGGCCTCTGACACTGTCATTACTCATATTCAGAAAGCCATGCCACCTGATATCAATGCAAATAGAGCCTTAGACAATAAACTTCTACTCCCTCATGCAGCTCACCAAATGAAGACTGAAGAACAGAGGGGTTTGAGGTGTTTTGTTCACAATCAGGCCCATAAGTTCAGGAGGAAAACGTTACCTATTGGCTTAGTTCAGGTTGATAAAAGTGGTCATTTCTTGCATCAGATGAGATAAATTCTTCACCTTGTGCTTCTTTTGTGAAGTGTATAAAACAACCCTTTTGTGCCTCTTCTGCTGTTCTGTTGACAATATTTGCATAAACAGAATAAAAGGTCTTTCTTACCATACCCATCCAGGCCCAAACTTTCTATCAGTACAGAGGCATTACATTTACTGTGGAGCCTTCTGCCTTTTACCTCAGGTCTGATTCTCAACTGGCACAGTAAAACTCAGCCAAATCTCCAGGAGTGGATTCTGTGGAGAGCAGGGGTTGATATGCTGTATGTGGGGAGGAATATCAAAATATGAAACTATCTAAATGACTTGTAAAATGGCATGTTTTCAGTAGTCAGTGAGCACCTAGCAGTTCCTCCTTCATTCACATGCTAAGGACCTTGGTATGTTGGCCATAGTTGGCAATCTGAGTATAGAGTTGGTTGAAGAAATTGGTTCACACAGCTTTGAGGTCCCTAACCATGTAAGCAGGGTCTGCCATCATGTTGCAGCAAATGGCTTTCTCCACAGTAGTAAACGCTGTGCAGACTACTCAAATATCCACAACACTGTTTAGGATTATTATGGGAATGGTGAAGCCAGAAGAGGATTTTGAGAACTATGTTAAATCCTGTGACTGTCTAACTTTCTTGAAATCACAGGAAGATGAAGGCTTAATTAACTTTGAAATGGGGCCATCAAGTCTTTCTGTATGTACATGTGATGACCAAGAATTAGCCTGTCCTGAAGGCTGGGATTACATTTAGACTGCATAGAAGCTGTAAAGATTAAAAAGACTGCAGGCCAGGGTGAGAAAGTCTTGAAGAGATAGAGTAATGTCTGAGGGATATTGAACAGTCAGAGATTGCAGGCATGGAAGGTAAGAATGTAAGGAATTTTGTGAAATGCGAAGGAATCAGCAACGGAACCTCGGATGGGGACACCTGCCTTGGTAAAGCTGTGTCAGTTCTGCAGAGCCAAAGAATTCAAAATGCAGACACTGATGATCCCTGGATCTGTTTCTTGACTCCTGCTTCCCAAAATGATCTGTCAGTTTGTTGGGAAGGAGATTTTTAGGGCATCCTTAAGGGGAAAAAATTGACAGGGAGGTGGCTAGAGGTATGGAATCATAATCAAAACTTAATCTGGGCAATGGTGAATAGTGATGGAAATTCAATAAAGTGCTTTGGGGAAAAAAGCGTTGGTGTAGCCAATACATGCATCTAAGTTTAAAATAAATAAGTGTGAAAAACATCACTTATGCATGTGTGTGCATATGCACATACCTGTTTTAATGCCCTTTCTCTTGCAGATTTTTTTCCTCCTGCTTCTCTTCTGCCTCTTTTTCCCTTGGTCCTTTATTTTTCTGCTGACTTTTTCTCATTGAAGAGGTAAAACATGCCCCCTGCAATTGTATTGAACTAATAGGCAGCTTTTCCAACTTGTAGGCTCAGTAGATATTTCAGCATTTACGTTTTTATGTGTCTTTTCTTCCTTTCAAAAGGTCCAGGGAAACCAAAATGCCCTCTACTTGAAAACCAGTGAAGTGGCTTTCCTCAAAGAAAAGGTCTGAAATCTTTCAGAGTGGTTTTATGAGAACAATATTTAGCAGGCAATTACTTTTATAGGGAAGCCTTTGAAAAAGCCTCAGCTGCTGTGTTTATTAAAGCCCAGTTAGAACCAAAAGGCAAGAAGGCTGGATCAGAACAGTAAAAACGGTATAAACATAAGGAGACCTTTCTGAACTTAAAAGTAGAGGATGCCTTCTCTTGCTGCCCAGCTAGAGTATTCAAACAGTCATGTCTTTGGTGTGGTAATCCTCTACATCTCTGGATGGCAATGATAGTTGTATTTTAATGGCCCTCATGGAATGGGCCTAGTTGCTTGTTGGAACAAGTATCAGGATTGATGTTAGCATGGGTCTTTTCCAGGTCAAGTGAGCCCTTGTGTGTTCCTGTAGATGACCTGAACTGATTCAGGGGACAGAAAGCTCCATTATTTTCAAAGGTTTTAAGGTTGGAAAGACCCTCATGAACTTTTTAAAAAGCTCAGCAAGGAAGATCTGTCTATTTTGTATTTTCAGCCAAGCACTACCTCTGTTTGCTAATCAGCTCCTTCTGAATCAGAGTAGGTAAGTGTGCTACTGGTGTGCTGAGCACAAATAGAAGATCTATAGAAGTGTAGCTCAGTGCTTTGGTAAAGGACTAAACAAAGACATACTTCATAAAAAGGCAATAATTTGGTAGGTAAGACAAAGATCTGGAGTAAAAAACCCACAAAACATATATTGCCATTGATTTTTGCCAGGTGGGCTATCACAGCATTACATCTATTTCAGAGAAAGTAAACAGTATATTAGTAATGCATTCTGTGAATCACCATGGACTCACCAAAGGTAAATCATGCTTGACCAACCTTATTGCCTTCTAAATTGAAACAACTACCTGGATGGATGAGGGGAAAACAGTGGATATTGTCTACATCGACTTCAGCAAGGCTTTCAACACTGCCTCTCATAACATCCTCATAGGTAAGCTCAGGAAGTGTGAAGTGAATAAATGGACAGTGAAATGGATTGAGAACTGGCTGACTGGAAGATCTCAGAGGGTCATAACCTGTAGCATATGGTTCTGTTGGAGGCCTGTCACTAGCGGTGACCCCCAAGGTTCAATATTGGGTCCAGTACTGTTTAACTTATTCATCAATGACTTGGACGAAGGGCAGATGCCTCCTCAGCAAGTTCACTGATGACACAAAGCTAGGAGTAGTGGCTGATACCCCAGAGGGCTGTGCAGCTCTTCAGAGGGACCTCGGCAGGTTGGAGATGGGCAGAGAACTGCCTGAAATTCAACAAAGGCAAATGCAGGGTTCTGCACCTGGGGAAAAATAATCCCATGCACCAGGACAGGCTGGAGGATGACCTGCTGGAAAGCAGCATTGTGGAGAAGGATCTAGGGGTCCTGAGGGGGAACAAGCTGTCCATGAGCCAGCTGTGTGTCATGGTGGGCAAGAAGACCAATGGTATCGGGGGTGCACTAGGAAAAGCATTGACAGCAGGTGAAGAGACATGATCCTGCCCCTCTACTCAGCCCTGATGAGGCCACACCTGGAGTGCTGTGTCCAAGCCTGGGCTCCTGAGGACAAGAGAGATATGGAGTTCGGACAGCACACCCAGCAGATGGCAACAAAGATGGTTAAGGCACTAAAGCATCTTTCTTATGAGGACAAGCTGAGAGAGTTGGGCCTGTTCAGCCTGGAGAAGAGATGACTGAGAGGGGACCTCAACGATGTTTATCTGAAGGGAGGGTGCCCAGAGGATGGAGCCAGGCTTTTCTTGGTGATGCTGAGCAATTGGATGAAGCAATGGGTTGAAAGTGATGCACGGGAAGTTCCATCTGAATATGAGAAAGAATTTCTTTACTGCCTGGGTGACTGCACACTGGAATAGATTGCCTAGGGTGATTGTGGAGTTTCTCTCATTGGAAATATTCAAGAACCACCTGGACTCGGTCCTGTGCCATGCGCTCTAGGATGACCCTGCTTGATCAGGGAGGTTGGACCAGGTGAGCCACTGTGGTCCCTTCCAACCTCACCCATTTTGTCATTCTGTGATTAGCTGATTTTGTCAGAAAGTGCCAGCATGATTGCTTTTCAACAGCCAGAACAGACTGAAAGAGAAAATAATGCTTTCTCCCCAGAGAGTGCCACATCATATATCCTGCACTTTTGCAATATTGAATTCTTCCAGGATCATAGTAACTCACCTCTGCATGAGTCCTGGTTTCCCATAAGGCTTGTTAAGTTGAAAATTAAGCTGACGTTCCCTAGGAACTGGAAAGTGAGAAATATCTGAAATTGTTATATAAGCAGGGAGATTTCTAGGTGGGTTTTCTTTTCCCCTCTGGATCCAGAAAGATTATCAAGCACATCTGGTCAATGCCATCACCAAGTTCAGGGGAAAAAATTAAAAATAATTCTTATTTACAGATCCCTGGTCATCATTTTTGAAATTATGAATCTTCCATTATGCTAAATGAAAGTATGAAATCTGAAACTATTGAAAAATGCAATAATTTTAGGATGTCTTTTCTCCTTTTTCAATGTAGGATTGATACCAAATGAAGATCAACAGGAAAAGATAGTCCTCTCCTACTGGACCATTGCTATAAAAGATCAAAGAACAAAACCTCCTCATTTCTGTATGGAAAGGAACAGAGATACTATCCATGCAAAATCTATACAGCCAATATATATCAGTCCTTTATTCCTAGAGGATAGTGGAGTAGGAAATGTTCACTTTTCTAAAACTCCAACATCTACTTCAAATTAAGTTTGGTGGGAAAAGGTCATTGAGATGGCCTTTAAGAGAAAAGTATTGGAAACTGAAGAACTGCTTATCTATATGGGAAAGATGCTGCAAGAACCTCAATTCAGGAACCAGAGACAGGCAACATTCAGCTGACAAATAAAAATAGATTTTACAACACAAGGATGATTGAGGAAAAAACTCCTGAGAGATGTTTTATAATTATCTTCAGAGGTGCCTTTCTGGAATGCAGGATTAACACCAGCACAACAGAAATTGCTTGATGCAAGAGTGATGTCCTTCTGTCTTGAAGTAAGATTGAATAGTCATAAGGAGCCCTTTTGTCTCTAAATGGTATGACTGAGGCACGTGAAGCAAAGACACTTTAGCTATGGTCTGCAATCAGCTGTGGAAGACAGCATGGAAAATATCATATCATCCTAGTTAAGCCACTCCCTTGCGGAGTCAGTGACCACCCAAGTCTCACCCCTTATATCCTGACTTTGGAGAAGTGAGTGCACAGGAAGATGTGGTACTCTTTGCTTCCCTTCAACAATGAACATGATAGTGATTATTTGACATCTCCATATGTGACTTCACTGAAAAATTTATCTTTAGTATCAGCATTAGGGTAGTGAACTTGATTACAACATGCAGGCAGACACCATGAAATAAAGAATTTTTAAAAAAGCCCTTAGAAAGGGACTGTTATTGAGTACCCTCTGCCTTTCTACCTTCACAGGCAGGAGGCAGTATATATGCCAAGAGCTCTCAGACAAGTTTGCAAGGAGGAAAATGTATGTGTGCACAGAAGCAATGGGGCATCTTATGCATTGTGTCTGCATGAGCCGTTCATATAAAAGGGAAGCTGTGGTACTATGGTGAGTTCCATTAAA
The DNA here is from genome assembly GCA_035047845.1 of Dendrocincla fuliginosa. Taxonomy (NCBI): domain Eukaryota; kingdom Metazoa; phylum Chordata; class Aves; order Passeriformes; family Dendrocolaptidae; genus Dendrocincla; species Dendrocincla fuliginosa. The sequence continues at coordinate 16,613,684 of JAWWMO010000138.1, read as the reverse complement.
CTTCAGGAAGTAGCTGCATGCAAGTTCACAGTGATAACTTAAGAGTCTTCAGGTTCAGAGAACAGCAGCTCATGCTCAAAGGGACAGTGTGAGAATCTAAGAATCTATCTTCCCTCATCTGTTCTTATTGATCATGGATGGAAAGGTAGAGAGGAAATTCCACTGGGGAAAGGAGAATTTTAAAATTTGTCTTCAAGAAAAGGAACAGCATCATGACTGAAAAGTATATTTGGTCATTTAAATCTGTCTTGAAAGGCAACTCTTCTATCACTCAGTTTTGCCTCAGTAATGGAATCTATCAAGTCCTACAGTAAAATACTTCTCCCTTCCCCATACATCTTACACATCTAAACCTGCTCTGAGCCAAGGGACAAGGTGGCCATTTGAAACTGCTTCAGCAGGGTGAAGGAAACATCAGTAGACACAAACAAGCCATAAAAATATTTAGGGAAGCAAATCTGTCACCACTAGTTTATTGTGCATTAAATTTATGTGCCAGAGATATGAACAACTGCTAAAAGTGCATTCTTGACCTCCATTTTAGCTAATGGACAAGACAGAAGAGTGACTCAGCTTTAAGAGAATGTGTACTCAGATATTTGTATAAGCAACTTGCCTACCTAATCCAGCTTTAATTGGAAGAAAACAGCTATTAAATGACTGACAGTTTTACATGGCCTTTTTAATCATGCCTTTCCTATTATTTGGACAAAGATTTGATGGATGAGCCTATACAATCTTGCACTGAAGTCCTATTTTACAGGGATGAGAAAGAATACTTTGCAATAGTCAGATAACCATCTTTATAACTATTTATCTCTATGGTATTTACAACGAACAGCCTAGAATCAGGATACTAAATCCATACTCAACCACTTCACTAACTGACATAATAACTGAGCTGTTTCATATAATGTTAGAGATTTTCTCTGCTACTCATGAGCTATCTTCTTGGTAATCCTAAGAAAGCTGATTATATGGAGGGAAAAGCTCCAGGAATGTATAAACCAAACAGTTAAAATTCTAAATGATGTTTTTGATGAGTTAGTTTTATCATAGTGACGGCAAGAGCCTTGTTTAATTTACAGCTGCATCTTAGTTTCTGTTATATGTTCAACATCATTTTCTGATTTTACTACGCAAAGTGTTGATAACATTGAGAATTAGATTTTAATCAAGAAATGCTTACTCCTGGGCACCAGATCTCTGACTAATGGACCAAACCAAAGAAGCACTGTAGCATGTAATTTTATCCCTGCTTGTTAGAGTACATAAAGTCATGCTTAATTTGAAGCATGTGAAAAGTTCCATTCACTGTTAAATTAAGCATGTTTATGAGACTCCAGAAGAATCCAGTCCACAAATTCAGTAGTAAATAAAATGAAATCAAGTATAGAAAACAATAAAAATTCCTAGTTTATTCTGTCCCATTCTTCTCATAAGTTGCCCAAGAGGCAGCTATTCTACTATCATGACATTACCATCATTCATGATTTCTCAAGAAGGAGAGCTGTTTTTGCACTATGACCCCTATTGTGCACAAGATGTTTGTGTAAACCCCAGAAAATAATAATCATGCCCCAGATAGCTTGAATCCCATTTCTATCTGATACTGAAATATCTGTCACCACCCTTACTTAAAAACAACTGAATATATGAATGAGATACTCAGTCATGGGGAGCTCACTCAGGGTGTCCTACCTCTTCAGCAAAGAAGGTAGGAAGTTCATACATTTCTTTCAAGCAATCCAAGTTCTTTCTAATGTAGGGAGAAGTCTTTCATATAGATACTGCTGAAAACTTCATGCAAGAGCTTCACATGGATTCCAGGTGTCTCCTTAAAGGTTGCTGTTTGCAAAATTAGGATCTGTGTTGTTAATATATTAAGAGCTTCTTTTTAATCCTACTAAAGTAAGTGAAGGTCTTTCTACTGACCACTTGGTGCTTTGTTTCAGGGCTTTTTCTGGACAGCATTTGCTTTGGGGCCAAAGTTGTAATTCGTATTCTGGAGAATTTTTGAAGAGCTGCTGCCTGAAAGTTATTGGCTTTATATGATAAAGATTAATGAAGTAGTCTCCAAAAACTAGAATTAGAAATTTAAAAAAGAAGATTGTGTGTGTGTATTAACACACAAGAGAAAGTGTCTTTGAGGTCTTTCTTGCACTCCTGTATTTTTATTAATGATATATGGTTTTCAACAAAAGCTGAGTTTATACACTAGACTGTGTTTTTAACATTCCTAAAAACCCAAACATGCAGCTGAATTCATATACAGTGTCTTACAAAGTTTATTTTAAAAAATTAACATGAAATGGCTAAGTACTGCCCAAATTAACACAAATCAGAGTTCATTACATGGCATTAGGAGGCAATTTATTGCAATCATTATGCCTGCTGTTACAGAGAACCATATGCCAACTCCAGAAATAACAAGCATTCTGAGTCAGGGTCATTGCTGTCATATTTGCATGTGAAATACATTAATTGATCTCCTGTGCATATTAAAATTAAAGGCGCATTTTTTTTGTTACTGATTGTTCTATCAGAAATTTGTTGTGTGAAGGGACAGAATGGGATGAGATATGATGCTTTAGAGGAATACTTGTTCCAAACTATGCTACATTCTTAAGTAATTTAATCCAATCTGCTTAACTAACAGAGATCCTAAATATCTTCTAGTTTCCACACTAGGAAGACATTCTGTATTATCTGGCAGACATGTGAAATCCTGTGTTCTTATGTAATTTTGCTCTGGTGGTCTCCAGGGGAAGTCCTGAGAAGACTACAATGAATTTTATTGTTCAGTCACAGAGAGTAAAAATGATAGCATGCTCTTCAACTGTAACTCCCAGGAGACACTGCTGTAGTGCAAATTAAAGTAGTTCAGAAACTGAGATACATATTTTGAGGTTTCAGTTTTTGTCCAGAACTTCCATGTTGCCTGCAGATAAGTAAAAGGTGAAAAGAAAATCCTTATTTAACAGTAACAGATATAACAATACCCTCCATTCCCCCAAACACTTTTGACAAATCCTGGAGAAAGGCAGTGGAAAACTTCACATAAGAAATGAGAAGCATCTATTTCCAAGCCAAGGGGACAATATGGGAGAGAAGATGGATGTGAGGTAACATGGTGGAAAAGCCTGTACTATAAGATAGGTCATGGAATGAATGTTTGAGAGCTGACCTTCTGAATTGGACTCTGTGAAGGAGGAGGAGATCAAATATTTTGAGAAGAACAAAGAGGTGATTAAGTTAGGCAAACCAGAGACAGGAATTGGAGGGGGAACTCTGATGGGGGCACAAAGAGAAAAAATACCTGAAAATACTGGGACTGGGAAAGAGATGTGCCAAGAGCCAGTTAAGGCAAGATGAGAGCATTAAGTAGGACATAAGAGGAGCAAAGATGGCAGTTTTCCCAGATTGTTTCACCCATAGATGATGGCAATTCATTGAGCATGACAAAAATCTTTCCCCTTACCTCTTGAAGAGGAAGATGTACCTCTCAAGCTGTCTGTTAACATAGTCCGTAAGGGTTTCTTCTTTGGTTGTTTCCCTTGTTGGGTCATAGGGGTTTCTTTAATATGTACCTTCCTTGATTCCTACAGGCCATAAGGAATAGTTTGAAAATGCAGAGTGATTATGGCTTGTTTTGTTCCATTCTGCTTTATGTGAGAGCTGATTTTCTGGAGCACCTTCTCCAGGGTTCATAGCACCAGCACAAAATAGTCCTGCCCTGTGAAAATAGATCACATGCCTTTCTATATATCCTTTACCAACTGAAAACAGCATTTCTTTTGTAATGTGTGTCTATCACCCTTAACAATAAAAGCAGGAGTAAGTTAGAAAAGAGTAGTTTGAACAAAAAAATCATAATACCAGCATGACCAAAATAATCAAAAAAATTTAAAACTTTTCTCAATTATTGTGACAGCAAATGATGACTGTCTAATATTAGCAGTACAATCAGTTTTTGTGCTTACACTGACAGAGGGTAACTTCTCTGTAATGATGTGGGTTTTTAAAATCTTTGGAGATAACATTATCAGGAGCAGCACACAATACTACAGCATTTATCATTCACCTACTCTATTCTTGTCAGTGAAGGGAACAGAGAACATAAACACTTTGCTTTCTGTGCAGGAAGTCAGGTAGGCTGAAGCATGGATTTGAGAGGTGAGTGCTATTAACCTTCAGAAAATGCAAAGATATCAGATACACTTTAGCAATTGCATTAGGAAAATAAGTCCATGCAACCACGTTATTTTGCACTTAGTACCAGTAAATGTAGCTCCTGAACTCAGCGCTGCACAGATACTTGCCATCCCAATCAACAAGTGATGTGTTAGTGATGGCAGAGCCTGATGCATTATTGGAAAGTCCAAGCGATTAAGGATTACTGTCAGTAAAGCACTTTGACACCACCATGACACCCAGAGTGCTCTGAGAGTGTTCTGGCTCCCTGTAAAACACACGGGAGAGCTGGGCCACTCTGACTGGGATACATATCAGTTAGTATGCTGAGTGTGGAGTCATCCACAGACAGACTAAATGAAAAGACCCAGGGAAGAAACAAGCCTTTGCTGCCTCCAAAGATGTGCAGCATAAGAGGCTCCTTGTGGGTTGTTAGACAAAGAAAAACATTGCTTTTGGATCTGCTTTGGGTTGGGCTGGGAAAGTGTAAAGTGTGTGCAAGAGCTGCTTTTCCAGTGGCTTTAAGGACTAAGAAAGAAACTGAGGTCCTTGTACAACCAGTCATGTAGGGGTTCCCACAGACTGGTGCTGCAAACAGACTTCTTGATTGACTGAATGTATGTCCAAAATGTCTCTTTTTTTTCCATCATTTCCCATGCCTTTACGTGTAGGGCTACATGTAAGACAGTGATGGAGTTTCCTGTAATGTCCAGCTCTGTCCCAGCAGGGTGGCATACAGGGTTCCTGTGAGCATTTTCTCTTCCAGACATTGGGATGTCTAATAAGGTCAACATGCTGATCAGGGAGTTTACAATTTGCCTTTAGAACTGCTTAGCCCACATTGCAATGTATTCTTGACAAATGCTCTTTCTCTGCATATATACTGAGATGAAATCAAGACATGTATCAGATAAATCAATGGCCATTTCTGTGCTGATTTCATAGTTTGAGAATAGTACCTCCTAGATTATAGAAAAATTCAAGAAAGCAGAATGATTTGCAGCCCCTTTCAGTCTGATGTCTTCTCAAAACTTGGTTAATAATCTCTCTGCCCCATTAAAAATTAAAACAATAGTTATACAGAGCCCAGGGTAGTCTTCTGGTACCTGTTCAGCCTGAAGGACTGGTACCCAATATTAAAATGCTTTTTCAATTACTTCTGCACGTGCCTGACAGTATTTACAAGTAGAGTATATTTCTTCCGCTTGCATATGAGAGTACTATGTGGGACAATATCAAAAGCCATACAGAATTCTAAGTACTCAATCTCTACCACTTCTATTCATGACAGCAGTTTATAAACTCAGAATACATATACAGCTATATAGATATGTATCCAACCCACTATACCCAGTTCTTTGTTATTTAACATATGTAAAGAAACATAAATTCTTGATAAAATACTCATTTCTGTCTCCAGTAAATCCAGTAGGCCATTTGGTTTATTATTTCAGATATTTATTCTGTTTACACAGTATTCATCATATATTTTATGCAACAGCACAAAAAATGTATTATAATACTGCATTCTCTTATCAAATGACAGCAACTTGGGGTTTGAGCTGGCATACAGTGCAAATTCTGCACAAAATTAATACTAAATTCATCTTTGCTTATACTTACACTTTTAGGAGCTATGTTAGCTTTTAACTGAAAAACAAACCCTGCAGTTACATATTTAATGTTACCTAAGACTTTAGTAAACACAAAAATTATTATTTCTTTATTTTTTAACATGAAAAAAACACCCTGGAAATCACTTTAGGACACAAATGCATTACATAAAAACAATCAAAAGAAAAGCATCATCTTGATTTGTGCAGCACTTTGTAGCTTTAGTATAGTAAAAAAAGGCCAAGATTTGACCAATTAATTAAATTCTTTGAAAACTAGCTTACTGAGCAGGACAGATATTATATTTTATAGCTTCTTCCACTGGCAGCAGACTCAGGAGAGTGGGTGAAACATGACAAAACTGA
>JAWWMO010000138.1:16562806-16607411 GCA_035047845.1 Dendrocincla fuliginosa | reverse complement strand
CAGGACAGATATTATATTTTATAGCTTCTTCCACTGGCAGCAGACTCAGGAGAGTGGGTGAAACATGACAAAACTGAGTTTACCATCTCTGCATGAGACATGGAGACATGAACATGGGACAGTTCTCTTCACTATTAGGTGGTTGTCCATTGTATAGAAAGTCCATCAAAGGAAGTGGGAGGAGCAGGCTTACAATTGTAATATTCTTACAACAGTTCTCTCAGTCTCCTGTGCCGAACCCTCAAGCAAGAGGCTGAAGGTGAGAACAAAGTTGAGCGTCATAAAGACTTGCAGCAGGTGTGTTTAAGTACCTCTTTTCTCTTAAATGGCAAATGTATTTGTGTCCAGATAACTTTTGATACAATATCTTCAGATCATGAGTGATTCAACAGTTTGTTACTAACTTAGCCCTTCCTAGGAATCCAGGGAAAAGCCATTTTTTACATGGATTGTAACACCTTTATCAAGCGGGATCAGGAATCAGATCACTTTTCTCTTGCAGATCAGGAAATCTGCTTCCTAGGATTGTGATACTGCCAGTGGTGGAGACTTTGGATCAGATTGACACCTGAGAGGACATTAAATATTTGAAAGAACAGAGATGGCCCTATTCTTCTCAGGAATCTAACTGTGTGTCTAGCTGTGTCGAGCTTACACACAGTGTTTCTAAAAAGGTAGAAGAGATTGTGTCAGTTAAGCTTTAAAGCTGTGGTATAAATTCCTTCTAACACCCCTACTTTCCCCTTTAAATGTATGCAACAGCAACAAACAGAAGTTTGCATGAAGAACACCAATAGACTTATTTTTCAGCAAGTTATTCTTAATACTATTCAAGATATTCCAAATATCATGTACAGTATCCCCATTATGTTGCATGTTGAGTATGTTGCAGCTGAGTAGTGACTGGAAAAGTCTAATGCCTATTTATTAACACTTTACAGAGTGCTGAAAGATCCAATAGATCCAAAAAACATTGCATTAGCAGAGTTATGCTGGGATGCGTGAAAACATAATGCAATGCATATTATCTTAAGTTTTCACTGTGTTGCTGCACATCCAGGTGCATAATGTGTCCTGCTTATGTATGGGATGAGGGTCAGCTTGGCTTGGAAAGCCTTTAAATTGCAAGAATTGTGGTCTTGAATCATCTTAAAAAATAGTTTTGATAGATGCAACCAGCATTCTTTATCTTTGACACTGCCAGCTTTGCCTCCCAGATGAGGAAGTTCATCCATGGCTTACTCTATTCTTGAGATGTTTACAAAACTGAATTCTGAACTGTTAATTATGCACTATTCTTGTAATTTCATTGGCAATAGAGAGCCACCAATGTTATATCCACATGGTATTTTCAGCTTACAGTGCTAAAATCACACCATGGCTCAAAGGGTTTATATATGCTGCTGAACAGCCTATGTTTCTGTTTGAGTGAATTAATTTACTGTGTTTAAAAACAACCCTTTCTAGTACTACAGTTGCAACCTGACCGTGCTTGTAAGAGTGGGGCAGGGATGCACTGAGCAGAAGCAGGGAGGGAATATGTCACCCCAGGAATGTGTCAGTTCCAGTCCATTATACAGCTCAGGGGACAATACACCTGAACTGTCCAGTGGGATACAGTAAAAGACATATTTCAGCCATGAGTGTCTCAATGATCACTCAAAAGATGTTTCAGTGCAAAATCAAGCCCTTTGGCTAAATCCAGTGCCCAAGTTGTTTTTCTTGTTAGTGGATCTTTCATTTCTGCAAGGAATGGCTTAGAGATTGTGCTCATGACAATGAAATCACCACTATCTGCTTTTCTGGGCAGAACAGAAGCCAAACATGCAATGAAGGTCTAGATGAGAGCCAGAGATCGTGCTGTCCTACGGTCCAAGAATAACACCCCTCTGCACTGCTACCTGCCTCTCTCATCCCCAGGATGGTGAAGGAGACTAAATTGCCAGTCTCTCGTCACTTATGTCACTCTTTTAAGAGTTAGCCCTGGAATAAACTCAGTAATGGAAACAGAAGAAGAAAATAACTATACCTAAGGCTTATATGGCTTGGTATTTTGTAGCTATGAGGAGAAAAATGAGAGAAACCTTCAGTTAAGGTTGACATTTGAAGTCTCTGAAATGCGAAATAGAATGGAGTGGATGAAATTATTGGAAGGCACAAAGTTCAATTTCATATCACCTGATATTAATGCAGTGACAGCTACTTGCGTGAACTTCAGTCTTCTTTTCCCTGCTTCCCTCCTGAAAGATTACAATCTCATGCTGTAGTTACTACTTTAGTACTTGCAGGGATTACTGGTGAGATACGGCCTTTTCTAAAATATTCAAGACACTATGAAAAGCACCAAAAGAGTTAATCCCAAGTATCTATACTTGGGAAATAAAAATATTTCTGAGCAAAGAAAATGTTAGGCACCTGTGGAATCCAATTATAGTCATTTTCTATCAGTCACACAGTAGCAGAGTATGGGACTTAGTACCTGTCTGCAAGCAGGACGGTCTAGTTCCAGACAGGTCAATGAATGTTGCAGCAGTGCATTGCAGTGCCTGGTTTTTGCTGTCCGTCCCATGCCCTGGATTTCCAAAACCTGCAGTTGCTTTGCTGTACTGACCAGTTGTCATGGTTTAACCCCAGCCAGCAACCAACACCACACAGCTACTCTGTCACTTCCCCACTAGCAGGGTGAGGGAAAGAATCAGAAGACTAAAAGCTGGAAAACTCATGGGTTGAGATAAAAACAATTTAATAGGTAGAGCCAAAGCTGCACACACAGAAAAGCAAAACAAGGAATTAATTCCCTGTTTCCCATGGGCAGGCAGGTGTTCAGCTGTCTCCAGGAGAGCAGGACTCCATCGCATGTAATGATTACTCAGGAATTCAAACACCATAATTCCTAATGTCTGCCACTTCCTTCTTCTTTCCCCCACTTTATATATTGAAGTGTTCCCAGGCATAATACAGGATGGCCCTCCTTGGGATGGCCCTCCTTGGAGCCTCTGACAGAAAGCACCTGGGTTGACTTGAGGTCAACCACTAGGTTTCTGGAGTCAGGAAAACATGATGTCATGGTTTGGAATATCTCTTTGGGTAGTTCAGGTCACCTGTCCTGTCTGTGTCTCCTCTCATGCACCTCCAGCCCCCTCACCGGCATGGCAGTACGAAAAGCAGAAAAAGCCTTGGCTCTGGGTAAGCCCTGCTCTGCAATAACAAAAATATCTCTAGATTATCATCACTGTGTTCAGCACAAATCCAAAACACAGCCACATACCAGCCACTGTGAAGAAAATTAACTCTACCCCAGCCAAAACATTTCTTTCTCTGGAGTTGGTATTTCCATTCAAAACTGAGTAAAAAAAAATGCTTGTCAAAAATGTTCCATCCCTTGGGTCACTGACTGTTTGGAGTTCATGTTACTCTGTGGTCAGAATATATCTGAAGTTTTTGCGTTTTTATTCTTAATGACTCCCCAGACATTCTTTAGTACAGTCCCACAAGCAGCCACACTGGCTGAGCTGACAGAGATGTGAACAGCAGCAGCAGGAAAAGAGCAAGCTGCTGACAGAGAAAGCGAGACCCCTTCCAGCCTGCTTTGCTTTTGGATAAATCTCTCATTTTTTCCCCCTTAATTGGACACATTTGTTTAGCTGAAAGAAAAAAAGAATGTGAACATAAAAGCTCAGCATCCTCACACTCCAGTATTTCAGCCAGCTATTGATATACAGAGAAAAAGGTTTCTCAGGGACAAGTAGAAACCTTTACATTCCAATATGACTATTATTAATTTTTTTTTTAATCTAAGCAGAAGACAGAGCAGAGATTGACAAACATGCCGAGAAATTAAGAGCTGTTTTGTGTAATGCAAATGCAGCAAAGTGCTCCAAAAAGCAAATGTATTTTTTTTGGACTCTTGCTTACAGGAATCATAAAAGACAGTCTTTTTAAAACATGCTGAAACCTTAGTTTTATTTCTCTGACTTTGATGCTTGATCGGAGCCTGCACAGTCTTTTTGAAAAAGTTTATAATAGAAATGGTGAGACATCCTTAACTGCAGCAGATCAAGTGATTTTCCTCACAATGCAGCCCAGCGTGGGAAAGTAACAACAGTTAAGGAGATGAAAGGAAAGCATCCCCAGAAGCCATTACATTAGTGAGGTTTATCTCAGCCGGGTAACTCACCTAAGTCAGGAGCAGAATTGAATGTACTATTGAAGCAGCAACAGAATATGCAGTGCTATTTGTGTACTCTGTGTCTAAGGTGCTATATATTGTGCTCAGAGATAAAAAGTCATCAATTTTTTCCTGTAGGAGACAAATTGCATATTAGCAATCATAAGTAATTGTTTCTCACCATGCAGATAACGTCATGTATGTGTCTTTGCATTTATTTTCATGAGTCTCAGCCTCAGATCTTCCTTGGAAAGACTGGAAGCAGGAGTCTGTTTCTCCAGCTTGGCAGGGCAGAAGTACATGGGCCATAGTCATGACAACAGTGCCTCAAAGGTGCCATGGTCACCTCACTGGAAAGGAAAGTGCTGACAGTAGAAGTGCAAGAGGTGAGGGCTGAAGATGTCATTCTAGGCAAAGGCATTATCAAAAATCTGTCCCTTTGGGAAATTTTTGTAGAAATTAATTTCTGGAGAAATTAAGTATTTCTCTGCTCTGGACATCAGTGGCCCAGCTTTGTAGTGTTCCAGGAATGACAAATGCTAGTTTAAGAGAAGCCAAATGACAAAACTTGCAAAACAGTATTTCTTAAAACCATTTGTTTTACCATGCAATTTTCATGTCACCTTAGCGGTTTCAGGCCTCAAGACAGACCATGGTTTATTGTGTCCTGGACACCACAGATTTTGGAGTTTAGCAAAAACACTACAACAAGGAATCCACTTTCAGCACAGAGGTATAGTTGAGACAACAAATCCCACTCTCTGAGGTGGCTAGAGCCTTTTCATTTCCAGTTTGGAGCCACGTAAAGGCACAGGTTGTCTGTGAGATTAGTGGTCCAAAGGCCCATTAGGCTCATGAAACATATCCTGCTGCCATGGGAGCACTCATGTCTTTTTCTCAGAGGGCTTTCAGATGTACACAGAGATATTGAAATACTCTCAGACACTTCAGAGAAGTAAGAAAGCATGCAGGTTTTTAGGCCAGATACTTACTTGAATTCTGTGAACCAGCACTCCCTCACATGTCCTCCAAAAACTAAAAGAAAGGTGCACTTATTATCTTCAGTCAAAGTGAAAATACTGCCAAGTGGAGCTCATCAGTACAATAATTTAGAATAGTGTCCCCAGGAAGGCAGTGAATTTTACTTTAGCCATGGCTGACCTGGGCTAGACTCAATTCTGTTGTCCACCACAAATTGATACAATCATGATGAATCTCTTTAAAGCACTTTACCTCTATTTCCTGTTTCAAAATATGGGTTCAGAGATATTATTCTTCTTCTAGCCTATACAAATTATAGGCATTTCAGGGAGAGATCCAGATCTTTCATTGGATGCCTACCACCCCACATTTTTAGGTTAAACTGGAGCTGGCTAAGGGTCCTCATTTTGCTACTCATATGAGCCTCTCAGTGTTTTTAAGGGTACTGTTTTTAATTACTAATGGTGATTTGAGCTCCATTAATCGGGATTTGTTTTGATTTTATCTACATGGATGGGTGGAACAGGACAGGACAAAACAGAATAGAATAGAATAGAATAGAATAGAATAGAATAGAATAGAATAGAATAGAATAGAATAGAATAGAATAGAATAGCTCTGGTGGAAGGGACCTACAATAATCAGCTACTCCAACTACGAGGTTAAATACATGGTGCCATGGACAGAGTCCTGGCAATGATAATACAGAGGACAGTACATATTTCTTCTTCTGCAATCAATACAATTTCTGGAAATTCCCATTTTGTCATGGTCATTTTGCTAAAAGTTTTAAATCATCTCAGCTGATGAAAAAATGTCCATGTGTTTTTTAAAGGTTGCAAGTAGTTCTTCCCTTTTCTAGGCAGAGTTTAGTTGCCTGACCATGTGTCCATATAATGGTCATTCGCCTAAATGAATGAGAGAAGAGTATGGGAGGAAAGATTTGCTTGATTGATGGGAAGAATTAATGTCTTCTAGCCACCCAGCAGTACAGTAATTGGTGTCTGGGACACAGCTGGGAGTGCCACATAATAGCTGTCAGTGTCATGTGTACCCAGATGGTCTCAGTGTTTCAGTGTGGAGATAACACTGTGACAAAGGGATTGGCACAGTGGAAACAGACCACCAAAATTCTTGGCTGCAACCACTGGCAGCACTGTTGTGCTGTCCTCCATACAAGTTGTCTCTGACTATTTCCTGCATCTGATAAGATGCTGATGTCTCTAAAAAAGGGCATAATTCTTTCATGATCTGTAGTTTAATTATTAAGGGGTCAGTCTAGTTAGGTAAGATCTGGGAAAAACATCATTTACAAAACAAAGCAGTATGTCTGCGTGCCTTTACCTTTAGATGAAATCAGTTTGCTCACAAGGTCAAATGTTTATTTAACACTTGCTTAAGTTTAATGAAAGAATTTTTTAGAGATAATACTTAACAACATAAATTACATACAAGAGGCCTTGAATGATTAAATGATTAAATAGATGCATGAAACTGATGTGCTAACATTTCTTTAACATGAATAAATAAAACTGGTATTAATAATTTGCAGTCAAAGTGAATCTGCACTCTTAGAATCCTAATTATGAGCTGAACAATAAGATAAACATTCTTTTCCTCTTTTTAAACATCTAACTCTTTTAGAAAACAAATCACTTAAGATGCTTACATGTGTTAATTGCCAAAACAATTTTAAAAAACGTGTTCTGATTATGATGCATTTTGCTGGAACTGAAGTAGTCAGCCATGAAGTAAAAGCTATAGCTTATCCTCAGTCACACTGAGGACACTCAGTGCTTTCTTTATAGCCATGTACATATTGGGACCAAATTATGTAGACTTTCTGTTCCACATCTTCCAGCACATAATTCAAAGCTGCAATAAAGTCATGGGCTAAAATGAAGTTTCTCTCTGCTTCTCTTCACAAAGCTGAGTTCAGTTTTAGTGACTCATTCAGGACTAGCTGTATTTTTAGTGCTTGCTCATGACATTGAACACTAAACATTAAGATAACTAGAGTGTGGGAAAAAAAGCTCTGGACAGTTGGTGAGGTGGTGATATTGTGGCTATGATGATGTAAGAAATACAAGGTTTGACAGAGAGGCAGTGATCTTCACAGTGCTAATTAATGTCATTGGAAAAAACGGATAAGCCTTGGGATGCATCCAAGCTTATTTCCAAGAGAGGCAACTAAAAAAATTAAACTTGCGAGTCAAATAAAAGTTAAGAATTGTGACACTCATGTTGTTATCTGAGAAAAAGATATATATATATATATATATATAGAGAGAGAGAGAGAGAGAATTGAAGATAGGTGAATAATTGAAGACCAAAGAACTGTGGTGGTGATACCAGACCAAAGAGCTGTGGTGGTAATACCAGAAATTACCAACTTCCTGCAACTGGGACCTTAATGAAGGGTTCACTCAACCTGAGGGCACCTCCTTAAGGAACAGCTTTGACTACTGATTACACTCGGTGGGAATTGCTAAGTCCTATCGCTCTAGAACATGGTACTCCATCCCCAAAATGACACAGTTGCCCTGATACAGAGAAGTTACCTTGGATTGGGGAAACAGATCCAGTACAGCTAATAGAGATAATTTCTCACCTAATGGACACTCCGTCCATGATGTTGAAGTTCACAGGATTAGGATGTTTTGCACAAACTGAAAACTTGGCCCTAAGATTTGTTATTTCTGAAAAGAAATGGAAGAGTGGTCTACAGCTGAACATTACTAAAATAAGTAGAAAATTTTTCTCCTTCAGAATGACAAAGAGCGAGGGAAGCTTTATGCTGGATTTTGTTTGGGAGGTGACTTATTCAGCCCATACAGGGATTTCACTACAATAGCTGAAAATTTGTCTGTCTGAAATAGTAAAAGTTTATGGCATAATGTTTAGTTGGTACAGGTAGGAGGGAGAGTCAGAGACTGTGGCTACTAAGAGCTGGCTTGAAGACTGGCATCACTTTTCAGTCTTGTTCACTGCAGGACACTGCCAGCCTTCCACTGCTGTCCCTTAGTAGTTTCAGGAAACAAATATGTGTCCAGCTGCAGTAGGTACTTCTCAAACTGCCCCACTAAAATTCCTATCCATCACTTCCAATGTCCTTTCCCTCCTTGACAATACTGTCATATCGCTCAGTAGGACCGGAGAGTCACCTAAGATAGGAATATATGGAATATGCCAATGATATAGGCAGGATTAGTCAAGCTGGTGTTTTTCAAGAAAACAGCTAAAGAGCACAAGGAAAGCAAATCTTGATAGGCAGCTATTACAAGATATTTTCTATTACCTTGGCAGTTGCACAATGTCTTCGGACTAATGCCAAAGTATTTGGGGCTCATGTCTGAGTAGCCAACTTGTGCTACCACTGAACAAAAGTAGGATGTGACTAATTATTCCAAATTATTTTAAAGGAAGGCCAAAGCTTGATTTTCAAAGCTCCCAGACAAGAAAAGTCTTCATTCCAAAGTCTTGATTAGCTGTCTTTAATCTGAAGGAAATTTTGTTGAGAGACAAAAGCCAATTAAAGTACATTTCAGTAGATAATCTAGTATCTCATTTACACATTTTTAATATCTCACTCATTAAAGTGATAGAGTCTTGGCACATCTATGATCTCACATTTTAAAACACAGAAACCATTCAGTAGTTTGATTAGTAGGTGATATTAGAGGAACATTGTAAAACACATCAATTCCACTAAATTACATTTCACAAAATCTTTCAGTACTTCCACTTTGAGTCAAAGTTTTTTAAAAAAGCTATTCAGCCACTAGAAATACATGAAAAAAAATGGCACATAGATTAGTCACAACGTACATTTTGAGGAAAATTTAATTAAAGATGACAACAACCAAATAATAATAGCTCATGACTCAGCATATTGATGAACAAAATCAAGCAATTTGAGTTCTGTTTTCATTGTTTGTCTTCCAAACAAATCTGCTCTTCTTCTCCAAGCAAGAATGCCATGGCTGTGAGCTGCTATACCATGCTCTCCCACCTTCTTTTGAAGAGACAGGAAGACCTCACAGCAGGGCAAAGGAGGTCAATGGCTCTGAAAGTTATTCTCTTCTTTTAGTCAAGGGTTGGCATATGAAGTTTTAAGAAAATAGTGAGAGTGACTTTATGAAATCAGAGCAAATACCTGCCTAGCTCAATCTCCAGCCTCTGACACTGGCCAAGAGAGTGAGAGATTGCACCTGCCTTTCTCCAAGGGAGCATAGAGGCACAACCAGGCTGAATAAATTTATACAGAAATGTGTATGAATTGTTATACAAGCAGTATAAACACAAAATGTCTGTTAAAATGCTGTCTGATAATGCTGTCCTCCATGGGAGCAGATTTGTAGGTTGGTCTTTCTGGACCAGCTGATACACATGGAGGAAACAACTTTCGAGGTTCTGAATTCCTTTATCAAGAAGGAACTTCCATTACGCTAAAAAGCAAATTAGATCTTGGTATGATATAACTATATGACTAGTTTAAGACTGTTGGGAATAACAGGATAGTTGGGCCCGACGAACTTGAAAAAATCTTAAAGAGGCAAGAGGTAGAAAGCCCCAAGAGAGTAGCAGTAGGCATAACTAGTAACTAGTTGTCTTGGCAATAGGCACTACTAAGAGAGTGGCAGGAAAAACTTAATGAGGCACAAACCCCTGGTCTCCCTTCACTGTTTGATTTCTAGTATTACATAGTTGTAGATTTCAGTTTCCAGCTAGAGAATGAAATAATTATGTATGTGTCCCTTGAGGCTGAGAATTGCCAGGTTAGAGACAGAGTTCCTCTGTAGATAATTTGGGGGAACCCATTGCTGGGTAGTGGTTGGTTAGCTTTGTTCACATAATTTCCAGAAGGGCCTTTAATCATTGAAAGAATGCTTCAGGACAGGCGTGTCTGGTTCCATGGATTTTCACAACTCCACTGGGAGAGAGTATTGATTTTAGGGGTGATGGATCTTCTCTGCCAATGGTTGCTTTTGCTCTTTGGTTTCTTCAGTTTGCCATTCTTGTTCTGTGAGAATATTTCCTATAGTGAGGAATTTGGTAATGTTAAGGATGTTTGCAAGTCATCAGGAAGAGTTTAGAAGAGATTTCTTTCAAGTCATGATCTTCTTTCAACATATGTAGTGATTTTTTAATGACTTTGAAGATTCCTATACAGGCAGGTCAAAGCCTGTGCAATATTAGCATGGTTCTCTTTGCCTTGTAATACCTGGTATTCATAGTAACCCTTCAAAAATTCAGTCTGTTTCTCAGAAGCAGCATAAGAAGCAACCTGTAAAGATACAGTTTTGTCAACTTTGCATCAGTGAAATGAATGTCAGGAGAGATTTCATAGTGCAGTTACAACACTATTGAAGGTTTTGGCTATACATTACAACTTTCTGAAAGGAGATTAAAGAATATTACTTTGGAATTCCACTTAACCCCTCTCAGATGTCAGTGTGTGAAGGCAGAAACCACCTTTGCAGAAGAGAGGATACTGCCAGTGCTCTAAAGCATAGTACTGCAGAGATTTCATGCCCTTGTATACGAGTGTTACGCTCTGCCCCTTATTCAATAGAATGTGATCACAGTCTCCCCCTTTCTGCCATAAAATTCTCCAAAATCAGACAGATCACTCTCTGTGTCTCCTTCTCTCACTCTTCCTTGTACCCAGGCCAGTCCTCACAGACCTTGACTTAGATATGCCCTAATTTTATACAGCTCTAGTTTGACTTTTCTACATGAAATGACTGACTGCCAAATATTGCATCATAGTCCTGCTAAGCTGTCCAAGAAGGACACAGCATGCTGGCATGGTCTGCCATGCAGAGGTTAAGCAGGACTGGTATTCTGATTCCTACCTTCCTGGTTTCATGCTGGCTATATCCAGAGAGCAGGATGGAGGTGTAGAGCTTTTTGAGAGGTATTTTTCTGGGAAAATCAACATGAGGGAAAGTCTGGTTTGTACAGAAGAGAAATATGGGGTTTTGTTTATTTATCTGAGTTGCAATGCTGGTCTTAAACAGAAAGGGACTATCTAAAACACGTAGTCTAGCTCAAATCCGCAATGACTTCATCCTGTCCTCTGGGTTTATTTATTTTAGTCATCATGAGCAGTAACCCTCTCTTGCCGTTGCTGAGAAGAGCATCTTGCAGTTATTAATTTCACTTCAGAGACCTGGCCCTGTGGATTGCCTAAATGGGACAGATGGAGTTTGTCTAAGGCTGTGTTTCATCAGCCCTGTCCTTGGCAGGCCTCCCACAGACATCACAAGAGGCAATCTGATGCTCTGTGTTTTGGGGGAAAAAAATGAAGGAATATTGAATTTCTTGAAAATGGTATTGATATGTTTACACATGGAAATCAGACCGTCAGATTTAGTAATATGGGGGTTGCTTTGAAGTCATAAAGCTTTTTGCCTGCCAGGCTGTGGGTGATACCAGCAGTTCACGTGTTGGAAATACAAATTAAAGTGATAAAGCTTGCAAAAAAGAAGGGAAAATGTAAATAATCACTAGCACCGATTAAGTCAGTTGCACATCTTCATTTGCAAACCTCCTGGATGGACACAGAGTGAGACAACAAGGCAAGACACTTGCAAAGTCATGAACAGCAGTGAGAAGAACTTGTATAATCACTTTAATAGGGGCAATAACCTTCTCCTATAGATGCATTTTCTTTTTATTTTTTTTTGTTTCTCAATCCGAAGCCCACTGACGTCAAACAAAAACTTCACACAGAATTCAGAGTTTCAGACTGGGGCCATAGAGACAATTTCTCAAAGCAAGAAACCAGCTTGGCCTCCTTTCTGTCAAGAATTTATGTTCAAAGAGCACAAAGTGTCCTGGTGTTTTAGGCCAAGTGCTCAGTCAGGCCTCATTTGATACATATATAAAGTTTACAAGTTACGCACTTAACCTTCAATCCTTTTGATTGAGATTATGTCATCTATTGCACAAAATTATTGGAACTGTAACTTCTTTTACTTTACAGTAATTTTTAAAATCTGCACATCTTGAGCCTGATTTTTATTTATAGTTAAGTTTCTTTCTGCTCTGGTTTCCATCTGCAGACTACATTTGGAAAAGGGCTTTTATTGTTGCCAGAATTGTCTGAAAAGATCTAAGCAGAAATAAGAATACTTTATTTCTGGTTCATCCTGGAGCAAATTATTATAGACTTGAGAAATGTAGGGCCTTCATCAAAAGTGATGGAAAATAATTAAGCAGTCCTACAAAGTCATGTTTCTGTTTTCTGCTATCTTTACTCTGCAAGTCATCTTCCTGATTTCAGAGACAGAACATGAATGAATGAAGCAGAATCTGGTGTGAAGACTTGATCGTTTTTTAAAATCACAATCACATTCCAAAGTTGTAAAATTGTTTCTGTATCATCTTACCACCTGAAACCAAGAACAGAGCAAGGGAATGTGGTTTGAGTAAGGAGGTGGTACTGAAATGCCACTCAGGTCCCCTTCCCTCCCTGTCCTCCAGCAGACAGAGAGACATAATATAAAATCCAGACTCCTCTGTTTTCCTGTTTGTCTACTCAGTGTCACTCTGAAGCAGAGATTTGACCAGAAATAAAAACTCATGCACTAATTGATGAAAGAAGGTCAGTTCCTTTCCTCCACAGAAAGGGTATTGCGAATTTGGGAATCTCTCTGCATTTGTAGTGCTCCACTGCATGTGGTGTTCCAGTGTCATTAATCATCAGGACAGTTTTGTGAGGATTGTGGCAACTCAGGACAACAAGGTGATCAGGCCCAGCCAGCATGGGTATATAAAAGGCAGATCCCCTTCTATGACTAACCTGATCCCCTTCTATGACAAAGTAACCTCCTCAACAGATGAGGGAAAGACTGAATGTGTTGTTTACCTGGACATTAATACATCCTTTGACATTTGTTCTCAGTGCATTCTCCTGGAGAAACTGGCTGCTCATGGTTTGGATGAGTGTACTCTTCCCTGGGTAAAAAACTGAGTGGATAGCTGAGCCCAAAGAGTCGTGGTGAATGGAGTTAAAACCAGTTGGTGGCCAGTCACGGGAGGTGCTCCCCAGGGCTCAATACAGGGGCCAGTCCTGTCTAATATCTTCCATTACCAGAAGTGTTTGCAGTTACTAGTTCAGATTAATATATAAAAATATCTCCTAGTCAAAGTAAAATGGGTTCAGGACAAACTTTTGGCTTTGGTAACACAGTAGGTCAGAGTAGAGAGTGGAATCTTCTGGTAAATTTCTGAATTTGTGAATAATAGAAAACCTCCTAGATGCTATGCTGAGGGAGAGCTGCTGTTGGCTGGCTAATCTGCCTGAAAACTTAATTCCTTATAAGAAGAACAGTTTACTTTCAGTGAAATGGTAGTCTCAATAAAAGTTTCCCTGTTTTTTCCTTCCTTCCAAGGTAAAAAACCGCAACTGTCACATTGATTGTGTTAGCAACCTTGTTATCTGAAAGATAATTGATAAAAGGAAAAGAAGGATTTCTTTTTGTAAAAGTAATTTCCAGTGAGTCTTGCCTACTTTTTTATATCCATGTAATGCCAAAAGAAGGCATTAAAGATCGTGACATTTGGAAGCAAATTTTAGCCAACTGCTTATTTTTGTGTTACATAGATATATGATGGGGTGCACTTAAATGTCCTCCAGAAGCAAAGACCTTTTGAAAAATGCACTGTAGACTTGCACAGCTCTCACAAGACCTCATTATTTGGATAGTAAAAGTCTCAGTTCTTGAACCTTCTTGTCTTTAGCATGAGCTCCAAAAACTGATAAGTTTTATTGTTTATGTTCATGGCTTAAAAGGTTTTGTCTTCCACCTTGGCTCCTTCTACAATAATCTGACTGACTACAACATCTTCCTGTGTGTTATGAATGTCAAAGAGCAAAAATCCAAGGACTTTGGTTTCCCAGACTTTTTTTTTTTTTAGTTATTTTCCCTTTCCTTCCTGCAAAACAATCTTGATAATCTCATGTGCCAGAGTTTTTTTCATCCTTTAATTTTTCCTGTTCGGGAAGGGGTGTTTGTTTTCGTTTGTTTGTTTGGGGAGGCTGGTTTGTTTGGTTTTTTTAACTTTTCTTAGTTTTCTCTCAGGTATCCTATTTTACTCTACCTCCCCAACTCAAAATAGCTTTTGCTGCCATATTCCCACAGATACCTACAACTAGGTGTTTTTTTACAAATAAACCGTCATTCACCCTATAGTATTAACTTTTATGAGAATCTGTACAATAAATATAAACATGCATTTATTGGGGAGAAAAACTTTCTTAAGGTTCTCTTTTATTAGAGAAGGAATCTTTACTGTAAGTATTTAACTGACTGTCTTGAGACTGATAAGTTGTTTTCTGCTTGGGTGTACACCTCAGGCTCTATCTCACTTCTAAGGAGATATTGTAAATTTTTTTTCTGTATTCATTTTTTGCTCATATCTAGTGTATGTCTGGTAACTACTTAGAAATATCAAATTCAGCAGCATCGTTACAATACAGCAGCATTTCCCACAGACAAAATACTATACCTGACCTTGCTCTTGAATTCTGAGCGTGCTGATAGTTTTTCCATGACCCGGTTGCATACTTCATGCTGTACAGATTTGTTTTTAACCTGACACAGCAGGCAATAAGATACAAACTGTTCACAGTTCTCAGTAGATTTTGCTATAAAAAGCATATAGAAGAAAGCACTTACATAAACCTTGCAAAGAACAGGGAACAGTTCTACTTTAAGACCATGAAACAAAATGCAATAACCTAGAAGGCTTAACATGTTCCAGTGTTTGTAATCAATGCATCAAGCCCTGTTTACTGCCATAGTTCTTTTCAGTCAAACTTTTGTTAGTTTTCTCCTGGTGGCCTCCAATCTGTTAATGTGTTTAAAAGCAGAAAGATGTGATCTTATATTAAAAACTTGCATTGGAATGGAAATTCTCTGCAAGGCAATGTCACTTTTGGCAATGTTTAAGTTAATTTTTGTTTGGTTGTTGTTTTTGTTTTTTCAGTAAAATAAGTAAGCCCATTTAGCTTTGAAAAGGACATAGCTGCTCACTGGTTTGGCATCTTGGTGTTGGGATCACAGAAATATTTTATTTCAAAATAGAGATACAGTTCAGCAAAAAAATTAAATAAAATACATTCGAGAGAATATCCTCTCCTTGAAATCAACACACTTCTTTCATCTTAGGGAAACACAAACAACTGCTGAAGGTTGCATTTCTTGCAAGATATACAATGTGATTTTTATGCTTCTTCCATTTCAATAAGATACATGAATGCCAACTTTCTAGGGGACAAATCGCAAATGTGTCAGCAAAGGCCTTGAGAACATCAGTGAATTACAGTCACATGAAATACCTGCTTTAAAAGATTTCTTTATATTCATCCATCTCTTCTTGGGTTTTAAGGTCTGCCACTAGAAGTTGTCTGCCTGTCCTGCACGTGAAGTACAGATTTCTGGAAGTGAGACCTCTCCCTTAAGCAACCACAGAGAGGAACATGAACACAAAATGTTGACCCGGTGTAAAATAATGCAGTTGCAATTCCTTGGAAGACAGAAATGGGCCTAATGTTGTTTCTCCATGTATTCTGATCTCCAAAAGCAGATTTGTTTCTAAGCAATGGTGAAATAAGCAGATTTATTTGTTTATTGACATTGAACATCACACAGGGGCAATCATTTTACTTGGAGGCCACCCAATGTGTATTTCTTTCTGTCTCTGGTGTCTGTCATTTTTTGAGGCCTTCTGTTGACTAGAAAGTTGTGGACTGTTCTCCTTCAAATTCAAAAATGCATTTCAAGCCAGGAGAGAAAATACTGCCATGGACCTCTTAGGGTCAGACTCAAATGATAGACATTAATACCAGATTTACTTCATCTAAGACTTTTGAAATGCCTTTCAAATTACTGCCCACATTCTTCCACAATGAAGAGCTCCATTGTACATCAACATTAGTAAGAAACTGGGAACCATAAGAATCCCATTAAATACCTAAATACGTGTTATAACATGCCCCTGTTGGTCCTTTCACACCTTTTTCTGAACTTCTGAGGCATAGATGACCTATGAGGATAGTTAGAATGATGCTAATGATAAAATCCAAGTGTCTTTAATTTTGAATGCCACTGACTGTGGCTTTTGTTGTTGTTGTTGTTGTTTGCTTTCTGAATTTTGAGCTTTGTTTCTAAAAGAAAAAACATGATGATACTTACACACGCCTCCTGAACATGTTAGGACGGTGTTAGGAAAATCTCCTTTCCTACCGGACCCTCCTAGGTCCACAGAAGTATATTGCCTGGATTCTGAACAATCCTAACCTTGTTTATCAAGGCTGGTTAACTGTTCTTTGCACTCTTCCCCACCTTTTTCTTTTTTTCCTATTCTATCTCCAAAATGCCAATAACATTTCTTTATGTGCCTGAAGAAACTGCTAAAGATTTGTTCACATTCTCTTTTTGTATAAGGAAGTGGGAAAGTGTGTATTTCCTTGAACAATACAGTAAAGAGCACACTTACTGTTTGCAAAAGACTTTTGCTTGCTAGCTAATATTGTTCCATCACACTTCATCCACTTTTTTTCTAAAAGCTGTCATTACATCACACCTCCTAGTTACAACTAATCTCAAAAGGAATTCAACATTATTATCTATAGATTCACCTTACTTTTTTTTCTAACTAATTTTCAGCTCATGAAAGTAACTGAAGTTGTACATAGAAAACTTTTGTATGACTTTAAATCATACAAGCAAAGCATGAACCTCAGGGTCAAACTGATGTTATTACCATACAAAAGGAAATTGAAATAGACAGGCAAAGCTGACAATTTATTTTCCAAAATAAAATTAAATGGTACACAATTTTTCCTACAATACACTGGTCTTGAATGCGCAAAGCCTTTTGCAGCTTTATTATAAAAAATTCTGGTAACAAAAGTACAGACTGTATTGTTTTTACAAATTACTTTAAGCCATGGACAGAAGATACTAAAAACATAAAAAAATCAGTAAATCTGTTATTGTAACAAGCGGTGATTCATGTAAAAACCCACATTTTTTCATTGTTATCCAAACCAAATTAATTTTCTGAACCTAGCACAGTGTGTCAGTATAGGAGATTCAGTCAATGCCATTATAAAGTTGTCCAAGACCATGAGTCATTTCCTAATTCTTCTTCTCTTGGTACACAAAGGATATTCCTCTGCAACTTAAGATGTGAAGAAAGTAATAAGCCAATGTAGCAATACATACCGTATTTCACTATGATCTGTTATTGTATGACCAGTTCTCAATTCAAGTCCAAAACAAAACCTGTGTATTTTATAAGGCCTGTTCAACATTGGTCTGAGATAGAGCAGTGCAAAGCTTTTGTTGTAAAACCTCAAAACCTAGCCAGAAGCTGAGGTTTCCACAAAAGAGCAAACACTTAGTTGTTGTGATGTCTCTAAACTGCAATATCAGTAAAACGTGTCCCTGCCCATAACAGAGGGGTTGGAACTAGATGATCCTTAATGCCCCTTCCATCCCACACCATTCTATGATTCTGTGACTGTCATGACAAATATAAGTATGGAAGCACATAGAGAAGGTGCAAAAAGGATCACTGATGTTTTTGTCTAGGTTTATGGCGGTCAAAAGTTACTAGAGTCCTCACTCTGGCTGCTCAAGACTAAGTCATCCTGAAACCATTCACTGTCATGATTGCTGTCACACAAAACAGATACAGTTCATGTTAACCCTGTCTTTGAAGATGATAGCAAAGACCCATAAATAGACCTTTCAAGACTGTTTATGCTGACATTAATATCCCATTGAATTTTTTGTTGTAAAAAGCACTACTTTTTTTTCTTGTGTTCTTCCCAATATTATTGATACATTCAATTCTTGTCAAATAGGTCTGTGACAGACAAAAGAGCAATAAGCTGGAAAAGATACAAACATATGTCAAAATTGCTTTTCCGTGTAACATCCATGCTATTGCTGACATGCTTTTATAGGCCATCCTTAAATGTCATACTGAGAGGTGAGTATGGTGGGAGGGCCAGGGAGAATTGCTACCAGTAAAATGCACTTGTCCTGAGGGGCAGTGACTCAGAAGGTGACATTACACAAAGTTGCTATTTTTTTTATTATTATTATTTAAAGCCCCCACAGACTCAAAACCCCCAATACAGCATGTGTGGATAAAACAAGTAACCCTTGCAAAGGAATGTGATTACCCCTTCAGGTAGCAGCTCTTGTGATTAAATACATGGTGTTTAGAAAACAAAGTCCAGAGATCAAAGAGTATGTATGTGTATGTGATTATAACATGGAGCAGAGCCAGTTATGGTGCCCAGACAAGACTGTTGGCACAGCATCGAGATACAGTGGTGCTAATTCTAGTAAGCTGTAGGTAATAGTTTCTTTCAGAAACAGAATTACCCTTGTAATGCTTGATTTGGTGCATTGTGTCTGGGGAAAGCAGCGATGACTCTCAACAACATTGTGAAGGAAGGTCTTCCAGGTGCCAGCTTTTGAGCTTCATTTAGACCCTCTGCCAGAAATCATTTCTCCTGTTTTAGCACAGACTTCCCTGGCTTCCTGATGAATTTTCCTTTAACATCTATGTAATAATTTGGCTCTTCCTGCTGGGTCTGTGAGAAGGGAGATATTACCTCTTAACTAAAAATAACTGCATATCTTGGCCTGCGAGATTCTAGTTTGGGGCACTAGTGTCCAGACTGGCAGTGATGTTTACATAAAAAAAATTGTCAATATTTTCCCAAATTCATGATTTTATATGGTGGTGTTGCTTTTAAACTAGAATGTGCAGTGAAAACATATGTCTTTTAATGAAAATGCAGTCTCAGCAGCAGACTAGAAATTTTGTTGGATTGGTATGGCTTTCAACATGTAAAGTGATAGGAACAACAGTTTTTCCATTGAATAGCTGTCTTTGACCCATTGTGCACTGCTTACAAAGAAGAGTTTTGTTCTGTTTGTGTTAAAATTTGGCCTTTTGATTCAGTTAGGTCTGATACAAGAACTCTCTGAGAAGCACTAAGAAATATACCTCTGCGTTCCAGCTGTTAAAGTCACAGTCACATTGAGGGAGAGAGATGAAAGGAATTTGAAAGTATTTTTGTCCCCTAAGAGTTGAAATGTCTGATCTAAATCTTTTCTTATTCTAAATATATTAATCTTGTCTCCACTGGAAAATGAAGGATCTGTTACATGCCCTTGCTATATCATCTAGTAAATGAACCTTCTAAATCATCCAAAAAAATCCACTTCATGCTGTGTTGACATAAAGTTGAACTGAGATATTAGGTCTATATTGCCCTGACTTTTATATCTGTGGAGAGGATTGATGTAAGGGAGAGCTTCAAAAAAGTTAGAGGTCTTTCAGCACAAGATCCCAAATATCACTCAGGATCTGGACCAAATACCATTCCAGCATACAGCATCCTGAGTTCTCTGAATTCTTTGGCATTCCTAGATAAATAAATGAGAAAATAAGACTAAGCCTTTTCTTGTTTCTGGGTTGCATTGTAACACTGTACCATGCAGACTCATTTTCAGTTTAAAAAAAAAAAAAAAAGATTTTCAAATTGATTTCACAAAATACTCTAGTTTTCTGTAAAAAATGAAAAGGATTCTGTTTCTGAGCAAGAAATCAAGTTACCATAAATATTACCTGCATTTTATACTAAAAAGTGATAGGAAAAAAAGAGCAGCACTGGGAGTTACCACACGTATATGCATGCACACTTGTCCTTTTAAGCCAGACTCTGCCACAATTTATCTCATCATGAGATACAGAGGTGATGGGGAGAGAGAAATTAGAGTATGAGCTGGTGTGTGCATCAAAATCTAACCTTTGGGACTAAAACTCCTGGGAAGCTCCTTATAGTACTTCAGAAAAGAGCTATATAGAAATTAGCTGAAACAATCAATGTTTTCTGCGTCTCATGATTGTGGAAGGGGAGCTTAGCAATGAGTGGGACTGGAAACAAGATGTGCTGTGTGTTTCAACCATCCCGCTATCACAGAGAGGACCTCTGAAACATCCAAGTCATGGACGACAGCCAGGAATGATATAGCCACTGAAGGGATCACATCATTTGCTAAAAATGAAAGCCTTCTGTCACTGTCATAATTGCCACTGAAATTGACATAGGTCTATTTAATCCTTCTAGGTTTCTCCATTCCTTGAGTCTAAATTACCATTTTTGCTTTTCCCACTAAAGCTAAAGGCACTCTGAACCTTGTGCTCTGTGCAGTGAGTTATGAGACATTTTAAATTATGGTGTATTAACGAATAATTTACCTCTGGCTCTCACAGATTTGATCTGAGATTTGCTCCATAAGCTGCAGTAGAGTGAGAAATTTGCAGCTTAAAAGGATTGAATTATATTTATGTTCTGACATATCCTCAACTGTAATAGACTGAGAAATGTTTTATCTCTAACACTTGCACTTTGTTCTGAGATTTGCACCTTTTAAAGGGGCCTGAAATTGCACTTGCAGCTTCTCTCTGATAAACGACTTGAGTTTCTGAGATCCTAAATGAGAGCCACAGTGAAGAAATGTTAAAAATTAATAGTAAGTAGTTCTCTGAGGCACAAATAAGATGTTGACCTCTTTTCATTCAATATGCATCAATAGAAGGAGTAATCTGGAAAGGGAAATGCAGAGCAACCTTGATTTGAGGCATGATGTGCTAGCAAGGTCCTTCAGTCTGCCCTCTTATTGGAGGAAGGGGTGGAGATGGTTGCAGCAGCAAAGATGCAAGCGTTAGTCATGTGCTGGAAACCACAGAAGCACCTTAGGACAGTCACACAGGAATTT
This sequence comes from Dendrocincla fuliginosa, assembly GCA_035047845.1. NCBI lineage: Eukaryota > Metazoa > Chordata > Aves > Passeriformes > Dendrocolaptidae > Dendrocincla > Dendrocincla fuliginosa. The sequence goes on along the minus strand of JAWWMO010000138.1, from coordinate 16,586,438 downwards.
ATGTTTCTCCCCTCAAAAGGGTGGCAGGATCAATAGCCCAACTGAAGTGCATTTACATCAATGTACACAGCATGGGCAACAAGTGGGAGGAGTTCAAAGCTATTGTGCAGCAGGAAAATGACAATTATATATGCAAGCATGGAAACACGGTGGGATTACTCACACAACCGGAGCGCTGCAGTGCATGGCTAGAAGCTCTTCAGAAGGGATATGCAAGAAAGCAAAGAAGGTGGGTTAACCCTGTAAGTTAGACAGTGTTTTGACTCTCTAGAGCTTGATGATGGTGATGATAGTGTTGAGTGTTTAGGGGTAAGAATGAGGAGGAAGACCAACAAGGTATCATGGTGGGAGTATGTTAGAGATCACCCAGCCAGGACAGAGAGGCAGACAAAATATTCTATAAGCAACTGGAAGAAGTCTCACAATGTCAGCACTTTTTCCCCTGGGAGAATTCAACTTACCAGATGTCTGCTGTAAATACAGTACAACAGACAAGAAACAGACTATGAGGTTCCCCATACAACTGGTGAGTGACCTTACCAGGGAAGGCACCCTGATGGATCTGTGGCTGATGTGATGGTTGGAGGCCATCTCGGGTACAGCCATCAGGAAATTATTGGAGTTTTTGATTCTCAAAGAAGGAGGGGGTTAGCAGAACTGCTACTTTGTTCTTCCAAATGGCAGATTTTGTCCTGTTTAGGAGCTTCATTGACAGAGTCCCTTCAGAGGCAGCCCTGAAGGGCAAAGAGCCTAGGAAATCTAGATATTCTTTGAGAACATACAACTACAGAAGATGATAAATGACCCTCAAAAAATGTTGATGTAATTCTGCCACAAGATAAAAGACTAGAAAAATGTGAGAATTCTCTTCTTTCTAGGTCTGTATGTAGTAATTGATGTGCCTTCTTCTTTTACCCATGCAACATTTAGAGAGGTCAACATTGTGCTTAATGGAGGATGTAACTGGAGATAAATCGAGAAATTCAGTAATGTCAGTTGCTTGTATACACTTTGAAGCTCTGACAAAATGCACAGATAAACCACTTGTTTTCCCCTGTGCTTTCAGGAGCTTAAAATAGCTCTGACTACCATTTTATGACTGGAAGGATGATACAGGGATATGCATAATTGTCTTACAATCCACATTTTTGATGCACCAATTTTGATCAACCTACAATTACAACAGCAAAAAAAAAATGCACCTGTTAATAGCAAACAATGCACCTTTTATCTAGATTAAAGCTGTAGGCATAATACAGAGCCCCTGCTTTGGCAAGTGTATGTGGGAATGATCATAAGTTCCACTTCAATTTAGGCCACTTGCCCCTGTTAGCTTACTATGTTCAAATAAATACAAAAAGCTGTGATAATTATGTGGCTTATTCCCACTAATTCTGCAAATCTAGGCTAACTGCATCAGTGAGGTAGTAGACCACGTGTCTAAAAATGGCCACTAGGTCTTCATTGTCACTTTGCTAATGAATGCCATAATTTACTCTAGAAGAGAAGACACCTCATGAAAGAGGAGTCAGAAGAGAAAAGACCAAAGCAGAAGCCCCATGAGAATGTCCAGTAAATCTTTGCTACATTAAGCGTTTACCATAGGAATCATACTGCAAAGATAAGGTGTGAAAATGAAGGGATTTTCAGGCTTCCCTGACTGTGATGGTATATCTGAGAAGGATTATCATCTGATCAGGCACTCCCATGCTGTCCTACAAAATCTTCTTATCTTGCAAATGGCAAATCCTTTTGCTTCTTTCATGCTTCAGGTTTTACATGTGTAAAATCAGGGTGAAGGATCATTAAAGTTTTATGAAGGTGGCCTCAGATTTTTAAAGGAATTTTAGCTCTCTGGAAAGTGATCAAGACACCTAAATATGCTGGGTTTTCATCTGAATACAGAAAATACCTACACAATACTTTTTTTGCAATGAGATCAGTGGTCTGGATCAACAAAGAAGAAGCTGCTCAATAGAACAAAAGGGACGAAAGCAGTGAGGTCAATGACCATCTTATCTCTGTTGTTCAGAGCAAATACTATTGAGCCTTGCCTTGTGTTTCCAGATTGCTGAAGGCTTCTAAGAACCAGCTCCAATTGTAAATCAATGGGATGTGATGATTCCATCCGAGTGTGTGAGTCCTGTGAGTCTAGGTAAGGGGGAATTTGCTTGATTTCTGGAAAACAGAGCAAACAACTAAAAAAGCTTGAGACTCACCTCTCCCTTTCTAGAGAGAGCAGGGCAGACACAGAGGCAACTGCAGGAAATTGGGAGATATTGATACACATATGCCGGCCAAAAAAAAAAAAAAAGACAGAGAACCTTACTGCTTTTGTGTAGATGAAAATGCTAAGAAGTGGCACTAAGACAAGATAGGATATTCTTTGCTTGGGGGGAAAAATAGGTCTTGATATTTTAAAACAAAGACTTCACTGTTATTTGTAGACTTTCTAGGAAACTGGTTTTTATCATCAAGAATGGACTGAGAGTCCTCCACCTTGTCTCAAAAAAGGTTTGGACTTAGAAGGTCCTTGCAACTTCCCTTATAATTTGCCTTTCTCTGATCTATGTGTTGAATGAAGAGTTTTGCCATTAAATCACAAAGCACCAGTAATTAATCATCATCCTTTTTATAAATTAAGTATTTAATGAGTTAATAATATCCGTTTGCTTCTGAAGAGAAGACTCCTTTACTGAATAGCAAATTTCTGAAAGTATAAGTCAATATGCCCAGCAAAAGACATATTTTTTGAGGAAGGGCAGGATTCATAGTTTTGAACAGAAAATACTGATCAAGTCAGATGTGAGTGCAAATTAATGCCTGTTGCTTCTTGTCAGCAGCTGTGTGACAACTAGCTGACACCCATTTCCGGATGGAAATACATTTCCAAATGGGAATACAAGGTCCTGATGGTGCACAGCTTGAATTCACAGCAGGAGAAATTGTGTGTTCCAAACCTTGAGTTCCTCCTGCTGAGATCACCGAGTTATATATTATGCTGCTGCACACATTGCTTCAGCATTTGATCTTTTCCATTACATCCTTTAACAAATAACTTTTCTCAGTCATTGAGGAAGGCAAATAGACACTAACTTGCCTTTCATGTGTTTTGCCTGTTCTCAATCATCTATATCATACTAAATTATGTCTCTATTAGCCTTCCTCTCTGTGCCCATTTTCCTCCTTTGAAGAAGCATCTTTCCTGTCTTCTTGGATGCCTTTGAGTCTAAATGCCTAACTATGTCTAATCTCATAATCAAATGAGCAAGATTTTCATTTATAAATAGTCATAACACTAGAGTTTCTTAACAAAATGTGAGGTTGATTTTGGATCTCTCACCCCTTACAGACTCCAGATGAGGATTTCACCTTGCAGACTCATGTTTAAACAATCACTGTCTAGTGCTAATTATGGTCTACATAATACCCTTTTTCAAACACAAGACAATCAGTAACATCCCACAAGTAGTGCCTCTGTAAGGCAGTTTTGATTGTGCTGCAATGTCCTCCTGTAAGCCCCTGGTTGATGTTGATCATTCCCTTCTTCCTACAGTAAGAGTTGCAGTAGCAAGCTCTCACTCTCAAAGCTTTGGTACTGAGTAGGGGTGATTTTCTGAATGAGTTTGGACTTTTGTGTTTGCCTTTTTGATTTTTTTTTCAAGAAAGCTGCTTGACAGTTTTTGGCCTTGATAATTCACAAGAAAATCAGCATTTAATTATTTTTTGTTTAAAATCTCCAAGCCTGAAAAAGTTAAACAATTGAACCTGTAACACAAATAACAAGATAAAACTAAATTATTTGTTGGGGAATGGGCTAATGGAATATGGAATTTGGAATATGACTTGTCAGCGCAGAATCTTTTAAGCATTTCAATTCTGGGACTGTAGTGCTTTGAATGTATAAAATCATTTTGCAACAGCAAAAAACTGAAAGTATCCTAACCAGGTATTCTTGGCCCATGAGCTAATTTATATAAATGGAGAAGCCTGAAATAACTTCAATAATCATATCATCTTAATTATGTGAGATATGTAGTTATTTAAATGTTCATGTACATGTTCAGACATGGAAACATTCACACACACATTAGCTTTGCTCAACTTTTTATAATCTTTGATTCCAAAGTGGGACAGTCTAAGAATGGATTTAGTTCTTGATCTAATTCCTCAATTCACTTCATCAAAATTACTATTTTAATTTCATTACATCCTGTTTTATTCCCCAAGTGGAGTCTATGTAGTGTGTTTCATTGAGTTTTTCAAGTGTGAGAAAATTGAAGTGTTTCATACTGTTAAGATAATTTGAATCAAAAGAAAGTTAAAGAAAATCTTAAAAGACATTTCATGCTTTACTTCAGAATCTAATTAGCAGGTTGAATTGGAAATGCTCAGAAAAATAATTCTGTCCTCAGGGAGTAAGTTCTGCAAATCTCTCACAATCAATGTCAGGGTGGTTTGTGCTTTGAACCACATGAGTTTACACTCTCTATCTTGTACCCCATTACTTCAGATTTTTTGGACTCATGGTCCTCTGGAATTTACTTTATAAATTAATTTCCAACTACTGCTTCTTCAAAGCCTGCACAAGTGTTACAAGTTTCTGATTGTAACTCTTCTTCTACAGCTTGCCAGATTACTCTCCCATCAGTATCTCATTCTGCGACTCCATTACCAACTATTTAATTTCTTACTTTTTAATAACCCCTCCCAAATCCCTTTAACTCCAATTGCTATTTCATCTAGAATTATTGCTACTCTAACTTCACCAAAATAGTATCCTTCTGCTCAAAATATTATCCTGGAGTTCTGAGGTTAAGATCTGTCAAAAACTGGCAATGAACACAGCCTTTTTGCTATGGACAGTTGTACAACAAAAGGCACAATCTGCATTTATTTTTGAAGTGAACTGTGTATCAGACTTACTACATCTGTTCTACTTTTGTCTACCAAAATCATATATGAATAGCCATAACTACTGGACACATTTGCCCAGGCAACTTCTAAGAGACAAGACTTTTCACACACTGGCTTTTCAGTTGCTCATTGCTGGCAGATGCAACTGAAATCTCTAAGTAGAAGTTCAGCAAGTATCCATCATACTATTTACTGTTTGAATTGAAGCTGGAGGCTTCATTTTACTCATAGCAACAAAACTGTTTTATCTCACCCTCTGCTGAGCCTTTAAAACTGTGTTTGTTGGTTTCTGCTGGGCTCAGGGTATCTCCACTTGGGTTCTGAAAAATAGTTATCTCTCCAAAAGGGCCTATTCTTCACTGCTAATTGGACAGAGATCATGTTGCTATAATTGAGGTTTCACTCAAAGGCTGCTAATGCTAAAATGGACTATTGATTATAGATTTCAGCAAGATTTTGACCAGGTATTCTATCACTTTCTCACAAATTTCAACATGTATTATTATCAAACACTTAAACTAGAACATCTTCTCAATAGCTTCTAAGTCTCCAAATACGGTAGCAGAGGGTCAGAGAAAATCAGGCAAAAAAAGACATTGTGACTTTTATGTGCACAAGGTTTGCAAACAGCTGTTGCCATTCATAGTGACAGGCAGTTACGATCATGCCACATTTTATGCTAGTTACACATGCCAGTCTCTTCCAGCTCATTATGGATGTTAATGTTTAATTGGATCAGCAATTCATTATTCATTAGAGAAGAGTGAAATTCAGAATTTTTATCCTTGGAGAAATTCATGTTTCAATGTGGATTTCTATGCCAAATTGATGTAAAAGGATTATATTACTCAGAGATGGGGAACAAAGTTTGTGATACGAGTCCTTGGGAGTCAGCCATAGAGGTATGTCCAAACCTATATGCTATGTTTGAACACAGAATGGAGTCTGGATATTGTACTAATATCAGTCTTTGAAACTTATTAGCTATGGAATCTAAGAAGGAATGTTTTGCTCCCTAAGAATAGGATTTTACTGATGAGTTTTTTTATTCTTTTACCTCCACCTGAAGCCCTGCAGTCTGATTGTGGCTGTGACAAAGCAGATGGTGTTCTTAGGGAACACCAGTAGTCCAGTGATGGTCCAGTGGCAATATAAGTTCTTTGTGAGCCTTTCCTCTGGTGTACTATGACTGAGGCTTTTGAGGATGATGTTTGATAGTCTTCCGAGCTGTTTGGTGTGCTGTATCTGGAGAGACTGAATAAACCAAAGGTCCTGAGAAATGTGCTCCGGTGGAAATAACAAGCTTTAAAATTACCTAACTCAGATGGATAAACCAAGAAATGGAGGGCTTGAAGTAATTTCTTCCTTGTTGCTTAGAATCTTAGCACAAATACCTGATGAGCCCCACCAATACAGGAATGCAATCACCTGCCTAAGTGTAACTACATAGATGAAACTACCACCATATTTAACTGAGAAAAAGCAGATAATATTTCCAGGAGGTTTGCACCCAGTCTGCCTTTCCTCAGATTTGTGTGATTTGTGTCCTTTGTCTAGCCTATCTGAGTTTTCTGCTACTGATAAATTGTTTTCACACTGCCTTTCTTCCAGGTGAACATGTTTTTGTCTGCCTGGCTGCCTCTTTTAAATAGAAGTTTTATGTTCGACTCTTCTATCAAATCTGGTTGAGTTTGGGCCACTGATTACAAAGTTACAAGAGAGGGAACCTTGCAGAGTGAAGTCACAGAAAAGTATAAAGGGAAAATGGGGTAAAAGAATCCTTCATCCTGGTGGCTATTGTCTCTTGCTACAGATGTCCTGAATTAGGAAAATGACTAGAGAGACACAGGAAAATCTCCCTCCACTGTCAGGCTGTCATGCAACAGTCAGACCCATATCCAGTGCCAGATATGGTTGAAACAGTTATTAGAATTTGATATACTGAGATATAAGTACTAGGAAATATTTGGGTGTCACCTGGCTATGCATGCCCAGGTCCTTACCTGCACAGGTAGAGTAGTAACTTATGGTAAATTGTCCAGTTCATATCTGCAGGATAATCTTTATTGGGGTGATGGTAACAAACTATATTGGTGATGTCTGATGTTTCTCATAGCCAGAGTAGAAATAGGGTTTTTTCTTATGAACAGGAATATATTTGGGATATCAATTATGTGATTTACTATGTCAGGATGTTGCCTATGTTTGTGTTACTTGGAAATGCTAACATTTTCTTTCTTTTTTTCTAGGATTTTGTGGGATGTTGGCATCCATGCTCTGCAAGTTAATCTCCAGAAGAGAGGCAGTGATCCAGTGGCTGAAACATGCAGTGCCTGCAGCTCTGAATGGATTCCTGAGATCATAGCTGGGAGTGCTCTGGAAAGTCTGGTATTTTCAGAAAAAAGGATGGCACTACATATCCTTTCCTGGGATTTTGCTAGTGATGGTCATTGACAGCCCTTTTCCCATTCTTTAGAAATTTTCATTTGAACAAAAAAACTCAAAACTGAAAAAATCCATAAAAATTGCAGCTACATTTGACTGTCTTGAAAATCCTTAAAAGTTTCAAAAGTATGTAAGTTTTAAGATACTGAAGCAGGATCAGAGCATAATTTTGGCCTGGATTACTGTAGTATTTCAAACTATGGTTTCCCATCTGCTAGCAGACTTCTACTAAGGTCAGCAGTCCTGCATTTGGTTGAGGAATTCAGCTGCAGGTACACTGGAGTGCTCACAGCAAACAATCAGCATTGTATTTAAATTTCCATTGAAAATTAGTTTCTCCCTCTTCACATGTTTTCTCGTATCCCTGAGAAGATTTAGCATTCTTTTGAGAAGGCGAAATCAAATTACTTCAAGAAACAAGATTGATGGGCCTAAGAAAAAAATAGATTGCATTTCTCAGCTATTCTCTAAGGCAATTAAATTCTAATTGGAGGAAGTGCCTCACACTGAACCTGCAGACTGCACTAGGATGGGCCCATAAGCTCAAAAGGGACACACGCAGCAGCACATATATTTCTTGCTTTAGGCAGTCCTATATCCAGTGGGCAAAACTGAATAATGGGAAGGGCTGACATTGTAATTATTCCTGCTCTCTCACCATTCCAAAACAATAGGAGACAACCCTGAGGTGTGAATGATGCTCTTGAGATAATTCCTGACTTATTGATTCATTACAGTTCCTGAGCAGGCAGTTGCCTACCTTTCATCTGGCATATTCAGTTCAGTTACAGAAATTGCATCCTTAGTTATCCCCTTTTCCTAAATCATCTGCCTACAGAAGAATTTTGGGGGTCTCTTCTTTCCGGGTTACAACTTCCTGGAACCAGATCTCAGCACGAACTAACCTGGCGTGACATCTTCACTGCCTTACTCAGCAAAGCAAAACTGCTAGCCCCTCAAGCCAAGCCTACCATTTGCAGAAATGAGTAGTGTTTCTGAGCACCTAAAACCCAGAATTATCATCTACTTAAGCCTAGTTTTCTTCAGAGAAAAAGCAGCTTGAGGTTTACCAGTTTCATGAGGAGTAGTGTCAGAACAATGCTGTCAACTGAATATCCCAGCCTGCTCATTCTGCTTCAATGATATGTTTTCATGTGCCTCTTCACTGAGGCATTAGAGAGGAACTGAGGACTGAGAGAAACAGAAGATTAGAGAGAAAAAAGTTAAAAGTACCTGGTGGTCCAGTCTCATGTTTCTGAAACAGCAAGAGCTTTTTTTAGTTTAACATAATTCTTCTAGGGATTGCAGTCCTGTAAAATCAGATGCACTTGTGAGGAATCACAGGCCCGCCAAAAAGTATAGGAAAGGTATTTACAGAATCCCAGACTGGATAAGGTTGGATGGGACCACAGTAGGCCACCAGTTTCAACCTCCCTTCTCGAGCAAGTTCATTCTAGAACACATGGCAGAGGATTGCATACAGACAGTTCTTGTGTATCTCCTGTGAGGGAGAGTCCATGACCTCTCTGGGCAACCTGTTCCAGTGCAGAGTCACTTGTACAATACAGTTATTTCTCATATTCAAGTGGAATTTTCTGTGCCTGAGTTTCAGTACATTGCCTCTCATCCTATTGCTTGGCACCACTGAGAAGAGCCTGACTCCATCCTCTTGACACCTTCCCTTCAGATACTAATAGACATTGATGAGGTCCCACCTCAGTCATCTTTTCTCGAGGCTGAACAGGCCCAACTCTCTTAGTCCGTTCTCATAAGAAAGATGCTCCCTTTCCCTAATCATTTTTGTTGCTCTCCACTGGACCAGCTCCAGGAGCTCCAGATCTCTCTAGTCCTGATGAGCCCAGAACTGGACATAGCACTCCAGGTGAGGCCTCACCAGGGCGGAGCAGAGAGGCAGAATCACCTCCCTGGACCTGCTGGCAATGCTCTTCCTAATGTACCCCAAGATACCCACCAGAGCACACTGCTGGTTCATGGACAGCTTGTTGTCCATCAAGACCACCAGGTCCTTCTCCGTGAAGCTGCTTTCTAGCAGGTTAGTCCCCACCTTTTCACATGCCTAAGGTTACTCTTTCCCAGGTGCAGGACACTGCATTTGCCTTTGTTGAATTTCAGACAGTTCCTCTCTGCCTGTCTCTCCAGTGTGTTGAGGTCCTTCTGAAGGGCTGCACTGAAGTTCAGCGTATCTGAAGATATACTGATCGGAAAGCCAATCTCTTATACAAAATTATATCTTCATAGATGCATATAGATCAAAACATTAGCAATTCCATTAACAAAGAGGATTTATTTTTTTTTTTATTTCAGGAGCAAAAAACACATTTTTGAAATAGTTAAGAATGACTTTTTTTTCCCCAATACATCAGTTTATAAAGACAAGAAGGGCCATGCTATGCTTTGCATATGCTACGCATTTTGACCTTCTATCCCAAAGAATCTAGACCATAATTCTAGGAGTGGGACAGGAGCATGGATGGATTTAGCAAGTCAACCAGGCAATTTGCCAACTGAACTAGACACACACTCAAAATGTCACTTGCCAGCTCAGTCCCTTCCCACCTCTGCCATGCCACCAGCACCTTCATTGGACTGCCATGCTAGGAGAAGACAAAGACCTGTAATTGGTGAAAGTTTCCCTTTTCTTAACAGTGTAGTTACTTGAGGATAACTGCACTGAAAATGTCCACCATACAAAAATGCTTCCTACAAAACCTTCCACCACAAATACTGCTGTGAAGAAGATGGTCAGGAAGGGGAATGATGTTAGCTTCCTACAACAGCTGTGCCTACAACATGTCAGTCATGCAGAAACAAATCATTAGATCCACTTGCAGTGCCTGTTAAATAAGAGCACTTGAATATCCATGCACATGATCAACTAAACTCCAGTTAGTGCTAACATTTTGAAAGGCCAAAGACTGCTGCTCCCCTTGTCCTGCTAGAGGATATGCATATAGATAACTGCTCACTTGACAAGATGTTCCAGTAAACAAACTTGATGAATTGAGGTGGCAGGATTTAATTTAAGGGCAGACATAGAAAGGTATGTGATTATTAGTCAATTATTCATCCATTAATAGGCTATTGCACTGAACTATTAATCATGTCTGTATTTAATTCTTTCCCCTCTTATTCTTTAAAGTGCAGCTAACCCTTCTAAAGAGGGAGAAATGCAGTACTTCAGGATAGCTGTAGTCCTGTCATCAGTAGGTGTATGTTTTGAACTCGGACATATAGAGGCATTTGTGGATTACAAATTTTTTAGGAACTGTGTAGGAACTGTAGCGTGAATATATGGAGTACTATTTTTTTTACTGGTTTTATGCTTTTGATAATTACTGTCTGATGGCTCACAGACTGCACAGAATTGGCTGTTCTTTGGGATAGCTTTGTGTCATGGAGGAAGGGGCAGTCAAGTTCGCTTGCAAAAGGATTATCCTTTTTCCTAAATGAAAATATTTTTCTATTCATGCTCATGTTGTGGGAGTGAGAGGTAGAAAAGTTCCAACATGTATTTTAAGTTTTGGTAGCTTACACAATATGAATAGCTGCCCTGTGTGAGTGTATTTGTGGCTAAAACCAGCTGAGGACTTTTTGGTTTGCAGAATTTCATTATTGCTATTTTGGTTCCCTGTCACTGTACTTTAGGAGTTTCCTCGACTGTCATTGTATGCAGCCTATTTCAGCTCATCCACAGAAGCAAACAGTGCTTATTCAAAAAGGCAACTTTAGGCCTTTGTGGGACCTGCCTGCAAACAGACACATGAGGTAGGGCTGCACACAAGAAATTTTTCTCTTTGGAATACGGTTACTGGTTTTTCCTTTGTCCCTAGCTTTGTAGCAGTACTACCCTCTTGTTCTCATTCTTTTATTTCAGGTTGTCTCTCTCTTTCTTCCCCCTTACCCCCAAATATTCAAAAGAAGAAAGAGACTACAAGAAGCAAAGTACAAACTAAAATGTTGTTCTGTATGGGCAGAGAACATTTGTATGCACATGTGGAAACAAGTCATTTCCATGAGAATGGGTGGGCATACCAGCTCGCTGCTCTACTTGCAGACAATGAAATATGGCATAACATTTTCTATCTGATCTAATGGATAGGGAAGGTAAAAGAAATAGAACTTCAGTGCAAATCTGTTATAACAGGCTGATAAGCAGTTCTTTCATACAAACTAATATATTGAACCCCCTTTCAACAGCAAATAAACATGAAAGTCTTCTAAAAGTTCAGATATAATTGTAGTCCCATGGTCTAGTAGACAACGTGGTGTTGGGTTGAAGGTTGGAGTCAATGATCTCAAGGGTCTTTTCCAATCTAATTGATTCTGTGATTCTGTAACATCTTAGGTGCACAAAGATGGCATATGCACACCCCAAACACAGGTTTTACAAACTTATAGTATCATCTGAAAATAATATCTATTACCTCATGGGGTTACACCCAACCCAAAAATTGTCCATCCCCCAGGTCCTCCCATAGGCACGGCTCTCACATTTGAGTTGGTGGCCCCAAGACCCCATATCTTCCTCCCACAGAAGTCTTCATTAACTCTCTGTCTCTTGCTTTGACCATTTTCAAGAACTCTGGGCCTTCTCTGTAGTTTAGACTCTTGTATATCAAGAGTCTTGTGCCTGTTGTGTCTTATTCCAAGAACATTTTATATGTATAAAATATTCTTTACCTTGCTGCCTTGATGAGGAACATTAAACAATGTTTCAGGAATCTAATACAAATATACTTAGCTAAAGTGCTACTAAAAATGCTGAAAGAGTTATACTTAAAATCTATATAACCTAGATTTTAAGGCATCAGTGATGAAAATGATAAAAAATCTTTAGTATTTTTCACCCTCATTTTGTTTTCCAGAAAAACAAGAGCAACAACAATATTTAAAGTGAAAGAAAAATAAATTGAAATTTAGAGAAAATTAAATATTTTCTTGAGTATTGGGGAAAAATTGTCAAAGATAAACTCAGCTGCAACCAAATTTTGTTGCAAAAGCTTTTCAGGACAAATATGTCATCTTGATCTATCAAAGTACATCAGTTTTGTCCTGTTCAATATATCTTTTCAGTGTCATGGAGAGCTGTCTAACTGTCCTGCATTTGATTTGAGGAAGTACAGGGCACATCACTCTGCCCTGGTGAGATTTCAGAGGAATCCTGTTTGAAGATCTTTGTCAACAATATATAATGATGGTTCAATTCCTTGTCATACCTTCTTACCACCAATAGCTCTTAATGGGGGAAAAATTACAGGTTGCTTTTCTAGATGCTGAGAAGAAATGGGATGACATTTACAAATCAGCAACGCCTCAAGTTCTTTCTACAGATAAACTTTTTTTCAAGGAGTCATCATTCATGGTACCTGGTCTCTGCATGGACAGTAAATATTAACATTATCAAGAAGAAACAGAGCTTCTGTGGCCTGAATTCCAAGATGCTTTTTGAATTGCAAGCTGATTTTCTGTGGCCTAAATATCAAGGTTCTTTGGGTTGATGTCTGAAAGCTTCCCCTAATTACTCAGTATGAAAATCATTCAGGTTCCAAGCAAAGGGAAACAAGCATAGCAAAATTGTATAAATTGTATTTGCAACTTAGGTAGAAAAAAGCAGAGGGTATTTTTTAGCTGTCCTCATCATGGAAATCTGAATCTTCACAGGAACACAAGTCTGGAAGAGGTCACCTGCCTTCTAAATCCAGTCACCTCCTCACTTCTTCCAGGGAGGATTTCAGACTTGAATTTTAATCTCAGTAATTCCTCATATTGGCATCATAGCCCCTGAGTTGCAGACAGTCTTTTAATTAATTTTTAGTGGTCAATATATAGATTTTAATAGTTTAAAAACACAATGCAAATATTGCTGGAAATTGTGTATTGATAGCAATTTTTAGGCACGGAATGAAGCAGTTGCTCCCAGAAACATGTAAAGGCACAGTTTCTTAAATAGCCCAAAGTCCATAAAAAGCCAAGGCATTTGTTTTAACCAACATTTGTAAGTCTGAACTGGAGACCTAGATACTGCTGCTTGCAGTTGCTAGCAGGAATTAGAGTCAAACCTTTGAAACACATTGGTGGAGAATCAGTGTCCCTAACACCACACACTGAGTGTGATATCTAAATCAGTTGCAATCAAAGAGTTTAAAATGGCACAGACTTCATGGTCTGGACATTAAAATATCCTTTTACTAACTTTTATTAACTTTCAAAGCTCCCGGAGTCCTGTGTCTAGTTCTGGGCTCCTCAGGACAAGAGAGACATGGAGCTGTGAGAGCAGGTCCATTGGAGCGCTATGAAAATCATTGTCTGATTTTATTAACCTACGAGCTAAGACTTTCGTATAATTAGTGATGTGTTTACAAGCATGAGGTTTCTCAAGGAAAATGTCCTACATGTTGGAGAAGGCTTGACAAGGGTATGTTCACAGCTTAGAACTGTCTTGATGAAGCTGTTCCTTTGGCCTGGTAATAACAAAAAGGGCACTCAGCACCTTTGTAAAATCTTGTCACCATCTGTTAGACTCATCTCAAATGAATCTTCGCTTCTGGATACCTCAGGTCTTCTGTTTGTGGTGTGACAATAATTATCACCCAGTGATAGTGAATGGGCATGAGATAAAATTAATCAGGATGTATTCAGTACTTGGGGAGTCTTTGAAGAATGCAATCTTTAAAGAAAGCCATAACATTGTTATGAGTTATAATTGCTACACTCTTTACCTCACTATCTATTTTCAGACTAATTTTTTCCAGAACTTCCTATTCTTGTCAAATTGTCAGCCAGACACCCAGAAATGGCATTTATAGAGTCATAAATCTCATGAAATTTGACAGTCTGTGCACATGGCCTTCCAAGGGATCAAACCACAGGTCATCACACAGAAAAAGTAGCAGCACTTTCTTTCATGGGATAAAATACTGTTGTCAGTAAACCATTAGAAGAAGGGAGATAAGTTGGACTGAGGAACTCCTGACACCAGAATTTATTCAATGCCCATGCCTGGTATAACTGATGGAAACATACAGCTATAATAAAACATGTCAGAAAAGAGATTTATAACAAACCAAACACAACAGCAAATGACAGATTTGAAGATGATTTTGAGAGAAGAGATTCTGTATCTTCAGGCTGGCTTGGCTGCCACTGCACTGTCCCTACAAGAAGAGAAGACCAGTAAAATCTCTCCTTTTTCCATTCTTCTTGCTCTTTGTATTGTGTGCTACTCTGCCTTCACATATCACAGGTATCTCTGAGGGGTGATACTTACTTACTGGTCAAATAAGGTGAACTGGAACATGTTAACACTTTTTTATCCACACTTACTAAAACCTGGGAAACAATTGGTTTTGAAGATTTTGGATTGTCAATACAATCCAAGAATAACACAGAAAGGAGACTATTTTCCTACACTATTATCATAAACCTTTAAAAACAACAAAAAAAAAGTGTGTACATACAGGAATCTGTGCTCACCATTAACTCAAGACCAGACTGAAATTCTGACATTAATTTTGCCCCATGTCAGTCTGGCAACTGCTACTGTATGTGCTGTGCACTAAGAGGCAAACAATGTCCTCTTTTGTATCCATCTTACCATAGAGATGTGATCTTCAACTTTGCCCACAATATGCTTGGTACCTCTCTCAGTGGCTCCTAGCATTTTCTAAGGCTTTGGGTGTGGGTGTGAGATGAAGAATGGTTTAAAGCTGTAGAAAACAGAAGACTTGTAGTGGATGATTAAATCCATTCATGCCTAATGTTTGATTCAGTTATCACTCTTCAGTGCTATGGAAGTGCTTTTACCAAATACAGCAAAAAACAATTCTGGTAAGTGGCAATTCTGTCTGCAGAGAGGAAAAACCAATGCCAATAGCATCTTAACATTTCTTCCCTGTCACCAGCTCTTTGCACTGGACCTGAACTCTGCATTATGCAAAGGGACAGCAGGAAATTCTTCCTGATAGCGTCACAAGTCCATCCTAGTAATACTTCAGTGATGATAATACTTGAAATGACACCTTTTTTCCAGTGTAGGATTCATTATCTTGTCACCCTGTTATTTCTAATAACCTTCAACTGTTGCATGCTGCACTTGACAAGGATAAGAGCCAAGACTCAGGATGGTCATTGTAACTCAACAGAGGCAGGAGGACCCATCTTCCTTCCTTCCTTCCTTCCTGCCTCCCTTCCTCCCTTCCTTCCTCCCTTCCTCCCTTCCCCCCTCCCCCCTTCCCCCCTTCCCCTCTTCTCTCTTTCCCTTCTCCTCTGTTCACTTTTTCTGTGAATCCACAAGTTCTGCCCCTTTCATTTCTTCATGACTTATTTTTCTCTGCTGAAATACTGGACTGAGTGAAGCACACCATAGGCTCCATAGCTCGACTACACACTGCATGCCTCAACATCCCTTCATGGACCTGGAAGTGCATTCTCTGAGACTTTGTTTTGGAAAGCAAGACTTCAGAAATTTCCCAGGCTGATCTGGAAAGATGAATGTGCTGGGAGTAAAGCAAGGAGATCACGTCCTGTCTCGATTTGAACAACAGACCTAAGCCCTGGAACAAGATACCACTGATCTGCAGCTGTCAGAAGGGTGAGGTTGCCAGAGAGCAGGGAGAAATTTTGCTACAGGGAGAAATGCTTATCACTTGTTGTCTCAAGAAAACATTAAAAGATTTTTACACAGCTACCTTACTATTTGCATAAGCAGTTCAAGAAGGTGCTGACAGGGTTGAATACATGGGGATGATCACTAAATCCCTTTAACCAATTCTGTACTGTGTTGAAGGACTTTACTGTTCATATTTTATTACAGGAAGGATGTCCAACAACTTGTTTCTTGTTTGTACTTAGACTTCCCTATGCATCTTAATCAGGTAAACATCTGTTTCCACAGGCTGTCCTTTCATCTCTGGAAAAAAGCAGCTGGTGAGCTTAAGTCAGCCTCACAGTGTGTCGGAACAGAGACAGCCTCTGCTCTAGCCTTTGAGATGTGCTGATGGACAATCATTTCCCAGGTGGGAATATTAGGAACACTCAAAGAGCTGACATTGAATTTCCTATCTAATATGAAGGAAGGTAGAGGTGGAGAGGAAACCCCAAAGAGCCCAGTTCCTCTGCCAGGGATAGTGACGCTATGAACTGCCATTTCACAAGAGCTACATAACTACACACACCCTAGAATAGAAACAGTCTTTTGATTACAAGTTTATTCAAGCAAGAAATCCCTTGTAATTTGACCTGCAGGGTGTTGAAATAATTCTTTGTCAGTCACCTAAGTGGCCTTACTTTAAATTGGAAAGAGATTGGTCTTATACCAAGCAAAATCTCTCCTTGCCCTACACCCACTTTATTTTTTATTATTGTTCATTTCTCTAAGGAATGTCATGGTTTACTGGGAAAAGAAACCTGGAGACTGAACGTGTTTGTGTTTTGACAAGGGAGAGAATGCATTAAAATATGTCAGGGAAGAAGGCTGGTTTTCAGCTTGATGTGCAACTAAATACAAAGTGCAAAATCTCCGTCAAAACAATCTTCTTGACAAAACAAGACAAGCAATTTGGACTTCAGAAGCTACTATTTTTTGTAAAGCAGATGCTTTCTCAGGTTCAGAATCGAGATTTTGAGCTGCTTCTGAGGTTTGTGTTTAACATTTCTTATAAAAAGAGTGACAGTTTCTTCCTAGAGATGAGGCAGCAGATGGTCATGATACCTGTGGTACCAGTGAAATGTTAGTGATACGATGATCTGAAACCCCCAACTGGAAAAACTTTTTACCACCATCAGCTTAACAATGGTCATATAAAGAAACTCAAAAGTCTTCCTGAGAATTAACATAACCTCAATTTCTCTCTCTTCTAAATTTTAAATTATCCGGGTAATCAAGAACATATTTTGCTAACTGTTCCTTAGGACCTAGCAAGCAAACAATCTCACTTCCTCTAGGTTCCTTAGATACAAACTATCTTTATACAGGGATAATCAAATAAGTCAACATGTTTTTTACTTGGAATTTGCAGCTTCTCCTGGAACTTATCAAAAGGCCATGTATGTCTGACAGCTCATCTACTTTTTTCCATCTCAGGCAATTGAATAAAAGATATTACCTCTGCCTATAAAAATTGCCTCATAAAATTTGATTGTTATCTTCCATTTTTCTCTTATCACTTACAGGTTTTTGGAGGTTGGATCAGTGAAGGCCCAGTGCCACAGAGTTAACCATTATTTCTGCTCTTGCCTACATTTTTTGTACTCTTTAATCAATATCAATTCTATCTTTGTTCTTTTGTAGCAATATCACATCTAGTGGATCTGCAGCACTCCATGTGATTTGCTTTAAGCAAACTGATAATCAGTCAAAAGTTTTAAAACTAGAATATTTTTTACTGACAGACCAACAATGTTCACATAAAGTGTTTGCTTGGCTTGAAGTTTATTTTTTAAATCAGAAATTAAAAAAAAAAAAAAAAGCCAAACAACCACCCCCAACCCCCCAAAGAAAAGCCCAAAATAAGTAAACAAACAAAAACCCAAACAAAACAACCCACAGAAATCTAAAGCATTCCATTTATGAACTAGTATTTTTAAAATTGCAACTCAAAAGAGTTTGGAGAAGAAAAACAATATGATTCTCATAAAATAAATTTTCCCGTGAACTCTCTGTCTGCTTTCCCAAACCACCAAGACACTCTTCCATTCCTGCTTTTTAATTCTCATTGTCTTCACCTTCAAATATGGGCATATTATTGTAGGTGTTGTGGTCCTCACTCAGAAATTGCTACATCCTTTTTTGTCCTGTTTCTTCTGGAAACACCCTCTAGTACTAATGTCTGAGATGATGATGTTATGAAACTGAAAGCTTGAAGTTGAGTGGTAAGTACTAGAAATCCCAAGAGATTGGCACTTTTGGGAATCATTTTTAAAGCTGAACTTCATCCTTGCCTGTATTCAGTGTGTTCAAACACTTATCACCCCACTATCAACAAGAGATACTAATGTTCTCTATAACACAAAGATTTCTGGCATGGTCTTTCTTCAGAGAGAAAGCACCTACAAAGACAAGTGTTTCATTTCATTCTGCCACAGGATTCATAACCAATGCTGCTACAAAGCAGTCCAGTATGACTGCAATGAGATGGCATTGGAGGCTTTTATGCTCCATCAGTGCTTGGTTACCTTTGATTATGACCTGTCAATTTTCCTCAAGTGATTAAATTATTAGCTCTTTCACTTATAGATTTCCTTATACTTCTGAAATTAAAAGAGTTATATGAATGGGAAAATAAATATCTGATCTGCATAAGCTCTAGCAAGGAAGAGTTTTGCTGCCGGTCTGTACACTCAGCTTGATCAGAACTTTGCATATTTCCTATGTCCACAGGGTGGGAGGTGAGTAATTTGTTAAAAAAAAAAATAAAAAAATTCTGCAGCCACAGAGAAATTTTTCTATCTCTTCCAGCAAAAGGCCCTCCATGGGAATTGAAAAATGGTGTGTCTGTTTCATGTGACAGCAGTAGCCTTGCATTTGGCAGCAAAAAGAGAAACATATGGAAGCAAAAGTGAAGGTGCAGCTGAGTGTACCATTCTCAGGTCACTGCTTACAGGCATTTTGAGGAGGAAAACAGTGCTTAGAGATGGAATTCAGCAATGGATATATATTCAGTTGTGCTTTTAAAAGTTTGTGGAAATACCCGGTTTTTTTTGTAGTAGAGAAAAGAGCCAAAATTGCTCCACATTCTATCTAGAAGCCAGTATTTCATGTTACTAGAGAAAGCTGGAAGGACTGAAGGGGAGAGGAAGAAAGGGAGGGAAGGGAATTACATGGAAGAAAGAGAAAGAAAATACTTTTAATGTCTCTAACTCAAAGAATGAGGAGCTTTCAAGGGGAGCAGTCCAGATGCTGGGCAGGGAATTAGAAGCTTTCCCGCTCCCTTTCCACTGCAGATGCACTGTCACAGTACACTTCACACTCAGCATACAAGCCATATCCTTGTTGTGTTGTAAAATTTTAAAAATACATTCCAGATCAATATTTTCTCACTTCAAAAATCCAAGATTTTCTCCCAGAAGAAATTTAAATACAATCACATTTCCAAAGAGGGGAAAGTCTGTCCAGTGCAAAAAAAAACATTAATACTGAATCTACATTTGTCCACTAATTCTGGCCATCTATTTTTCACACTGTTTGCACATCAAAAGGTTATGATATTTAGTAGAGATACCCTTTCACAGTTTTTTTGATTGAGACATCAGGAATATTCCCATACGTTGAAGAGAAATTCGGAAATGTTTTCACGTTTCTAAGTTTCATTCTTACTACCAGGTAATTGGTTTGGTGGCTGCTGTGCTAACTTTGCCGTGGGGTCTTCAGCAATGAAATGAAAAAATGTCAGGAAATTTTGAGACATAATGAATCTCTGGAGAGTTTTTGTTTATTTCCTATCTTTTCTGTTGTAATCTTTTCCTACTGACTTCTAAAAATATTTTTGGGTTGCATGTTCAAGTCAGACTTCTGTTTGTCATCTCTCAGTCCTTGGGCATTCAAGGGTGTTGCACCTCATTTTTTATGGAACAACTTTTGCTATTTTTTGGCTTTTGGATAGATTTTTGTGGGAGTTGAAGTATATTTTCTCTTATGTGTCCAGAAGAACACTGTGAGGAACATTACCAAAAGCCTTAGTAAAATCCAAAAAATACATCCTCTGCATTCCTTCATCCACTATAGAGGTGACTTTATCATAAAAGAGTATTAAATAAGTTAGGAAAGGTTTTTTCATTTATGAAACCATGTTGACTGTACCTTAGGTAACTCTCTATATTCTAAGAAGATAAAGTTTCTCCCTGGATTTGAAGATGAGGTGTGTTTGCGGAAGGGAACCATATCCAAGTAGATTCAGAGATTGATATATAAAAAAACTATGTGCTGATTTGCCATGGTCTTCCAAAAATATACTGTAACCTGTAAACTGACAAAAGGTCAGCCTGTAAATGTCTGTAAATTATGACCATCAACTCGTGGCATCTTCATCTCATGCAAAGCTGGTCCAGAGGCAGTTTGGACCTGACCAGCTTGTGAGAGTGGGGTTTTTTAAAAGGCTGATGAACTAAGAAAAGTTGGACACTATTCAGGTTTTGTGTTGGGATTTAACCAAGCCTTTTTGTTTTGGGCTAGAGGATATTAAGGTAACAGTGGGATAGTTATCCCAAATAGGAACTGGTGCAATCTGCATAGTATAAGCCCAGATTCTGCTGAGTTTAGGACAAGGTGCCTCAAGCAGATATTCAGCAGGCTCCTGAAACCAGTTATCCCCTCTCTTTTCTCAACTGCCACACTTTTCTTGGCATCAACAAAATTTCTTGGCTGCCTTTTCAGACAGTGTTAACTGTCTTGTGCTGAAAAGGTCAAGTGCACAAGCAGGTGCTGACCCATCAGTAACTTTCCCACAGGATGTGTTTGGTGCTTGAACATAGTCACAGCAGGATCCTACCTGGAAAGGTATCTCTGAAGTATTAACCCACTGCAATCATACCTGCCATTGTGTGAAAAAAAGTGACCCTATTTTATCCATTAGTTTTATCCATTTTATCCATTTTATCCATTAGTTGTGTCCTACTTCTAGTGACAGCAACAGAGGACTTGTTTGTTTTAAGTGGAGCTGTGATATTACGCTCCGAAGTCTTTACAAATGTGTGAGACTAAGTGGCTAAATTTACAAAAGCACCAAGCTCTTGTAGACTTAAGTGAGAGCTGTTGTGTTTTCTGCTGCCTCAAAATCAGATCAGCTAATGAGGTACTCACATAAACCAAATCTTCTCAGGCTCCTAATAAAAGAAAAAAAAAAGTTTCATTTCCACACATATGTACACACATAGAGCTGCTTTCCCATTATTTTCGTTAATTGTTGAACCAAATATGAAAAATCTGTTTTTCTTGGCTACATTAGGGTAGCTGGGAAGGCAAGAAATATTATTTCCAAATGTTTACATTTTTCCCTCAACTGTGGTTGAGAGAGATTATGGAACATGTATGAACTTCCCCCTTAAGTAAACAGCAAAGAAAGGTCAGGTTCCCTGCTGATTTATGCAGAAGGTAAAAATCTGTTCTAGGTAAAAATCCAATCTCTTTATTTGGTTCCAGAGTTGATCCTCAGTCTTCATGACACTGAATGAACCGCTGTGTTTTGGGCATTCAGCATCTACCTCTATAATGGGGCAAAGACTTACCAGAGATGGTTTTTTGGCCAAACTGCAAAAAGGTTGCAATGAGTTATCATCTCTGATGAACCAGAAATTATCACCTGGCTCCCACATAGATAACTTCACTTGTTTCCTGTAATTCAACAAGAATGGAATATAGGCTAATTCTCATTATTTCTATGCAGACTTTTCTCTCTTGACTTGAATCAAAGAAATGTGCTCTCCTAGAAACGAAGGAAAAGATTACTTAATATATCTTTGCAATTATTTGCCCTTTCAGTCACTGAAGATCTGCAACATGTATTTAGTCAACTTGCCAACAACCCACACCACAGATCTCTTTCTGCTGTGCTACTCTCCAGCCTTTCATTCCCCAATTCATACATATAACCAGAATTACCCTGTCCCAGGTGCAGAATACAGTACTCAGTCTTGTTAAATTTCATACAGTTGGGGATTGCCCAGCTCTTTAATCTACCCAGATCTCTCTACAAGGCCTCTCTTACCCTTGAGCTTCTCCTAGTGAAGGATAGCTAGCTACCCAAAGTTTCTCCTAGTGTAGTATAACCAGCAAGTTTAATGCATATTTGATTCCTGTATCCAGATAATTTATAAAAATATTAAAAAGTGTTGGCCTTAAAATTGAGTCCTGGGAAATCCCATTGGTGACTGGGAATCAGCCTGATGTAACCCCATTTAACACAACCCTTTGAGATCTACTCATCAGTCATTTTGCTACCCAAAATTGTTATGGACTTATCACAGCTTGACCTCAGGACAGAAAGGCAGTATTATGGGGTAAATGAAAATTTAATCCAATTCAAACATATAGCTGACAAAGAAAAGCTAAACAGTCACTTGAAATGAGGAATACAGGTGGTTTGATGGGTTTTATCCTTGATAAAGTCTCTGCCTAAATTTCCTAGGGAGAGCAAAGATTGATAGATGAAGAGGTGAAATTAAATGAGTTTCAATTTGGTTTTAAATGCTGTCCTATCATATATACAATATCTTAAAACACACATGGTTGTTTGGGTATGGAGTCCACCTAGCAGTGGATTCCAGGGCTGATTTAAATACAACAAATCACTTGAGGCAATCATTGGAAGAACAGCAATGCCTGGAAAGGCTGACACAATTGTTCTCTCTCTAAAGAAGATAAACATAATATTCAGACATTACTTGGAGAAGTCATAATTTCTTCATGTCAGTATAGTTTTACAGTTACTGATTAATGGAAAAGAAGACTGAATGCAGTACCAATCATGTCCAAAGGACTAGCAGCTTATCTGGGTACTAAACTTGTGTTGGTTCATAGTTGTGAAAGGCTTTGGATTTAGCAGGTCTAAGTTGTAACAACAAGTTTTTGTAAGAAACTATCCTCCTCATGGTAGAGCATGAGCTGAAAATATCCTTGTGCTGTCCACAGCATTGGAGCAATTTCCACCATCCTCCCCACACCCAAGAGTGGGACCAGGGGCCGAGGATCCACCTTACATCTCTCAGGACTGAGACAGGGTCTCTGGCAGTCTCAGGAGACCCAGCTGATCCCTCTGAACGCAGCTCCAGTGACAGACTGGTTAGAAGGAAAACTGAATTTTAATTTCAGTCTTTTTGCTGTGTCACCTTTCCTAGCAGAGCAGGGCTTCAGGAGGGAGGTGCCATCCCCAGGAGAGGAGCAGACCTCCTCCCAGCCCTGCTGGGGAATGCTGCCACAGGAACAGCTGAACCCCTGAAAACTTCGGCACTTCAGAGACTTGAAATAAGGACCGAAATTGTTAGATTTTCATGTGTTTGGGGGAGAAAAAGAAAAAAAACTTTTTATTTAATTTTTATTGCTATTTACTGCAGTTAATGTTAAGACAGTCTCCTGAGAGTTCTCAGCAGCAGACTAATAAAAATGGAGGAGGATGGTTAGGGAAGTGTGGTTTTGCTTGGTTTCTTTTTTTTTTTTTTTTGAGGGTGGGGAGCTGGTGGGATTTATTGAGCCGCCGAAAGGCCACAGTGCCCCTCAGGCTGCAGGAAGAGGGAGGTGGATGTCCCCCCTGCCCTGCCC
>JAWWMO010000138.1:16544723-16562706 GCA_035047845.1 Dendrocincla fuliginosa | reverse complement strand
GAAGGAGGCCTGTAGGAAAGGCAGAGTGATTCATCACATGGGCAGGAGAAGGGGGAAAGGTTTTTAACTAACAGTGGAGATATTTAGTTTAGATACTAGGGAGAACTGTGAGGGCAGTGAGACACGGGACCAGGCTGCCCAGAGAAGCCATGGGTGCCCCATTCCAGGACAGGGCCCTGAGCACCCTGGTGTGGTGGGTGGCATCCCTACCCATGGCAGTGGGTTGGAACCTGGTGATCTTTAAAGTCCCCTCCAAGCCAAGGCATTCTGGAATTCCATGGAAGTGCAAAGGGCACTCCTGTTACCTGGGCATGAAATGTTACCACATGGTTGCCGTGGGGACTCACGGACTGCCCCTCTAGCCTTGGGCAGAAACTGGGGACTCGGGAATGGAAATTGTGGAGTGGGGGATATTTGCTATTGGAATAGGATATTTCTTGGTGAGACAACTGGTATGAGATAGGGGCTGATGTCTTTTTCTTGATGAGATGCACTCAAGTAGGAAAGGCCCATAGCACCATTCAATGCACAGTCCAGCAGTTTGCCATTAGCTGTGTCCTGTACCTCAAGGGAACACATACAGTGTGGTACCATAAAATTAGGATACCCTCTCTGATTCTCATTTTGGTGGGTTTGTTTCTGGTTTTGTTTTTCTGTGTGATAACATTCCCCTGTGTTAGGTGAATCATCTCTTGGTGTGTATCTCTCACGAGTTGCTGTCACGCAACAGAACCATGTGAGGAGCTCGGCCACTGCTCCTCTTGTGCTGTCACTTGTGGAAGACAGGGCTGGTGATGGTCTCTGTGGACTGCTGAGGGCAAAGCTTGAGTGAAATGTTGGATACGTTCCTAAAGAGGGAAACCCAGGACACCAGTTGAATCCTTCCTCATGCTGTTCTGCCATAGAAGCCCACTTCATTCCTCTGCAATCTCTGATATTGATTCTAGCATTCCATTTTTCAGCTGGTGAAAAAATCATAGATCTCACAGGCAAATCTTCTGAGCCTGAAGTCACTGATCTACCTGGCATAATTCTGTTGTGCTAAGTGGTGAATGGCATTCTTCCCTCCATCTTGCAGTCAAATTAGTTTACTCTTGTGCTCCTAGGCCTGTCTTCTGGGAACTAACTGAGCAGCCTGACCTCAAGGGTTGAAATATGTGTCTGACTTACCACTTAACACAGAGCTCCCAGTCAACTCCAAATGCATTCGTGAGCACATCAGCATCTCTTTCAGAGAGTGGAAGAATAATTTAAGAGCTTGTTGCTCCAGAATTCAGGGAGAACATTTACAAGTCATGGGAAATGTAACAGAAAGGGATGCAATTTAAAGCTGAAGGTATTCTAGAGATACCCAAGACATAGGTCAGTGATTTAAAGAAAAAGCAAGGGAGAGGACAGGAAGTCTCTGACTTCACAAATATGAAGTGTGTTTACCTACAACACTGGTTTAAGGTACTCCTGTCACTGAGCTGCCAAGCACAACTGTAGCTGACTGGGGTACAAACTGGTTCTGTTTATTACTGCAAGAAGTCTTTTAAAAAGACCCAGCTCACAGTGTAGTTTATCCCCTCAGTTCTGGGATGCAGGTGGGCAAAGCAGAAACGTGCAGTAAGAATAGGAAAAGGCCTCAGACTTCAAAAAAGAATCTGCATGACCCAGCTCAAGTTCCACAAAAATAAAAGCAGTCTTGGGTTTGAGTTTTTTCTTCAGCAGCTGTTCATCTAATAAAAAGTGTTTATGGCTATCACAGCTGAATTTGCCTATTTGAGGGAGAAAGAGGGAATGAAACACCTACAGCCTAAAGGTGTAGCTTCAGGTGGTTTCTGAGCCGCTTCCATTTCTACCCCATTGCAGCAGCAGGACCAAAACCAGCAGCACCCATTTGTGTCCAGAGCAGCAGATAATTCAGTAGTGCTACTGATGGGTGACATTGAAGAGGAACCAAGAGATAATAATGGGTATGTGACAGAAAAAATATGTCTCTGAAGTCTAATTTCTGATATGCAATACAAACAAGTTTTTGCCAACCTTTTGGGTTCTGATTGATTTTGTGTGAAAATTTTTGTCCTGGAATATTGTGGCTGGTCTGGAAGAGAACTAATTTTAAAGAAACAAACAAAAAAAAGCAAAATCCAGCAGAGACCTTTCTTCTTTTTTCATGAAGGCATTATTGATTGAATGTATCTTGCACTACGGCTTCAGACACACTGAAATGCTTGAAGTAAATAACAGTTCTTGGAATATTTTTTTTTACTGGGTTGGGACTGCTAAGATGAAATGTTTTCATTTCTGACATTTATGTACTGGTAACCTGTGATGCACAGTGAAACATGTGGCTGCATGTTTTTTCTGGTTCTGTTCTTTGTAGAGCATCGCCAGCATGTCCTGTTAGTTCTCCAATTTGGGTGGATGAGAACTCACAGGTAAGGATCCTCATGTTGTCATCCTTCCTGCTTTGTTGGTGGGAATGGAGCAGAGGGGGAGCTGTGCAACTCAGCTGGCTAATGCGGGGTGCTACAGGCAGCTGGTTTGAAGCACAGACCTTGCTCTTTAGCTCCAACTTGCATGTCACTTCAAGTCACTTCTTGGTGGTGCACACTGAGGAACAAACCCTTGCCAAAATGGCACTGGAAGAACTGTGGGTTCCTTATTGTTCTAGCAGTAACTGACAGATTTCAGATACTCCAAGTCCTATTTCCCTGGTGTCAATAGAGCAGCAAGCTCTAACTCTTTACTCCCAATCCCTGTTGTAGTTTCCTTTCTGAAGGAAAGCTCTTCATCTAACACAAAGCTTCTGTGGCTATCACAGCTGAATTTGCCTGTTTGAGGGAGAAAGAGGGAAAGAAATCCTTTCAGCCCAAATCCAGTTAGTGAACTGAAACTGGGGAGCAGGGAGGAGGGTCTTCAAATGGTTCTTAAGCCTCCTCCCTTTTCTGCCCTTTTGCAGCAGAGGGAGCAGAACCAGCAGCAACCTCTTACTTCTTTTCAGGGCAGCAGTTAATTGGCTCTTAGTTTGAGTGTACTTAGCCAAAATAAAAGGTCGATAGCCCACCATTCTTCCCCTGAGAAGAATGAGCTAAGCAGGTGTTAGGCAACACCAGGGGTGCACACTAAAGTCTAATCGTATTTTTTTTCTTTTCACTTCCCATATGCATTGATGAAGCTTCCTGAAGGTGAGTTGACATTTCACAGTTGATAGTGGAATTGTTCTAAATGTAATTATTATTTTGGTTTGGTTTTTTTCCACAAACTTGAGCAGCAGAAATCAAAAGTTCACTTGTCAAAAGGTAAAGAACAGTGTTAAAGCCTCTGTCCAGTGTGTTAGAGAATGGATCCAACCTGTGTCTGATACCCACTATCAGACACAGTGGAAAATTCCTGCAAATAGAAGTTGTAGCTGAATATTTATGCAGAAGGGAACTTAATTTGGGGGCACTTTCTGTAATTTTAATTGATTAGTGCTAAATTATTGTTACATGGACACTGGAATTGCAGAGATCATCATTGCATGTGCGATCGGAGAGTTAAAAAGCAAGGAGCATTTCTTGACCCTTTGGATGTTATAGACCAGGCCGTTAAAAATTGATCTCCTTTGAACCTGGGCACGATAACTCTATTTTCAAGTTACCTTAACTCAGGAGAGAGATGATAACAATTTCTAAATCATTTTATTAATTCCAAGGACTCTTCTTAATAATTCATTTGATAGAAACTTCCTTTGAGTGGGGAGGTTTGGTTTAACACAGACAAAAAGAGCACAACAGTTTAGCATCATACAGGAACAACAAAGCACAGTGGCTCTGGAATGTAGAATTTTAGATTCAAGTACCCCTTCTGTCCCTTATGTAGCTTTCTGAACAAAGCACTTTGTGATTCACCAGGCCTTGTCACTGTGTGTGTGCACTACGTCACCATGCTTCTTGGAAACTTGACTGCAGTCCTCTCTGTCCCCTATCATACAGCAATTGTTGCCCTTCCTCACCACAGAATCACAGCAGACATTTTTATTAAGAATGGGGTGAGGGAGCTTCCCTTTACAGGGCAGATTTATTCACAGGTAGTGTAACTCCATGGAATTTATAACACTGAGAATCTCTTGGATCACCTTTTTAGCTGTTAGTAGGGTGAATAGGTCAAATGTGTTGTGTTGGTCCATAGCAGAATAGTCACAGTGTCTGGAAGGCTTCAACCTCAATATCTGGGACACTAGTTTAAGATTGCTTTTAACTTAGGTTAGGGATCCATTTAAAATAAGAACTGTTACAGACTATTTATGATAATGCATTTGAAGGATAAATTCAGGGAGAGAGATAGAGAATAAGAGATTTAACTCATCAAAATTAAATTACAGAATATATACAAAAAATGAGAAATCTTTCACTAACAAGCCATCAACAGTCGGACAGCTCTGTACTGAGTAGAGATGATGAAGATGAAACAACAGTTAATGACGTGTATGTGACTGCTACATCATCTGAACAACAGGGATCACCAGAAGAGGAAACTGCAAGTTCACAGTATGTGTGCCTCATGACCTACCAGTCATTTAATTTTGCTTTTTTAAAAATTTTTATACAGACTAAGTTATACTGCTATGGCCTTCACTTACTCATTTCCCTCTTTCAATGAGGACAACATCCTGTGTTGTATGATGATCACATGATATCATTTGCACTTTAGGAGAGAAAGGCAGCCCAAGACAGACGTGTAGCTTTGCATATAGCCTTACAGATGAGAGTAGGGGTATGGCAAGGAAGGGAGATTAGTCACAGGCCATAGCTCACAACATATTGCATGTGCTTTTCATACCAAGCTCTAGTAGTGATGTTAGATGCAGGAATTGGTATCAATGAGGCTTAACATCAGGAGACTGGCCAGCAGCAGCTAGGCAAATTCTGTGCTAGTCTTAATAAAACTGGTGTGCTTTGAGCCTTTTGGGTTACTGAAGGGCAGCACAGGTGATAACTTAATTTAAAAAAAGGAATATTTTGTTCCTTCAGTCTCAAGCTTCTCTGTTACAGAATGCACCTTCCTGCTCTGTTTAGGTGAGGCTAAACAAGCTCAGTGCTGGGGCATTTAACATTGACCAAAGGGTCCTTCCTGGGGCTGGAGCTTGCCAGAGCTGTCTGCAGTGTTACTCTGTAGTGTCAGACCTCATTCCCTTCTGGAATGAATAGTTCCCAGAGGACAGCTTGATCCTTCAGTTACAAAGCTGTTATTGATGACCTGTTGGAGATTAACTCTGCCAATACATAGACTGCCCAGTGCTAGACTGCTGTTAATTCAAATTCTAGAACAGGTTGACTGACTTCATCTTTCTCCCACTGAAAACAAAGCCACTGTTTCCTTCAGGACAGGGAGATCTGAACTCCCCATTATGTGCAGAAAACTGAGAGAGTTAAAGATACACAGGGTTCTTCAAAAAGAAATGCATCATGGCCAGACAGTGCAGTCAGATGATCATGTGACATTTTATCTATCAGTAACCCTCGATGCCCAGTGGTATTAATGGCTGTTCTTTCTGGCTCTGTTCCCTCTAGGGAATGGCAACCAGCCATTAGGTGTCCGATTTGCATGGATTTTTATTCACGGGTAAGGATCCACTTGTTGTCATCCTTGCTGCTTTTTGGGAGGGGAAAGAGGACAGAGGGGGAGCTGCACAATTCGGCTGTCTTATGTGGGACGGTACGGGCAGCTGGCTTGAAGCACAGACCTTGCTATGGAGCTCTGAAAGTCACTTCTTGGCAGTGGACAGAGAGAGAAAAACCCTTGCCAAGATGGTACTGACAGATCTGTCGGTCCCTCATTGTTCTAGCAATAATGGACTGATTTCAGATGCTCCAAGTTCTATGTTCCTGGTGCCGGTAGAGAAGCAAACTTGAATTCTTTCCTCCCAATACTTGTGGTTTCTTTTCATCCAGATTCTGAAAAGCGAACGACTGCTTATGTCAACCCAGTGTGGCCACGTCTTCTGCAGTCGGTGCCTTCCTGTTGCCGTTGAGATTACCAGAGCTTGTCCAACCTGCAGCACAGAACTCACTCATAGACAATATCATCCCATGTACATATGAGTACTTCTATCTCTCAGCACAGACTCAGGTGGATTTTGGTGAATAGGCAATAGAAAGACATTTCTTTCATGTATACAGTTCTTGTTATATACAGTTCCATTTTTTCCTGAATTTAACTCTAAAAAAATTAGTAGTTAATTTAAATATAATCAAGTCTGTGTGCTCATCCATGTTGGACTCTGCTTGTAGACAGAGACTTCTTATAACAAGTAGAAATAAAACTCTTGGTTTGATCAATCAGAATCACTCATTCTTTTCATCATGCTCAAGTCATTGATTTGGGGGGACAAAAATGCTAAAGGCATAAGCTTTGTAGTTATTGTGGCAAGTGTGTGTTATATGGGGAAAAGGAAATAGGCACTGCTTGGGGTACAAGGACTTCTACTTCTCACAACAAATTCAGCTGGATGTTTTGGTGA
This sequence comes from Dendrocincla fuliginosa, assembly GCA_035047845.1. Taxonomy (NCBI): domain Eukaryota; kingdom Metazoa; phylum Chordata; class Aves; order Passeriformes; family Dendrocolaptidae; genus Dendrocincla; species Dendrocincla fuliginosa. The sequence goes on along the minus strand of JAWWMO010000138.1, from coordinate 16,556,216 downwards.
AAATGTCATGATTTAAGTGCTCTGAAGATTGAAAGAGCAGCAGGTTATGTACACATGCAAAGAAAGCTATTCCCTTGGAGAATAACTTGTACATATCTAGACACCTTGTTTATGGTCCAAGCTGCTCCTTGTTATGTCCCTGGTTATGAAGTTCCACTGATACCTGTCAGCTGATGACAGGAACACTGCCAGCTTCTATGAAGCTCTGCCCCTTCTAAAAGGCCTCTAAACTTAAGGGCAATTGTGAGAATAAGCAGTGCAAATTGCTGTATTCAACATTTAGTCTGCAAAGTAGAAGGTGCTTTAAGTAGGGAGGTAAAGACATTAAGCAACTGCAAGGAGTACACCATTACCATCACTATCATCTTCATCACCATCACCATTTACCTTTCCCACTGCAAAAGCAAATTGTCTGCAGAGGGAATGGGGAGCTGGCAGCAGCTGCTAGACCCAGGGTATTGACACGGACTGGCAGCAAGTGCCCCTGTCAGTCACAGGGATTTACACTGGACAACACCAGCGAGTGCCGATGGCATGTACCTGTCTATATTTTTGGGATAAAGCACCCTGCTGAACACACAGGTCATTTCTCTAACTGCCTGCAGGGAGAAGCAAAACCTGCACTTCCCAAGCTCTGGTTTCAGCGCTTGCAAACATCTCCATCTGCCAGCTGACCGTGGTACTTCACAGCTCAGGGGCTGTTGCTGCTAACATATCCTTCCCTGCATGGGAGCCCTGCACAAAGGCTCGTCTTGCATTTCTCCTTGAAAAATTTTTCTGTTTAATCAGAAGAGTTTTCAGTTCCTAGGGATAGAAACCCCAGGATAAAATAAACTGTCACAGACTTCAGGCACCATTGATGTGGTGCACCCAGGGTAGACCTAAGAGCATTTGCAATTGGAATGCCAAATTTCTTGCTGCTTCAAGGGAAAGAAAAAAAGACACTGACATTTCTGGTCTATTGGGATTAAAAGATAAAAATTTGCTGAAAGTTGTCCTATACAAAAAGAACTGCTTTCTTCAGAAAAGTAACTTTAAAGGGCTATTTTTGGATAGGCATTCCTTAGTCCTCTGTTGCAGCTTATGGATTTCATAGGTTGTATATTTGGGAAGTTGTACTTTTATGTCATCCAACAGAACTCACAGAAGTTCAGTCCAAAACACTGCTCTGATTTTGTTTGCTACTAGCAAGAAAAACAAACAAACAAACAAAAAATACCCAACAACAACAAAAAACTTGGAAGTATGGTATATTCACACATTTGAGATGTAATTCGCTTCTCCACACAATTTTGTAATCCTCATTGTAGATTATGGAAGGTTTCTTCAGAGGTTAGGCAGAGAAGAGTGTGACAAATACTTTACCTGTGCAAGTTTCACTAAATTCTAGAGCAGGAAAAAGCTCCCCGTTCCCAGTCACCAAGTCATCCATATTGTAAACTTCCTAAATGTGTAACACTACACTTTATCATCAGACAACAAGACTACGTGTTTGTGGTTTCATCACTTCCAGCCCTAAATGTGAAGACCACCTCAGCTCTTCTGAGGAGCAATAAAAATCTGAGTTCCTTCTAGGAAGAGCTATAGCTGTCCTGAGCTCACTCAAATCTATTACTTTCAGTTTCTTAAAATGCATCTTTGTAGGTATTTGAGAACCTACTGTGTTAGCTACTTGAGTGGCTAATAAACTGTATTTGTGTCATCCTACTGGAATGCCTAGTCAGAATACAGCATGTCTTACGGTCACTCAATCACAGAATCACAGAACACATTGAGTTGGAAGGGACTTAATAGTGGTGTCCTTCCTGAGTTGGAAGGATCGTCAAGTCTGACTTCTGGCCCTGCACAGGAGAGCCCCAAGAATCACACTATGTGCCTGAGACCGTTGTCCAAACGCTTCCTGAACTCTGTCAGGCTTGGTGCTTTGACCATTTCCATGGGGAGCCTGTTCCAATGCATGACTACCATCTGGGTGAAGAACCCTTTCCTGATATCTGACCTCCTCTGACACCTAACTGTGGTAGGCAGAACAGGGAAAATAACAATGATACATGAAGAGGTGCTCAGGGTTCTTTTTTTTTTTTTTTAAATAATCTTACTTGATTATTGCATGGTGGACACATTCTTCCAGCAATATTAGTCATCTGTGATCTCGTTCACTTTTCACATTCTAGTATTGTCAGAAAAGCAGAAACTATGCCTCCAAAAGCACTTTTTTATTGAAAAAAAATAAAATCACTTTTCCCAGGAATATGTATCTCTATTGGTTTATAAGTTTCTTCTATCTAATGAGATACTAAAAACATATTACAGATTATGCATGCTTCACTTTAGAAGACATTTTAAGTAAGAGAACTATTACTATTCAAATCTAACCTGGCCAGAAAGCTGGAGTTAATATCTTTGACTTTGGAAGGCATATAACAGGATCATTAGTGAGTAGGAGTGGCCAAGATGCTACTTCTACAATTCATCCAGTAGACAGCTATTTTAATAGGACAATGTCTTCTAACCCTAGTCTACAACACCGGTTCTTTGCTCACTGTCACGGTCCATTGGGATCTCTCAAATTTACAGGGTGACATACTCTGTAAATTAAACTTTATTTTACAAACTCACTGAGAAATGCAACAATCAAATACGGCCAGCAAGGGCTCAAACTCCTTTCCACAGGTTAGTCTATCATGAATTCACTAATTCATCAGTTGAGTCATGAGATTTGTCACTCACAAGTTCTCTAATTCACAATTCTCCGTTTGCAACTTATTGCTTGTAACTTTTAACTCATGCATCTATGAGCAAATGTTAGTTACCTAAGGAATGCTGGGTGTTCATCCTGCTCTTCCATTACAGTGTAGGCATTCAGTGAAGCACAGAAATCTCAGAAGTCAAGCTGTGGTTGATTTGACCACAGAGCAGATTTGACTAGGGTATAAATGGAGCCCCTCATTAAACTAGAGCTTCTGCATTTAGGGATTATCCCCTTGCATGGGAACTCTGCTCGAGCTAACAGTCCTTGAGTTTGAAAGATTTTCTTGGGTGAGTGATTAGGTATTTTGAGTTACCCTTCTAAAACTTTTAAGAGTTCTCAAGTCAGTTGTGTACTGCCAATTCAATTTAACGTCATTAATCTGTATTCAAAGGTTGATGGGGCTTTAATTGCTTTAATGGGTTTATTTCATTTAACTAGTTTGTAAGTCTTATTTAAACATACTATTGGTCTCAATTTTATACGCTTCTGCCACAGTTTGTGCTCTACAGAGGTTTTCTACCTCTGTATTTTACTCGGTAAAATTTGTAGAATTATGTTATTTCTAGTGCCAAGCAATGAGCAGCCAACCACAACTTCTGGATAATGCATGCAAGTTCTCAGTGTTCTTTCCAAATACATGCTCAGGTAACATACTCTACAGGCTCTCATCTGTCCATCCAGCTACTGATGTCCTTTCTCTGATGACCAGTGGCAGGACTGAAGGAAATGGAAGGAAGCTGCATCAGAGAAATTGCAGGTTGGACTTCAGGAAAAGGCTCTTCCTGAGAGGGTTGTCAGTCTGCCCAGGGAAGTATTCATAGCACCAATCCTGTTCAACAAGGGTCTGAGTGATGTTAGTCATATGATATAAATTTAAGTAGTCCTGTGAAGAGCAGGGAGTGGGACTTAATGATTCTTATGAGTCCCTTCTGATTTGAGGTATTCTGTAGTATAAGATCTGCATCTTTCTTTCAGTCACCTGGAATCTTTGTCTCAGTTTGCTCTTTTGTCTTCTCTGATTACCTTTGGAGGAAGGCAGAGATGCCAAGGAGAGGCAGGTAACCACTACAAAGTGACTTGACACTGAGATTAGCTCAGCTGGTTAGAGCAAGGTGCTAACAACATTGAGGCTGTGGGTTTGATCCCTGTAGGGGGCATGCATTTACAAGTTGGACGTGGTGTTCTTTGTTGGGTACCTTTTAACTCAGAATATTCAGTGATCTAAACTTTGAATCAGACACCAGAAGTTTAGATATGCTTGTCAAATCTTGGGTCTTTGGCAACAAGAAACTCTGACTAATCTTTGGCTTCAAAAAGATCTGATTAATTCTTGCAGAGAATGAGCATATGGAAAGAGCAACTGGACTAGTTCCTAAGCTATCCTCCACCTATGAAAAGGTCCCATGTTTTACCTGCACATTAAGTGAAGCAAATATCTTTCTGATTCTTTTGGAGAGTGAATAGACAGGCAGTGACAAAGCTAATTTGAGACAGGAATCAAATGAACACTTCATGAGATCAAGGGATTTTGATAAACAGTAACTCAAATCAGGATCGCAGAACATTTTCAGCCCTAAATCTTATTATGTTGAACACGGGAGCAAGAAGCTCTGGAGATGATCCTCTCCTGATAAAACTGAGAAAGGCAAACTGGACTTCCATAATCTGAATATAACTTAAATTAGCCTAAGGTCTGCTGCATGAAAGGGATCATTAGCACCAGCTGTGATGTTTCACCTTCTCTTTTTTGGCCCCTCTTGATTTGACCCCACCTGTTCTGCAAGGAGCAGTGTCAATGCTGTAACATCTTGCACCTGAGGCAATGTTTCTGTCCCCCTCTTGTGCTAATGACTACAGCAAAGGATTGGCTTCCAAGTTGAGAAGACCACCTTTGAGCTCTCAGAAAGCAAAGCTATGCAGCCCAGCAGGTTTCTGCCTCTGTAAAGCAGTTACTAGAATGCCTAGAAAAGGCTACCAATGGCACCAATCTACAATGTCAACTGAAAAATCTGGAAATAAAACTCATGGAATTAGAACTTATGTTCCTCTCCATAGATTAATCACCAAGTGTTTTCTGTAATTGAAAATCATAAAAGTTTATCACTCTTCTTATTGACATATTGTCCATGTTTAGAATAAATGAAAGTCATATGCAAAAAGGCATGTACATTCTTTTGGGACTTTTGTTCTTGATACTCTAAAAAGACCCCCAACCCTACTTATGAATTACTTTGTAAGTTCAGGATGTCTTGACAGACAGGAAGAATTGGAGGAAATGTGTTGATAAAATGATACTTAATCTCTCAATTGCATCCAGCTGAAACTGAACCCAATTCAGTTCCTGAGAAGTTGCACCTTCTTGGACATCCATTTTCATTGGTGGTTTACAGGGCGAGAAAAGTAATAAGGATTATTTTGTAAGATTTTACCTCAGTAAAAGATGGGGGGGGGGGGATTGAGATTTATGACCTGTCCTATTATGGCTAATAGACCTGTCTTTCTCTTGGGCTGGGGAGTATCAGATATTTTCAGTTTTCTTTGCAGAGTTGAAATATATGAGCTGATATTTTTCTTCACCTTCTTCAAGGAGGTGCATTAGATCTGTAAAGCCAACATTAATTTGTTTTCTAGTCAAGTGATAGGTTTGTCTCATGACCAAAGCTTGAAAAGTAGGTCTGAAAAGAAAATGAGATTGCTCTTCTAGATAAACTGCAACAAATAGAAACAGGGAGTCACCAAGTACTGCTTCATAACTGGATGCAGGTGGTAAGCGTATTCAGCAGAGTTGAATTCTTTTATGGAGCCTTAGTTAAATTTCTTCACTATTGGTGTGTAATCCATGAGAAAGACCTTTGTCTCTTCCAGGAGACTCCATATACCCCAGCCACCAGCCCAGTGCTGTGTGGTATCAGCCAGTGTTGTGTGGCAGCTTCAGATTCCTGAGGTCATCTTGAATGATGCCAAGCAGCTGACTTGAGTCCACTGGGTCCTTCACTGTAAATGTGATTGTACTGTCAGAAAGAGAAACTCATGGCCCTTTACGGGCTTAACATTGACAGGAAATGTTGCCTGTTATTTAGATTCTTCATTTTTAACTCAGCTGAACTGAGATCTGACTGCTGAGATGAGAAAATTTGACTTTAATCTAAGTCTAGTAGGCTTTTTCCTTTTTATCCTCCAGTGAAGCTCCAACACTGGCATTCATTTTCTCACCATGATTGTGGCCAGAATTGCAGGGAACATCATATAGGTGAAATTCTTTGCTGCATTTTCTCTTTTATATATCACAACATTTCACAGCAGCTCAGTTCCCCATCAAGCTTTTTCTTCTCAATTGCTGCTGTGACATCTGTGAGTGGTGTTTTTTATGTTTCATGCCCCAGTTCTGCACATGCTTTTTTTCCCCCCTCTTCCCACAGCAACACTGCAGATTCCACATGGATGCCACATGGTCACAAAACTTCACAAAAAAACTTGATGAGCCAACTAAAGGGTGGCAGTGGTACATCACAGGATCTATTTTTTAGCACAGGAGTCCTTCCAAAATCAAAAGTAGGATACAAGGCAGCTAAGCTAAACCACAAATGAAACTAACTTTTGAGAGTTGCAAGTTTACAGAAACCAAGATTTAAACTTGCTAAAATCCAAGTTGTTTAACTTCTTTCTCTTAATGCAGCTTCATGGAATCAAGAAAATTCCTTGTGAAAACATGGTTTTTGTTCTATCTTCTAATTTTTAATACAGTGAGGTTTTTTTAGTTAATGCATATATTAAAGGGTGATTCTTAATGGAGCTTAATGATTTTATGTCAAAGCTAATTATCATCTTACATTACTGTGATAGCTTAATCCTCCATTCATTGTCATCCCCCCAAAGCAGAATGTAACTGCATCAGCATTTTAATAAAGCAAAAAACAAATACCATTGTTTTCTTTTTTAATTCTTAAGAGGAATACTAGAATTCTAGAGCTTTTTGTAACAAGGGAACTTCAACATCAGTTATACGTAAAAAGTAGCATATATCTCTCCAGCAAGCTTCTCAGGCCTTCATTGTAATTCTGTGGTGCTAAAATACTTCTATAGCGTTAGCATATGGTAAGAAACATAAATGTTAGCTGGGAGTCTCAGAAGAATTGTCATTCATAAACATAATCTTAAAACAAAATGCATTTTTTTTAAAAAAAAACCTAGGAAGGCAGGTCTCATAGAAGTTAGATTTTGAAGATAAAACAAATAACTTGGGTTGTTTTAAGGAACCTGTGCAACACTTTGTCAGAGTGAAACTAGTATTCAACAGAAAAAGGTACACCTAGAAAAATGTTATTTTTCTGCCAGTGATGTGAAAGCACCTTTTTGTAGTGTGGTTGGGTTGGTTTTGAGTTTTTTTACAAAAGAATTTAGAGCCTATCTGGCACCTTCAAGCTCAGAGCAAATCCTTCATTCTGGAATACCCTTAGCATAGAGTGGACTATTGTGAGTTCTGCAAACAGTGAATTGCTTTCATCTGCTGGAGACCAAAAATACCTCAAGAAAAAACACAGAAGTAGTTTTGTAACCTACTCCTGAAGAAGAGAACAGTTGGAATATATAATGCCATCCCACTCCTTGAATATGTCTTGTCCATATTCACTGTATGAAATCCAAGAGAAATATGGACTAAAATAATTAATTCCTCGGGCTGGCATCCTCTTTCAGGGAATAAGCAGTTGTCTTTTCCAAAGATGCAAAGTCTTTTTCTACAGGGAAAAGGACTAAACCTTGAAGAAAAATGAGGCTTAGCTATCAGATTAGGGTCTGGAAGGGTCCTCCAACAGCCTTCATCTTCAGTGATGTGCCTGCAGGTGTTGCATTTGATATGAATGCTTTGAAGTTGGAGTTATTTGCTGTAATAGTGATCATTTGAAAAAGCTTTTCATAGTACTTGGCAAACATTACTGCATTTACTTAGTGTCTCCATGTGAGGGATGTGAATTTATTACCTTGGAGACTGATTGTAAGCACATCTATGCACTCATTCTCTTCACCAAATTCCATGCGTGAGCAAACACATTTTGAGCCAGAAACCTTGTACAGTGAGCACACCAACTTTGTACTCCTTGCTATCTTCTTCCAACAGTTTCAAAAACAGTATAAAAGGAGATGTGATTGATCTGTCTTGTGTCTGCTTGGACATACTAACTTACAGGTTATGATCTGATCCATCATGTAGCTTCTGAGTGAGATTTCCATGGAGATTTTCTTTCAAGCCTTGGGGCTGACATCCAGTAGAGTGTTAGATGAAGAGAGGATCTGCTGAACCCTCATTCCCATATAGCTGTATCTTCTATGGGGAGGTTTGGCTGGCTACATCTATGTGCCCTTAGGCACAATTAAAAAGCAATGTATTTTTAAAGGAAAGTAGAAAACCTAGACTGGTGACCAAAATAATTTACATGTGCCAGTGAGATTTTAAGTTTTCTACTTCCTCCTAACCTTCTCTATTTTGATAGGTTCTCATATATTCTTCTTGGGGAAAGTTCTTTTAATTTTATTTTTACTTAGCTGATAAGAAACCTGATGAACAATTTTTTGTGTAGTATTAATTCCAATTGCTTTGTGAGGTGTTTTTTTTTTTTTCCTTTTCCTATCCCAAACTCCTTGCTCACTCAGGAAAATGTGTTTCAGTTTCTAGTACTATTTTTATTAATGTTTAAAGTATCTGTGTCTGTGTAACTGAAACTGAGTTGTTCTTGTTTTCTTCAAACAATCAAGTTGGGAAGCCCAACCACTCTTTTCTGAGTGTTTGTGAGTGAAGTTTGTTATCTGCAGCAAAAAAAGTGGAAGATGTATGAATGCTATGGAAAATCTACTAAGTATTTCTGAAAAATCCTTAGATCTGTCCAGGCAGCTCACTAACCATGTACTTTTTAACAGAAGCTTTAATCTAGGGAAGTCTCAAAGGCTTTATCTAATGGGATGTTGTCTCTAAGTCAGGAGGGTACCGTGACAGCCAGCTGTGCAGAGATCCAGGTGATTTAAATCCCACATCAGGATGAGAACCTGCAAGCACAATGCTTCCTGTAGCTGAAGCAAGAAGGCCTCTGTGAGAAGATGACTGGAGGTAAACTGGCTTAAGATATGATGAAACCTGGCTTTTCTCTAAACTTTCTGGAAACCATCATGGGATGTAGCTGAGCTTTCCTGTTTTCACCAAAGAGAAAATATGAATATATTATTAGACAAGATTCTCCTTTTCGTTGTTTCTCCTTGTGAACTTAGTAGTTAACACTGAGACTCACATATGCTGGGTTATGTGAAAAGTGGATTTTTTTGAAGATTATTTTCTTATAATGCTAGTTATTCTGCTGAAAAATAGTCTAAATGTTTTGATGAGATATTCATTTACATATTGTAAATATGTGGATTAAAGATGCAGATATACTTGCACTTTTTTCTAGATGTCTAAGCTGGTAAGTATTCAGTTCAGTTGCAAGCTTTTAGGATATTTTGCATGAAAGATTGTCTGGTACTCGAGCTGCATTTCCCTCTGTGTGGCTCCTCTAATGTTTGCAATTATAGGCAGCTTTCTAGTTGCACGTCAGAATAAAAAAGCAGTATATCAGAATTACAAGCAGTTGATGCCTGATGGTTTTATTTTAGGCTGTAATTTTTTTTTAGCAACTAGATTTCTCTTGAGGCAAGATAGTGATAAAGAAAACCATGATTGCCTGTAACAACATCTACTGAAATTGAGAAACAATTATATGAAAAATGGTTATAGACTTCCCTCTTTGACACAGTTTGATTTCTTCTGTTTCAGAAGGTAGCTTTCATATTACTAGTTTTGAAATTGTTAGAATGCAGAAGTTTATAGCTGTAACTGCCACTTGGTGTCACCAGCACACTTGCTGAGGGTGCACTCGATCCCACTATCCATGATGCTGACAGCGTTAAACAGTGCTGGTCACAATACTGACCCCTGAGGAGTGCAACTTGTCATCAGTTGCCACCTGGACATCGAGCCACTGACCATGGCTGCAACTCAAATAGTGCAACAATACAGGCAACTCTTTATCCACCAACTGGCCCATCTGTCAAATCCATCTCTTTCGAGTTTAGAGCCAAGAATGCCATGTGGGACAGTTTCAAATGCTCTGCACAGTTTCAGCTGGATTATGTCAGTTGCTCTTCTCTTATCCACCAATGCTGTAACCCTGTTGTAGGTGGCCACCAGATTTTTCAGGCACAATTTGCCCTTAGTGAAGACATATTAGTTGTCACCAAACATTTTTTATTTCCTATGTGCCTTAGCTTAGTTGCCATGAGGATCTGCTCTGTGATCTTGCAAGACACAGAGGTGAGTCTGACTGACCTGGAGTTCCCCAGGTCTTCCTTATTTTCCTTTTCAAAAATAGGTGTCATATTTCTCCTTTCCCAGTCAGGGAAAACTTCTCAAATATGGTGGATAGTGGCTTAGTCACTTCATCTGCCAGGTCCTGCAGAACCCATAGATACATTTTGTCCAATTCCATGGACCTGTGCACCTTCAGGGGCTTTAAATAATTTTGAGCCTGATCTTCTCCTACAGTGGGCAGTTCTTCATTTTCCCAGTCCCTGCCTTTGTCTTCTGCTATTTGGGTGGCATCACTGAGCACTTGCCAATAAACACTGCGGAAAACAAGTCACTGAGTGCCTCAGTATTTTCTGTATCCTGAGTAACACTGTTTCCTATTTCCTTCTGGAGACAACCCCAGTTTTCCCTGACTGCTTGGACAATTTCTCTATATTCCTCCCAGGATACCTGTCCTTGCCTCCACCTTCTGAATGTTTCCTTTCTGTGTTTGAGTTTGTCCAGGAGTGTCTTGTTCACCCATGCGGGCCTTCTGGTGTTTTTGCCTGACTTCCTTTTTGCTCGGATTTGTGTCTACCAGGTACAGAGAAAAGGTTTTTCAGCACTGGCTGTTTTTGTGTTTGTCTTTGCCAAAGTGTTAATACTGAAGTTTGTGTGTTCTATGCAGAGCACAAACATATCCCTACAATTAAAGTATTTCTTGAAGGTCCATACTCAATGTTTACAGTGAAATAATCGCTTGGTTACCCTGTTTGACATTGAAAATTAATAAAACATTCTTTAGGATGTCTGCTGTCATCAAACACTCAGCATTCTTTTAACAAATGATTCAAGTATATCCTAAGAAGTTTTAAGAACAGAAGACGTATTAAGAAAATAAAGGAGGTAAAGAGGAAAAGGATTAGTATATCAGAGACTTGGGAGAGAGGTGTTGCTATTAACTGTCATTATCACCTTTATTGCTGAAACAAACTCACAAATCAAATTAGTGCTTTGTGTTAAACTCTTTTCGATGTTGAGGCTTATTTTAGTCAGTGTGCTCAAAAAAAAAAAGTTCTGAAGAAATTAAAGCCAAAAAAAGTGCTGATGTCTATCAGGTATAAATCCTTCTCTTAAGGCTGTTTCCTTGCTATCTAAGAATTCTGTAGTTTGAGTCATCCTGCAAGCATGCATGTTAGAAAGCTAGATATTTGTGGATAATTTGCCAACAAGCCAAGTGTTGTGTTCAACCTGTTTTGTGATCACATGTGAAGCTTCCTAATGGACGTATGGGAAAAAAAAAATTTGCAGATGATTGTGCCGCAGCAAGAACTAATAGAAACCTAAGTTCAGCAAAGCTCTTCTCAGAATAAGCAGATGTGCCAAGACAGGGAGAGAATAAGGCTAGAGACTCTTCTTAGAAGGTCATTAC
>JAWWMO010000138.1:16530909-16544623 GCA_035047845.1 Dendrocincla fuliginosa | reverse complement strand
TGTGTTAAACTCTTTTCGATGTTGAGGCTTATTTTAGTCAGTGTGCTCAAAAAAAAAGTTCTGAAGAAATTAAAGCCAAAAAAAATGCTGATGTCTATCAGGTATAAATCCTTCTCTTAAGGCTGTTTCCTTGCTGTCTAAGAGTTCTGTAGTTTGAGTCATCCTGCAAGCATGCATGTTAGAAAGCTAGATATTTGTGGATAATTTGCCAACATGCCAAGTGTTGTGTTCAACCTGTTTTGTGATCACGTGTGAAGGTTCCTAATGGACGTATGGGAAAAAAAAAATTTGCAGATGACTGTGCTGCAGCAAGAACTAATAGAAACCTAAGTTCAGCAAGCTCTTCTCAGAATAAGCAGATGTGCCAAGACAGGGAGAGAATAAGGCTAGAGACTCTTCTTAGAAGGTCATTACAGAAGTAGATGAAGGTAAACACTGATGTACTGAAGAGTTATAAAGAGGGGAATGTAAAGAAAAGTCTCTCAGAAGTTAAATGAGTTCTTCGTGCACTGTAGAGCTCAAAAAACTGTTATCTAGTTCATGTAGTGTGTGGGCCGCAGGATACGTAGAAATTATTTTTTTATGGTATCCTTTTTAGCTTAGAAAACCATCCCATTGCCAAACCATGTGTTATTGATGGGAGTTCATGCTATTTGACTTGTTTATAATGTTTTATAGAGTTTATAATGACACAGTTCTATGCTTCCTTGGGATTTTTTGGTGTTTGAAAACTGTAGGCCAAAACCTGACCTCTATGAAACACCTGCTATGGAATTAAATGTACTTAGTGATTATTTCTGACTTGTGTTCTGAGAAATCTCTCTTAAATATTGTTTAAGACACTCTGAATAGCATCCACATTGTAGCTTAAGGCCTGTAAATTTAGGTGTCCATGTGTAGGCATGTAAGCTACAGCCAAGCATCTTGGCTCTGTTTACAGTCAGCGGAGAGGAAATCTACAATAGACAACAGACCTCATTCTTAAGCATAGAACTAGAGCCAAGGTAGCCTGGAAGCTGAATCCCAGTCTTACTACATCACAGAACACATTTTATCTTCTAATTTAATCAAACACCATGTAACACCATATCAGGTGACTCCTGAAGTAGAAAGAGCTATTGAAGAAAGGAGAGAACAGTAAAAATATGGCAAACAGTAGCTTTTTAAAAGGAAAGTCCTGTCAGAAGGGAGAAAGAACAGTCCTCTCTTTAAGTCTGAAACTAAGGGGAAAGTGCTGAGATGGCTAGAAGAGAAGTCAGGGCTAAGGAAAATGGAATTGTGGGATATGCATAGGAGAAAACAAACATAACAGCCTCAAGTTGAAGGTGAAAGCACCCTTGGTGGGCATATAAGTAGTAGAATAGCTTTTGATGGCTGTCTTGAAAGTAATCAATTACATTTTGTGTAGACACAAGAGAAGAAACTGCTAATTACAGGTCTAGCCTATTTTAGGTTGTCTGGAATAGTTATGAGGAAGTTCTGAAAGAGGGGAAATGAACTGAAGCAGATCATTTGTCATCACTCAGTGTGGTTTGAAGTTGGTTTTGTGGTGGTAAAGTGGAAGTGACAGTTGGAAGATTTAATTCCCATCACTGGTTTGCACTTATGCAGCGAATTAGCTCTCAACACTGTGCTGCCGTTGTCTCCCATGGATAAAGAAAGCTGATGGGATATTATTTGTTTATTTTGCAAGGCTGATTTAAGCCAGGTTTCTCAGACTGCTGTTTCTAGTTGTAACCTATAATTTTCAAGCAGTGATGAAGATGTGAAGTTGCTCAGAACTCACAAATTAACTTCTTAAAGCCTTGTTGGTTTAACTGGTTTCTTGGCTGAAAAGAGATGGCTGTTTTAAATGAATTTGGAAGCTTTCACTTGTGGTTCTGGCACTGGCTGAACTGAAACAGGCTTGAAAATGCTACTTCAATTGAGACAACTAGAGAGCATGGTGTTGGAAATGCAGGGTCATACTCTGAAAAGGATGGCAGTGTCTCACAGATATACACTTTCTTGAAGTTGGTACTTTCAGATATGAGATGCTATTAGTTCAGTCTACCTGAACAGAGCCCTTTCTTTTCCCACCTTCATGGCTGTAAAAATACCCATTCATCACTTCATGATCTGCAGGGCTTCCATTCCTTATTTTTTACACAGCAAGCTTGGATTCCTGTGAAGGTCTAAACATGTTATTAACATTTTATTATCATGCACCACTGTTCTATCCCAGTCTGGAGAAACAGGTTTTAGTCTCCTAGTAATGAAGACCTGGTGGTCTGTTGGTTTTTCAGGGATCTGTGTAAACAAGCAAGCACATGCTGCCCATCCCACCTTAAACATACTCTTTATAGGTTTCTTGACTCTCCAGAAGATTTTGAAGGGAGCACAGAAGATTAAAAGAGGTAGAAGAAAACTATTTATAAAGAGGAGAGTAAGTTTGGTTCAGTGTTGCAGTCAAATATTGGGACCTTCAGGGGTCTTGTTGAGTTCTTTGTCCTCCTCTGAAAAGAGGAGGGCTTCATCTTGGCCGGAACAAGTTCAAAAGGAAATGTAACACACAAAAACAGCTATCTGGAAATATACCTGATTTCTTCATTCCAGATGGGTACCCAAAATTCCAAATGTCAGGTCAGAGAAAGAGTATTAGGAGTCAACCTGTTCACAACACTGAATTCAATAGGAAATTGTTTCCTTGGGGACATTGTTTGCAGATGGGGGGGTTAATAGCTTCTCGCTATAACAGTAGAATACAACTACTTCTGGGCTGTGCAATATTCCTCTGTAATAATCACTGCATATTTACCCTTCAGACAAATCGCAGTGCTTTTAATGCTTTGTAATACCGTTTGTACACTAGATTATCTAGGTGGGAAGAAGAGAACTGTGGTTCCTTTCAATCTGTAATCCTGCTTGCAAATAAGAAGCTTAAATCTCACCAAGTCTTGGCTCCATCTGTTGCTTTCTCTCCTTCTCCATCAGACTCTCAGAAAGCAGCACTAAAATGCTAGCCACAAATTGCTTTTCCTCAATTGAGAGACCATAGGCCTGTCCAGATTATTTACAGACAGTAACAAACAGGCTTTGGTGTAAGTTTCAATTCTTTTAATTTTCCTCATAACTTTGTTCTAAATTTTACTTCTTGTATGGCTTGCAAAGAGTGTTGTAGACATTCTCATTGTAGCAATTTCATGTCAAGCATCTGTCTTTTAAGCTGACAATGTCAGGTTCAAGAAGTGCTTAGATGATATTTTTCCAAGTCTTTTTATAGTGAGATAAAATTGGATGGTTTTGATTTTTTTTGTTCTTTTTTTCTTTCTGGTGGACTGCAAGAGGCATTCTTTCAATTTTCAGCTTTATGCCAGTACAATGTCAGTTTTATAGGTAGTGAGTCAGCTGTAGTGCAAAAAAAAATTTTCAGGCTGAATAAATAACTAGAATGAAACTCAGAAATGTTTTTCTAGGAAAGAAACTGAACAGCTGCCTCTGAGAAGCTTAATACTTAGAAATGAAGACAGGAGGATTCAGTGTTTTGATTACTTGATTGCAACATGGGAGCAAACCAGATACAAAAAAATTTTAATGCAGGAAAAAGTTATATTACCTTCAGCTAAATGTTCTGTACATTGACATGACATTTTGCCTCTTGATTAAATTTAACTATCCTTAGATCATACAATCTTCAGAGAAAATACATTTAAAATTAAAACTCTTCTCCTTGTCTTCAGTGAGCACTTCAAATTTTCTTCTAGATGAACAAAAACTTTCAATCTATATTAGTCATTCTCAGAAATGAAAATACAGCAGGTAGAAATCACAGGATGCTTTGGTTCAGCTCATGAAGGTCAGGGGAATCTCAAGTATGCTTCATATTCCTGCCATAAGCCCTGGTATAGATGGAGTTGGTGCTTGACCAGTCCTTCAGTCAAAGCAGGGAGCTGCAGGATTTGCTTGGAAAAATACACTCAACCCACTGCCCCAGTATATTGTCCTGTGTAGCCAGGCTGAGGAGCTTTCAGCCAGCAGCAGCATCTGGCCCTTTGGTTCATTCCAAAGGCAATATTATTCGTGTACGATCTGTGGATCCCTCAGGCTTTATCATGTGCTTAGGCTGTTAATTGTCTCTGGTCTGTAGCTGTGATTTCATGGAATTAATGCAGTTCTCCAACTGGGAACAACTTGGAGGAAAAGCATGTCATGCTACTCTTCAATGTTCATTTTCAGAGACAAAAGAGAACCATTTTGTAAATGACCATTTCTGTAGTGCTTGAGTATCCTGCTTGGGCTGTTCTTGGCAGAAAAGCTGGTTTTGTGTTGGAAGCAAAGGAGTGAAAGACATATCTACTGTGCTAGTTGTTGTTAAAGGCCTCGGTAGTTAACTTCCTGTTGCAGAGACCTTTACTTAAAACTAATTACAGAATTACTTGTAATTTCAGCTCCTGAACTAGTTCTGATGGCTTCAAACCAGAAAGCTGTTTGCGTGGAGCTGGTGAATTATTGCACAAGCTTACATGATATATGCAAGTGATAAGCTGGAGTTTGGAGGAGAGCAACCTGCCTGAATCTAAGATGTCTTAATTGCTGGATCAAAGATGTCTTAATTGCTGGAGAGCGGGATATGTGTTATCTGGTCACTTGCATAAGAGACAAAAAGCCTGACAGAAAGCCATGTTGAAAGTATAGTCACAAAGAACCTAGTGTGAGACACAAGTCCATATTCCTTGCAGAGAGTCAACCTAAAATTGTTAGGAAATAAAACCAGCTTTTCCCTAGGTGGTCATCAGTTCATGACAGACCAGAGTATACCATAACCATGAATGTGCCAAGAAGTTCAGTAGTTTACTCACATCATCAAGATGTTTGTATGTGAATGAGAATATTTTCCTTGTACTTCATACTATGCATTCTCCAAGCTCTCAGAAATTAGTGTTTCCAGAGTGTTGTTGACAATAATGCTCTTTCTATTGTTCGAAAGGAACAGTCTTAATGAAGCATGAGACTTGTTCTTCTGTGCCAAAGGACAAGGTAAAACTGCAAAAGTATAGGAAGCACGTTCAATCAATGTGACTCTTTTATGGTGTGGCTAGCCACAATGTTACTCTTTGGTTATGAGTATGCAGAACATAACAGGAAACAACAAGAATTCAGTCCTTTGGTGACAGAACCCACTAAAGTAATGGTGGTCTAGGCCCTTAGCTGTTACTAGTTCAGGTTAATTTTCTTGACTTTTTAATTTGTGCTGCTGTAAACCCAGTGAAGTCTAGACCTAGGGCATTTCTATGCCTTAGTTCCAAAGTCTGTAAAGGAAATTCATGGTGACAAAACTCAGACACAAGTAAGTTCGGTGAGGTTAGATAGGTCTTTGGTATCCTAGCCAAAGGTATGGAGTTCTGAGCACTCAGACCCATGAAGAGAGTGAAATGTGGTTCTGTTCTTACTGACCACTTTGCAGGTATTACTGTGTCCTATAATAAACCAGTGGTTTATTTTACCAAAGCAGTAGTAGTGATCTTGTTTCTTCAGAGGGCAGCAGATGCTGTAGGGCTGCATAGGGAAATACATGCAGTGTCTGTATGCAGTTTACCTCTAGGTGATGTTTATTTTGGTTTGGTTTGTTTCTTCCTTGAACTGCTTTAAGAACTGTAAGCATGTATCAATCTGATTTACTGTGAAAATGCCTGTAAGAAGTACATGTGAAATCCTTGCAAGCTTCCTTTCGTTTTCTTGTCTGGAAATTTTGTTGCTTGTATAGACATGGTGGCTAAATAGCATTTGCATATTACTCTGACAGTAACATAAGTATCATGGCAATAATATATGTTCTGATGTATCAAGCAAATATTATAAAGGTGTCAAAACTTAGAAAATCTCCTTAAATCTCCTTTTCACTATTTCTTCTCGGTATTTAACTGTTGCAAGACAGTCCATATCTTTGGAGTCATTGCTTTGGTGGAGAGCTGAGAGCAACGCTAGGGCCTAGTGATAAAAACAACCCCAAATCAACAATATAATCCTGTTGGCTCAGCCAGCTACTGAATAACACTTTGTGCCCAGCTTTCCACTAGCTCTTTGTGGCTATTTCTACTTGGGGGAGGGGTATTTGGAAGATATCTTTAAAAACAACCCACAAACTCAGCAAAGCAGTGAGTTGCTTGCAATGGAGCAGATTCTCAGGAGCTGAAGTGTCCATTTTGGTTCTCTGCCTGAGTGAGTTGGCATGGATAGGCAGCTGTGACAACCACAAACCCATACCTGAAACATTGAGTGAATTTATTTCTCTTACCTGGATAACCAGGGGATCCCCAAAGCATCATCCAGGCAGAGGTGTGAAAGCAGAGACATAAGCACTGTTAAACTCTTAAGTCTAGAGGACCACTGGCCTGCTTTTCACACTGATTTATCAAAGGTGCAAGGTCACCTGAGCAATTTACAATTGCCCTTGCCAGTCTTTGGCTTTTAGCACAAAATTGGTTTCTGTTCTTTCAGCAATCTGGTTTCCATGTATGACTTACATGATTTCACTCCTACTGTGACCAGGAACTGCAATCATGAATATTTGATCTTATAGATCTGTTTGCACAATGAATCACAGGTGGCTGAATAGGCAATACGACAATTGTTGCTTTGGAAAATCAACTTGAATATTAAACTTGTGGCTTGTGTGAGTATCTGAGCTGTAAATATTTGCCCACTTTGAAATAATGGGAAACATAATTTGTTTCCTACTTGAAATTCAAAGAATCAGGTCTTGAAGTTCAGCTCTAGAGTCAGCTCAAGCTGCTTCCCCTACCCCCAAGCCCCTGTATAGTATATTTTCACTTGGATCTTTTTGACCCTGCATAGAAGCTCATGGGTTTACAAATGAGAAAACTGCTTTTTCCCACCTGTTTTCCACCCCCACCCCCCCAAAAAGCTCTCTGGCTTTTGAAGGGAGACAAAGAAATTCAGATGAAGAGCATTTTCTTACAGTAGGGGGAGTAAATTATCAATTTATGTAAAACTTAGGTCAGTAGTCTACTATTATGCAAAAAAGTAGTTATGCTTCAGGGCATCCATTTATTTTAATGAATGTTATTTGATTATTCAAAGAGATAAGGGGTGGCATATGCTGAAAGGAAATTATTAGATCATAAAAGACAGAAATTAGGCGGGTCCTGAATTTGGACAGTCATAAGAATGGCAGGAATAATCCATCTTTTGGATGGTGATGCATGTATCCCTAAACCTTCATAGTATTGTGCTATGGAACTAATACTTTCGTGACTGAAGCAGTTAGGAAAGCTACAAGGAAAAAAACAAAAAACCTCTGCATTAATTACTTTCTGTTCTGTCTGCAGTTTAACTGGGTATATGACAAAAATTATTTGTATTGATGTTGGGGACTTGTCTCCTGTGCCCTTATTGACAGAAGATGGGTCAGTGAACAAAGATAACAATTGGTTCTGCAACTGTTAATGCAACATGCTTATTATTGGTTTTGTAGTTCTTCTTACTACTATTTATTGGTATTATAACAGATATGTGTTAACCCTGACTGACATCAGACATGTTGTCTAAACATATATTGGAGAATTAATCCTCAGATAAAATCATAGCATTCAGCAAAGGCTACTTTTAGTTCTTTTGAACATGGTGAACTTGAGGACTGAAGTTTGTCTTACTGTATGTCCAGATTACCTTAATATTTGTGTTGTCTGTCTCTGGAAGTTTAACTTTCTTTGTTCTTATCAATAGTAGTTTGTAAGAATCATTTCTGTATAGTGCCTGTCATATTCCATGAATTTTAATGATAATCTGCTGTAGCTTAATGGTTACAGATACTTTTGAGGAGTGAAATGAAAAGTGATTTTTAAAAATAATGGAGATCAAATTGTTCACCAGGTTGTGTGATCTGATCTACTCACAAATGTTAAACTCTTTTCCAGCAATTTAAAAATTGGTACAATAATTAGCTCAATGTTAGTTGTTTAATTTTTAAGAATCTAGAGATTCATTCTAAAAGCCCAGAGATCATTTCCTCTGCAGTCGCTCAGTCTTCGAGTTTGCAACTGCTATTCAAGGTGAATTAATTGAGGTGACTGAAATTTCTTCCATCCCTCTTTGCACAAATGAGTTTTATAACATATGTGCTACTTATTAAATTATCTCACTGAAGACATTAGAGAGGCATTTTCTGTCTGGATAAGATTGCCCATTATACAAACCTGACTTATTTTCTGAGATGTAGAAGGCTTTTTTTTTTTTTAGAAAACTTAGTGATTCTTTGTCTCAAAGGACAAAACAGGGGTTGTTTAATAACTTATTAGTTTAGTCAGATGTTACAGAACGCAGAGAGGTCAGATGGTAAAAAATCGCTGCCAGACTAAAGGAAAATTTGGCATAATTTCTGTGCTTTTGACAAACTGTTCTCCTCAGACTTCTGTATCCTTCCTGCTAAAGTAATTACCCTCATGGTACAGTGAATTAGATTTGGAAAATGCTTATTTTTACTTCTGGGGTGTCCTGAATTGTGACTGGCTTCTTCCTTAAACCACCTGAACATCATCTCCTTCCAAGATGAGTATGAAGCATACACTTAATTTCATTGTGTGGTGGCTGCTGTCTTAAAAGTACTTGTTTTCAAGTGTTCAGTGAAAATAGTAATTTTATAGAAAGGTCTGATGACTGAGGAACATGATTGCAAATACTGCTGTTTACAGGACACTGGGAGCACCTGTGGACTGATTTGCTGCTCTGCCCAGGAGCAGGCATATCAGCCTTATTGACAAGATCTGGGGGAGGCAAGTAGTGATGTGCATATTGCTTCCTTTGATTAACCCCTTTGTGCCATCTCTCCCTTTTTACTCCTGCTTTTGAACCCCAGATAAGGAAGAATAGGCCAAGGTACTTTTTTTTTAAAGTAGCTTTTATTATTGTCCTTTGCCTCAGGCTGTTCTGTGTGTTTATTTTTCCCACCTATAATTTATATCTCAGATACCTCACACACACCCTTCCCCCTACTTCCTCCAAATTGGCAGATAACAATGTCGCTGATTGGATCAGCTAGGAAGCACTGCAGGTAGCTGAACTCATGTACCTGAATATTTAGTTCAGGACAAGTATAAAGGTCTTTTTCTCGTTCCAGGCAAGATCCATATATTTCAATTGTCTTATTTTAGCCCTTGAAAAGATGCATGAAGGGCGACCAACCTTGTCTTGTTCCAGAGGCACTTCTATTTACAGAAGTGGAGAAAAGTGGTGGGAAACCCATAAAATTAGGGACTTACTACAGTGGATGAGGCATCTAAAGCAGAAGTCTGATCTAACAAGAAGCCTTCTTGTTAGAAGGGAGACGGATTCAGCTCAGAGCTACAGCTTCTCTCTGACCTTCAAGTGTAATGTCTTGTAGTTCAGCTTAGAACTGAGCTTCTGAAACAGCATCTCTGAATGTCAGAAAGTGAGTTCTCTTTGGCCTTCTGACATTTCTGTTGTTCATTTCTTTTGCTGAGGACTGCCCTGGCTCTTGGGACAAGCTGTTTTCACATATACGTGTAACTCTGGATTCAATTTGGTTCAGTGGTTGACTGTGGTTCTTTCCAAAGATCTGAGACAGCTTTTTGTTGCTAGCAGTGGATGATGGAAAGACCTAAGTACCTTTTCTATCATTTGATACTGTTTTGAATGATCACTTATGGCAGGTGTCCTCCACTCAATTCTTGGCTAAAGTCTTGTTTTTTATCTCTGCTCATCAGGGCATTGAAAATAGTGCAGGAGTTCCTATCTTTAGCAGTGTTTCTCACTGAAGAGGTTAACCTGAGCAGCTTTTTGGAAAAAAAAAAAGTGCAAAACTGAGAGATCCTACACACAATAACAGCCTCCTGAATGGTGTTTATAAAATCTGGCTATTAAATATGGTTCTTAAAACTGCAGCTTCTCATGTGATTATTGCTTGGAATAATCTTGTTTGGAAATCCTGTGGGTTCAAAAGTGAAAAGAGAATGGGATGCCAATCTTGAATTTGCAAACAAATTTAAAATTCATGCTTTTCTAATGAATACAAATTATGTGGAGGAAGTAGCTCATTAGGATGAGTGACCTCAGGTTTGGAAACAGTTTTAATTGTCAGATCTTTTTTATTACGCACTATAGATCTACACAGATATCTGATATAAATTGACATAATAAAGGGCTGATGACATATGTTGTCAGAAGAGTACTTTACTAAAGTCAGTGAGACAATGCTTTTCAAAAAAAAAGAGGAAATATTTATAGCTGGTTTGATGCAGATGTTTAGTTGTGGGTGAGTCATTGATGCTGGCACAAGGACATTGGTTTCCCACTTTTTTCCTTTAAGGAAATGAGGGCTGATCTTCAGATGTCAGGATATCATAAACTAAAGGAAAGCTGTGAAATGGCATAAGATGGGGGAAACTCTGGAAAAGTAATAAATGTTATTTTCTGGACAAGCCTTTATCTGCTTTTTGGCTGCAATTCTTAAGGAAGGGATCTGGAAACTGAGAACTTTGTAATATGATATAATGCTCAAGAGTAAAAGCTTGAGCCTCTGTTTTCTGTTTCTCTTTTAAAATGGCTTAGGATCCTTTGGCCCCAATTCAGCAAAGCACTTAAGTTCATATGCCATCTTTTCTTATTAATCTTGGCAGAACTATTCATGTGAGTTATTCTAAACCAGAACATACTGCCCTTCCTGGACCAGAGGTTTTGTGATAGGTGAGAAGATGAATTGATCAATGCTAGAAAGGCTGTTGGTGTAGTAGTGCTACAGAAATTGAAGCATAAGCAGCACCAAAAGCCTGGAGAGGGGAGATGGCAAACCATCTTTCTCATGTGTCACCCTAGGCTAGCATTAGAAAGTTCTGACAAGTGTATATCTTGAGTCCTTAATGTGTTTCATGAAGGGAACACAGCACAGACTCCATCTCCAAAGTGGTGAAAAGTCAGTGCTTCAGCACTGAATCTGTTTGTAAACATATGAAGTGATACTACTGTGTGCATTGCTACAGCTCTGGAAATGGTGTTACCAACTTTGCTACCAGGAGTAACCCATATTAGTTATCTAAACGTACTGTTAGGACCTATCTGAGTGTTGGACTGCCTTTGGCGGTTGTGTGTCTGTAGGCAGCACTATTTCAATACTGATGAGCTGACTGTGCATCTCCTGGTAGTCCTGGCCAGTCTGCCTTGAGGCTAGTGAGTTACTCAGGAGCCCCAAGTGCTCTGCTATGTGCTAAAGGGCAGCAAAAGCAGTCCCTCTTGGTTCCTAAAAAACTGGTAACTGAATTCAACAGTTTGGTATTTCTGCTGATGGGCTCCGGGAAATCATTAAAAGACTTATTTAAAATGGCACCTCACAAACTCCATACTTTTTTCCTAATTTGTGGTACTGATAATAGTGGAGCAACAAATGAAGAGCATCGTAGCAGTTCACTAAATGGGTGCTTTCATCTAAATAAGCACTATAGCTTTTCAAATTAGTTAGTTAACTGTCAGGTTCCTGTTTGACAACAGATGTGTCTTGACTGAGCTTTCCAACATGTCACATGGAAACTTTCAATTGCTGTTGCTTTCCAGCTCACTTTCCTGGATGCTCTGGGACAGAAACTCCTGACAAAGGTTCCACTTGGCCAGCGTTTGTCCTCACAGATAGCAGCATGTATCTAGGGGCAGAAATGCTCCATTCCTGCACTTCATTCACTTAAAATCCTGTGCCTCAGATTCCTCCATTTGAAAGTGCAGCTCTCTTTTTAAGAGGTAGAGCAATTAGCTCTGAATTCAGATTCAGAATGGGACATTCTATGCTGTTCGGCTGCCTTTTCAGATGTATGAGGCAACTAAGAGAAGGAAAAGAGTTGCAGCTCTGTGTTCTTGTGTATTCCAGCACCTTTTTCCTTGTCTTTGTAGCTGATGAGTAACAATTACTGCTCTATTCTCAAACTAGCTTATCTATCACCAGACACAAATCTATATTTTTGAGGTGCTTGAAACCATTGTCAATGTAGTTGAAAACTTCATTATATAGAAGAGCAACACAAATGTCAGGCTTGACTTATGAAGTGTTTTAGAGCAGAGCTGGCCAAATAATCCCAGTGAACAATTAGTCTTACTTATTTTGTATTCAAGAAGAGAGCAAAAATTACTTCATTGATGGATATTGAAAAGTAAAATGATGGTGTAGGGGTGACTTTATAGAAAGGAAATAATCGTAACTCCATTAGGGAGGGGATCCTGCTGCTCTACTCAGCTCTGGTGAGACCATATCTCATGTGCTGTGTCCAGTTCTGGGCTCCTTGGGACAGGAGAGACATGGAACTCCTGGATACGGAGTCCAACCAAAGCAAGAAGGATGATTAAGGGACTGGAGCTTCTCTCTTCCAACTCTCTCAGCCTCTCCTTGTGTCTGTTCTGCCTCTAGGGAGATGACTGAGAGGGGACCTTACTAATGTATATATAAGTGCCAGAAGGGAGCATGCTAAGAGGATGAATCCAGGCTCTTCTTGATGGTGCCAAGCAATAAGACAAAAGGCAGCGGACTAAAAGTGATGCACAGGAAGTCCCACCTGAACATGAGGAAGAACTTCTTTACTGTGTGGGTGACCATGCACTGGAACAGATTGTGCTATGTGCTCCAGGATAACTCTGCTTGAGCAGGAAGTTTGGACCAGAAGACCCACTGTGGTCCCTTCCAACATTATCCATTTTGTGTTTCTGTGATTCTGTGATAACCTTTTGGAGAGTAAACTAGCAGTATATGATACTACAGTAGATATTTGTTTTGTTGGTTTTCTGCTGATGCCTGGTTTGGACTGCTAGCGAAACAGCAGCCTAGTTCATTACCGGAGGATTTTATACCACTGTAAAAGTGAGGTGCAGCAGTGGTGAGTTAGGACTGTTGGTTTTCTTTAATGTCTTTGGCAAGAGTATTTTAGTGCCTTTGCACTGGAAAATTGCACATTTTTAAGCCATCTCATTTTAGCATCCCTGTTTTCTTCCCGAGATCCTGATTTATGGCTTGCTTTGACATGAGTTCATAGTAGATGTAATCTGATTTTTAACAAATAAATTGTGAATTGTCCTTTCTGATTTTGTAGAATCATAGAATATGCTGAGTTAGAAGGGACCCATTAGGATCTTTGAGATCAACTGCTGGTCCTGTGCAGTAGGGTGCTGTTGCCTCTTCTTGGAATCTCTAGAAAGGGTTCTACCTACCTGAACTGCTTTTTTAGGTTCTTTACTGTGTGGCATAGATCTAAACTTAGGTTTGTTCACATCTCAGGGTAGTATTAAAGCCTAGAGTATAGTAACACTGTACAGGTCCTCTATGGATCCTTCTTAACCTTGGGGTTACTGATACAGTTAAAATGAAGATGAACTTGAGCAAGCAGAGCAAGGTACTCATGTGGTAGGGGAAAAAACCCTACAGTGGTGAAAACTGGAAGTGCAAAATTTCTCAAATATTTTCAATAATTTCAGTTCACATTGGATAAAATTCCAAAACATACTGTAAATAACAATCCTAGAGATCAGAGAAGGGGATGTCCTCACTTTTACTTTTGGATATTTTTCTGGCAGAATTTTCAC
Source organism: Dendrocincla fuliginosa (assembly GCA_035047845.1). Lineage (NCBI taxonomy): Eukaryota > Metazoa > Chordata > Aves > Passeriformes > Dendrocolaptidae > Dendrocincla > Dendrocincla fuliginosa. Next base: position 16,531,054 of record JAWWMO010000138.1, on the reverse strand, counting down.
TTGGTGACACAGACTCTGAAATGGAAAGTTAACTGAGTTAGATCTTGGCTAGGGAAAAGGGAGATTTGATTTTTTTTTTTTTTTTGCATGTTAGCAACAGAGGATAAGCTATGTTAAAATTATCCCCAATTCATCTCCAGTAATA
>JAWWMO010000138.1:16489613-16530809 GCA_035047845.1 Dendrocincla fuliginosa | reverse complement strand
AACAGAGGATAAGCTATGTTAAAATGATCCCCAATTCATCTCCAGTAATAGAAACATCAGAATATATATTGGCAAAACATTTTGGGAACAAAAATATACAGGACATTTTTTTTCCCTCTCCCTGCTTCAGAAAGAATTACATTATCAGATCTGGAGGTTTCTAATAAGCTTTTTTTACACTTTCCTGATACCATCAGGAATTTTACTGCTAGTATCTTTGAAACTGAGGCTTATTCTATCTTGTTAAAAGGAATTAAGTGACCAGCATCCACACTTTGAAAGCACATCTTTAAATTATGTTTCATATGTTTTGTTTATTATCGTCTTAAATTTGCACTCTAGTTGTGCATGGACAGTGTGAAATAAGTGTATCCCCAAACTTTGTTTTTTTGGAAAATGTTTCAGAAAAATATTGTGTATGTTAGTCAAGCTCAGTTAAATAATACTGAAATCATATTTAAAAATTGTATTATACTACATTTTGAATTAATGAAAGTGTTCAATTAATGCTGTTAATGACCAGGAAAGGGTAGTTTGAGATTTACTTAGCATGAGAGAACAAATATCCAAAATTTGTTTCCTGGATAATATCAAACTTATCTGCCACTTGCAGAATTCATAAACTGAAGTGGAGGTAATGGCTGAAACAGGTTCCTGGTATTACTGCAATGAGTATTGTAAGCATAAGCAGTTACCTTGGGGCAGGATGAGATTCCTGTGACTTTCAAGGCTCCATAGCTTCCTTGGGGACAAATTATCACCTAAATGCTTGGTGGTCTTTTACTTCCCTTTGTGATATCCTTGCTGGATGTCACTGGCAGCAAGATATTAAAACTGCAGTGACTATTGGTGTAATATAGGGGCACTTCAAAGGGTCCTGAGGCTTACTCGGCTCAGAACAAACTGTCCATTTACAATCATTACCAGATCAAAGTAGTAACAATAATTGCACAGCAACCCATAACAACAGTATTCTGGATCCCTCTGCTTTGAAACCTGCAAATTTGATTGATTTTTGACTCTTCATGGGTAGGAAGATGAGGTAGAAAAGAGAATCTTCATCTCTTGAAGAAAAGGAAAGTTTTTGTCAAAAGCAGAAGTCAAGGCCTGGAGTATAGAAGTGTCACACAAATCAATGGCAGTTTGCCTCCAAAGAGGAACTTTTCTGTTCTGCATACAGCTTCTGGCTTATCTTTATCTCCCTGGACACACCCAAGGGTGTGGGTGGCAGAGGCAAAAGTCTGCCAGGGGTCATCAGTGTTTTGCCTTCACTTCCAAGCACAACACAAGGAATATGACATCTGTGGAAATGTGACTCACTGGAAAAGCTTTTGGCTGTGATGTGCCTGTAAGGATCATAATAGAGAAACATCTGCTTTCCACAGTCTGTTGCCAGTCTGTAGTATGTTAATAGTGATGCGATACATTAAATCAACTTCTGAAGCAGTCTGTCTGTGGGACAAGCATTTAGATTAGTTAAAAACACATTATTGTAAGGGCATCTTTAGTATTAAGAGTATTTGTGGAAAGCTTTTGAAAGCCTGTGTGTGCTTGAGGATCTGTTCTCTCAAGAAAAGGCTTTTATAACAGAAGTTTGTACAGAGTTCTTGGTTTGAAGAAAAGAATGAGGTACCACTGAAACCATTGTTACCTGAGCTTGTTTTGTAAGCTTTATTGCTTGTAAGATTTGTCACGCCACATTTGTCTTGTGTAACAGAAGAAAAATCAGAAGGGACAGATGGTATATCAGAGAAGGATTTTAAGCCTTTGAGAGTAAAGACCCTTAAAATGAAAGCCTTAATCTTGTGACAGACACAGCAAATATACATTGCAACAGTTATGGAAATGATATTTGGTCTTGAATTGGCTGAAGTTATGTAAAACACTGCTGTCAAAAGCTGGGACTGGGTTTTATTTAATTTTTCAAACTTGGTGAGCCAGTAATGCGTTGATTTCAGCATACCTCATTCACTGTAAGCAAAAGCACAGATGCATTGCTGGGTCTGGACAGGTGAATTCATATCCAGCACAGTCATTTGTCCATTGCAAACTCATCACCTGAAACCTTACAGTTTGTGCATGTGTCCTCTTTGGAACCCATTTAGCAGGTGGTCCAAGAGTTATATGTAACTCTGTATAGCGGGGGACATATTTTCAGGTCTGGGTTTTATCTTTTATTAAGACTCTTATCAGAGATGATCAAAACCACCACAAAGAAAATATAGATGTGTGTTTCTACAGAAGGAAGAAGGAAAGGTGAGATTGTCCTTTGTAAGGACTCTACCAGCACATAGGCAAGAAAAGGTATTGAAAATTAAAATGTAGCATGAAGAAACAATTATGATGGCAAGACTGCTCTCTTTAAAGTGTTCATTATCTGGTACATATTGTGTTTTGCTCAAGGCTTGGAGTCTTTGGTATGATATTTTCTTTCAATTTGGCTAAAGTGTGGTGCTGACAAAAAAAGCTGCAAATTTCAGCTGGTTTTCTTTCATGGTGATCACCAGATATATGAAGAACCATTGGATCCTGAAACTCAGGGGCTACAGGGAGGTAGAGAACCTCTGTAATGGAAATGCATCTACCTGTCACAGGTAGCAGAACTGATGTTTCCATAATAGAGACAAAGAGCTGGAAACTCAAAAAGACGAAAGTTGGAATGCGTGAAAATAGAAAATGCTATTTGTTTAGGCTGAGCTGTTGCAAACCTATAGTTAGCACTCCTACAGAACTTAGTCTTTGCACAAGATAAAACAGTATTACTTTTTCCGAAGCTTTGCAGTCAGTACTTGAGATGGCAGTAGCGTGAAAGACCAGATCAAGGTAATCTGATGGTGAAAAAAGACTTGACATCTTTGATATCTTCTTGAACATGGCTGATGTTCTAGATGCTCTACATAATATATATGATGCCATTGTCTTCAGGTTAAAATGGATGATAATTGCTAATGAGATATCCCATCTGTACAGCTTCCAGGGGGAGCCATGAGTCAGTTTGGGCTGGAGTGTGCATCCTCCATGCACACTCCAGCACATTCCACATGCACAGATGTATTAGAGCTGAAGTGCTTACATTTAGAGCTTCACTAAGCAGTCAATCTTTTCCTTGTGATAACAGGATCCAGTGATGCTGAATTTAGCTTGCTGTCCTCAGTATTTCTGGTTATTTTTAAAAACCACTGTAGCACACTTTAACATGATTGCTTTCTCCAACCCTCAGGAGCAATAGCTGCTCTTAACTGTAGTGGACTAAAAACACAAACAGTACCACTGAGACATGTTCACAGGCAAAAGCCTTATGAGCCAGTGTGTCTTTGGCCCACAGTGACTGGCACTGAGTGTGGTCCAGAGAGGGCAGTGCTTTTTGCTTCTCACAGCGACTGAACACTCTGCTTCTGACACAAAGTAGAGAAGACTGACTTAATTGCTTAGTGGTAGGTAACTGCATCTCTGCTGAAAGCATCAGCATTAAATGGATGTTAGAGAATCTACTTAGCTTTCTGAGGTCTCTCGTAAGATTTCTGTCTTTGCTGCTTTAAAGTCATTTTTCTTTACTCTTGTTTCTGAGGCTTTAACAGGCTTGAACATCTACCACTACTCATCCCGGGACTTAATAAAAGTATATGAGAAATGAGGGTAATCCTGTCAAACTAAGATACTATTGTCACATTGGGGGTTGAGGGGAAGTGTATTTATTCCTTAGAATGGTATTCAGTTCTGAAAACGCCATCACACTGGACTTCTATAAAAATCCTGGTTGGATTGCACTTTCCGCTGGTTTTAACCATTAGGATGTCTTTCAAAGCCTATTGCTTTCTAAATTCCTGTTTTCCCAGACAAAAAGAAATGCAAAAAGCTGCTAGAATGTGGAGGGAGGGAGCTTCTGCCATTCTTTCTGCATGGTCTTTGGGGTGTGTTTATATTGTGTTATCACAAAACTGAAGCTCTCAGATAACCTTTTTCTTACTGGTTTATGCTGGAGGCTGTGTAACTCATTTTTAAGTGACGTATTTTAGAAAAGACAGAATTTAAGCTTTCTTTAAATGAAGGAAAGCAAAGAGATAAACACTAATAAAGGTATTTGAAAATAAAACAGTAAAACAATCTTCTTCCTGATTAATCTGTCATGTTCTTCAGTAAAAGTCTGTGGTTGCCTGCTCTTTCATTGACACAGAAGATAGTTCTGGTTAGTTATTGTTTTCCTGTCTATAAGCAGCATTTTTTGCAGGTCTGGTTTGGCTTTCCATGTCATGCATTTCTTGTTTATGTTCTGCTGGTGGTGGCAGAAGGAAGGAAATCAAAATTCTGTGTAATTTTTTTTCCTTTGACATGAGCTATCAAAATTAGGACTATAAGTCAAAACAATAAACTTGTTTCATCTTCTTGTATATTGATAAACAGAAGAGGTCAACATCTAGGGGCAGAATTTGCAAGTGGCATACAAGCATATGCTAGCAAAACTGAAAGAGTTTACAGTGCGTTGGCAGGACCTCCTAGAGCTGCAAAGATTTGAAGTGTCATAGCACATGATATTAAACTCAAGCCAGTGCCAAATAGCACATGTTGGAAGTAAGAATTCTGGCACAGATGTGGTTGACTTTATTGTGAGCAGCTAGGAGGAAGTGCAAGGTTTTAATGTCAAAAATTCAATGAAAACAGATGCTCATTGCATAGCAGGAGTTAGAGAAATGTTTATTTATACTGTTAACAAGGCAGTCCCTAGCTATAATGCTTTAAGCACTATAGAAATGTGTGAAGGAGTTGTGCACTTAAATTTTCAGTGAGAGAGGTTGATCCTGTTAGGGATCCAGTTGTTCTTGGACAGGTTATTCCTCTGACACATGTGATAAGAGTACAGTGTCATAAGACTGAGAGCATCATGAATCTGACACAGGGTTGGCAAGCCCTATTTCATCATTTAAATGGTGTGCACCTTCGGTGATTTTGACAGTATCCTAAATTGTTGCAAGAAAACAATTGAGTTTCTGAATATAGAGGCCTGCTGCTCTGTGACACCAGCATACATCCCTATCCTGTCCCTTCTCTGGTCAGTTTCTGCTGCTTAGTCTGACTCTAACATACATGCTCCAGTCAACCTGTGGCTTCAGCCCTAACTTGAATGTGAATCCTTTCTTCCCGATCATCCTTCAACCCTTTTTTATCATGTATTCTTACCTTCTAAGTATATTTCCACTTTATGAACCCTACCTTCTGTAGTCTTTGAAGGGAGCTTCTGAAAAATCAGTCTGTATCCAGGACTGGTGACTAGTAAAATCCAAGACAAGGCACATTAATGATGGCTGGGTGAGATAGGAGTTGCATTACATGAGAAAGAGTAATCACTTCCACAAAAATCTCGGGCTGTCATTACCAAGCCATATGTTTTCAGTTAAACTTCAGTAATGTCCTGGGCTGCCATTCATCTCCTACTTTTATTAACTGGTAGATTCCCAAAGACAGATGATGCTGATAACTAAAACAGACTTTCTGATCCACCACACTACAGTGTCAGTTGTTCACTAATTTATCTTCCTGTTCTGATATATCTTCCCCACCTGGAGGGTGAGTCATTTAAAGTACAGTCCCAACTTGCTTGGGAATCATCTTTTCTACTGCATTACTTGGTGCCATGTTTGTTTGATGGTGTCTGTTTCTTTTCTCTTGAGCAGTAGATTGCTGTGGCACAGCTCTGCTTGGCCTGCAATGCCCCAGAGCTCAGGCAGCTTCTGTGAGAGTGATGGGTGAAGGGGTTTTTGAAGGGCAACTTGATCTATTTATTCATGTCCCCTACTCTCACCCCAACCCTCTTCAAACCTGGACTTTTAAAATCAAGGCCAAGCAACCATGATCTGTCACACTTTCTGTCAGATTAACAGTTAATGGATCTGTGATGTAGAAATGATTGTTTGCTTCTGAGTTGTCAGTTCTGTGCACATAGCATAAAGCACTGCATACGGAAATGATTGGTTTTCTTATCTTAACATCTGGTGTTTCAGTTGAAAAGAGGTATACCTAGTAATGGAAATTGCCAAACTGTTAGTACAGCAGCCCAGAGCCCAAGTCCACTCGTTTAACAGAAAGTGCTGTCTACTTTGACTTCAGCAGTTCTTCATTGAATACCACAGCTTCAAGCCTAGAGCTCTCACTGTAATTGAGGTTTAATCCTACTGTGTTCATTTCTACTGATACATCAATTAAAACTAGGATTAGTTTTCAACTGTTAAGTTTCAAAACAAAATATTGAGGATTTATGTTCAGATTTATACTGGCACAGTACAGGTTTCTACTTTCACCCTTCACATTCTGAATAAACTTAAGAGCTCCCTCCCAGTATGTACCTGCATCTACTACAGTTGTAGGAGCTATGGTCTGACTGCTGCCTTAGATGTTATCTTTATAGTTTGAGCCTTGGCAGAAGGAGTGCGTATAGCTTAAAGATTAAACATTCGGCTCATAATCTTTTGTGGCAGTACTCAGGCTACAAGTCTGATTTTGTAACATCTGATCGACTTTATATATACATGTTAAACACAGCTGCTTTGTAAGGGCAGGGTTTGAGTGTTGCTGTTTCTAATGTTTTCTGTATCCTTCATGCTTTCCTGTATAGAATTTCCTTTTGCTCCTCTTTTTCCTTTGGTTGTTTCAAGGCTATATCATTGCACATAGGTAGAGTTTTGGGTGATTATATTAAATGTTGTATGAAGCATACCTGCCTGTTTTGTCTAGGAAAACTTCTTCCAACTTGTTTATATGCTGGTTCTATGGCAATGAGGTCTGTTGATTTCTCCCTCTTTCTCTATGTGGGCTGTGAAAAGAAATTGAATCTTTCCTTTCACAAGTAACTTTCCAAAAGGTTTTTGGTGGGAAAGCTATTGCACACCTACACGCTTTCCATGTGAGAAAAATAACAGCTGTCCTGACCATGGGGCATCTGGGAATGCATGAACCATGAAAATTGCCTGTCAGGATTACATCTCTCTGTGTCCTCAGGAACACCAGGAAAATGTGTGTTGCAGTTTGTCTTGACTATGTTTGCATAACCCATTACTTGGCAACATGTAAATGTGGCCTTTCTCATTTCAAGTCATATTTGTGAGTTGACACAGGAAGCCTTGCCAACAGCCCTTTTCTTCTATGAGTAACTTGGGATGTTTGCATATGTCCAAACCAGTCTTTTGTTTTACATGAATCTTCATTGGTTTTAAGGAAGTATAAAAAAGAATTGAATGTGCAGACAAGAACAGCTGTGATGAACAGACCACATATTATAGGTATGCAGTATGGGTCAGTACAAAAAATGTATCTGGTAAGATGGCCTTTATTTGTACAGGGTCAGACCGAAGATGTCTGTAGTTTGCAACCTGTCTGCTGTTGAGGAATACATTTAGTGCAGGTGGCTCAGTGTACAAGCTCCCGGTTGTGCCCTGGGTGCTGGAAAATGTCTGGAGCCCCAGGCAAGGGACTGTGAACTGACACCAACTCAGCAGGAAGACCCCAGCTACTGTGCACTTAGACTGTAATGGTATAAGAGCCCAGGGTTTCCTTTTTTTGGAGTCCTTCCTCACAGGCACCAGCTTAGGTTGCTTCTGCTCAGCTGTCCTTGCAGCATGATTAAATTTCCTTAAGGATCCAGATTTCTGGGACTCTGCCATGGGAAACCTGGTGTCCAGCCAGTGAAGGAAATCTGTCTGATGGGGGCTAGTTAGGGGGAATATGTAGGGAGTCAGGTAGGGCACCTGTTGAGTGGAACTGCTTCAGGGCTTCAGTCCCAGCAGTGACAGTCTAGGATAGTGGGAGTATGCCTGCCAGAGTGGCTTCTGGATGGAGCATGCTTAGAACCCCTTGAAGTATTTTCAATACATGGCTTTTTCTCAGTGAGGGGTGGATTTATCATGTGTGAAATTGGTTGGTTTCCTTTTAAATTTAGGTCAGTTTTTGGACCCACAGTTGTGTTCTGCAGTGCATTCCACATCGTGTCCTCTGGTTGATTTTTGACCTAGTTCCTGGTAGTTTGAGTGACAGTTTACTAGATTTTGTTTCTGAATAGTCACACTCAAACTAGCTATGACTTCATAGATCTGCTTTCTTACATCATAGTAATCTTTCAGGTTCCTGCACAGAAAATCTGTACAGGCAGTGTCTTTAAGACTGAGGCTAAACATAGTGAATAAGAGGAAGCATGCAGTGTTGGAAAGGTCCAGTCACCTGGGTGGATTTGTATGAGTAGCCTTTAAATACACTTCTGGCTCTTTGGCTCATTTCAAGCTTGTCTTTTGACTCTGTAATCAAGATTTCTGGTTGTTTGGGGGTTTTCTTCCTGAAAATCTGAACTGAATACATCTCTATTTCCTGTTCTTTAAATGTGGCAATGATGTAAAGTTTGAATGTAAATGTGACATTCTCTTCTGAAAACATTCGTGTAAAGCTGTAACTCTTTACTCCTCTGATATTTTCATTGCATATTCACTTGTAATATTTGGTATTGGCTTAACGGAGCTTGGAAAACATGACTTAACCTTTCTGTTTCGTGATGGCTGATAACAAAAAGTCTGATTCAAATATACTGAAATGAACATGTTGCCTCTTGATCCAATCCATGGTTGTTTACTGTATCCAAGAGACAATCCCCAGTCTTGTGAATTTGAGTGTGACATTGGTCAAGGAACATCCCACTTAACAAAGAGAAGGGACAAAAAAGTTCTGAGTTTGTGTGAACTACTTGGAAAATTAACCTCTTCAAAGATTCAGTTCTTGTAACCCCTCGATCAACATCTTGAAATGCATGATTATGCGGTGGAAGTAGAAGTACTTCTATGACTCAAATATCAAGTAATCTACTACAGTTGCACAGTAATATTGTGTCTCTAATTTTAATCTCAATATTACCTGACAGATCAATTTCGGGTTTTGTTTCTTAGCCAATAATCTTGTAACATAAGAGTTTCTACTAAAAATCCAAATGGTTCCTCAGCTGTGGAACTCCCTGTCAGAATTGATAGCTTTTAACTAAACAGGCCATTTGAGAAGGTCACCAGAGGTCAAAGCATCAGAGTAACTTGTTTTCACTAGTACAGTGCATGTGGCACTGCCACTGACATCAAAGGAAGCTTCCTGGTGCTCAGATCTCTCTAACAGGCTGTGTAAATATCACTCCTCACAGAAGAGTCATTTCTTAATGTAGTTTCAAACACCCAGTATGTCTCAGTTCCCAGAAATAGAAGCAACTGTCAAGAGGCTGTACTTGATTTCTTATTTTCTGTTCAAAAATTTTGTGCTACTTTTTGCCAACTGCATATGCCTTGACTTTCATTTAAACATCTCAAGACCTTTAAAATAAGATATTGATAAAGGTAGAGATTTTTATGGTTTTCCTACAGACAACAGAGAGGAATTAAGCAAGAGAGTGTGGCTGATGGAAGGTCTGATAATTTTTCATTTCCTTCATTGAGTACCTGCCTTAATTTCCTATCTTCCTCTGGAGATGTGCATGCTTACTTTCAGCAATTGAATTCACAAACAGAAGTTTGTCATCTGATTTTAGGTTTCTGTCTTCCAAAAAATGACAAAGGTTTCCTTTATCTTTATATTTTGAATGGCCATTCATTCAATTTGTTCGGTTTGACCTGAACAGAACCTTTAACTCAGATTTCCACACTTTGAGTATTTCAGAGGTGGAAGTCTGAAATCTTCCAAGTCAGAAAGCTTTTGCCGGAGCATTGCCTGTCAAGCATGCATTCCTGAGTCCTAACTCAAGCAAAATTTTCAAGCCTGCAGTAGTTTTGTCAGGTGAGAACCTGGTGCTGATTTGTGTTACTACTTTAAACTGAAACTTGGAAAAACATTTCCATTGGGGGATTTTTGTCTGTCTTGTTTCTTCATATATGATTTCATCCACCAGAATTTTGCATAGTGTTAAAGATGATTATCTTTAGAAGGTCACTTGAAAATTATTTCTGTCAAACATGCTGACACATGCCATAGACATGGCAGCTGAGATATAGGACAAGCCGAGGCTATGCGGTGTTCATTCCAACACTGAGGTATCTTAACGAAACCAGAGAACAGTCACATTTGGATTTGGTTTGGTGTGCAGAATATGCCTTCAGGGATCCTTTTTAACTGTGAATGAGAAAAACAGTAGGTTTATAGCTGGCAATGTGATAGAAGTTTATGAATGTCACTTGACATATAAAATGGAGCTCTACTTCTGTGTACAAGAAATACAGTAAATATTGAAAACATTCTTTTATTAGTCTCAAGGGTGAGTCATGAGTTCAGCAAACAATTTCTTTTTGTAATTTTTCACTTAAGAAAACTAATGTGAAAGAGTCCCTTGTACAGCTTTGCCTCTGTCTTTTCTGTCTCTCAGCTTTGTAGACTGGACTGCTTCTTAGTGCTTAATAATCTACTAACCCAACTGGGCAGTTAATTTATGCTGTAATTGATGTGCCACTGCTTAAATGAGAGTGAGTGGGAGGACTGGGTCATGGTGAAGGAAGCTAGGGTTCCTTCTGTCACAGTTGGCTGCTGCTCCTGGGGCTTTTTTCTGTTTTTCCCCGAGGTTCTTAAATAAACTAAATGATAGTTCCCAGATTTCTGGGCTCTGTGACACATCACTGTGTGTTGTAGATTCAAGGATGAGTAGTGAAGGGTGGTCATTGATGGTTTGTTAAAACCTCCCTTGTAATAAGATAAAAGGCAAGAGTAGTTTGTTTCCTCAAGCATGCTGCCTAGCCGTGTTTTCCTTTTCACAGAGGCCCTTGGGAAAGAGATCAATTCCTTTGTACATCTGCAGTCAAAAAGAAGGATGACTCTGAAGGTTTGTGTAACAACATGATTGTTAATGTTTGAAAAAGACCTCTAAGATCATTAAGTCCAATCATCAGCTAGCACCACTGTGTACACCTCTAAACTGTGTCCTCACATGCTGCATCTGAGGTTGCAATCAGGGTGGAAAGACACCTGCATTTGAAGTGCCAAAAGGGCAAAGTACGTAATTTGTCATCAGTAGGTGACACATGCAATCTTAGCCAGACAGTGAAATATTAGTGATTATGTAAGAGGAGAAAATAATCTGAGATACTTGATTTTAGCTGGTTTCCAATTCTACCATTTTCAAAATTCATATGGGATCTCTCTCTAGGGTCATTCAAATCACATTGCATAGAGTGGAAAACCACCTGTTGAATACTGTAGACCTGCAATCTGAAGGTGAACTCTCACCTTGTTAGCTCAGGTCAAAGCTAAATGTTGTTTGGTACAGTTTTAACATGGAAATTAAGCTATATTACAAATGCTCCAAAGGAGAGGGACAGGAGCCTGACTATTTGTGAAAGTTGTTCCGTAAAACTATTTGTATTATCTTTGGTCTATGGAATTGCTCTTATGCTGCAAAAACACATAGAACAATGAAATAATATTATTTTATATATACACTACTTTTCAGCCTAGAAAAAAACAGCAACTGCACAGAACATAGTAATTCCCTCTTGAATCTCATCCTGACATCAAGTAGCTGACTAGCACAGTCAACATCATGTTGCACTTACTGTATTCTGCAATGATTATCCATAGCAGTTCAGCTGAGAGAGCTGTGGTGTTATACCTATTCCAGGGAAGAGGCACTACAAGGGATAACATGAGCTTCACAGGGATGAAACCACAGTGGTTGACTCTGGTACAGAGATCAACACTGATCTTTGCCAGCTGAAAAACTTGTTTGGTTTTCCAGATGGTGAAGTCCAGTAATATAGACAATTCTATTTTCTAATGGGAGGAATGTTTTGATAGAAATTACAAGAATGAGAAAATAACCTTTCTTCCTAAATCAGCCAGCATTAGTGTCTCTGGGCTTTTTCTTATGAAAACCATTGCTGGCATGAGAAATAGAAAGTTCGTGTGCTAATGAGGATACAAAAATAGAGTTTAGCTCAGGGCTAAATCCTGAAAGCTGGCAAGCATCTGAGTCTTGTGCTAAATTGAACAGAAGGTGCTCAGCAGGTCTTAGTATCTGGCCTTTACGGAACAGCAGGAGACTGGCCTGACTGACATAAGCTGGGCTTAGTGTGCTCTAAAGGGCTTTGTTCACCACTTGATGGGCTTGTAAAGCTTTGGCATCGGTCACTCACAGCACAATTCAGAAATCATTCCTGTAAAAAGTGTAGGGAAGCTGTATAGATGTGGAAAGGTAATGATTTAACAGTAGTGAAAAGGAACTTTTCTGCAGCCACTGCCCCAGAAAAGTATTGATTGATGCTTTCTCCATAATTAAAGAGTAAGCTACCTTGTGTGATACCCACTCAGTCACTGCTTTTACCCAGACTTCATATATGTGTCAGTCCTTATTATGTACTAGGACTACAAAGCAAAATGTTCATTAATACATGTATGCTCCCTTGCTCCAAAGCAGGAAAACACAACCTCTTGGGACAGAGGATGATAGATGATGAGAACTTGTCAACTTCCTTTGAAGTCAATGCAATAGTTTTGTGTTGCTCTGACTATTTGGCCTAGTAAAACTGAATTTATAGTGGAATCTAATACTTCCTCCTACTGAGCTCCCTTAAGAGTTTGCAAGCTGACCTGGCCAACAGCCTCAGAGCTTTCCTTATATTTAAGATCTTTTTCATGTAGACTGCTCTGTCATTAAGCCCAGCTCCTGGAACAACAGCCACAGATTATTTAATGAATATTAGTTGAAGATGTGATTTTGGATCAGAAGGACAGTCTATACCGAGAGAAGACAAATTTTCTCAATTCACACACATCTATATCTGCTTTTTAGTTTTCTTGTTGTATTCCCTCTACTGGTTAAAATTAGTGTCAAGTTGCCTACAACTGCTAACTCAGCTTTGATCCTGCAGGTCTAGTTCTAGTTCACTTTGGGGGAAAGAATATTGACTAGATTAGTGCAGATGAACTTACCGCTTTCTATCAGATGTGTTCTGGAGGCATAAAAATGCAGGAAGTATATGTGGCATTATTACTTCCTCTGCCTGTGGTTAAATTTACACTCGGCTGTATTGACTTTTGAAAATCCACAGACTGTGACAGAAAATACTGTCTGCAAACTGTGCTATAGGATTAATTGTGTAAACAGGAGGCTTTGGTAGCAAGACATGCCAGGCAAGAATGAGAAAAATGGGTTTACAAAGATGGTCTGGAAATGGTTACTCTTATAGAATTATACTCAGCATTGGACTAATTCTGGTGGTGTTGATTAATTCCCTTGGACTTGGATGTTAGGTCAGTGTAGTCTGTTTCCAAAAGCACCACCTCTGGTCACAGTGGTTGTATTAGCCTGATGATAGCCTAGAATGGCACAGGTTGTCCTCTAGCTTGTCAAATGAATGAGTGGACAGGTATCTGGGAGTTGCTGTTCTCTCACGTTACTGATGGCATCCAATTCACAAGGGGTTAATTTTGGCACAGTGGTTGCAGTGGTGGTGGCTTAACAAAGTTTAAATTAAAATTGGATTTCAGTTGCACAGGTACAAGAGACAGTAGTTGTCACATTCTGGTGCCTGCCTCTACTAGAATATCCAGTTCGCTTTACTTGAATGATGTCTGGCAATTTTACCCATAAGACAACTTTGAAATTGTTGATGGGATAAACACATTTGCAATGTATTTAGGGGACAGTGAACTTTAGAGAGATGGATGCTACCTAGAGTGTTTAACATTTTTGAAGGACTTTGTCCTGACCACTCGAATAAGTTTCTGTCATTGTTTCTGAATCATCCAGTTGTTTAGCTTGGTTGCTTTCAGGATTTTAGGTTGGTTTCTATACTAAAAAGAGGTTTTAGAAAGCTTGTTGTATTTGGATGCAACTGTCAGGAAAACTTAAACCTGTTTCATGTCTCAACAGGATTGGTGGTTTCTCCTTCCAGTCTATTTTTGTAGGGAAATTGAGTTTTTCTTTCTTTTTTTAATGCTTATTATATGTTTGTGATTCTTCTCCCCACCCTGTTGTCACTGTTGACTTACAAATTTGTACAACAGAAGGCTGAAGGAAATTCAGCTTCTGCATGAGTAATGCAGCTGAAGAGACGAGAATCAACCCACGAGGAAAGATTGTAGTATGAGATCTCCTCTTATTAGACATCAAAGGATCCCCATGGGAACACATGCGTCCTGAACGAATTCTCAGAAGATTACTTGTTCTCTGCTTAGGGAGTTATTTAACATTCTTACATGGCAGGGCAAATCCTTTCAAGGGACAGTTTGTTTCTGCAAAGCCATAGCTGAGAAGACCATTCAATTCTAAGTTGCTATTTTGGTTCTGTGTTTTCTACACAAGTAGAAATGACACCTAAAACATTGGGTTTAGCTTCTAATTATGCCACAAATGCATTCCGGACCTAGAGCTCATCACAATTCCTCTGGGACTTGAGACACTATTTCCCACCAAAGTTATGTTCTTTGCATCTCTTGCATTGTTATAACTTAGTTGTCTCAAATTTTGTACCAGACCTTTCCCTGCAGGAGGAAAGTATCTGTGTTTTAATATAGTAGTTCAAAAATCAACACATTGTAACTATGGTAGTGTCAGACTAATTAAAATGCTTATTTTTCATCACATGCAGGCTATTAGTCAGGTCTAGGATTCAAGGTGGCTTTCAAGTGCTCTAGGCTGTCATTTGCCTGTTAGGATAATTTGTCAAATAGTGTATGCGCCACAGGCTTGAGAACAGAGACACACAGTGAGTGTACACAACAGTGAACATACCTGGGCAGAAAAGTGCAGTGCAAGAAAAATATGACAGTGCATTGCTAGTGTGCCGTGGGCTTGGAGGATTAACCAGAAGCTCACATGACCCTGTTATAGTCACTTACCGTAGTCAGTTTTCTGACAGGAGTTATGCTAGTAATGGCATATGACCAGCAGAGCCCTGTTTGCACTGAATAGACACACCACCAGTGGAATGCCAAAAGGGAATTACTTTTGAAGATGAGCTTAATTGTGCTCAGCCTTCCTTTATAAATGGAAGTCCTGTTTCCTTGGGGAAGTCAGGGGAAATACGGGTTGGTCGGAAGATGTGGCTCTGCAGTTTCTGTACAGCTGCAATTGCTCGCTGTGCTAGGCGCAGTTACTAAAGTTATTGGAGTTCCTCAATCCTCCTCTTACTATATCAAGTTCATATGTGATAGTACAATAGAAACCTTAGGGCTTCCATATGGCACTGCTGGAAATGGAGCTTCTCAAAACCAAAGATCAGGCCAAGCAGACTCTGTTGCCTTACTTTGTTTCAAGAGATACATTGAGGTATCTAGGGCAATTACAGTGGGAATCAAGACCTTTTCTTAACTCTTTTTGCTTTAACTTTGAAGAATTAACTAAATTTAGCTCATTCATATGAATTAAATACAGTACTTAGAAGGACAGACTCAAGAACAAAGTCAGGCGACAGCTCTGCCAGAGAGACATGAGAGAAGAACCCAATCTGCAATGCAACTAAGATGTCAGGTCACTGCATGCCCAAACACAGTTAACACCTCCACCACAAAACAAGCTGAAAATAAAATCAGTACTTTACAGTGTTTAAAAAAAATGAAGCTTGTTTAATGGGATCAGAAAAATAAAATGGAAAGAGGAAGCTGAAGCAATGACAGCAAGAGAAGGAAGTAAAGAGACCAAAGGAATTTTATTTTTTTTTTATGTTGGGGCATAACATGTATTTAACAGCTGCAGAACTCAGTAGGCTTTTTGTGGGTGAACTGAATGGAATTTACTTCTAACAGCCCCAAACACTGCTCTGATCACAGGGATATTATTAATTTCTTTTGAACTCTTCTGTTGTAACGGAGTAGAGTTATTGGGGATTTTTTTTTTCTGCAAGGGCCATGAAAAAAATAAAAAAGAGGAAATGTAAATATAGCATAAGAAACATTCAAGCAACTATAAAATAAGAGCAAAACCTATGCAGGGAGTTAGAGCAATGTATTTATAGGGGACTTCTCTGCTCTTGAAGGGTTTTAACAGACCAGAATAAAAGGAGATTTGCATTAAAGATGATGGTTTTAAGCGAGGAGGTAGTGCCTTCTGCAGAAAAATAGCTAGACCAGGATTGTCACACGATTCCAGGGGTGGGAGAGGTCATATGAGCAGCCACATAGTGCAAGTGTCCCTGTTGAAAAAAAAAATCTGATAGCTCCATGTGACAGTAGAAAGAATAGCATGTTTATTGACAGCTGAGTGATTCAGTGCTATGCTGCTCTCTGTCTTGCTTTCTTGCCTATGGATTCCCCCCTTTTCTTCTTCCTTCCCTCTGTCTGCCTTGCAGAGTTGCTAACTCTGTCAGAGGGCAAGATATGAGTATTTCTTCATGGTCCATCAGCCTAAACACTGACACACACAATCAGAGTGTCTGTTACCTCCTCTGCCCCTTTTGCCTTTCCTTTTAGTATTTCTTGTCCTGTGCCATCATAGGCATAAGGAGTACTTAGCATGCTGGACTCATTTCTTTGTCGGTCTGTAACCCTCACAGAAGATTTCATAGCAGCTCCCCAGTCACCTTGTCAACCTTATGTTTCTGTTCCAGCCCTGTGGTGAGATTGCTTTGCGGCAGCAAGGACAAACTGCCTGGATTCCTTGCATTCCATGACTGACTTTGTGTTATTTTTTCAGCAACTCTCTGACACACAGAAAAAAAAAATCTGCTTCTGTAGCTTAGATAACTCTTCCCTGTGAAACATGACAGAAGATGGTGCTAAGAAAAGAATTAAGCCATCAGTTTGAGATGCATTAGATTCACACAAAACTGGTTTTCACCAAGTATTTCAGGCTATGTGGCTATTAAAAAAAATCCAATTAAAATCACAGAAATGGATCCAGACTCAGGCTAGTGTTGGTAGTTTGTACTTGATCTGTTTTTCAAAATATGTAAACAGCCTGAAATTTGAATGAGGTTGTCTTTGCAAATATTATAGTAATTCAGAGAAATTGTTTGGGTTCCTTTGAGAGGCTTTTGAAATGAGTGTAGGACCCAAGTCTCTCACATAATCAATTGAAGCTTTGAGTCCCTCATGGTTGGAGAGTTGGTTTATGTTTGAATCTGGTACAAGTTATTTACAGGGCAGCAGAAGCATCCTAAAGGTAAAGGAAGGCAACATCCCTGACCACAGGATCTTACTGTTCCAGGGTCTAAGTAGAAAGTTTGAGGAAATCTTATGGTCTTAACTGTGGTTCAGGGTTAGAAGTTTAAACCCATTTAAGCTTTGTTTAGTCATTCATTTTTGTTGTACTTATTTTTCTTAGCTTGGATGTCAGCAAAAAAGCTTGGCTCTGAAGTAAGAGCCCTTTTGAGTCATGAATATTTTACCTGCTACCAACTTCAAAGCCTGAAGGAATTTCCACTCTGACTGGCCAAGTTAAAGGCTAAACCATATAAAAGCATGTTCTGCTTGGTGACCAGCTTCTGGGAAGCATGTTCTCTTTCCTTGAGAGAACCCATCATATTCCATAAAACATCCATCAGATGGCTTTTCATTAACCATCACAGCCTATAGGCTTTACTTTGTTTCTTCAAAAACATAATTATTTTGAAATAACAGGTGCACGTGACTGTCCTGGTGAGAGGGAGTGCAGCCCAGGTGCTCAAGGGTAGCTCTACTGGGTGAGACTCAAGGTGTGCCAGTCCCCTTCTGTGTTTTCTGGAAGTGGTTGGTAGCAATGCATACAGGACACTGCAAGAAGAAGGGCGATGACACAGTGATGCATCTGGACCGATGCACTCTCTTAGCACTCTTGAGACTGCATAGAACAATTTGTGGGTAGAAGTGATGGATTGGGTTTTTGCAAGGAATGTCTGCTGTGAGATAAACAGGCTGAGGCTAGGAATGTGGGAAATCAGCCTGAGCAAATCACCCTCACTTGTAGTGTCTTGAATTCCTTTGCCTCAAAATAGGTCATATTTTGCACTGAGTCTAAAGAGTATTCCTCAAAGACGCATAGACACCCCCTCCCAAGGCTGTTTTGTGGCAGCAGGGTCACTCACCTTGGATGGTAGCAAACTGCCCACTCAGGTCCAGATCTGAACATGGTTCTCTGGGGTTCCCTTTGAACATGTTCTGTGTATTTACTTGCATTGAAATGCGCTTTGCTTGAGGTGCTATGTTCATTCTGTAATATAATTGCCTCATTCTTACCTGTGCCTTCAGCACTGTGCTTTTAGTTTCTGCAGAGAATGCTCTCTCTAAGGATCATCTTCTACCCTCCAATTGCTTCATTCAGGGGAAGCCTTGCCAGGGATTTAAAATTACATCCTCCCTGCAATGCAGTTGCACATGTAATCTGGCCTCAAGTAGTGATGTGAGTCTGAAGTTATTCTTTTATCTACATAGTATTTCACTTCATGGAGTATATTTCAGAGCATGTTTCAAGCAACAAGATGCTTGTAGTACCGAAATATTGCAGTCCTCTGCATGTGAAAGTAAATAGGGCTTCCAACTAAACATGTAGTTAAAATAATTAATCCTGGATGTTAAAATCTAGAGTAAAGTGACACAAGAAAAAAAAAGGACTGACTTCACAGTGCTCCTAAACTTCTGGTTCTCCAGATTGTCTACTAAGAGCTAACTGTGCTCAACATATTGAGGGGAAATAAAGCAGAACATTCTTATTCTCTTAATCATATTCCTATTTAACATATTCATGATACATATCATAAACAATTAGTTTCATTATATTGCATCATGATTTTTAATCCAGATCACAGTGCCCTTGTGGCATTGTGCCAGAAACAGCTCAAGTAATATGTTTTTTCTTTAGATTTCTGATCAGGTGGTATGATTGCTCCTGTTGTGTTGTTTCCTCACAGGAATACCTTTAGTCTCTTGTCTTTCAATACTTTTTGCAGGCTTTTTTCTATTAGTTATAGTAATTTCTTATTGTGGTTGCTTGCTGATGTGCCCAGAAAGCTTTGGGCAATGCTGAGGCTTTCCTATTTTAAGGAGTAGCTTCGTTTTTATTTTGTTTGTGTGCCCAGTCTGACCCTCTCAGAATCTGTTTAATCAACAGATAGAGGAAATAATTTTTTGCCTGAATGCAAACAGTTTGGAATGAATAAATAAACATTCTTAAATGGGTGTTTTCTTTAGTCTTAATATACCCAAACACTTCAAGTATGTTTAGTTTAAAACAAACATGCTGCAATGAATCATCCCGTAAAAAGATGTTATTTAATGAAAATCACAGTAGGAGTTTATCCTTCTCCTCCTGAACCCATGTCCAAGGTTCTGCTTTTCAATATTCACCCTAGCTGCAAGAAACAAGGCTATTGGAGAATACACACAAGCCCACAAGGAATAAAGTACCTAGTGCAGCTGACATTCTGTTTCTTCTGTAACGGAATGAAAGAAGAAAGAGATATCTTCTGTCTTTTGAAGGTGGATTAGACACTTTCTTCTCAAGTTTGTTTTGGGCCCTAACTCAAGAATGGTTTAGCTACTTTTAGGAAACAAGAAAGAAATAAGTTAGCACAATCAGTTCCTCAAACTAAAGTGTGGCCTTTTGGGGTGCTATTGTCATTTAGGGGTGGGCTCAGGTAGTTTGTGGGGAAGATGGAGCTTTTCAGCGTTAGTTCAGTGCTGTGGTGCTCCAAGGCCCAACAGGGCTTGAGGCTGATTTTAATCTTGCTAATAACTGTCTAACTAGATTTTTATCACCTATTTAGAGACAAATAAGATTGCTTTCCTGGTGCTATTTGGAGATAAATTGATTTTCTGGATCAGAGCTCTAAGGGACTAATTTCTGTATCACTGGAAAACCTAGAACTGGTAACAACTCTTCCATCTTATCCATTTAAACAAAACAGGCCAATGAAAATTCCCCATTTGTTTCAGTATCTTAATTCTAAAACATGAGTTGATTTTATGAGAAAATGTTTTCGAAATGGCCAGAGGACTTTCTCAGTCTGAGGCAGCCCTGCTGTGGAAGATCCTGCTTGTTGCGGCTCTGCAGCCCTCTGTGCCCTCTCTTATGGGGGTCACAGAGCAGCTACAGACCAAGCCTGAGGAAGGGGACTTGGCAGCCCAAAAGCTGACCTAAATGGAGAATCCATTTGCTTTAAGGATTGTTTTTTTTAAGCTATCACAATTGCGGTCTTTGAGTGCGTGTTCTGACCAAGGATTTAAATACTTATTCTGAAAATCCTGACATCCCAGGAAAGGTTCAAACACAACTGCTTCAAATTTTTCTGCATCCCTCTCATCATTTATATGTTTTCCTGTACAATCAATGCTTGAAGAACTATTTGCTAATCCTGTTTAGGATTTTATTTGTATTTTCACTAAAATTGTCAAAACAAACAAAAAAGGGCTTTTGTCTTCTGCAGGGATGATGTTTGTTGCAGAAGCAGAAATTGCTGCTTACAGGACACCTTGTAAAGGCTAGAGCTAATGAGCACTTCTTAGCTCCTGCTGAAGAACATTCTGGCCTTTTTGAGTCACTGTCAGGTGCACTGCACGAGCCAGGATTTCACAGGAGGAGTATGTGTAGGTGAATGCATGTGCCTATAAGAGAGGGGAATCTCAGGCCCTCTTCCTGTCAGGTTGTTGACATTTTTCAGGTGTAATGGCAAAGCTGCCTTGCACCATGTTTTGCACTCTGTGCAGTGAGTGCCTGCACTTTGCAGTATTTACTTAGAGCAGTGTTGGAAAGCAGTTCATATGGAGTTGATATAAACTGAACTAGTCTGAGGGCACAAAAAGTGTGGGCAGCATCCTTGTGCAAGGAAATAATTCTCCCCATCTGTGGTTTTGCTTAAGAGAAGATTCTAAATATAGTCTTATCTCCTGTTGATGATTAAGAATAAGCCTATTGCTGTATTAAAGAGTTAGAAGTCTGTTTTTCTTAGAGAACACTGAAAACAGTTTCACTATTTGACTTTAGTTATCCATTTAATAATTATGTGATGCTATCAGTGAAATCATATGAAGAAGAGTTATTGTATACGTAGTGCTCCCTGCTATAGTTGTGTATATATCCTTCTGTGGTAGGATATACATTTGGCTGCTGTGAGGAAATGTGAGACACAATTGTGGATCAGAGTTATTCTGAAACCTCTGTGTTTCCTCTGCCATGGGTTCAGCAGTATTACAAGAGGAGCCTGAGAGAAATGATTTAATCTTTCTTTCCATGTTAGATTTCATTGGAATTGATTTTTAGAAATTTGGAAAAAGGGCCCCACATTTCTCCCCACTGGGAAGAGATAAAGCAAATACTTCCCAGACACTTGATTTGCTACTAGAATTGTACTCCTGCTTTTAATCTGCTTCTTCAGGAAGAGAATTTGCACTTATGGATCTTGGTCTCAAACACACATGTTGGAGCTGTCAGATCTACAAATGCCCTTTGCATAGTGAACCGGATGAAAAGGGCAGAATACAAACAAAACCTTTGCAGGCAGAGGCTGTATAGATCATGAACAGTTACTTCACATATATCTAAGGTCTATTTTGTAACTGCTGATCAAAACTAATGACCATTTCTTCCACAGCAGGACTGGTGCTTGGTCAGTAACAGTGAATATCTGGGCCTTTTACCTGGCTCAGATACAAATGTAATTTAGTTGCCTGTTCAGCGGGGACCAGTGCCAGGATCTCTCTCTGCATATAAAATATGCAGACCATATTCCACTGCTCACTGAAGTCTCTGTTAGCATGCAATCATCAAAGGGTTTTGTGTCAGCTCACTGTATGTAATCTGCATTTCCTCAGTGGGTCATCTTTGACAGTAAGAAATCCAGAGCAGGTGAGATTTAGGTCACAGAACGACAGATTGAGTAACATCACAAAGAACTGTTGGAGGTCATCTAGTCCAATGTCCCTTCTCAAGCAGGGGCTCCTAGAACATATTACTCAGGATTGTGTCCAGATGGGATTTGGATATTTCCAGGGAAGGGGATTACACCTCTCTGTGAAGCCTGTTCCAGTGCTTTGTCACCCTCACAGTAAAGAAGTTCTTCCTCGTGTACAGGTCTACTCTCTGAAGTATAATATGAGAAAAGGAATGTGACAGAGTCGAGGATAAGACTTTTGAAAACTATCATTCTAGTGCTGCAACTCATGCAGAGAAAGCCTCAAGTGTTTGAGAAGAAACTGCCGAGCGAGCAAGGAGGAAGAAAGAGAATGCAAGCCTGTCATGGAATAAATTAAAGACAGAATTTTGGTGAGAAAAGGCAATCATATTTGAAAAACTCCATTTCAGTTTTAACTTTAAACTAAAGTGATTAAAATTTTCCTTAATAAAAGGAATTGCTCTCTGAAATAAAGCTTTGTGGAAATGGATAGGAAGCACTTTCCCCCTTCTTGATCTAAACTGCTTGACTATCAAAGATGAACTTCTCAAAGCAGTGTCAGGGATTTCAGTGAGCCACTTACCAGCAATTACTCTCGGTATATACTGGTGCAACTTGACAGGAAATCAGATTTCATTTAATTTATCTCTATTCTGCACATATAATGTAGCACTCTATTCCTTAGCTAGTGTCAAGGCCACCCGTGTTTGGTGAAGAGGTAGAAAGGTCACATTTGTCTAACCTGTTTTAGAAGTCTGCCCTCAAAGGTAGTGACTCACTCCTGAGAAGAGCATGTCTCTCCATGGCCCTCCAGGGGGAATCTCAAAGATGAGCTCCAGCTTTTGTATTGAGCATGTTTATATTTAGGTGAGAGTAATCCTACTCCATTTCAGCAGTGAGATGTTATCTTAGGAATCTCCAGTCTGTTTCTTGAATAGAGTTGTTCTAATCTCATTTCAGAAACTTACTTTTTGATGGGTTTTTTTGTTTTGAAATCCTGCCTTCCATGCTATGATGCTCAGCAAGTCACAAAAGCATGAAGTCAGTGAGGAAGTTGTGTAACTAAAAGCCCTCCTACTTTACTTGTGACTCAGTCCTCCGAGATTGCTTTGTAGACCTCCAACCCAACAGCTGAGAATGGAAGTTTAGATGAACTATATATTTTTGAATAAAACCCTTTTAAAAGCCTATTTTATGCTCTTGGCATACAAATTTGTCTAAAACTGGCATAATACAGGGCATGCAGCTTGGAAACCCCTTTATTTCTCATGGGAAATAAACATTTGTGGTGACTAGTTAAGGAGCAGTTTTCTCAAAGAGTTATTAATTTAGGATATTAATAATAGATCAGTCAAACTATATAGTGCTTGGGTGGAGAAAGCCTTTTTTGATAATTCAACCTGCTGTTTGGAGGCCAAATATAAGCTTAAAGTGTGGCTATTCTAAGGCTTCAGACAACAGTGTGTGTTGCCAAAAATGAACACAAAAATATTTGTGTGCAGATCAGTTACCAAGGAGCTGAAGTTGAATAGATGTGGTGTAAGGCACTAGTTTTTCAGAGTGCCTTCTGATCCACACACCTACAGTGCTTTCTGGCCATCTCCTCAAAGGTACCACAAAACGACTATCAGAAGATAAAGAGCACAAGAATATTGGTCAGCTCAAGAAAACCTTTGCCAGGATTGCTGTAAATGGGCAGGTCAAATGGAACAGATAGAATTCCATAATCTGGGTACCTTTAGTGAACCAGATCATTCTGAGTGAAAAAGAGAGTAGGAGGAATACTGCACGTGATAGTAGAATTTGAGAAGTTATTTTTACTGCTTTCAAGTTATTTTAATCTGGTTTGTTTTTCAGTTTTGTTTGCTGGGGTTTTTTGGAGGTTTTTGGTTTGGGGGCTTTTTGTCACTTAATACTATTCTGTTCTGCCATTTGGGGTGAAAGAAAAGAAGTATTCTGCTATCTTAGCACAAGATGAGTCACTGGCAAACCCTAGGAAAAAACACTATGTTGGGTTAGAGTACTGAAAGAGAAAAGACTTTACAAATACCAGCTGAAAAGGAATAAGCTTCAGATCCTTTAGTGAGGGAAAGAGAAGCAAAGTAGTGACATTGGAAAAGAGCATTTTGGACTTACATAAATTTATTTTGGTATGAGAGGTCAAATAAAAAGAGTCCCAGATGAAAAAGAAGCAGCAACTAGAATGGTATTGAATAAAGTGAGCTTTCAAAAGAGAAGTCTCTGTAAAGGAAGATTCTGTGCAAACTGATGAAATGGACTGCTAATAGAGAAAACAATTGGCCTTGGCTTTATTTGTTTGAAACAGAGGCTGAGAGAGCACAGCTGGTACTTGCTGTGTGACTGTGTGTGCACATGAGCTGATGACAGCACGCTGCCATGTTCTGGCAAATGGGTGAGTGTATCTGTATGCCTACACAGTGCATGCACATGTGAAATTTTAGAGCACATTTGAATGGAGCCTTTTTCAAACTGTAGAACAAATGTTTCAGGCATGGGAAAAAAAGAAATAATTCAGCCAAACAGAAGTGTATTAAGTTTTCAGATGCCATGGTTCGACTTTGGGTTTTTATGTGACTTTTCTTCACATATTGTGCTTCAAAACATTTACATTTCATTGAAGTAAAAGGTAAAGTGTTGTATAGATGGCTTTTTCTTGTGTTTAAGAAGGGACAGATGTGCTCATCTGTTATTATTTATTCATATATTCCTGAGTTGTTCTGAAGGTTTTGAACCAAAAGATAGTTACTGCTGCAGAACATGCTGAGATGGTTGGTTGGTAGCCAGAAGCCATTAATGTCCTTATCAATTTTTTTGCATTCATTTTTTAATTGTAGAAAGTTGGGTTTATTTTTTAGTATTATGTAAACTGAATGTGTCACTTTGTCTGTTTTTCAATCTGTATGCAGTGCAACTTATTTTTAGGACTTCTCTTAAACATAATTATCCATGTGCTGGTTAATCCTTGTAGTCATTCTATAGAGTAGGAAGGATATCATTTGTCCAAATCAGTGTTCTCAATAAGGTGAATATTCTTCTCTTTTCAGTTTTTGTTCTGGGCTTTAAATTACATGTCTGCCTCCAGGATGCTTTCCCAGATATCTCATGTTGCAAAAGTAAACAGAGGTTCTCCATCGTGTGTGTGTAATGCTGTGCAAAGGCACAGGTTTCTCTCAGCACCCCCCTCCCCTTGTCTGCCACTAAACTGTTTCACAGTATTGTGATCAAAGAAAAGTGGAAGGGACATGAAAAGATTTAAGTTGTGCAGATTGATGTGAAAGATGAGGCTACTGTGCAAACAGTGGTCATAATAAAGTTAGTGATCAAACACATTTTGTCTTTAAGCTTGTCTTGCCTGGAGCTCCAAGGCTGCTTCATATCTTCTAAGAAATTAAAAACAAGATGGTGCTCAGCACAGAATTGATTTGTGTGTTTGTGTGCTTGTTAAAGCCAATCACCAAAGTAGCATCTGTCAGGCTTGAGAGGCACTGGCAGAGTTTTGTGTAAAGCATCTCACCTTCTCTTTCCATGGTGAGTTCTGCTGTTTCCAGAACATTGACTTCTGAATGGAGTGCATACATTGTTCATGATATTTCAGTGTGCTGCTCTCTGTTGTATGTCAAGGATCAAAATTACATTCTCAGTTGTCAGGCCTTCCTTCACTTTCTCTTTGTCTGTTGTGTCTGGTGTAGCTCTTCGTGACTTGAGTCTGACAGCAGACAGTGAGTATCTGTCATGTGAATACACCAGGCAACAAGGAGTTAGAGGAGCACCTGAGTTCACTCCTTACAGTAAGACAGAGGGTAGTGCTCCCTGCTGTGGATACTCACAGCAGGACCAAGCAGAAGGAAGTAAGCAGGCTCCTCTGTCTGTGCTGCTCAGCCAAGAACAGCCTAACCTTGAGAGACTGATGAAGTCAAATATCACTGCAGTGTCAAAGCTGACATGTCATCTGACCTTGAGTGTCAGCTGTGATGCTAAAGAAATGTGATTGGAATGACCCGGGAGCAGTTGTTGGCTGTCACTGATGCAAATGTACTTGTTCTCTCAAGAGGGGCAGCCTGAAAATCTGATAATTTAAAGAGTATCATGGGAAGTTCTCACAGGCTAGAACTGCAGCTTTGCCCAAGTGTGCTTTAAAAAAGCAGATGATCAGAAAAACTCCCGTGTTCCTCATATGATTGCTGAGATGAAATGGGGAATAGAAAGGTCAGTCAACAGAAAAAAAAAATCACATGGAAACTTATTTATCCTTTGTTTATCCATAAAAAGGCCATCTGAGTGCAGTGGGAAGTCACTCAGACAACTAAACAGAGTGAGAATAAATTTGCCTCCATCCACTGGAAAATGGAGAAATAATGGGGGGGAAATTGTGGAGCAGAACTATGCCATACTAGGGACCGAAACAGAAGAATGTTGTCTGCCCATTTTCACAGAAACAGGGTGACTCTTCTTACCAGGAGATTGTCCATCCCTATTTTTCTGTGATATCCATTTCTTCCCATTGGCTCATTAATATGTCTTATTGATCTCAAAAAAACCCCCATAGTTATAAGCAATTTTCAGAGATTTAATTTCCTCTTCTCCGTTTTTTGTGGTTCTTTTCTGTCATTATCCTCAATAGTAGCCTTAGACTTTTCTAGAGATTTTTCTTTCTTCACTTCTGTGTCCTTCAGACTTTGCAGAGGAGGTTGCATTGTTCAGAATTTCTGTTGTGAAGTGTCTGGATCCAGGCACCCCCTCCATGCTCTTCAAAGACAGAGGAGAGGATGGCATGCTTCAACAAAACAGTATTTTTGGTAGACAAGATGAATCAAGGGATGGGAAGTCTATGTGTTACTCTTCCTGTTTTGTTGATCAGGAGCTCTGTTAGCGAGGTTAAATTTGCTGAGAATTGACTGCTCTCATTTCACATGCAGGTTGGTGACTGCAGAGCCTTACTAGCATCCCCTCAGATCTACCTTAGGAGGAAAGAAAAGCACTCTAGACTATAAGGTGCTTCAGAGAAGTCTCTTCATTTCACCTCATAATCAGGAAGCTCTGTCTCTGTAGCAGGGAGGAATATCGTGACAGGATATTGTAAGATCAGCTGCCTCAAAAGAAAAAAAAAACTGAAAAACAATGTGAAAAATATCCTGCAAAGTTCTGAGGATGCATCCCAAATGGGACTGGTAGCACTAGTATTATTTTGAGCTCCAGTTTCTTTATTTTGAATTTACTGCAAGGAAGCTAACAGCTGAGATGCAATTACTGCATGGTTTGCACACAGATCCCATTTGGCCCTATTTAAGACGAACTTGCTTTAACCTCTCGGTAAGAGAGAATAGAAAAACTTCAGGTTTTCTGAGAGCAAAAGTATCTGTTGGTGGTGCTGCCTTTGGGTATTAACGTCACTGTCTTATTTATCATCTTCTTGTTTCATGCTAAGAAGTATAAAATCTCAAGGTGTATCCCCAATGCCTTAATTATACATACCACAAAGAGGCTGGAACCCAGCAGGAATGGAGCTGCTTCTGTAATAGACACAACAGCTCCTGCACAGGCACCTGAAAAAGGCCACAGCAGTCCTTTTGGTATAAATGGCTGGTCTTCCTTGCGCTGTGACTGTCCATAGACTGGATTTGGCAGTTATATGAGGAACTGGCACAGCTGGCAAATCTTGCATTCTGGTCATGCAACTGGGAAAAGTGTCTTTAGTGTTACTGATCACTGATAGGGGCCAAACCTTGTCCTTTTGAACACTGGCAAATATCAAAACACAGCCATAATGTAGGAATAAAACAAGAAAAAAAAATAATTTTTAGCTGTTCAGGCAAGCTTTGGGGTTGCTTATACAGGTTCTTAGCGTCTGTATGTGTCCCCTGAGGTAAAGTAAGGACTGTGCCAAAATTCCCCTGACACCAGAAATGTGAATCCCTCTAGCCCAGAAGAGTTAGGTTTGGTTAGGTGGTTTTGTTTTCTGGGTTAAGGGTGGCACAACTGCTCATCTGACTGAGCTGGTGGGGTATATACTGTATTTACAGTCTGTCTGTTGTAGCAGAATAAAATTACTGGATTTTCTTCTCTGTTGTTCCCCAACTGTAGACCTTTACAGAAAAGGAAAATAGTCTCATTTCTTCTGAGAAACCCCCCTCCCATAATTTTTACAAGCTTGTTACTGTGGTTTTCAGGGAATTTCCAAAGAATACAGTTTGGCTTATTGAAGTGAGTGGCAAAGCTCCAGCCTGTTCTACAAGAGAGGTGAGACAGTGTCTCTACCTTCTTTAGGAATTTCTATTCAAAAATACCATTCTTTTTATTGCATGTACTTTCTTGCTTAGCATTTTAAAATTAGTTACCTATGGTGCTATGTGGGACCTTATCACTGTGGGAGACCTACTGGCAAATAACAAGCTGTTCTATAACCATAGTCCCTCCAGAACTGAGTGAGTCTTATTTTCATAGACACCAGTACCTCTCACCATGAGTACCAAGGGCCAACTCCAAAGCCTCTGTTTGGTGCTAAGACTTTTTATGTGAACATTGTCATGTACCAGCATGTCATGCATGTGAGCAGCTTAAGCAAAGCCTGGTCTGGTTTGATGCCAAACGCTCACTGCTGCTGGGTTTTTTTCATCCCTGTACTGCTTTTTTTCAGTTTTGTAGTTGCAAAGCACTTGGGCCATGAAGAGCTCTGGGTGCTCCCCTCACACTAATGAACCTTTCTAC
Source organism: Dendrocincla fuliginosa (assembly GCA_035047845.1). Taxonomy (NCBI): domain Eukaryota; kingdom Metazoa; phylum Chordata; class Aves; order Passeriformes; family Dendrocolaptidae; genus Dendrocincla; species Dendrocincla fuliginosa. Next base: position 16,502,286 of record JAWWMO010000138.1, on the reverse strand, counting down.
TGTAGGCTGCAGCCCTGGCCACAGGAGTTTTGCTGCCAGCAGAGTATTCCCTTCTGACCCACCCTGGGGATGTGCCTGGGTGGCCTGGCAGGGTCCTTCCAGCCCTGGAAGTGTCTTGTGCAACCTAGCTTGTCTCCAGCCTTCCCATGGCACTGTGCAGTCTTTTATCACAGTAATTAGGGGCTATATCCTTCAGGAGGATGATTTAGCACTTTATAATCTTGCAGTTGTTACTGTGAGTTTATTAACCTGCCTGGGAACCTCCTCATCAGAAGAGCTGATTTACAGTAAATAAAGAGCAAATTGATGGAAACTAGAACTCTGAAGGAGCTTCCTGAATTCTTTGCTTCTTCAGAAGTTATGGTATTTAATGACACATTTAGAAGAAGCTGCAAAGTCTCCTGAGTGCTTTAAAAAATTATTCATTGTCAGGGTGTCCTTTTAATTTCTCAGATTTTGGCAATGCCATTTAAATTGACTTCTAGGACATGTCATTCTCTCAGAAAGGTCTCTGCAAATTTTGACTTGAAGATCTGAAGAATAATGGGTCTGTAAAGTATTGCTTCAGGGATGAAAGGAGCATGGGTTCTTTCTGTCAAATTTATTTTATAATATCCTGTGGTGACTGTTGAGTGAAAGATACTGTGTGGCAGCAAGCAGCCTTGAAAAGGGAAGTACTGGCATAGCTGGTGCTTGGTTTCTGTTTTTCCACAGCATCAGGCTGTTCTGGCGTCTTGTCAGTAACTTTGAGTGTACTGACTGTATCAGTTGGTTTTATTATTAACCAAGGGTTACTCTTGGCCACTTGATATTTACAGAACCAAGGAAATACATTGCAAGAGGAGGCATCACTACTTATGAAAGTGCATTTGAAATAGGCTTTTTCACTAAACCCTGTTGTTATAGGATTTTAGAGGACCTGCACTCAGCACATTGACCTGACATGAGAAGATGCATGAAGTGGAGAGGTCATTCTTTAGGAGGAGATGAGAATTTGAGTGCAAATTTGTTCTGGTACAGAAATAGGTCCCCCAGGGGACCTCTGGATCTCAATCTGGTTTTCTCTAAAATCTTGTAAGTGTTGCAAGGAGTGCATGGCATCTAAATTTTGAGATGATCTCTGCTATAGATAGGAACATCACATGATGTTGAGGAAATGTGAAATGCTGCATACAGGCAGGGACAGCCTAACTTGTGCTGGAAGAGCAGTCAAAGGGATGCTTAGATCCCGAGGAACTCTCCATAGAGCAGGTTGTATATTGTCAAAAATTCCTTTGGGCCTCAGGATTTCAGCATATGTCTGAAGATTTGGTTACATGCCAGAGACCTCTGGCCAACATAGAAGCTTTTTTTCTAAGCAATACCAGCTACCCACCAGAGCTCTGAATTTGCCATGATGCCACATCCAGTTATTTCTTAACTGTTCTGAAGTGCAGCATTTTAGGACTTTTCAGACAGCCTAACACACAGATTTAGTTCAAGGAGTACTGTCTTTATGTTAACAGTAACCTTGCAGTGATCTTAATTCAAACTGGAACTAATAAAAGTTAAAAATCCAGCTGAGAAAAGAAAAGAAAAAGCAAGTTTTATCTACTTATACCAGGGTAATACTTAAAAGGTGTCCCTCCTGTACCTGGCTACTGTGTTGCAGGTGCCTTCTGGTGCTACATCCCTGGAAGCTGACTGCCTAGCTGTAGTCTAGTTAGATTTCTCAGAGGAGACTGTTTCCTGGTGAAGTATATTTGCTTTGTAGTCCTTCTGACTTTGAGAATTTTCCCACAGGTTTCATTCACATTCAGTCCCCTCTCTGCATACCTCGTTCACTTTTGTGAGCTGAAGGCTGTGACAGCTCCTCGTAAATCTGGATATATCACTCTAATGTCATCTATTAGTTTCTGTATGTAATAAGAACTTTCTGACTCAACAAAGGGTTAAAGTCTCTCTCCACTGTTTTACCCCACAAACCCTCTCTCTGGAATATACGAACAGTGTATCATCTCTCTTTAACTGACCCTCACATTTGTATCCATATTTATATCAGCTATAAGACTAACATAAGCAAGATGAATTAATTCAGCTCATTTCTGAGACTTGGATGTACTCAAATATAATGGTGATCAAACTTCCATCTGACTGATAGTTTGGGTAAGGGGTTCTGACAAAGTCTGCCTTGAAGGGCTATTCTTTTAAGTGCAGAGGTCTCTGTCTGCTCTTAATGTAGCACTTTCCTATGTTACGGGTGTAGGATATGCAGCTCTTTATACAACATTAGTATCCATATTGTTTTGCTTGTGTTGCAGATAGTGTGCTAGGGGTGGAAACCAGGTAGCCACTTTTTGTCTTTATTCATGATCAGGAATGCTGATTATGATAGGATTGGCTGGGTGAGTCCCCGTTTTCAATTTTTAGCTTAAATTTGCCAGAAGTAAGCACTCAATTGCAAAACAGACACCTATAGTGCTTTCCTCTTCACATTAAAAAAAAAAACCAGAAAAGACACATGGACAAAAAATACACAAACCTAAAGCTATGCCCATTCCCCACAGCCTCTCAGCAGAGGGGTAGATGTTTAAAGTAGAAATGAGTTTTCATGTATAAACTTGGAAAAAGAAGCATAGAAAAGACAGTAAGCAAGACAATAATTGCCACTTAAGAACATTTAAAGGGAAGTAGGAGCATTATGTAAAATACTACTGTTTCTTTTCTCAGGGACTTTGTGAAGGTTTTATTTCTGGTTCTGCAACATGTGAATTCCCAGTAATTGAGCTTCATTTTGCAAAACCTTTCAAAACAAAGCTGAGCTTAAACTGCTCATTTTCATCATTTTTGTGGCTTGATCCTATGAAGTTAACATATTTCCCATGGTTTCTAGTCCAAAAAAAATTAATCTAAGATCTATCTGAAACTCAGTAAAAATTCATGTGGAATTGGGCTTGGATTTTGAGGTGATTTCATTGAATCTGGACTGAATTTCGAGATTCAAACAGAACCATGGTGTGTAGTGGACAACACCTGTTTTTTGGTCAAGTTCACAGTCTACTTCCTGGACATTGAACTAGAATTTTCTCCTTGGAAATAATAGTGAATTACCATTATGGTACCATCTCCTATCACCACTTGAGCAAAGAGAAGCAAAGGGGAAACCAAAATCTTGTTCCACAAGAATATGCAACAGTAGCTGGAGTTTTTTCCTTTCCTTGTTATCTGGTGTTATGTTGTTTTCTGACTATAGGGAAAAGTTTCTGCAACTTAAAATGCACTTTAGTTTTATGTTTTGAATATTTGTTGTTAGACTACCACTAGACTGAAATAAATGGGATAGACCAGCTCTTGTGAAGTTCACCATGAAGCTTGAGGATCTTAACTTAGGTGAATCTGACCAGATAAAATGAGCCATTGCCCAGGAATAGCTGTGTCAGGATCATTGCCGGTAGGTGCTGATGTTCCAGCCTCCATTCATCAAAACAATCCAGGAATACACAACATACCCAAGAGACTTCTGACAACTGCAAGTCCAATTGAATCAGGATGGAATAAATATTCTTCTAAATGCAATTTTTAGAGACCCTTATGATTAATGCTGCAGCTCAGTACTAAAAATGTCCTTGAGCAGGGAGGGAGCAGTTTAAGCATTGAAAACAGTATTCCTACTCTCTGAGTAGTGACAAAGGTTGACTCAATCTAACCATTCAACTCTGTGTTCCTTCCCTGCCTAATTCCACTGCTTTGGCTCATCTGATCCTTTATGAGCTGGTACACCCTGCTTGGGCTCTCTGCTTTTCCTTTTAAAAAAAAAATAAACTAATGGAGAGAGGAGTGCCAGATAGAGAATAAAACAAAGGGAGGATCTTCTGGGTGAGTAAATATTGTTAGCCTGCACTTTAACATACTCAGTATAAATGTCTGAATTGAATAAATGTGTTTAGCTGAAAGCTGTCTTTTGACAGAAATCAAATGAAATTGAAATTAATTGCTTAAGGATGACAAAGGGTTTAAGAGACTGACCTGCCTATAGTGGTCTACTCAGGATCTTGATTACCTTTAATTCAGGGATGCTTGCAGTGGTCACATTACTTTTCACTTCACATAGAATCCCTAAGACCAAAATTTGCCTTTAGTCCACTTTCAGGTGCATATCTCTGCTAAGGTACTGCTTCCAAAAAAAAAAAAAGAAAACCAAAGCAAACAAACAAAAAATTTCTGGGATGATACATACAGCTGAAAATTTCCTCTGAGTGCAAATAAGCAGAATATATTTCTATTACCTGTTGATAACAGCTCTGCATCCTCCAGAATTATAGCTCTTCAATCTTGAGAGAGCATGCGCAGTGAAGTTGCCTGTAGAGATTTTTTGTCTGTGTATTACTTCCTCAAAATAAATTGATGATACGAAAGGCTTTTCAAATCACAGTTGTCTCCCAGTGGGAATATACTTAGCAGTTCCTTGTGACACAGCTTATGGTTTTGAGGGGAAAATCTTGCTCCTGTTGGAATTATGTGCCCTGCATACAGCAGGAATTTAACAAAAGTGCTTTGACAAGACTGGTACATTCAAGGAAAGCAAATCTGTGCTTTGAGCAAATTCTGTTCACTTCATTCTCTGCCAGTGCAATCTGTGCTGCTAAAACTCATCTTCTGCCAGTGTAACTGTGTTTAAATAAAGGCCTCTCCCTGGCTGAGTGGGGGGTGTCACCACCACACAGCCTTTGTAATTCGGCTGTACTGGCAGAGATGTGTAGAACAGCCATCTGTACCAGGCTGCTGGCCAGACACTAGGGATATGTAAATGGCAGTTTGCAGCTTGTGGGATATCAAAGAGAACACGCTCAGAACAATTTGTCCCTACATCCACACCACAGTTTTAAGTAAAAAAACCAGTGCTTTCCCTTTAAACCCATGCTTTTGCAGCTGCCTTAAATTAGTGTAGATGTGTACACTGCTGTCAAAAGGCATGTAGTTCTGGACCTCAAGTGGCTTCAGTGCCGAGGAATATACTTAGGCTGGTAGCTCTGTGTGCAGCTGCAGGGTGTGTGTGCCCTGGGTGGGGGAATGGCAGGAGTCCAAGGCAAGAGGCCATGAGGTGGCCCCATCCCTCTGACAATCACAACAGGGGCAGATGACTCAGCAGGAAGACCCCAGCTACTGCACTCTTAAGACTGTAATGGCAGAAAAGCTCTGAAATTCCTTTTTTTCAGAGTCCCACCTGAGATGCACCAACTCCAGCTGTTTCTGCTCAGCTTTTACTGCGGAATGATTAAATTGTTTCAAGGATCCAGACATCCAGGACTATGCTATGGGAAACCTGGGGTCCAGTCAGTGAGGAAAACCTGCCTGACTGCGTGAGCAGGGAGTCAAGCGAAGCACCCATCGGGTCACTGGAACCACCCACTCTCAAGTGGCTTCAGTGCCAGCAGTGGCAGCCCAGGGTGGTGCAAGAGTGACTGACAGAGTGGTCAGGCAGGAAACTTTCCTAAATATCAGGCTAGTTGTTCATCTTCAGATGTGGCAATAGTTAGTGAGGCAAAAGGACAAAATGGATTGGGAGACTGACACAGAAGTTTTGCTGTCAGTTCTTTTTATGTCCAAGTATCATTCCTGCTGCAGCTTTTCAGCCAACCTGTGTTGGCACAACTGCAGGCCAAGGATGGGCTGGGAATGACCTGTTAGAAGCAAATCTCTTTAAGCTTGTGCTTGCACTGAGAGAAGCAGCAAGCGTTTTGGATCTTTTCAAGATAGGTTCTTTCTGTTTGTGCTCCACGTGGGGAAACACAAGGCTGCTTGTTATATTGTTTACAGCATTTCTGTGCTGACTAGCACTGACCTTGTCTGAATGAGTGCAGATTTTCTGTCATGTGTGTGGTTGCACGATCAAACAGCCACTGTAAATGTAATACTAAATGTCAAGAAAATTTAATCATATGAAGTGAAACATCTCCCACTAATGATACAACCTAATCACAGGATGCTGTTTTGCATGCATCACTGTCAAATGCTTTTAATAGTTTTAGTCAGAAGGTATTTCAGTGATTACTGAAATCACAAGCTGCTTGTGATTAAAATCAGTACAATTGCACTAAAGGAATGGGATTTGTATACTTGCCCAAAGGCACATTTTGAAAAATAGAACTAAAATTCTTGCATAAATGATAAAACAAACCTAAGAAAGTTTATTTGAAGGCATTATTGTTTCTAGTGACCCATGTGTCACTGTCTGCCAGTTTGTTTGCTTCTCTTGTATGTTGTCAAAGAAAATCCTTCCCTTTGAAATACAGACAAACCTCAAAATACAGAAATAACATGCCTGCCAAAAAAAGAAAGATAAATTTTACTGGTGAAAATAACTAGAGAAGATATGAAGCAGACATTCATTTTTTCCCACTCTGTTATTAAGCACATGTTATTTTTCTTGGACAAAGCAAAAAAGCTTCAATACTTTTCCCCAACATCCATACCTGTTTACTGAGATTTGTTGAGTTAATAGAGTCTGGACCAGTTCAGGCTAAGGCCACAGAGTTTAAGGGACAGGGTGATTCTGTGTTAACTCCTGCCTAGCTGACACTGCCCTCCCCAAAGTCTGGTGGAGTTATCAGGTAGGAACCTCTGTGAGGTAGCAGCAGTGGATTAATTTTGTAAGGCTGGCCCACCTGAGGTCAGGCAAGAAGTCTTTTAGAGAGCCTTGTCTGGTCTTTTTATCCATGCTAATTTCTGACCATGTGTTCTTTCGAACACCAGCACAGTAGCAACGGGCATGGGTACAGAGAGAATGTCTGTCTTCTGTGTCTGATGAAGAGATGGTTGGAGGAGATGTCAAAGTGTCTCCTAAGTAGCATGAAGCCTGGCAGAATGGAGAAGAGCTTTGCTGCTGCAGAAACAGGGAAGGGCAACTTGGGAATGTGTCAGATAGAGCTGTTTACAGAGAAGAGCTCTGCAGAACTTAGTTTTCTCCTTGTCACTGTATCTGCAGAAGGTTAATTTGTAGGGCTATCAAGCTAAGCAAAACAAAGCAGCCTATATATTTTCAATCAGTCCAACTGAAGGCAAGAGTTTTTGTGTCAAGTAATTGAGGACATAAGGCAGATAAACAGATTCTGCTTCCTTGACATTTCACTTTAAAAGACAAGATTTATGGTTCCTGGCCTCAGTTCTTTGCCTTGATTTTAGGGCAGTGTAGGTTCTCTTGACCTCGATTTGAATTTCCTGCAATTTTCTGTGAATCTTAGCTCTACCTCTACTTACATGAGAATATTAGTTTACATTTTGCTTTGGTTTTCTGAAACAGAAAAGGCATTTAAAACCTCCAAACTCATAGCTGGAAAGTCTCAAAAACACAAAGATGACTAGATACATTTTTCAAAAATTGGTTGGTAAGTAAAAGGACTAATACCTTTTTTTCCAGTCATGCTCTAGCTTCTGCGTCTTAGGAATCTTCCTTATTATTTTTCACTGGTTAAAAGAAGAAATGTTGTTTTAGTTCTAGCTTTCTTGTATTGAGGAAAATTTAGCCTGTTTCTAGTTCTCTTTTTCTAAGGCAGTTGGCATTGCTGTTTGACGGACAGGTTATCATAAGTTTCAACCCATGATGTTTTTTTGTTTATCAGAAACTACTTTCCTTTTCAGTATTGTTTTAACTCACTGGGAATTCATCAGAACACAGTCTTACTTGCTTGCAGAAAGAGTTAGGAAATCAGCTGAAAGACTTCCCTTCCCAAAACATTTTGATGAGCAAAGGATTATGAGTTCTTTGATAAGAGATTCTGAGATCCAAGCAATTTTATGTGGCCAGGAGACGGTGGCAGGTGCATTGGCTGGGATGCTGAGATGCGGGGCAGAGGGGCATGCAGTCATGCTTTGATTCATAAATAATCTTCTAAATGCTTTGCATTTTAGTGAATCTTATGCATGGGGTAGTAACTGGAATATTTCCATGAACTTCCATAAATTTCTGTGAATTTGCACTAGCTGAAGACATGGCTCAACAAGTGAGAGCAAAATTGAGCTTATCTAGCCAGATCAGCTGCTGAAAATACCTCTTGTATGTTCATGTGTTGCACTAACTATTTGGGTCTTGGTGTTTGTTATTGTTTATTGGTCTGGGGTGTGTTTGTTTTTACATTATTATGAGTCCTCAAAATATTTTGTTCAAGTTACACCTAACAGAAAGTTCAGTTCTCAAATTATGGTTGTTGAGTGGGACATGTTTTGGGATAGACAGCATGTTCCTGAAGACCTTTCTGTTCCAACTGTGTGTGTGAAATCTTATTTGGTTAGAAGTCCAGATGGTTCAAGTGTTGACATGAAATTTTGTAATTGCACTCCTCTTAGAATACCAGATGTCCTCAGTGTCCTGTGACTTGTATGGTTGCATGTGCTGTCCTCAATGAAACTTCTGCTTTGTGGATTAGAGGAAAAGGGATAATACACCTTAATCCTCAAGATTTGGATTTAGAGCATAAGGTAAAACAACCTGGAGATTGCTCTTATTTAAACCAGCGACTCTGTTGCAAATAAACATTCTCAATATGTGCAGCATAAGGGCACAGTTGGATGAAAGGTCATCCTTCAGTGTTTGGTACTTTGTTACCTGGACAGAGATAAATTGAGATTGTTCTCCACTATTTGTGATCTGCCTCACTAGTTTTGGTGGAGTTGCTCCTGCCTCACATAGCAACATCAGGACCAACAGGAGACCACTTGGGTATCATCTATTCTCACCTCTGTTGCTTAAGCTGGGGAAGGAAGTTAGCAGGAAAAAAACCTGCATCCACAGAAATTCAAGATTATGAGCAACCTATTGTGAAGATCATTATCAGCGTGACCTAATCAGAGTGATTTTTTTTAATACTTGATGATAGAATCAACAAGACAAGCACAGGGTTTCTTCCCCTAGGAAGGCATACAATTGTTCCATTTCATGGCAGCAGCTCTTCAGTGGAATGAGCATGGCACTTGAGATCCATCAAGTATCTCAGCAGTAGGTCAAGAGCCTTCTATTAGTATTTTGTCTAACATAGGGCAAAATCATAACTTTACTCTCTTATAAAATGAAAAATTAGTGCTGTTTGGGTGCTTTCAAACATATTTGCTGATTTGTTCTGTAGTAAAAACACAGAACAAATCAGCAAATAAAACTTTGATGGTTGAAGCAATACATTAGAAACTATTTAGATTTTTTAATTGCTACACAAACAAAATTGTCTGGGACATGAGAGATAACTAAATATAACCCAACATCCAGTTTTAGAAGCTTCTAGTTACTGGACTAAATTAAGGGCAGGCCATATACCACATGGAAGTTTTAATTTCTTGTAATGTCTTATATGGCTTTGGATTTTTTCAGGTTGTTATTGTTATTAATCAGAAGTTTATTTTCTGCATTTCTATGTATCATGTTTCCTGACATGGTGGTACTCAGCACCATATGAACTTATAACAAGAACATAATTCATGTATCGTAAGGGAACTTATGATCTCAATCAGTGAAGAATAAATTGATAAGCTCAGAAGACGAAGCATCAGGAGATGGTGCGATCAATATCAGATACAAGAGTCTGTGCATATCAGAGCACATCAGTGGCCTGTTCACTTCTGAATTTCCTTTACTTATCACTACAAAGAAGAGTTTTGAGATGGGTTTAAAGTATAATATAATACATTAGTTCAGAAAAAGTTCAGAAGGAGCTTTTCCAATGCTTGAATTACACCTCAGGAAACAACCTGTCTGTGTGTTAATAAGTGCAGAAGGAAAGAGGTGGAGGTGGGCTGGACATCAGGGCCTGGGGAAATGGAATGGCAACAAGTCAGATTTCTTCAATGAAAATTATTTTTCTCTGTTTAGGCATAAATAACTTTAATGGTTTATCCCTTTGCATATTATAAGTCATTATATTCTCAGTAAATAGCATAAATATTACTTCTTCTGCCTTACCTACCTGAGGCAAATGTTTAGGGAAGGAGGGCCATGTATGTTATTTCAGCTCTCTCCCATGACCCACTAACATCCTTTACTTTCATGCAGTAGATTGGAGAAAGGATGTGTGTTGATGTGAAGATGAAGCAAGCTCCTACTTATTTTATATCTTTAAAAGCATGCTGGCTTAAAAAAAAAATTCTTACAGTTGTTTCTGTAATAGAAATAATTAAAAGGTGGATGGTGGTGGGTGTCAAAATAGTTCATATTCTCCACTAATAAGTCACCAGACTCAAAACAGCCAATCTAAATTTAGGAAGACAGAAAACATTTTGTCTTTCAGCCACTTAAATAATTTTCAACAAGAAGTTTGGTTGTGCTAGGAAAACAAAGAAAGCAAATATGATCTGCAGTAGTCTGCTCTCAATGTACTGTTAGGTTAGCAGCTGTTCTACTTGACAGCATAATCTTGAAACCATCATTTGCGATGCAAAATAAGTGGCAGTTTCATTAAAAATACTAAGTTCAGGTATGTCTGGTGGCTGTTGTATTGGTCATGCACGGTTTTGTGTAGATTGCCACGAGTGCTGGATTATATACATGCAGTTGAGAAGTAAAAGGAACACCTTTCAAATCTTCAGCCATAAAAACTTAGTGTGCTCTTTCTGAAATAACAGATAAACTCCTTCCTGTTTCTCTACCCACACCAGTAGTTACAGAGTTCTGAGTGCCACGTCTTTGTCAGGGCCAGTTTTTTTCTCCCTGAGTTCTTCATGGCAATGTAAATACACATTCAAAACCTATCTACTAAGCATTTTGCCAAGTTTTCTTTGCAGAAGAAAGTAGCTATGAAATAATTATTTAGAGTTTGTTAGCAAACTTACGCTGTGGCTGTATAATCTTCCTTAAATCTTGTGGATTTGTGGGTGTGTCATATAGCCAATCTGCCAGGCCTCCCCAAATATATATTTCAGCCATCCTGCCACCAGCACACCTCCATGAGCTTGGTTAGAAAAATGCCTTAGCAATATCAGTTGTGGCATACCACTTGGCTGCTTTTGATTCCAAAAGTCTAGGGGTTGACCTTGAGTCTCCTCTGGTGCATTCTGCCACATCCTCCAGGTAGGACCATTCTCCCCAGAGCATGTAGTGTAGAGCACATTTTTTATATCAGGGACTGAAAGATGTGTACTACTTTGATCCAGTTGTCCCCCAGGCCTCAGAACTGCCATTTATATAATTTGGCTAGAATAAAAAGAAAGGGATATTTTTTCCCCCAATAGATACTGGTATTTGGATAAAGCTTTTCCTTTGTTGTCAGAGTTTGTTCAAAACACCAGCTTCCAAAAACCAAATACTCTTTTGGAGAAGAAAAAATTTCTTATGTTTAAACTGTGTTTCAGGAATTTCCATTGAAAAGGAAAGCAGGCAGACTGCCTTTGTAATAAGGTTTTGTTTTCTCCTGGTTGCTGCCAGTGTTATCCTTCAAGATGTGGATTTTGTCTGTGACACATTTCTTCCCAGCTTTTGAGAGGCCTGGTCAATTATTTGGGCTGGTGAAAGAGACTGTCATTAGGTCAGTGGAAATTGACTATGAATATATGTATACAAACGTCCCTTCCACAGTAATTCTCAGAGTTCCTACAGCCCGAACAAGCTCTGTGCTCTGTGCACTGCTAAGGAGATGCCTGGGTACGTTGTCAGTTTGCAGTGTGGGGTGCTGAATGCTGCTCTATCCTACCCTGCAGAAAAAAGGGGTGGGTCGAACTTCAGTATGTCACTTTCATAGTCATCAAGTAACTTGACAAAAAGGGGTAAGAATTTGCACTAGGAAAAACTCAGCTTTCCCACCATAGTTACTTCATGTTTATGCTGTGGATTTTAGGTAAGGGATAGGTTGCATTCCACATAACTGAGGCTGCAGTGTTGCAATAATGGGTTCACATCTCTTAGAAGTTACCCAGTGTATCCAGTCTTTGTTTTCCCTCACAAGCCTACTCTGGAATTCTTTGGTACAGGCATTACTGCAGCTCTTCAGCAATCCACATAGCTATGCTTCCTTTGTAAAACGGCCTCATTGTCCCCGAGAAACTTTGTTTTGTTTCCATGGGGCTGCACAGCAAAGTACGTATTATTCTCCTTTTACAAAATGTATCTGCTTTCCAGGCTCTGAAGATATACGCAGAGCATACCTATGCAAATGGATTCCCTTCAGAAATTTGATCCTGAGCTCTCTGAAAGCCAAGGAAATAAAAAAGAAGTGCCTCTCAGATTCGGGATCTGGTTATGGGTCAGTGTTTGTGTATTCAGTTGAGCTTTTCTTATTCCAAGGAGTTTCCAAACCTGGTTGTTTTGTTTGGTTTTGGTGTTTTGGGGTTTTTTTAATGCAAACACTGCATACAACTAGACTTGACTGTTATTTCTAAGTTCTGTTATGCAAAATTTCACAAGCATTCATGCTGTTGTAAAGCTGTTTACCTTTGGTCCACAAGCATTATTGCATTATTGTGGAACAACAAGGGGAGAACTCATCAGGCTGTCTTACTTGGTGGTACAGTTCCCTCACACATGCATGGGTATGTATACTCAAAGATGTTGCTCTGAGCAATATGAAGACTGCTTGACAGTGTTTCTTTGTTTCTTGAATTACAGTTCTAGATGTTATCAAATGTAAAACATAATTGAACTTTCTCAAAAACATTTAACATCTCTTTGAAAAGCAAAAAAAAAAAAAAAAAAAAAAAAACAACCAACCAAAAAAAGAAA
>JAWWMO010000138.1:16450877-16489513 GCA_035047845.1 Dendrocincla fuliginosa | reverse complement strand
ACATCTCTTTGAAAAGCAAAAAAAAAAAAAAAAAAAAAAAAATAGCCAACCAAAAAAAGAAACCCCATAAAACAAAAAAACAAACATATCATGGCCCCATTCCATTAAAACTAGCAACGATGTTTTTAGATGCTGGGGTAAAATTCATGTAGAAACATTTGGAATACTGCCCTCCATTTTAGTCACTGTAGAAGGGCCTGCCAAATTCTATCCTTAGAGCATATAATTAATAAAATCATATAAAGAAATTTAGAAACAGATAGTCATGTGAAGAGTTGTAACTACAGTGGTGTTCTGAAAGGTGAAGGCTATTATATTAAACCAGCTGGGTGACTTGTTTGCACTTAAAATGTCAGAAATGTGAACAACTGACAAAAACAATTCCAGTGGGTTGATTCTAAAATGTTTAGATCTGAGAGCTCCTCTAAGAGGAGGAGCTTCACCTGCCACCCATAACACCCATGTGAACACAGGCCCACAGTGATTCTATTTGCCAGCAGTTCTTTCCTTGGGAGGTTCTTATTGTGACTTGCAGTTCATTTGCCCTTATGAGTAAGATGTTCTCGTTCCAAATTGTAATTGGTGATATAAGCTACAGAGATAAAGTTCTTTCTGTCTGTTTTTTATGTTCTTGTTCAATGTACAGCAGACAACATAAAATGAGGAATGATTTCCTGGTGAGGAGACTCATCCAGGACTTTTACCCCTGAAATTATTGGAGTGAATTCACTCTGATGGACTTGTCAATCACTGACTGACCTGGATCTACTCTAGAGGGAAAATATGGACAGTAAGGGACTATATATATGGAAGCTCTCTGGTGATAGTGGTGATGGAAAGAATGTCAGCATGTAGGGGATGGGAAAAAGATAAAAATATTCTTGTGGTTAAGGATACAGGATGTAATTTTTTTAAGTTACATAACTTAGTTTATTTGGGACTTTAGGCTACTCAATTTAAGTTCAGTTTTCTGACAAACTTTGTATAATTTTCAGTCTTTTCAGTGGTCTCTGCTTGGAGGCAAGAAAAACAAACCTCTCATCTCTTTTCCTTTTAAAGGCAGAAAAAGAGGTACTTGCCTTTGTAATAACATATAGATGAAAAAGACTACCTGCCCAGCAGATGTGCTAGAAAGGACAGTCTGAGAACCACTTGGAGGTGTATCACAGAAATGAGAACTAGAGTTTAATCTTTCTAGGCTCAGGCTTTTTTATTTGATCTGTGGATTTACTTGCTTGCAAGCCAGATGGATCTGGCAAGCTCAGATAGTCTTTAGGTTTGAGTTTCATTCATCAGGTTGCACTCTCCTGAGCATTTTCTTGCAGGTTCTTGGAAGGTGAGAATCCATAATCTAATTGCCATCAGCTCACACAAGATTCAGGACATCTCCCAAGGTGTTTATGTGCACTTTTGCTAAATCCCACTGAACTCTAAAAAATAAGGTAAGGAGTAAAGCGTGTGAGAAGATGTTGTTGTACTTCAGTTCTTAAGAACATTGGAAAGTTCTGGATGTATGTAAAGCAGTTAACTCCTGAATTTATATTTCTGGAAGCCTTATTACACCTCAAGAGGCCAAGGGATAGATGAACCTGCATAAACTTCAAAATAGGAGCTCTAGTCTGCATTGTGGTAGTTACTGTCACAATGGTGGTTGCAGTACTGTTGTACAAAGGGAACTCGAGTGTTGGCACAGAAGGGTTTCCCTGTAGGGTCCAACTAGACCGAGATGGAAGAGTGAGAACTGAAAACCCTGCTGAATTTTCTTTGAAATTCATGTTACTTGAAGGGGCATTAAAAGAAGCACCTGTTTCTGGCTGGAGAACTTGCTAAAACACCTTAAGCCTACTTATGACAGTCTATATCCAGCTTATATGTTGACAGATGTATCTTTAAGCTCATGGAGGGAAATGAGGTTGTTGGGATGGAAGAGTTTCTTTGGCCAGTAAAATTTTGAAAGTTGCCATTGTTCTGTCTAGTAAATTTTTCCATTGCTTTCTGTATTTTGTAATCAGTGTACTATTTTGTCAGTTCCTCTTTCTGCAGCATATAGCAGTAGTACTTACTTGTGGTGAAGGCAGATGGCCTGGGAATTAAGGGGTTATTTGGAGGCAAAAGCTGATAGATGACTGAAGAGAAACTGAGTCGGAGCCTCAGGGGAAAGTTCATCTTGGTGCTGACATATGCGCACTGTCACTAATGAAGCCGCTTGCCATGTCAACCCCCAAACAGGGCTGGAAGGGGTAGAGACTGAGCAAAACAAAACCCCTCAGAGCTCACAGCTCTGGGCGTGGCTGATGCAAAAGCTGGTTCATCTCCCAGGTGTTGTTCCATTTCCTGCATGTCCAGATTCGCCCTTTGGCATTACTGAAGAAAACAGCTTTATCTAAAGGACTAAGGTTGAGTGTAAAGTCTATAAAACATAAAACATAAAACAAGGACTTGGAGCCCTTAAACCTCACCCTGTCTAGAATCCTTGGAGCCAACCAGTGTTGCAGCTTTGTTCTGGTAAAAGAGTGTGCTGTTCAGTCCAGACCTGGGTTGCAGGAACAAAAGTTTTCCTTTGTGCCCGGAACACAAGCAGAGCTTGGCAGCTGTTAAACTGATGGAAGTGAGCATGGGAGAGGAAGGCAGGCTTTCAAAGTGTGTGGTGGGTTGCTAAAACTCAAGCAAAGCAAGTATGTGATACCCAGAAGGGATGAAGACACTTATTGGATCCATATGTCACAACAAAGACTAGGAGAAAGAAATATGCTTAAATGTGGGCAGATAGGGAGACCCAGCATGCCTCACACAGATCCTGAATGCCCAGAAGCAGAAATTCAGCTCCATCTCTCTCAGAGCTCCCTCTAAGTGTTCTGAAGCCTTCACATAATCCCTTAGCCAGAAATCTTTACTAGTGTGTCCTGCAGACTTCAGGCCATTTTAGTTGGGGAAAGATAGTTCATTGTCACAGAATGTAAGCACCTCACTTTTAGTCTGGATTCATCTGCTTGCTATTGTTGCTTTCCCTTGCTTTTTCTCTCTCATTACTTCTATGGGACTCGATGTGGTCTTAAGAAATGGTTGGAGAGCGTGATCCTGTTAGAAGCAGAGAAATCACCTTTTCTGTTCCATGATTTGATTTCAGCCAGGAAACCCTGGGTTTCCTTCTTGCACACTGGATATAGTTGTACATGAAGGACTCAGTGTTCTGCTCTGGAGTACCTTATAGTTTTATGGTTTTAGTTTAGCAATTTCTGTAACTTTCTGAGAATACTTCAGGACACTCATCTCCATTTTTTTGTGCTTGAGGAATGATTTGTCTGTCTGCTTTGCAACAGCAGTAATGCCCTTACAAGGCAAGAGGTAGAGAACAATTAAGACTTTGTTTCCCCTGTGGAGCTTTCTGAGAAAAACTCACTTTGCTGATACTTGGTGAAACAGTGGACAAATTTTATGTTATTAGTTTATATTAATAGAAAATACATCCCAGAGAGTACTGTTTTATGAGCCACTGCAACTCTCTTTGCCTAGTTGCATATGCTACAGACAACCCGTTATGTGCATTTAGAGCTACTGAATAGTACCACAAGGGAAAATACTGCAGGTTTTGAAGTAGCTTCTTGAACAGTTCAAATACTACCATTTGTTCATGTGCTGCAAGACTTTTGAATTCAGAAATATCTATGTAACTTGAAATTTCATTGTCCTTAATACCATTACCACAAAAAAAAAATTACTACAAGTGAAGGTGTGTAGAAGTTTTCAATTTAAGAAACCTTGCAAAAGTCTGAGACAGCAGATTATTTTTTTAATTATTTTTTTTAAAATTGCATTTGGATAAGCTACTGTATTTCATTTAATAACTTCATAAGAAGCCCATCACATTATAGTTCTGTATATTTTCCACAGAATAATGAGGCTTTTCCTGTTTCTGAAACAGTAGCTGAGCAGTAACCACTCCACAGATATGTGGTAATAACACATGGTGGTGAATGAAGGAGGGACAGGGAAGTGTATGCAGAGAATCCTGTTATCCAAGGCAGTGTGGTAAACTCTCACACCAGACACAAGCCAGATTTGGAAGTGTGCAAGAGGCAGAAGGAAAAGTTCTGGGAGTTATATCTGTCGTCTGTGAGTAATAGGTTACCCATCATGAGGTTTTGGGGTAGAACCTCATGGTCCTTGTCTAGAGCTAAGATATTATGTTCAGCATTTAGTAGTCTGTGACTCTCTTGGTCTCTGGAAGGGAAGATGTCACTAAGTCAGCCTCAGCATTAGAATAGCAGAGATTCAAAACGCTTAAATCATTCCTGGATAGGTGTATTCATGACACAGAGGCCAAGTTCTGAGAGGTCCAGATAACAGAGTGCCTTAACTGAGAAACGATGTGTTGAGAAGTGTGTTTCTGATGAAGCAACTGAGCACCCTCAGTTGGTGCTGCTGTCAGGACCTAGCAGTCCACCACTGGGGGAGAAGGATCTGGGAGCCACAGGCTTCATTCCCCTAAGGATTATTATTTTCTGACTGTGTTAATAGTGAGTTGTAATCTCTAAAGGGTGTTTGGAGAGATGAGCTGATTCATGTGCTGGATTAAACTTTAATTAAATTTTATCACCTAGTTTTCATTGCTTGAGTAGGGAAATTTGAGACTATGTCCCTCTGCTTCACTTGGGTGTTTTTAGCTCCCTTTTGAAATAGATCTATTTGACAATTTCAGAGGGGTGTAAAAAGAAATGTTTGTAAGGCCCTCACCAGAAGGGAACTACTTGCATACCATTATAGGACATTATTTTTATACGCCCCAGTAAAGATTTGTGCTTACCTTTGAGTACAAATTTTGAACAATTTTAAAATGTAAATATGAGTAGCAGTGCCCCTCTGAGCCTTTTCTTCCTCTGGATGAATGCAGCAAAACTCCTAAAGCTTTCTGGATTGCTTCTGCTGCATCTGATCATTATATTTAAACCTCATTGCTGTCTGATCCTGTGGAGAGTACAGCAGACTGGAATGATGCTTCTGAGCTATAGGTGATGGAAAAGCCATCTCTGTAATGGGTAGTGATGGGAGCCTTTCCTTGTTCAATTTAGTTAAAAGCAGGCACAGCTCTTTGATGAGACGTGGAGTATGGTTTTGTTTTTTCTGCCTTCCAGAGAAGAACACACAAGAAGTCTCATGACAACTACAACCAGCTGCTGGAGCCATGAATTTTTATGAAGGGATTTCTAGCAACCACATTAAATAATGCCTTTAGCCAACATATCGGCTCTCTGAAGTAATTTTTATATCAACAGCACTGCAGATGGGGATTTGTTGCAGTGCTGGCTGACATTTGAAGTTATGAGCTCTTACAACAAAAGACTCTTCTACTTGTCAGTGTTTTCAAGTTTGCAGTTTCTCTTCCACTCAGGGAGATGCTAGTAGATGAAAGAACTACAGAGGGGAAAGAAGGAGAGGATACTCTTTCACCCCCGAAGACTCAGTTGGAATATCAGTTTTAACATTAGTTGCTTTCCATCTTACTATTGGTTCTACCTTCCAAGCTATTGGAATTCTTCACATCTGTGGCTTCTTTGAAATGGACTCTAAAGCTGATGGTCATCAAGAGTTCACCCTTCAGTGACTGATATCTCAGTTCAAATTGGCCTATATCATGTCATTCAGCAATACTAGAAGAACAAGTTCTGATTCCTTTTATATGCATCATTTGCAAGCTTTCACGACTTGGGATGGGAGTGTTGTAGCAAAGTTTGTGTGCAGGCAGATGCAAACAGAATCTATTCTGTAGAGTGCTGGAGAGACCTATTGGTAAACACTTCTGGAAAGACATGCCAGAGGAATCAAAACAGTAGGTTAATTTTGCGATAGTCAGTCTTCTCCATGTTGTTTATTGCAATATGAATTCTGTGATTTTCACTTCAAATTCCATGGCATTGAAGAATACCAGAACCCAAAGTAAGTTTCTTCTATAAGTTAAAGATCTAAAACTACTATAGCGAATATTCACCGATGATATAACCACCACCCACCTTTTCTTTGTTTTTATTTCAAGATGCTGTGTCCTATTGGTGCTCTTCAGCTCACCTTCATGCTGTGAAGTGTGGTGGTTGTAGTTGCAAAGGACACTAATTAAAATTCTGCTAGCTGTTAAAACCTGGTTTTAATTCTGGTTCTATATGAAAGCACGCTGAACTCTGTGTGCTTGATGATGCCCATTATTTGGGATTTGTGGATTGTCTGATAGCTATATAGAAATAAGCTGGGTTTGCACTGAAATGCTTATCCTATAGGAAACTGAAAAGGGAAACTGGCATAGAAGGTAAATGATGCACATACAGCTACAGAAATCTCAGTGACACAGTCAGGAAAAGAACTGAGCAACTTGCTCTCTAGGTCATCAATACCCATTGGCAACAATGTCTCAAAGACTTCATGAAGCTTCATTTCCTTTGACCATGTTTCCTGACTGACACACACCATTTGGTTATGGTTTTCTGCAGCGTGGACCAAGCGCTTGATGTTTATAAAGCTGAAGTCCAGTAATCTGTTATATACTTCAGGAAAACTCTATGTAATCACCTACCTGCCTTTGCTTTTCAAGTTGCTCAGTGCAGGCTTGGGGATTTTCTGTGTGGGTGACCCAAAGACTTTTAGCAGACTGTCACGCACATGAATTTCACACAGTTCCTTGCTGGTGTTCTTGTTTGATTACAGTATGGCTATGCAAAGCTTAAACTCCAATAACATGGCTCAGTGAAAACTGTACATAATGATCTCTGATTTCCTCTTAGGAACTACAATCCTACTTAATTATTTTCTGCATCCTGGAGGTTTGTTACTACTTTCATCACTGAACTTCTTTTTTCAGACAGTCCCCTCTGTTTATCCAAATGCCCTTCCTCCTTCCCTTTTCAGAAGCATAATATTTGAGGGCATTTCTTAAGAAGTGGAAACCTTCTTAGAGCTTTGTGCTGCCTTAGTCAGAACACTTTTAAGGATAACCTCTAATCTGTGTGAGTGAGTAACTGAAACAAGGTCCATGTGTCCCAAGGGAAGGCGAGCTTGGAAATGGGAAGCCAGCATTGACTGTTCAGCAAATAACAAAACCCTTTTTCTTTGTTCGCATTAAACATTTGTGTTTGCCAAGAGAGGCAGAAACTTCTGTATGACTATTTAGAATGCCACCTGCTCATTTAGCATTATGAATTGCATCTAAGCCTACTCTTAAATTAATCCTTTCCTCAAAGAACAGCTATTCATTTTGCAGGAGGAAGTGCTCTCTTATACAGATTATCCTCAGCAATCTGTATGTATTTCTTAGCTTCTTATTTCTCCCCTATGATGGAAAAAAGGAAAGCATATGCCTGGCTCTTGATCAATGAAATAATTAATGTTTATTCTTCATAAATAGAGAGCTATGCTAATACATAGTTGACTCTTTAACTAATGGGTAAAAATCAATATTGTATTGAACCCCTGTAGCTGGAATCAAATGGAAATTGTTTAGTGAAGATATTTGATTTACTTTGAAATATGAAATAGAATTCATTATAAAAATCACAAAATATTTTTTCTACAGGATTCAAAACAAACCAGAGGGATGTGTTTTGCCAACTGCATTTTCCTATGCCTAAAACAAGGCCTACTACATAGGTTGTGAGAGGTATGAAGGTGAAGTGTGTAACACCTAGAACCTACCCCTCTGCCTTTTCTTTCTCCCAAACAATTGGCAGATGAGCTGAAATACCTTGATGTAAAAAAAAGGTTATTTTTGTGTGCCTTTTTGAGCCTTAAGGACATATTTTGGTCATATATACATGCCCCTTGCAATAACTGTGAAACTTAGGTAAAACCTAATGAAGGAAATGTTAGATTTTTGGCCTTATAAAATTTCTTTCAATGCAAGGAAACAAATATTTTCTTGCTATAACCTTTCTGATAAAATCTTTGGAGCTGGCAAAATGAACCGAACTGCTGAAAAATGGCAGCACAATTCTGGCTTTTTTTGCAATACGGAAGGTGAGTACAGGGTAACCCCAAAATCCCAGAAGCTTGGAAATTGTGGAAGAAAAAAAAGACAAACACACCCCCCCCACACACAAAACCATAATTAGATTCAGAACCTCTCTTGTCTTCAAATTAGTTTTCTGACTAATTTCTCCTGTTTGCCTGTTGTGCAGTGATGTTCATTCTAGCAATAAAGTCAGAGATGTTGAGAAACACCTTACCTGGCTGAGGTTATGCTCTGATAAAGTAATACAGCCCTGATAATTAAAGACAACAAAGCAATAATATTTAAACACTATTGTAAATCTGAGGAAGAAATGGCACTCTTTAAACATTCTTCCTTTCAGCCTATGTCCTACATACCTGCACTCATGTGCTCCCTATGAAGTACTGTATAAATATTTAATGACACTCTCTGGGGTCAAATCCTATTGATGCTGAGTGTGCACCTAGGTTTGCAGAATCTGAATCTTGGTTTCTGGCAGTGCCTTTCCTTTCTATTATGCTATAAGAGGGGGAAAAGCAAACTGCCACTGAAAGCTAGTGAACTGACAGCAGATGAGAGTTGCAGCCTATCATGGGTGTAAAAGTATGCCATCTAAACCATATTTAGACAAGAACTGATGCCTTCACTATTTGTTCTGTTTCAAGGGTGGTTATTTTGAAGTCATTTCTGTTACATGAAGTAACATTTAAACAGTTTTCAAATGACAGTTGCTTTCTTAATAGAATAAAACACTGAAGACTGAAATTGTGCCAGTATAAGCTAATAAGTCTGCATTGTTTCCTTTGAGACTTGTGTGTTAATTTTCTGTCCATCAAAAGTATTGACTCAATGGCAAGTCTTTGCAGTTACAGAGAATAACAGCAAAAAAAGCATCAATAGTAACAATTTCCAACCTCTATATCACAGTCAGTTTTGGTTTTGTTTTTTTTTCAGGAAAGTGTGAGCAGATTTGTGCAGGAAGATATGCCTATAGACAGATAGACAGCCAGTGCTTCAGCCCGTAGCTGGAGAAGGTTTTGTTTTGCTTAGCTTTGCTTTCTGCCTTGGATGTCCTGCCCGGTGGACAGTAACACTTGCCGTCTATGAGCTCAGGAACTGTTGTTCCCAGCGTTATGGGGGATACACACCATGCCAAGAAAAGGGGTTCAAGGGTGAGGACTGGATATTTTTCTTCCTTTGAGTGTAGTTGGGGGTGCTGCTCTGTTGGGGGTGAGCAGTAGGGGAGCAGCTTCAGGAAGGTTTTATTCTGCAGCACTTTGTAATCCTCCTCTTCACTGGAAGCTGGGACAGC
This sequence comes from Dendrocincla fuliginosa, assembly GCA_035047845.1. Classification (NCBI taxonomy): domain Eukaryota; kingdom Metazoa; phylum Chordata; class Aves; order Passeriformes; family Dendrocolaptidae; genus Dendrocincla; species Dendrocincla fuliginosa. The sequence goes on along the minus strand of JAWWMO010000138.1, from coordinate 16,480,229 downwards.
TGGGGACACAGCAGGCAACCTTTCAATTAAGTGGAAAGAGTAGGAAATTTTCCACTGACAGTTTTTTCTCCCTCATGAACTAACAAATTTTAAGAACTGAAAACTGCTAGGAAAGGGGAAAGAAAAAAAAAAGGGAGTGCTTGCAAGAACAAGCTCATAACCTTTTTCCAGGGAGAATATTGAAAAAGATTTGAGACTTTTCTACTTAGTTACTTCTGAATATTAAAATTTGGGCTTTTTTCCCAAGTCAATGGATTTTTTCACACTTTGGTTGATTGGTTAAATAAGATCCTAAATAAAGTAAAACGTTGAGTTTTAAACTTACATTTTAAAAGCTATATAAATAAGAATTTCATTGTGACATACGGTTGGAAAACTTGGTTCACAAACATGCATTTTTGGGGGGATTTCAAATATATGTTCTGATTTGGGAGGGATTTTCAACATCTTACAAATACTTGTGGAATAGAAAAGCCATTCCCCATGCAGCTGCTGGCTGCTGTGGTGGGAGTCTGGAAAATGTGGATCCATTCCCTAAACTTGACAGAGGTTATCCACAAAATTCCTTTCACTTAAGCTGTCAATGTGCTTTCATTAGTAATAAATCTTCCTTTTTCTTCACTGACCAGCAACTGAATTAACACTTGAAATGTAATCAAGTCTTAATTTTCTTAGTTTTCAGGACATCTTTCCTGTTGTAGTATAAAAGTCTGTTTTGCAGCACATAAAGGCAGAATACATCTCAGCTCCCTTCACAAAATTGCATGCACAGAGAAATGTATGTGCATACTTTACCCATACTTCAAAACAAAGCTGTGGTTTATGAAGTCTTTGAATCCTTTGTGCACTGGTTGTGGGTAGAGGTGATTGAACTCTAGCCAAAGATTTTGAGAGGGCACTGCTAAATTTATTAAACATCTGGGAGACATACCAGGTTTCCTGCAAGTCATATGGTACAGAAGCTTCTTACTATAACCAGTGCTTTGAGGTTTGCAGTTACAGTTACCAAGAGCCCTCACTGCTGCAGGCTGAAAGGATTAATTTCCTCCATGACATGCTCTGACATGGTTGGTATGGTTGGAAGTGACAGAAGAGAATGTCTTTCAAGCTAATAGATCATCCATTATTATACCACTCCCAGACTGGCTGCATGCCAGGCACACACACAAGAGAAATAAACAAAGTGCTAGTAAAAGCTTAAAGCAAATATAGTAGGATCACTTTCTTGCTTTGATAATCCATTAAAATGGACTCTATTTTGTCCTCGTGATACTTGCAGTACAAGACTCTGCCCTCCAAAAGCAGTTCAGAGCTCTCCACTTCCCGCTCAGCAGACCAGGAAGGGTTTCTGAACATTCCATAATTCAGAAGAAGGACTGGTCTTGGCTTTGGGAGGAGGTTGTTTATTTGTTTTATTCTGGGGCTTGGGTTTAGAGGCAGAGTTGATAGTTTTGTTTTGATTCGTTTTGATTTGTTTGTGCTTTTTTTTTTCCTGAAGACTTCCTTTTCTTCCTCTTTGCTCTTTCCTGGCATTTTCCTTAACCCGCGGGTCTGTTCCTCACAGCCCAGATCCCAGTTGTATTGCAGTACAGGGAAAGTTGTTCAAAGCTTCACTGGCTAGAGATCACTGCCTGGAACAGCAAAATGTGGCTGCTCATCCATGGGGTAATCTCTCACTGAAGTCACCCCTCCAGCCGCCAGGATGGCAAAATTTAGTGCACAAGGGGGTTCTTTTTTAGCTGCCTGTGTGAGTGCAGTGAGTCTGCAGGACATTATTATTCAAACCCTTAAACCTGTGTCAGACTGTTAATGTCTTAATGCTTATGCAAGGGACAGAGAATGCTGGCAGGTGTCAGAGGAAATGGGAGGCTGTCGATAGGAAAGTGACCTACCATTCAAGGCTTGATTGCTGCAGTCTGTCAGGTAGCATGTGAGAGGATGTCAGACTGAAAGAGGAAAGGATGGGGGAAGCAGGAGAAGTTGTAAATGTTTCCTTGTCTTGAGGAAGAGAGGAGAAGCCTCCAGCAGAAGCAAACTTAAATCAATAACTAAACAGAAACAAAGATCCAAATATCTAGCTTTGGGATAATGCTACTAAAGGAAGGATTTGGGTCTTTTAAAGCTTAAGGCAGATGGTCTTGACACATTCAGAGGCATTTGCAGTTATCCACCAGGAACAGAAGCCAGACTATGTTTATCAGTACTCCCATTTCTCCTGTATTTGTACATCATATGTATAAAAAGAGACAAGGTCCTAAATGAGAGATTTTACACATAGTTAAAGAAAGTAATTGTGCAAGGTATGTTATTTCTTCTAGATAATCTGCTTTGCAGTTAGGGGTACTTCCCAGTCCACGAGGTTCTGACCTCCCAAGCCACAGAGGACTTGGATTTTTTTCTGTTCTTGGTGATAGGTATTCATGTCCTGCATCATCTGACTTGGAAAATGCCTCAGTTTCTTTGTCTTTAAGACAAGGTGGAATATTTTTCAGATTTGCATGGAGCTGTAAAGATTTTTTACTTAAGAAACTTTGGGGAAGTTTTATATAAACAAAAAGGAAACAGTTGTTTTACTCTGGACAGTTTATTCCTTTGGGACAATTAAATGGAGCTAATTGATAATGCAAGCGATTGCAATAAGAAAACAGTGTCTTTTAGAAATAAAGGTTGGGATTAAGCCATACTGAGTCAGGATAAACTTCACCCACCTTTTTGTATCTGCCAGCTTGCAAGAAACATCAGAGAATAGTGAAAGATCAGAGAACCGTTTTGACTGGAAAAGACCTTTAAGATCATAGAGTCAAACTCTTAATCCAGCACTGCCAAGTCCACCACTAAACTATGTTCCTAAGTGCCACATCTAGACATCTTTTAAATATCTTCAGGGGTAATGACTCACTTGTTTGATCATGCATTGAGCTGCTCTTTTGGTGGTTTTGATCTTGTAAAGCATCCCAATAGTACTGGCAAAGTAATGTTCACTTGAAAGTAAATAGAGATATTTTCCTTTTTACACTGTCTAAGTGCTAACATGGAGAGTATGGAGAATACAGAAGAATATCTCCTCCTTCTCAGCTCTGGTGCCCACTGCACTGAAGAAGATCACTTCGGTGCAAGTCCAGGTCAGTCCCTAAAGCTTGGGACTGGTGGTCCTTCAGTTGTGAGAAGGTCTGTGGGAATTATGCTGACAAATTCTCACATGTGTTTGTAGGGCAGGCAGAGAGTTTTCAGAAATTAGGAGCTTGTCTGAATCTGGGCAGTTCTTGCATTAAAGGCAAGTTAGGTGGAGCATATTCTTTCAATTTTCAAGATCTGTCCAAAGCTTTGTCACAGAATGTTTTCATTCAATAGGTAATAGTGTGAAACCAGAAAGCTGTAGTCAACACAGGAACATGAGCAATAACAGCAAATTTTTTTGTCCCCCACCCTTTCAGAAAAGCATAAATAATTTTATTTGAATTTTGCCCTAGCCTGAAGCAGGCACCTGCCATCAGCAATTCTAGCCGATTGCTTGAATTCTGACAATGTTGTAAACCGCTAAAATCAAAGTCTCCTTGCAAATAATCTGTTGCATTATTTGCATTATATGAACTATTGTATGCCTACTATTCAAGCACCCCAAGGGCTTCTACACCGCTTAATGCTCACAGACAACACTTGCACTGTCACACTACTCTAGCTAAACATTGAAGACTGTGCTTAAATCCCTCTGTCAAATCACTGAAGTATGCACTTAATTTCAAACTTGAAGCTGAGGTAAGATTTAAGTGATCTGCTAGACTGTATTACCTTGATCTACATTTTTACAGTGTGAGTTGAATTTGAAGCAGTTTTTTGAAAATTCAAAGTGGTCAAGTGTTCTGGTGCCTGTGTCTGCAAACCATTTTACAGATGTCTCAGATTCTGCAGGTGTCTCAATGATTTCAGTAGGAGTTCAGTGCACAGGCTTAAACATGTGCTAGTGTTGCCAGACTAAAGCTTACTTTTGAATTTCAGACAATTTACTTCAAACTCTAAATCCTTCCCTTCCATCCATTTGCACCAATAGTACTCTTTGTGTATGGGATTCTGCTGAGTACTTTTTGAAATGTCAAATATGTTGTGCACTTTTTATGTAACGTGACTTCTCTACAGTGACTTAAATGCTAGTTTTTATTTACTTTGACTATCGTCTTATTTAAAACCACAAGCTAGTTTTGGCAAGCATTAAGAGCTCCTAAATGGTTTGTAATCTGGTTTTAATATGATTCTAGTTCAAGTTCAAACTGAATAAACATAGGGCTTAAATGAAACCTGCTGTCTTTCTGCTTTATAAGGGGAACTGCTACAAACCACAGGGTAAGGGCTGATGTATTTGCAAAGCAACAAGTATGACAATGAAAAAAAGATGCCCATTGACTGCTTTCTCTTAATTATTATTCTTCAGTGACATTTTGGAGTTACAGGATGCAGAAAGCGTCTAGTTTAGCCAATTGTTTCACGTTGCTCTGACAGAGAACTGTCCATACGGTTGCTGCTGAAACAAGAAAGTTCACTCTTTATGTTTAATATTCACCATCATTCAAGCGTTTTGCAAACTGTGCTTTCATGACCAGTGAAAGATTACTGGGTAAACTGAAGGAAATGGTGTCTGGTTTATCACTTGGAAATTATGAGTATTAGGCTGGGACACATAGCACAAGCACTGTTGCATGGGATCAGGATAAACCCAGGGCTGCAGAAGGTGTGGTTTGCTTTGTCAGTACGCAGATTTTCAACTGCCAACAGAAGTTAGTCCACAACACAAATTGCATGGAGTTAACAGTTGTATTTTCAGTATTCCCAGGCTTGGTAATTTTTCTAAAGCTTCATTTCCTCAAGTTATCTGATGCCATTAAATATGCTTCTCCCTGCCTTGTCTATCCCCTCTTTATAACTTCTAATTCTTTTGTCTGAGAGAGACACTGGATAAAATGAATATGTTGATTTGAAGCTTGCTAGCTCAGCTATTAATCCCAGAAAACTAAACAGAAATGGCTTGAAAAAATGCATTTTTATTCTATGTAGGTATTGAAATTTTAAAGTTTCTACTTCTTCAGCAGTTGATATTAGCTTTGCTGTTCAGCTTGCCTTTTCTGATGAGAGTCTGAAAGCCCAGGAACCTGATTATAATTAGCCAGAACTGTAGTTTGTTTGTCCAGAGATTTCACAAGTCTAACAGAAAAATCACTTGCCTTCTAAAATCCATTTTGTTTTGAAGGACCACATTCCATTTTCACATGCAGATCAATAATACATTTTTGCAGCAATAATGGAGATAAGATGGGGCTGTGAATGCAATTTTCCACAACTGAAATACCCAAGCAAAGCAGAGGCTGGTTTGCAGTTCAAGCCTGTAGCATGTATTTCTGGCAGAGTGTTAAAGCCCAGCCTATATGCTGGGTTTCATGCCATCAGATCTAGCCATGAGACCTGCGCCTGGATTTTAGGAAAACATTGCCTTCACAGAACTTGTTTAGTAGGCATTAGTTTAATTGGTTTAATCATCCCCCATCTAGTTTTTTAAGCTTTGTTTGTGCTTAATTCCCTTAATCTGCATGGCTGTTGTGAGGACTGCTATCAAAATGGGAAGAATAAATTAGCAAAACATCTCAGCAATGCAGACCCAGCATGTTCTGTGCTTGAAGCGTTGGCTTATGACTGTACTTCTTACCTCCTTACGATTTTTAATCCCCTCTCAGCTCTTGCCAAATTATTCATAACTACTTGCACTACTGCAAATGTGGCCTGAGCAACACCAAGCACAGCAAAATACCTCACTTGCTTAATGTGGTACTTAACTACAGCCCACCCTGAGCTGTAGCTCTTGCCAGTCTCTCAGCAGCACAGGGGTCCTTATTCACACAGTCATTTCCCTGGGGTAGTCCTCTCTGCCAGGGAGTTCACAAGCTGCCTTGGGTCTTGTCAGCCTGCACCAAAACAAACCAGGATAAATGTGTCTGTACATGCAATTACTTCAGTAAAATATTTCCAGTTTAATCAAAGAGCTTGTGTGAGAACACAAGATACAAGGGGAGAGAAAAATAATGTTTGTCCTTGAAGCTAAGAGGGGTAAAAAAAAAAAAAAGGGAGGGGAAATCCCTTTATCTGGATGAAGTCTAAATCTTTTTTTAAAGTAGATCTCTTGTACATATGACAAGGGTTAGCTGATGAAAAGAACTGTAGAGGTAAACAGGAATCAAGAAAGTTAGGTAATTCATGGCATTGAGAAACCTGTCACAAAGAGGAATCAGAGGTAGAAACAGCACAGAGCACAACCTGAGAAAAATGTGTAGTACCATCCTCTGACATATTCATTGAAATGGGAAAAGCACTAGGATATGCGTTCAAGTGCTGTGACCTCTAGCTTGGTTTTGTGTAATCTTCCTTAAGAAATAACATAGCAATGTCATTTTGCTATCCTTCACATTATATGTGACACTCTCCAAAGAGACAGAGCAGGATTTTGTGTGAATCTAGAACTTGAAGACTTGCAGGTAATTTCTGGAATCCACAGTGAGAGCACATGCACCTTTAAGTCCCAAATTTAGAAAAAAAGTTGTGTGCACAAAGGTCTTTTGTGTTGGGGTTCCCTTTAGTATTAGTCATCTTGCTAGCACAAGTACTTTAAAAATAGTTTTTACAAGTATTTCTTTCTAGATATTGTATTTAAAGAAATGGAAGTGCAGGTAGCCAGGATTGTGTGATTGCCCTCAAAATCATTCTGGCCAAAGGATGTCAGATTTACATGCTCCTCCTATGCTTGAATGTAGAAATAGTAGCAAGAGGCACTATCTTTCAAGCTTTAACTACCAGGGGCAGTTTTTCTTTAATTAGTGAAAGATCTGATACATAACTAGCCTCACATGTGAAATAGGGGGCTCTGACCTGGCTGCCGCCACTTGGTTGGAATATCTTGACTGGATACTCCGAGAGGTAACTCCAGCTTGGTGTCCAGGTGCAGTCATAAAAAAGGAAATTGAGCATAGATCAGGCCACGCAAGGAGGGATTAGAAAGCAGGGGAAGTTGGAGTATTGCTCTCTAAATCTGTTTCAATAGCACATTCCATTGTGCATGTGCATTGTCCCTCATCTCAGAAGCTTTAGAAGTACTGCAAAAAGATTGGTGAAGGGTAACAAGGATTGTCAGAGGTTTGGACCCTGTTGATAGAGTGACTGGCTAAACCTGGACTTTTCAGCCTGGAAAAGTAGTGACTGAGAATGCTGTGAATGAAGTGGGGAAAACTTTGGATAGAGCCCTTAGGAGCAAAGTATTTGTCACTCCATGCATGAGCAATGGGATACCACATCCAAGCTTGATTGAGTTGCAGCGAAAATGAAGAATCACAGAATCACAGAATATTGTGTTGGAAGGGACCCACAAGGATTGACAGTGGGTAAGGAGTTGTGGTGGAACTGTGCAGTTGAAGATTATTGTGGACGAGCTGCAGGGAGAACTAGGCGAGTACTGGAAAGAGAGATCTCCTGAAGAAACAGCACTGGGCTGAGGAAATCCAAATTTTTTGGCTGTGTGGAAAAACAATGTAGGAAACTGCTCAAAGGAGGCATTTTGCATGTGTGTCCTGATCTTGCCCGTCTTGCACTTGCAGTGGAAGTGGAAGCATCCCCTTCCACTGCCAGCGGAATGATGCCGGGCCGGCCGGGCAGCGGCCAGTCACACACCAGTTCAGGTCAAGCCTGCCACCAGGACCCCCGACACCTGCCCGTGGGTGCCCCCCACGCCCTGCGATCCCCAGGGCGGCTCCGGGGCCGGGGCGGTGCGGGATGCGCTCCGCCTCCTCCCGCGGCACGGGCGCTGCGGCGCGGCCGGGGCGGGCGAGACGGCGGCGCTTCCCGGCGCTCCGCCTCCGCCGGGAGAGTCCCGTGGGAGCCGGGCTGAGCCGCGACGTGCCGTGCCGTGCTCTGGACCATGAGTGCGTGAGAGCGATAACGCAGCGCCTGGAGCCCGGAGCGCCTGCGGACACTGCCAGGTACAGCCCGTGAGTCTGCAGCGCCCGAACGCGCGTCTTGTCCGTATGTCCGCCCGTCCGCCCGCCTGTCTTCTAGCCAGCCCCGGCAGGATGGGCTCATTCCTCCTGTGTTTTGATCTCCTTCCTGGCTATCTAGTTCTGTAGAGCCGAGGCTGCGCTTTTTTGAGGGATCAGCATATTGGGAAGGGGAGAGACTTCAACCCAGCAAGAAAAGCACTCGGCTGGTGCAGTAATTGAGTCCTTCTCCCTTTCCCCTTCCCTGTGGTAAGATGGAACAGGGTCCCAAAACTACACGATGTGATGTTTCTGTGGCTGTAATCCTGGAAGAAGCTTTTCCCGTTTTTCCTTAACAGCGTCAGTTCAACTGATGGCTGGTTTTCTTGGATGCGAAGGATGAAAAAGGACTAATTTACCAGGTCGTGGCTATAGGGCTGAGTAAAATGGGTGTGTGGGCAGGATGTGTGTGTGTTTGTGTGAGGTGCCACCTAAGGATGTTAAAGGGCTTCTCTTTTGCTGGGCATCTGCTGCGTGTGACTGTGGCAAAACTTCAGGTTCCTGTGCTGTGTGAGGTGGCAGCAGCTCAGGGCTAGGAGAGTAAGGGATGTTAAATGGCCCAAGAACTGTGTGTTGCTTGTCAGCTATATCTACTGTTATGCTTAGTCCAGACTGCAGACTAAGGCAGCCCTAACAAGCCCTGTCTGCCTGTGGATAAAGCTAAATATAGCACTGAGGGATGAGGAACTCTTTGAGCGGAGTTCCCCTGAATAGAGCGGAGGAGGGCTGACTCCTCTCAAAAGGCAAGAATGGCCTGAAAAAATCAAAAGAGCCAGGAACAAAGAGGCACTCTGTACCTCAGGCGGCTATCCATCTAAGCGAGGAATGTTGAGGGGGTTGCTTTCAGTGAGATTACAACCATGGTGGGCTGAGATAACATGCCATTTGTGGGAAGCTGGGACTTGGGCAGGCAGGAGTGGGTCTCTAGGCTGTCTCTTTATTCTGAAAGACAAGAATAGCTTTTAGAGGTATGGGTTCCCCAGGCTTATCTTATGGCTTCCAAATGAGATGCCTTGGAAGGAAGTTGGTAATCAACTGAAAATCAATGTTAACTATACTTAAGAGAAGTAGCTAACTGGTGAGCTGTGCTGGAGAGAGCTGATAGGTAAGCCCGGCACTGATTTTGGATACCCCATGCAGATATTACTCCTTTAAACAGGCAAGACTGAAACAGGCCACTGTATCTTTTATTAAATCTTTGTAAAAGAGGAAGGGTAGTACCGGTTTGGCAAGGGTTTAGCTCACAGTGCTGCCACACAGGGAGTAAACTGCTTTTCAGCATGATACAATGAATCCCCGTTGGTTTACATTCTTCATGGTTCCTTTCTGCTGAGGTTTTTGGGGACAGCACACTGTGTAGATACCTGTGCTCCAGTTGTATGAGTTATCTAAACAGTCCCTGGGGAATGCAGTCACCATACCTGTTCATGCTCTGTGGGATAAGCTGCTGTCACACTGTGTCAGAAATGACAGGCACAGTTCAACACTGGGCATCATCAGTGAGGGAATATGAACCAAAAAAGCTCACAACATGGAATTTTATTTTTGTAACTCAGAGTAGTTAAAAAGTGAGTTTTTCTTGGGGTGAAGGCAAGAAGGAGCTATGTGTGGATCATATTGCCAGTTTGTGCTACCTCACTGTAAGGGTCTGGTGTTATTACATGTACTAGGGCTGGGTGGAATAGGATGCCTGCATTTCAGTGGAGGAGGCAGACTGTGATTGTACATACTTAACCATTTTTTCAAAATGTTAGTAGATATGCAGGGGTATATGCAAACACTGACAAGTGCCCTTTGCTTGTCATGGGTATGAGGGACCGAGCCACATCATCCAATAAACACTTTTCTAGAAAATAAGCTTGTAAACAAAAGTTGCAGAGAGCATTTTGCAGCCGCAGCAAGGACAATGCATAATTTACAAACAGGAGGCAAAGACTTTAGCTGAAAGCTGTTGCTAATTTCTCTTCTATTCTAGCTGCTCTAAGCTGTGCAATTAAAAAAAACCAAAATCACTGCAGTGAGGAATGTGAATGGATGGTATTTAGGATGACTGTATCTTTAATTGGAAAACGTGCAAGATCATGACAACAATCCAGCTCACTCTTCACAAGCGGCTCTAGAATAGCACTGCATGACTCAGATCCATCCATTCTGACTGTTTTGGTTTTGATTCGTTAAAACGCATCTTCTTCACAGAGTAAAATGTTCCCCAGGTCACCTGCCACTCCCATGGGACAGATGCTGTTCTAGCTTCTGGTTACATCTGGAAAAGGGGCCAGAATTACCAGTTAACATGCTAACAGAGAGATCAGCCTGGGAGCTGTGAGTCTGCATCAGCCACTACAATGAGAAGTTCAGATGCATGAGGAATAAGACAGAGGATGAATATGCTTGAGTCAGATTGGGGAGTGAGGTATTCTCTGAGATAATTGCTCTCATCGATACAAGGCCAGGTGCTTTCTGCATGAATGTAGCACTAAACTGACAGTACTTGTCCATCAGGACTGCGAGTTGATCCTCCCTTAAACATCCTGCCAGGATTCAGACACTATTAGGCCATGTTTGTAATGACCTTTTCACAAACCAAACTGGTGTACATTTGCTCAATACCATATCCTACTGGGTGTTGACTTAATAGATGTAATTGTTTCAGGGCAAGGGGCCTTTGACCATCGATTGCAGGTCCCAAGGGTCCACCCTCAGTCGAGCATGGGAACTGCTGCTGAGTCTTAAAAGCTGACACGAACCAGCAGATACAGTGTGTGAGCAGAGATTTCTACTATGGCCCTGCCTAGACTAGGAAAAAAAGCTCTTTTCAGTCATTTTGACTATAATGTGTTTCTCTTTGATTTCCCAAGGAGTCAGTCAAGCTGATTGGAGACAACTGTTTTATGAGTCCTCTGTACCTCAGACTCAGATCTGGTCTAGAAACAACTGGCTGATACTCAGCCTAGGTATAAACGAGTGTGAGTCAAGTATAACAGATGCAGGGACAGAGTTGTGTTTGCTTTCTAAACTGCCGAAGGGGGACCATCCATTTTTATCTTCAACCTAAATACTGGAAAGTGTATTTTTTTATTGTGATGCATTTTTTAACTGAAGTATTTTCACTGTAGAAACTGTAAATATACTGCTTTCAACCTACTAAATGTCAATAAAAATTCTGTACTGTTTATGAAAACATAAGGTCTCAGCAAATGGAAAAATAAAGGTTATGTGAATCATTTACCCTTAAACCCAGCAGTTTTTCTGCATCATCTAAATGGAAAAGAAACATTTGGCAATGAGATTTTAGGTAGAACCACTTAAAGGAAATTAAGTACTGTTGTTTAACACTACCACAGCTTGCTGTTGTAAATTATAGCTTGGCTGCCTATTATGATTCTAAAAGGGAATGCTGCTTTCTTCTGAAACATATGGTAGGTTTCACCAAAAGGACAAGCATGGGTGTCTGCAAAAGCAACAGTTTTTGGATTCAGAAGGTGTTTTGTTTTGATGAGTTTGAAGAAGGAACTATGTCAAGAGAACTTCGTGCTTAAGGCCAATACTGTACTTCTGGCATTAATATACTGTCATACACCTTCTGTACCCCTTTTGAAAAAAGATCCTGGTGCTTAATGAAAGGAAACAACCCCACACTTATCCCTCTTTGTACTGTCAAACAGAGGAATGCAGCAGTGGGAAACTGAGTGACTTGACTAAAGCCACGTAAGAAGCTTGTAGCAGACTCAGAAGAAGATCCAAACTACCAGCTACCAGGTCTAAGCACTGAGGTAATGCTTTTCCTGTTGGCTGTGGATGGCTATGTGAACAGTTCTTGATGATGTGGCACTTGGTGCCATGGTCTAGTAGGCAAGTTGGTGTTAGGTTAAAGGTTGGACTTGATTATCTCAGAGGGCCTTTCCAACCTAGATGGTTCTGTGATTCTGTGTGAAGCTGGTTATCACTCTGAAATAGTTTGGACCTGCAGTTAGCCACTGACTATGGAGATAGAAAAAGTGCATCTTTTGGCCTTGATCTCCTGAGGTGAGATAGGATGACCAAGGTTCTCATCCTTATCACAGAAAATGGATCATATTCCCCAAGGTTAGTGAAAGTCTAATACTGCAATGAATTCAATGATACTCTTCTGATGGTAGTGTTGGGAAAACTGCTCCCACCTCTGTTGACAATAACAATTTTCTGTTCCTTCAGTTTAAAGTATTCAGGAGGCACAAAGCAGGCTACAGAAATGATGCAGAATACAGAATTCTGTAGATACAGAGCTACAGAACTCATGTCAGAGTTCTGATTCACTAGTGAGGATAGCATAGCATGGATGACATCACAGGTCCCATCTGTCCACCCCACCTCACGCCCCATTCCTGGACATCTAAGCCATGTGAATCAGCTGCTGAATCACTCCATGTACAGTTTTGAAGTAAATCCTCACTGCTGTTCACTTGCCTTTTAATTCCTGACCTCAGAACTGCAGCAGTTCATCAGCTGATGGATGAACAGGATCTCAGCTGTTCGTTCAGTAGCGTGGGAGGCTGGGAGAGTGACCTCCTTGAGTCTGTAGAGCTCTGCACCTTGCTGGTGGATGGAAGCTCTGACAAACCAGTCTGCAGCTGGCTGAGTAGAGAGGTAGGATTTTAGTCTTTTATGACTGTAATATTTAAGAACCCTCTGTTTGCAGAAGAGCAAATGGCAAAACTGTTCTGTACTTCACTGGGTGCAATGAGGGGAATGCTGTGTGCTTCTGAAATCTCCATGCTGCCTCAGTAAGTTAAAGAAGTGTAAGACTTTAGTCGCATTCTTGTGTCATCTTTGCATTTAATATACTTGTACTCTTATGTCAAAGCTTTCAATTTGGCCATCAGCAGTTGCAGCCAATTCCTTAGTGCTTTGTGCTGGTCAGCCAGTAGTCTGTCTGCTTTTCCTGATGGTATTTGATTTTGAACAAAATTTAGCACATAGAACTGAGGAGATCATACTCAGCTTGTGCATTAGTTTGATTTCAAACAAAGTGCTTGGATGACAGTGCATTTATGATTTTTTCTAAAGGAAATAGATCTTGGGACGAGGAGAAGTTGTTTCTTAATATAATCCCAGTATTGATTGTCTTTCAAAACTTCATTGATTTCAGTCCAGAAACAACAGACAACATATACACCTACTCTTTTCTACCAAAACTTCTGAGCAGACAGATTGTCTGTTGTTTAAGATGGGTGATACTTCATTGCGTCCTTTGGTTGGCCTGAGACTTTTGTGCAGCTTTTTCAATTTTATTCATTCTGTAAATCCCTCATGTTTTGCAGGAGTCATTATGGAGCATGCAGTGGAGTCAACTTTTCTCTTCTGCTTTCTGACATATAGTTACTCCTGTGTTAGTCTGTCATGTCACTAAAAATAGATACTTACCCTGTATGGCTCATGTTTTAAACTTCTCTTCTGAAACCAGGGGCAAAAAAAGATACGGGATTATCAAAAAGATGTTTTTAACCACATTTATAGGACAACAGCTTTATTTTGAATTCAGATGCTAAAAGCATGCCATCCAGATGAAGAAATTATCCATAAAATTAAAAATGGCTTACAAATGAATTTAATGAAAAGATTAATTGGTCAGTGATGAAGCATACTTCATGTAGTGTATTTGAATAATTTTGGCCTTCTCAATTTTAACCTACAGGTAGAAATCACAGCTGTGTTGTGGTCGTGGTAAGATACAAGTGCATTGCAAAATGTTATGTGTGTGGTCTTCTTGCTTGTTTTGTGTTTCAAGGCTGTTTCTTCTGTATGTCCAGCAATACAGACAAATTGTTTCTTATGTTCTGGGAGGTTGGGAGGAATATAGGTCTTGTCCTCTCCCTGGACTGGATATTTTTCCTGCAGCTGGGATTTTTGCCGTGATGTAGTTTACCTGCATGTGCTTGTCTGGCACTGCAGCAGTGCTGTAGCACATCCACTCTCTGCATCATTATGCTCACATCACTCTTCCTGCCCCATGGAAGAAGAACGTGAGGAAAGTGTAGAAGGGGAGTTGGTTCTTGGTGCCTAAGCAGGGAACATCGATTTACATCACGTCAGCAACAAAGAGGAACTTGTTTGTTTCCTTCCCATTTTCTACTGTTGCAGATTTTGAGAAATTCGGGGCATTCTTAACCCCCGCCCTGGCCACTTTTCCTTATGCTCCCAAGCACACACAGCAAGATATTCATACCCATCACACTTTTCCAGTTCAGTATCCAAAGTCCTTAATTTCAAGTTATTCAGCACTTGCCTAATAACTGTGCCAAAGTTCTCATATATGAGTGATCAGTCAGCAGTGCTGCATCTGACCTTCCCACATCATCAGCTGGATCTATTTATAGATCAGAGAAAGATACACATTCAGGAGGAAAATGCCTCTAACTGAAAGTCAGTTCCCAGTTTATTCTTTGCCTACTGGGGTTTTTCTTTTTTGTTTGCAGCTTATTGTTGCCAGGGTAATTTTTGAAAAGTTTATGAAATTTTTCATTCTCTGCTGTTTTAATGAAAATGAAAAAGTGCTTTAAGGCTCAGTCAGGTTTCTTATGTCTACCTCAGGTCTTCCCTTGCCCTACCAGCAACTGTGCAAGTTGTATTTCTGCTGTTATGTCACTGTCCAGTAGTATCACCTATGGATAGTTTTGGTCCTCTTGTTGCTCTGGGCTGGATTCCTTCTGAGGTTTTCTTGATCTTGTTCTTGATTTCAGACAGGAAAAAGCCAATGTCAATCCTCTTTTCCTCTCCTATGTGAGGATGAAATAATATTCTGTACTCTGTCTCTTACAAGGTACAGTTAACAAGTGATTTCTAGGAAGGAGTTATAAGTCAGAGTTGGTGCTGAAGTCACGCTCAGAGAATTGTATGGTAAATTCTTCATGAAGAATGGGAGGAAGAAGACTTGAGCTGGATAGTTCTGTGGTGTTAATTTCTGCAAGTAAGGCACATGAAACACCATTTCATATTTTCAGGTTTCTTGTCTTCTCAATAGCTTGAGCTCTAAAATTTCACTTTACTTTTCAGTAGAAAAAAATAAGGCTTTGTAGGCAAAGTGAACACATGCAGAGTTGTACGAAATGTGACCAGTGGCCTCTGAGTCTGGTATGCTTTTGTTTTGGGTAGTCTGAGTGGATGCCCAGAGCAGTGCAAATGTATTCCAGCTGCTCTAGGCAGCAAGTCAGCTTTATCAAGGGCCTCTACACAGATGCAAGTAGTATGGGGAACAAACAAGGGGAATTAGAGACACGTACATGCCTGTATGGCTGTGACATCACTGGCCTCAGAGAGATGTGGTGGGGTAGCTGTTATGGCTGGAGTATTGGAATGGAAGGTTATAGGCTTTTTAGGAAAGAGACTAGGGAGACAATGAGAGGCTGTAACCCTCTATATCAGTGACTGGTTGGGGAGTATGGAAGTCTGCCTGTGGATGGATGAAGAGCCAGCAGAAAGCTTGTTGGTCAAGATTAAAGGGTGGACAGAGACAGGGGATGTTATAGTGGGGGTCTGCTACTGGCCACCCAGTCAGGAGGAGTTGTGGATGAATCCCTCTATAGGCCTCACACTCACAAACGCTAGCCCTTGTGGGAGACTTCAACCACCCCAGGACCTGTTGGGGGGGACAGCACAGCAGGGCACAAGCAATCCTGAAGGTTCCTCAAACGTATCAGTGACAACCTCCTCATACAAGAGACAGAGGAGACAACAAGGGGAGGTGTAATGCTGGACCTTGTGCTCACTGGCAGGGAGGAACTGGTGAGGAATATGATGCTCCAAGGCAGCCTTCCCAAGGACTGGAGAAAGGGAAGTATAACCCTCATTTTTAAAAAAGGGAAAGTGAGAGATACAAGGAACTACACACCAGTCTCACCTATGTGCAAGGCAAGAGCATGGAGCACGTTCTCCTGGAAACTGTGCTAAGGCACATGGAAAACAAAGCGGTGATTGGTGATAACCAACATGGCTTCACTAAGGGCAAAGCATGCCTGACAAATTTGGTGGCTTTCTCTAACAGGGATACAGCATTGTTGGACAGGGGCAAAGCAACTGACATTGCCCGCCTGGACTTGTGCAAAGTGTTCGGCATTGTCCCGCATGACATCTTTGTCTCTAAACTGGAGAGACATGGATTTGATGCATGGACCACTTGGTGGGTAAAGAACTGACTGGATGACAAGAAGCAAAGAGTTGTGGTAAATGGCTCATTGTCCCCGTGTAGACCAGTAAGGAGTGGGGTCTCTCAGGGGTCAATACTAGGGCTGATACTGTTCAACATCTTTGTCAGTGACTTGGAGAGTGGTATGGGGTGCACCCTCAGCGAGTTTGCTGATGGCACCGAGCTATGTGGTGCGGTCAACATGCTGGAGGGAAGGGATGCCACCCAGAGGGACCTGGACAGTCTTGAGATTTGTGTCTATGTGCACCTCATGAAATTCAACAAAGCAAAGTGCAAGGTCCTGTACCTGAGTGGGCGCAATGCCAGACACAGCTACAGGTTGGGCATAGAAGTGATGAAAGCAACCCTGCAGAGAAAGACTAATCTGCTTTGGTGAGACCTCGCCTGGAGTATTGCATACACTTCTGGTGTCCCCAGCATAAGAAGGACATGGAACTTTTGGACCAATAACAGAGGAGGGCCATGAAATTGATAAGAGGACTAGAGCACCTCTCCTGTGAAGACAGGCTGAGAAAGACAAGGCTGTTCAGCCTGGAGAAGAGAAGGTTGTGTGGAGACCTTATAACAAAATTCCAGTACCTGAAAGGGCCTACAGGGAAGCCAGAAAGGGCCTTTTCATCAGTAACTGTAGCAATAGGACAAGGAGTAATGGGTTCAAACTGAAAGAGGGAAAATATAGGTTAGATATATGGGGTACATTCTTTACGGTGAAGGTGGTGAGGCACTGAAACAGGTTGCCCAGAGAAACTCTGGATACCTCATCCCAAACAGGGTTCGTGGACAGGCTGGTTAGGGCATTGAGCAACCTCTAGTTGGGAGATGTCCCTGCCCATGGCAGGGGGTTCAGACCTACATGGACTTTAGGACCCCTTCCAACACAAACCATTCTGTAATTCTATGATCACTTGAAATACTCCACGCTCTTCAGAAACACTTAAGAGAAAGATGCATGTTGCTGGCAAGCACCTGTTCCTTACTTCTCTTCTGCATGTTAAAGCAGAGACTTATTTTGACTTGCTCAGATTCTCCAAGGTTGGTGCAGGCTGATAGTATTGGTAGTCCTTTCCCCATCAGACTTTCGTTTTGCCATATCTCAATTTTATGAGGGCATCCTTGAGAAAAATGGTGAATGGTAATCACCTGCTAAATGTGGGTTGGGGTTTCTGATCATATAGAGAAGCATCTCTGAGGGGATGCAATTGTATTTCTGAAGTTTGCATCTTCTATGGGGAGCTGTGCCTTGGGGCTCATAACAAATTCAGGCACCATTCTTCTGGTTGCAGGATATAATGTGGGAGGTAACTGTGCATAGCAGAGTTGCTGAAAATGGTTGGCAGTGGTTTTAAAGGCACCTTTCATGGCTACTACTGAACTCTTCAGTGGGTGCTTCTATAAAGGATACAAGCTGTTCACATTGCTGGTTTTGTCTTATACATCTGATGTGCAGTCTGAGCTCTTTAATATAAATGAAGTCAAACCAATGCAACCTTCCACTGTTTATAGTAGAAAACAGATTTATTTTTTTCTGTTGCTGAACATAAAGGTTTAGACAAGCACTTGGCAGCCTGGAAGCTATGTCTGATTCCTTTAGTTTTGCCAAACTGGAACTCAGCTCCTGCAGGAAATGGTGGGAGTTTGAGCACATCATCTTTGGCTCTGACTTTCAATTTACTGTTACTGGGAAGGTTAAAAGTACTTTCTTATCAGAGGCTTCTCAGAGTCAGAATTTGGACCTTAATGTACAAGGTCTCACATTCTCCATAATGATACTAAGTGCAGAAAACATGCATTCCTGTTTCCACAGGGCAGAGTTATCGACTATTCTCTGTTAAAGGAGACCATCACTGGTAAGCCAGGAAATTATTTCATTGCTCTTTCCTTCAAGTCAGATCTGCAACAAAAAAAAAAAACCACAACAACCAAACCAAATAAAACCAAACCGAAACAAACAAAAAAAAGTCAAATGGTTTTCCATGTGATTACTAGCCAAATGTTTCCAAAGCCCAGTTATAAAGTTTCAATTTTTATCTCTCAGGATGTTTTTCACTGGAGTCATGTTTCCTGTCTTTCTGGCTAATTCCTGCTTGACAGATGTTTTATTGGTGTGGTTCAGCAACAATATTTTTAGGTCCCAAGATACCTCTGCTCTGTATGCCATGGCTTTGTGGACCATTCTCTGCTATGTAACCAAATTTAAGTTCCACTCAAGTTAGACTGAAGGCAGGATTTGGCTGAAGCTTTAACTAAAGAAGCTTCTAATTAGAACCAAGCATGATGCTTTGTGCTCCCACCTCCATATAAAATACAGCAGAGGAGTCAAGGTCAAGGTAATAAAGGAGTCATGCTGGAAAAGCACATGTGTCGTATGAATCATCCTGTTGGCTATGCTATATTTATCTCTGTCACACTTTGATATCATCCCTTTTCATCGCATGGAGAACGTGTCCTGTCCTGTTCACTTACAAGTGAAATCCAGGGTCTGAACGCAGAGCATACATAACATCTCTTAGCTACTACAACTTAGTGTCTCACTGAAGCAGAACTGAACCTTCCCTACCAAGCAGCTTCCAGAAATAGATAGCAAACAAATGAGCTAATACGTACTTTTTAGGCCAGACTTTTGGCAATTTTATTTTATTGTTATGAATCAGTGCATCTATTAATGACCTGATGATTTTTTCTTTCCTCTTGATGAGGCACTCGGAGACTGTGTCTCATATTTAGTTTTGTCTGAGGAAAAATCCATGTGGTCCTGGGAGTAATTGTTATGCAGAGAGTTAGGGACTGCACACTTCAAAAAGGTCTCATTTCCTTTGGGAGTTAGTTATTAGAATTTAAGCACTGCTTGCTGACCTTTGTTAAATTCTTGTATTTTATTGGGCAGTAAGATACAGTATGCACGTGTCAAATATGTCAGAGAAAAGCCCTTCTGGGATTCACACCTGTTTCAGTTTTTACCGTGCTAGAAGTTAGTGATATAGTAGAAGTGGAGGTTTTTCCAATAAACTAAGACACTCCCTGTCTGGTTTGGGTGGTGAGGGTTGTGTGAAATCACAACTAATTGCTGACTAGGCTGACTAAATCCCCTGCAAATTCCTGTCTCGTCCTGAATTAGGCTGTTTTGGTTAATACGAGATCTGTATTGAAACAACTACTCTCATTAGGGTTTTTTTATAGTGCTAATATTGATGTTGAGATGTTTTGCAAGTGCAAATTAGTCTTTTCTCACCTTCCCTGTGGAGTATTACCTCAGAGTCAGAATGCTACATTATTTGGTGGGTGGCAGTGTTTACACACTGTTCATTACAACTAGTATTTTAACTGAATAAACTTCACTACAGTAGCCAGAAAGAATTATGAATTTTGATGAAAACATGGCCACCTTTCAGTGCCAGTGGCTGAAAAATAGTTTGGAGTTGTTCAAGTCTGTGGCTTTACAGAGTATGAAAACCTAGGAAATACCACAGAAGGTTCCTGTCAGGTCCTCAGTAATGTTTTCTTTCTTAGACTGTATTAGCCTTACAAAGAACCTGAAAGACCAGGAGTCTTTATGCGTCAGAATGCTTTATTGTTGCAGAACATGGCCATAGTTGTGTTGCACCTCACCTGCCTAGTAATTTGAACTCTCTTGTACAGGAACCCTGTTTTTCTCAGTCCCACACTTAGTGCTCTCATGCTGCGGCACGTGTATTTACTTTATTCTTCTCTTCTCCCAATTCATTGGACTGAATGGAATTGAATTGCTGGTTGAACAGCTGCACAGTGTCTAATGTCACTTTTCAGACGCAGAGACTCCTTACTCTTGCCCATTTTGATGCAGATATCTTGTGGCATCTTGCAAGGTGGGATTAGCACAGGTCATGTAGGTCAGGAGGCCCTCTTCACTGTCTTTCTCTGTCTTAGCAACTGTTTTTGGCTTTCTTACTGTTTACTTGCTGAACCACTCATTCTTGTGTTAGTTTGAATGTCTCCGTTTTCTGGACACGTTGCCAGCAGCAGCAAGTCTGTGGCTCTCTGTGTGGTGCTTCAGGTCCTAGCTAAGGAATCTAGCTAATAATTTAATAGCTTCTCATCTGCGCTGAGCTTGCTCTGAAAAGTGCTTTATTGTGAGTTGTGGAGCACACAGATGGCAGCACACTATTTATCTCCAGGCTGTCACATCTTTAGTTGTTCTCAAAATGGGGTGCCTTCACAGGCTGCTGTCTGCTGAGGTCTGTGTCTTTAAAGAGCCTTTTCCAGAATAGGATTTCATACAATGGAGAGTAAAGGAACAGCATCTGCACTTACAATGATGGCTCAGGGGCATTAATGCTTTTCTCATGCACACGCACATGCTCTGTCGACACACCAGCACAGCAGCCTGTGGATATTGCCTTCTCAGTTTGATCTCCTTTGCCTCCCATTTGTGGGGAGGAGGGGAAGCAATGTGCAATACCTTTTTTCAGTTTATCTGGCCACTCTCTGGATGCCTATTAGCACCCACAGCCCAGTAACTGATGTAGGAGAATTAAAACCAGCACATATTTGGGGTTAAAACCAGGCACAAACTTAGCTTGCTGTTGAGGCTATAAAACCTGTTCCTTACACTGACAAGAACTGCTACCCCCAGAGGGCAGGGGAGTGGGAGTGACAAGGAAGAAGTTTATAACTCAACACTCAAGTAATCAGAGAGATTTTTATCTTTTGGCCTTTTCACAGCATCACCAAAGGAGCTCTTGGGTGGTCATAGTCCCCTTGCTGCCCACCCACTACTCTGGATGACTGAACAGCCTGTAGCACTGACTGATCTTTTCCTTGCTAAGCTGTTTTATTCCACAGGCACTGAGATGCAGACTGATGAGTAATTGCTTTATTTTTCCTTAAGCTGAAAAACACAGGGCTGGATTTTTCACATTTTGACAGAATTTTGGGAGAAGGTTTAACAGACCTGAGTCTGCTCTCATCTTTTATATCACTGGTGAACTTGGACAGCATTGGTAAGCAACTACAAAAAAGCATATTTTTCCAAGTGTCTGTGGAGCCACTCAGAGAGTAGGTGGAAGCAGATGTGGTGAAGCATCAGGCTTTAGCCTGGGTCACACCTGTCACAGTGTAACTGGAAAAACCCAGCAGTGATTTACCAGGGTGGAGTTGGGAAATGGGAGTTTTTGACTGCAGTTACAAGGCTCTCGTGTTGCATAAGGAGGCTGTCCTCTCACATAGTCTCTCTTCAATTTTTCTCTTTCTGCACTAGCTGGGGGTGTGTCAGCCTGTGACAGCCTGAGGGTGTGTCAGCCTGTGACAGCCTGAACATGCTTCCCCATCAGACGGCTGCTCTTAGGTAGCTACTTTCAGGATTTGCCCAAAGCTGTCAGTGAACATTATGCCAAAAGCTTTATAGAAAGTCTGAGTTCACAAAACCTGTCAGGATTCTTGTATGCGCCTTCTGACTCTTAACCTCACTGTCTTATCTGCCATTTAATGAAGAAACAAGAAGATATAAAAAAAGCACCTGGTAATTGTGATAGACAGGTAGTGATGAGAGCCCATGTTGGCCCTTTCCTGAGAAATCTGCACAGGCTTGAAAACAATGCAGTCTTTACGACTGTGGGCAAGCAACCCGTGGTGTGGCACTGGGTTTCCTTCCTGGTGCAGTACTATCCCTGGGGAGTAGAAAGCCTCTTAAATTCTGTGAATTATGCTTTTTGTCTTTTGTGTGTCTCCTCAGGGAAAGATGCCACAGACACCTCCCTTTGCAGCTATGTTTGACAGCAGCGGCTACAACAGGAACCTGTATCAGTCAAAAGAGGACAACTGTGGAGGGCTCTATTACCATGACAACAATCTTCTGTCTGGGTCTCTGGAAGCTCTGATCCAGCACTTAGTACCCACTGTAGATTACTATCCTGATGTAAGTTTATACACCCAGATAACTATATGCCTTGGCCTGATGCATCTCCTAAAGGGGAACTGTCACATGTGTAGCAAAAGCAGAATGTGTCACTAAGGAGTGGGTTCAAATGACTGATCAGCAATGATAGGATTAACATGTGCTTTATGTGAGTGCAGCCTGCAATAACTCACCTAACCTAGCAAGTCCAAGGCTTTATTACTCCTGTTGTAAGATGCACAACTGTGGTGACCAACTGTGGTGACCCACTTTTAATTTTTATTGTTATAATTTATTATATGTATACATTTATATATAAATTATATTATAATAGTTGTTATTATAAACATTTATATATTATAAGCCTATACTGGCTTACTGTTTGATAGACTGTATGTACCATTGACCCTTTAAAATCTGCCAGGCAAGCTGAGGAGAAAGGCATGACCACCAGCATGACAGGATGAAAGTATTTATTTCAAGTATTTATTTCAAAAACAGTTTTTAATGCCTATTTCACATAGCTCATCTGAGGTCCACGTGTATCTTGCAATTAGCAACAGAGATGTTGAACTAGTACCACACTGTCTGGAACCAGCAGAGGCTGGATGTGAGAGTAGTTTGTTGTATGAGAATTTTTGGCCTGTCTAGACACATCTAGACACGTGCATTGAGACAGTTTATATAATTATTAGAAAAGAAGATAAAAAAGAACGATATCAAAAGGAGAGGAGGGGGCAGTTGGTTATGATTCGGGAATCATGAAAGTGCATCTCTGCTTGTTGAAAGGCTCTGTCACAGATCTATTCATGTTTCCAAGCCAGATCTTTTTTAACTTGGGTCAGAATTAACAGCAGTACAGGACTATGCTTAAGCTAGTGCTTAGCCAATAATGCTTGATGTAAACTTTAAATATGTAGTGATTTAGACTCTGGTTGGTCAAACATGATTATTTATTCCAAGTTCCTAAATCTGGAACATTTTAGTATCTCTCCTGTGGGTGCCATAGATATTTAACTACTGGCAATGTGGAGAGTGGAATGGGTATTTTGAATATTCATCTCACAATGAGTTCCAATCATGAGATATGGAAAACTGAAGAAAAATAAGGAGGCTTTTCTTGTAACCCCAGAATGAGATACTAGTTCTTATTCTGTTAAATTAAGCTATGTAGTTCCTTCCACTTTCACCAAGGAGACAAACAATACCATGAGAAATGAACAGTATTTGGGGATTCTTAAAGGAAGTACAAGGCCAGAGTGTGCAGTTTACTGAGGTTAGACAGGCAAACACAACATAGTAAAGATGGTGTATGTGTCAAAATTGAGTCAACTCAACAATCTGGTTAACTGATTTTTTTTTAATTATTTTTATTTTTCTGAAGACTGTTTACTTCTATTAGCAGTGTGGAAGCAGACAAGATTTCTGTTTGTCTTCTAAGTAGCTCAGACTTGCAGCATGAATGTTATTCCATTGTCGGGCTAGAGTTACATAATCTGGTAATGGCTTTCTCAAAGGTTCACTGTAGAGCAAAAGGAGATGAGTTGAAATTTTTTTCTGAGTAATTTCACATAATGAGTTTGCAATAACGCTGTGAGCAATAGAAGAGCTAAACTACCTCTGCCCTGCCTTGTTTTGGTTAAATCTTGCATAACTTGGCTCAAGGACAAACTTATAATACTGATTCTGGAGCAATGCTAAGTGCCTACTTCTGTAGTAATTGCTTTTGGCACAGCCACATGCAGAGCTTTCTTCTGCAGGTAGTAAAGTATTGGGAACAGGTTTGTTAGGAATGCATTTTGAGAAAATATCAAAATGGTGGTAATTTATCCCTTTCTCTGTCTTCCTCTTGTTCGCAGAGGACATACATCTTCACCTTCCTTCTCAGTTCACGTCTGTTCATGCATCCTTATGAGCTCATGGCCAAAGTGTGCCACCTGTGCATTGAGCAGCAGAGACTAAGTGAGCCTGGCCTGGACAAGGTAAGGTCCCACACTCTCAGGAACTCCTGTCAGTTCTAGTCAAATGCCTCTACGCTGCCCAAAGCAAAATGTTCCTAATCAAGAGAGTCCCCAGTAGGATTAAACAGATTGAAAATATGACACAAGCAACTAGAATCTGACCCTTTATCAATGACATTCATGAGAAATTTCTACACTCCTCAGCCTGTCCTCCATGAAGGCTGTTGCTTCTGCTGCACTGTTTGTTTTACCTATACATGGGCTGGAAACAAAAGTGCTTCTTGTTTATGATGTATCTTGTACTGGCCCTGAAGTGGTTGTTTTTCATTCAGGGTTCTAAATGCCTTGATATATAATGCCCAAATGTTGGAAAGATGAGTTAAGCACATCAATGAGAAGTACACTGACATGTTTTGCAAGCTTAAGCTACTCTTGCTACAGTCTGCAGTGCGGCTTAGATTGCTGGCCCCTTGGCATGGAAATGCATGGGGTTTTTTGTGTCACCACCACCACAATAGAAAATTACACAAATTAAATGAAGATACTCGAGTAATTCATAGAATCATTAAGGTTGGAAAAGACCTCCAAGATCATAAAGTCCAAACTTTGACCAAACACCACCTTGTCAATTAAAGTGGTTAGTTGACTTAGTGTCACTAAGTGCTGCAGTCCTTTCTTGAACACTTTCAAGGATGGTCACTTCTCTCAGCAGCCCATTCCAATGCTTAACCAGCTCATGAAGAAGTTCTTCCTGATGTCCAGTCTGAACCTTCCCTGGTACATCTTGAGGCCATTTCATCTTGTCCTGGCACTAATTGCCAGGGAGAAGAGGCCAGCCCCACATTGCTACAACCTCTGTTCAGGTAGTTGTGGAGAATGATAAGGTCCCATGTGAGCCTCCTTTTCTCCAGACTAAACAACCCCAGCTTCCTCAGTTTCTCCTTACACAACTTACCCTCTAGACCCTTCACCATCTCTGTTGCCCTTCTCTGGACTTGCTTCAGCACCTCAATGTCCTTCTTGAACTGAGGGACCCAGAACTGAACCCAGCACTCAAAGTGCAGCCTCACCAGTGCTGAGGACAGGGAGACAATCACTTCCCTGATTCTGGTGGCCTCACTATTGCTGATAGAGGCCAGGATGCCATTACCCTTTCTGGCCACCTGGACACACTGCTAGCTCATGTTCAGCTGCTGTCAACCAGCACCTGCAAGTCCCTTTTTGTTGGGCTGCGGCTGCACTCAGTCCCTCACCCAGATCATCAATAAAGATACTAAACAGGACTGGCCCCAGAACTGAGTCCTGGAGAACACCACTGATGACCAGACATCAACTGGATGCAGAACGTTCACCACTACTCTCCAGTCCTGGCCATCCGGTCAGTTTTTAAACGAGCAAAAAGTGCACCTCTCCAAGCCATGGACTGCTGACTTTTCCAGGAGAATGCTGTGAAAGACAGTATCAAAGGCTTTGCTGAAGTCCAGGTTGACTACCTCCACAGCCTTTCCCTCATGCACCAAGTGGTCACCTGGTCGGTCATAAAAGGAAATCAGGTTGGTCAGACAGGACTCACTTTTCCTAAACCCCTGCTGGCTGGGCCTGCTCCCTAGGGTGTCCCATATGTGCTGTGTCACAGCACTCAAGATAATCTGTTCCATAACCTTCCCCAGCACCAAGGTCAGAGGCTGACCAACCATTTTTGCAGATGGGCATCACACTCACCAGCCTCCAGTCATCTGGGACCTTCGTGATGAACCAGAACTGATGATGGAGAGTGGCTTGGTGAGCTCTTCCACCAGCTCCTTCAGTACACTTGGATGAATCCCATTTAGTCCCATAGACTAGTGGGTGTCTACATGGCATGGCAGGTCACTCCTTCCTCCTGAAATTCAGGGGATCTATTCTGCTCCCCATCCCTCTCCACCAGCCTTTTCCTCAGCCTTGGTGACAATGAGTTCCCCCACTCATCCAATAAAGGATGGAGATTTTACTTGGCCATCCTTTCATTCTTAATGTATTTATAAAAAGACTTTTTATTATCTTTCACAGCAGCGGTCAGATTGAGCTCTAGCTGAGCTTTTACCTTTCTGATTTTCTCTCTGCATGACCTGATGACACCCTTGTACTCTTCCTGAGTTACCTGCCCCTTCTTCCAAAGGTCATAAACCCTCTTTTTTCCCCTGAGTTCCAGCAAAAGCTCCTTATTTAGCCAGGCTTGTCTTTTTCCCTGCTGGCTTGTCTTTCAGCACACAGGGGCATCTTGCTCCTGTGCCTTTAAGATTTCCTTCTTTAAGTGTGTCCAGCCTTCCTGAGCCACTTTGTTTTTAAGAACTGTTTCTGAACCAGTGTCCTGAACAAGCCCAAGTCCATCCTCTGGAAAGCCAAGGTAGAGGTTTTTTTAGCTCCCCTCCTTATTCCACTGAGAATCAGAAATCATTTTGTGGTCACTGTGTCCTAGATGGCCTCCGACCACCACATCTCCCACCAGCCCTTCTCAGTATATGATGTAGTGTGTGCATAAGCCATGGCAGAACTGGAACATACCCTTTCATTGCTGGCTGTTAGTCACGAGTTATTGAAAGACTAATAAATGCTTTGCACTGAGACACTCCTGATAATGAGGGGAGTCACTCTAAGGTTTCCACATACCTGAGGCCTAATTTCCAGGTCAGTTAATCCAATGAGACTGTCTTCATTGGCTTCCATGGCTGCTGACTTTGTCCTGTAATCCAACGCTGAATTAAATCAAGCTTAAAAATTTGACTGACATTCATGCACATGCTCCACAATATCCTACAGAACAGAATTCTATTTCCTTTGAGTTAGATATTTGCTGTATTGCTGTTACATGTAACATTCCTCACTACTGTTTTCAAATAGAAATGGATGCAAAAAATTGCACCGAAAATCCTACAGTTGTTGACTGAATGGACGGAGACTTTTCCTTATGATTTCCGAGATGAAAGAATGATGAGGAACTTGAAGGAGTTGGCACAAAGAATAGCCAGTGGGGATGAGGTAAGTTGTCTGTACACAAAGTCATTGGATAAAAAGGCGTTCCTTTTACTGCTTTGATATTGCAGGTTTGTTGCTGTTAATAACATGGTATGGCTCTGGGTGGTTAAGCTAACTTATTATGAAGGTGCTGGTAGGCAGAAACTTCTGCCTGGCGCCTAGGCCTAGGAAGAAACCACACAGCATAAGCGGATCTCTTTCAAAGTATGAGCAAGGTTCTCTCCATCCCTAAGTACGTAACATAATTCCATATTGTGCCCGTAGCCACAACTTGGTGGATGTTAGTGTTCATCATTTTAGTGATTCTGCTTGGAAGAAGCTAGCCAAGACACCTGGAAGCCTTGTATGTCTAACAAATCCCTATCAATGTTGATAATTTCTTCAGTTTGTGTAAGCAAGGTGTGTTGAAATTGGGCCTTTGATCTGTAGTCAGTGAAGAAATTAGTAACAGATTTGGGGAAAAGTTCCTAAAAGAAGGCTAGACCAGGAAGATTGTCTGGAGCTTAATGCATCAGCTAAAGACTCTGAGGAAAGCTGTCATATTCCTTTCTCTGGATGAAGCACACAAGGAAATCATTTGACCTTTTCCTGAGTCCTAGTTTGCAGATGAAAGTTCCATGGAGGTATTATGAAATATTTTGATGCTTAACTGATGGTTGTTTTTTAAGTATTGAAATAAACTCAGCCAAAAGCCAAGGCTTGTATTTACTTAGTGAAAAGGCAATTAACAAGGTTTCAATAAGCAGATCCTTCCTGTGTAGCTGGCATAATACTAAGATTACGAAATACATTGGAGTTGCATTTGGAAGAACTATAAACACAAAGAGCAATTGCTAAATGGCATCGTGTTTCCAGTGTTCCTTAGGGGCTAGTGTTCCTTATGTAAGCTTTTGAATAAAGATATGGACGATGCAGCAAACAGCATATTAACAAACACGTAGGTAAGCTGGGAGGAGTTAAGAGTGCTGCCAAAGCCGCAGGAAGATCTTGAGAAGCTGTAAATAAGGATGGAAGAGAACAAACCTAAGCAGAATTTGGAAGCTGAAATACATTTTGATGTTGTGGAAGTAGGAAGGGATGAAAGAAGATGGAACAAGAGTGTGAGATGCAGTATGAAATACAAATGAAAAAGAGACTGAATTTGATGGGCAAGCTGACTGTTGCTGCAAGGTAGCTGCAGGGAGCTTTGGATGGTGAAGAGGCAATAGGTTTGCCTTCACTGTAGGGGTGCCATGAGGTCTCTTTCTCTGTACAGTGCTCCTATACTATTGGGGTTTTTTATAGGTACTCTTAATAGAAAGGTAGGAAACTGAAGTTCAGTTCAAAGAAGAATAAGATTGAGGACTCACACCCACTTGAAAAACACCCATTGGCACGAAAAGGAAGAACTGTTTAGCCTGGAGGAAGTTGAGTTGGTGAATGCAAGACTGAAATGAAAAGAGTGAAGGTTGCATACAGTGAAGTTTCTGGCTATACAGACAGTTTAAACAGTGAAATCGTCTATTGAGGGGAAAGACTGATGTACAAAACTGCTAGAAAATGAGTACTAGGGGGCAATCTTACTCAGCAGAGAGCTGTAAATCTTTTCTAGCTTTGAGGGGTTTCTAACTTTGAAGTTTCCTTCAGAAAGACAAAGGGAAAGCAAGTGCTGCAGTAAATTTGCTTGGTTTACTGTGACCTTCTTGGAACAGTAAATGGCAACTTCCTTGACCTTGCTTTTCCTTGAGATTGCTTGGATTTGTGTGAGTCATTGCTGTAAAGGATACAAAAGAATCAGAGTTTCCTATTCCTGACCACTATTGCTCTTGTACTTGTATCTTCTTATTCCACTTCCTGAATTATTGAACTCTGGTACTATTAAGAGCTGTCAGTAAGAGCCCATCAAAAATGGCTCACCATACTAACATATTGCTCCTTCAGAAAAACATCTTTTGAAAAAGCTTTGGAAGGAATGGCAAATTCATCAGAATAAAGGAAATATTGCTGCCGTGGACTGATCACACTGTTGTGTGCTGCCAGTAGATTTTGGATCATCCTTTTTGCAGCCACTTAGGTTTTGTGTTAATGGTTTTAGGATGGTATGTGGAATTTGAAAGAGTAACCACCTTGGTTACACAGATCTATCTACTTGAGAATTGAGTCCTGCTCCTACTTAAATTTTTCACCCCTGTTAACTGACACCACTGCATGGAAAGGCCTGCAAAGGGGAAAGAAGAGAGAGATGGTTGTATTATCACCTTATTTTTCTCAGATTCAGTGCAA
>JAWWMO010000138.1:16435821-16450777 GCA_035047845.1 Dendrocincla fuliginosa | reverse complement strand
ATCACACTGTTGTGTGCTGCCAGTAGATTTTGGATCATCCTTTTTGCAGCCACTTAGGTTTTGTGTTAATGGTTAATGGTATGTGGAATTTGAAAGAGTAACCACCTTGGTTACACAGATCTATCTACTTGAGAATTGAGTCCTGCTTCTACTTAAATTTGTCACCCCTGTTAACTGAAACCACTGCATGGAAAGGCCTGCAATGGTGAAAGAAGAGAGAGATGGTTGTATTATCACCTTACTTTTCTCAGATTCAGTGCAAGTTTTAACTCTGACTTTGGTGAAACTGATCTTTATTTGCTCCAGAGAGAAGCAGGCCCTTTATTCATCACTGAGTAGCCACTATATTTTTTCCTGTGGTCTTAAGCAGGAGAAGATGTAGTATTTTCATTTCTTGTATTTCTTCTGGTGGTTGGTCATACTTTTCAGGAAGTGGATTGTGCACAGCTTTTCTGCTGTGCCTTGAGCTAACTCAGTCAATATTGAATCTGTGAGACAATCACTGTTTAAATCCTCAGCTGGATTCCTTTTGGTCTGATGAAATGCTAATATTACAAATTCACATAGTAGAGCTTATCTTGACAACAAATACAGGCACCAGCAGCACTCTGGTTTGGTGTCATGCTGACTTTAATGCTACCTTCTCGCATTTTGACAATGTCTCACTGATTGTTTAATGTCCTAACAGATGTATAGGAAGAACGTACACCAGCTGCTCCAGAACCTGATCCGGAAGCTTGCTGCTGTCAGCCAGTATGAGGAAGTGCTTGCAAAAATTGATGCCACATCCAGAGATCGCCTCACAGTTCTAAAGACCAAGCCCCAGTCCATCCAAAGGGACATAATCACAGTCTGTAATGATCCCTATGTGTTAGCTCAGCAGCTGACACACATAGAGCTTGTGAGTTGTTATATTTCCAAGTATGATTTCATCCTTCCCCTCTTTTTGAAGTGCAGGTTAGCATGGGATATGACTTGGCTACTTCTGTGCTTTTTTTAGGAGAGACTCAATTATATTGGACCGGAAGAATTTATCCAAGCGTTCGTTCAAAAGGATCCTTTGAATAATGACAAGGTAATTGCAGCAGATCTGGAGCAGCTCTGAAATGCAGCATTTAACATCATGGAGCTCAGGTGCACCATGAGTGGGAAGTGAAGTCCAGTAATAAATGAGGACCAAGCTTTATAATGAAAAGGCTTTGGTATTCCTCTTAAACATTCTGTTAATGCTTTTCTCTCTCTGGAGGACAACTCTTGAAGCTCCAGAATTCAGCCAACAAATTGACTTTTTGAAACAAAAAACACATTTGCTGGTTTTTCTGACTTAAGCTAAGGGATAACTTCATCCTGTGAATGTTTCCTCCAGGCCCCCTACAAGGTCACCTCCAGGCCAGCTGTAGTCTATAGCTGGAAGAGGTGGAGCTTAAATCTGGCTTTTGCATTACTCATTTTCAATTTCTGTTCTTCCTTTTAATAAACTGAACTCTTTGCAGCAAATTGGCAAGTGGGGCAATTTGCAAGTAAGGCAGACATCACAAAAAGGGGGCAGTGAGCTCTAGATCCATGTAAGATAAAAGGCAACGATGCAGTGTTTTTAAATAACCATGACAGAGTTGTCATCTCGAGTGCTGTTTTCAAGATGGCTTGGTTTTTGTGTTTTTCAAGATGACTTATGCTCTGTAAGTAAACTGTGCCAAAGTCAGTCCATTAAAACTTGAATTACCTGTCCTCCTTAAAACTGACAGACAGAATGGTGACACAAGTTTACAATTTAAGTTCAGTCAGATGGTCTCTGAAAATTATTTTGTAGATAAAGATCACTAAAACTGCTGTCTACCCCTTTTTAGGCAACCCTGAGAAGTGGTGTGGGAATCATTCCAAGATGCAGTGGTCAGGAAAGGGAAAATCCAGTCAAAATGGTAGAGCTGATCTCCCAAAGTTAGGATGCAGTATGTCAACTTGTCATCAACTTAATGTCCCCATGGAGTGGCCTGGCCTTGTTTTCTTTGCACTTGCAGGGAGCATAATGTGTCTGCTACCTACTCCAGTGTGGGACAGGAGTAGGGACTGAAACAGTGTTCACATTCAAGGAATCCTTAAGCAGACACTTAGCTCTGATTGTTTGCATAAGTCCTTAAAGTATCCCGGTAGGACTTAAAGCACATGATGGGTTTTACATGCCTGCTTGAGCGCTTTACTGGGCCACAGCTCAGAACATGCTCAGATGCTGTCACTGCTGCTTTCCTTCTAAGCTTTTTGTCACTTTGGGTAATTGTGTTATTCCTGGTTGCTTGACAATGTTTGGAGATGGCAAGGCAGAAAGCCAAAAGGTCTATCTCAGGGAAAAGATGGAAATTGCACTAAAAGTTGCTATTTTTCTTCTATCTGTAGAGCTGCTATGGAGATCAAAAGAAGACTCGGAATCTTGAAGCCTATGTGGAATGGTTTAACAGGCTCAGTTACTTGGTTGCAACAGAAATCTGTATGGTGAGCAAGGACTTTTTGTGCTGAAAGGTTTTGTTTAGTCTAGTCATCTAAAACTGTGAAGACTTTACAGGTTTGGTGCCTTTTGGACTTTTCATTCTCTCAGCTCTGTACTTTTTCACATTTGAATGAAGTCAGCAGATGTCTGAAGAAGAAATAAGTTCAGTGTTTTCAGCATTGTGCTGGTGTCTCAGCCTTGTTCCTGTGGTGCAGTGGCAATGTTATGCTGGGTTAGTCCTTCTTGGAACAGGAGTGCACCTGGCCTGCAGCTCTGTCCTGTGAAAGCTCCTTCTGAATGGACCCTCTTCTCTGGTCTAGTGTTCTTCATGTCCTTCTTGGCAGAGCTTATTTGCCTGTTGTCCTTGCCATCTACCTGCCTCATATCTGGTTTGTCTTTGCTGTGCTGAAAGCTTTTGAACACAATAGTGTGGGTTCCTCTGCATGTAAAGAATAGTGTGAAGCTGTGGTACATGTGGAAAAGACTTTTAACAGGAGTGTTGTTCTTTTTGGGGATGTATCAGAGTGCTCTGTTTGCTGCTGAGCATAACAGTATAATTGGCATCTCTTGCAGCCTGTGAAGAAGAAGCACAGAGCAAGAGTGATAGAATATTTCATCGATGTGGCACGGGAATGTTTTAACATTGGCAACTTTAACTCCTTAATGGCTATTATTTGTAAGTATATGTACTGCAATATTGTGTCCCTGTTGGAATCTGGATAAAGGAAGCAGAGTGCTTTACACAAAAGTCTGCTGCTTGGCTTGGTCACCAGCATGAAGTTGGGAGGGAAAGTGTTTGAGAATGGCACAACACAGTTACAGTGCCATGTGTGTAGTACAAATTAATCAAAACCAAAGTTTTCATTGCAACTGTTGAGGGATCTAAATCCCTACTTTTTTAAACCAACTTCAGTGCTAAATTGAAAAAGTAACTTTTCCTGTAATAATGGAGAATCGATGTATTCCATCATTTCTATCAGACTATAAATATCCTAGTGGATTAAAAGTTTCAGAGCTCTTTACATCTGATAGGAAAATACTGGGAATGTTTTCTCTGACTTTGAAATGTGAGAACTTCATAGTTACGTTTAATTTTCAATGAAGTATGTAAGAGACGGTGTAAGAACACTCATTGGAGCTTTTCTACTGTATATTCATGTTTTATCAAATCCATATTAAATAATGTCATAGCCCTTTTTCAGAGCTTTCATGCTGCAAGAGATGTAAATTTTGTTTCCAAGGTTGTTTTGGAATTTAAAGAAAACAACAAGTTCAATTTCCTGAGTAGTTCTGCTAAAAATACTTGTTATTGTTAATAAGTCCTTTGCTTTAGAAATATTTACTAGTCCTAGCTACTTGAAAGACTTTTTGCTTATAATACTCCAACAATCTCTTTCTCTTGTATCCAGCTGGCATGAACATGAGTCCTGTGTCTCGATTAAAGAAAACCTGGGCTAAAGTGAAGACAGCCAAATTTTATATTCTTGAGGTAGGTTTGGCTAATATTTCAATAGGGGACTGTTAGTAGCATTTTACTTTTAACTGCTCTAAAATATGAATTTGGCTTCAAACTCATATGTTTAATGAAGTTAAATTTATTTTATTTTTTAAGTTTAATTAAACATGTTTAATTTAGTGTATTTGTGGAAATTGTCCGGCTGACTTCTGCTTTTTTGATCTGGAAGAAGGAAATTGAAGTTTGTTTGTTTGTTTGGGCTTTTTAATTCCCAAACCCACTTCCTAAGAATTAAAAAAGCAAAAAGTGGGTAAGGCCTTTAAAGGGAGATATATTTGAGAGGGATTGTATAGGCTGACCTTATGCAGTTCTGCCTTTGAAAATCAAGTTGAGCTGTAAGGCAGCTGCCTTGCACTTTCAGAGAAATTTGTCTTGAATAATTGATTGACAGTCACCTTCAGGTAGAAAAGAACTTGGTCAAAGATCATGTAGGTGCAGCACTGTACGTGTTTGTCATTTACCCAAGAGATTATTTGCCAGTCACTTAATTATCCTGCTGTAAATTACAATCAGTTCATTCAGGCTATTTATTAGTAAGGTAAGATAATATTATGTACTTGACACAAGCATGAAATATTTATTAATATCATCAGGAGATTTGACTTGTATTATGGCAACAGATTAAAACTGGATCTCTGTAGCCACCTCACACTTCTGTCCCCCACCCTTGGGTGGAAAATAATCTTCCTTGCCTTAAGGGTGGCTGCACAGCTCAGGAAGGTACTCTTAGGATGACAGCCCTATTTCCTTTGACCTGATTGTGCAGGCTGGACTTTGCTGGTTAAGGTCATGCTTTGTGACCCATGCAGTCATCCCAACCACTGAGGTGTGGCAGCCAGTGAGCAGTGGAGCAGTGAGGTGGGGCACCAATAGCTTTAGGTGTCTGATCTTACTTTACCATTGCAACTGGATCAGGTCTGAGAAACCTGCACACCAGGAAGAGCAGAATATTAACGCCAACCCATTCTTTTCTTAGTTTCATTATTTTGATGTTTGAAATAAAGATGAACTACCTTCTTTGTGGAGGGAGGAAGAAGGTCCATGAAGCCTGCCTTTTTCTTTCCTGCCCCTGACTTGTACTGGATCCCTTGTGCTGAATGAACATTTTTTAGAATAAGGTTCTCTTCTGACCAAATGAACAGATAAAGAGGTACAACAGTCCTCTAAAAACTTGTACTTGTGGTGCTGTTCAGAAGACCTTTTCCATTTTAAAATAGTTGCACAATTGAAAAAGGATTGTGCGTGGTGATGCCACTATCTCATTATTTAAATAATTAATTTTAATTTCCTTATGCCTTGTAGCATCAGATGGACCCTTCTAGCAATTTTTATAATTACCGAACTGCTCTGCGTGGAGCCACTCAGAGGTCCTTGACAGCTCACAGCAACAGAGAGAAGGTATGTTTACAAATTACTTGGCAGGAGGCAAAATGAAATGTGCTTATTAAATTGCAGGGTAAACTTTTATCTTGGAATTCTGATTCTCAGCAGCCCTCCCCCTGGTGGGATTGTTAAAAGCTTCTTAGGGCTGCCAGTTCAGTTTGGTGCTGACCAAAAGCTGCAAACATTAAATGATCACTCTGATTTTTTTAAATAAAGTATATTGCCTCTGCTCTTTTTTTTTTTTTTTTTTTTGACAGAGAACTGTATCTCACAAGCCAGTAAAATAGATGGAAAAGCTAAGGACAGAAAAGAGGTTGCTAGTAATTTGCTCTTAGAGCTACTTGTGCTGAATTTTAAGTGGTTTATGGCTTACGGTGGAAAAACTTTAAAACTTGCTCAGAAAAGGTATTCCAAACTCAAATCTAGACAGAGCTATGGAGTCCCCTTCCTATGTATAGTCTTTAGATGAACTTTAAATGTACTCTGGAGTTTTTTAGTGGAAATGGTGGCATTAATCAGGTGTTTGTGTAATGCACTGAGTTAGAATCCACCTTCCAGATTCAAGAGCAACTGTGAACTATGCATCAACAACGGTGGCATCTGTCTTTAATTTTAAAATAAATGAACTTTTGAGAAATAAACTGCATTTTGTCATACATTAATGAAGAATCTCAATTTTAGTTCTTGTAGAAAGGAACCAAATAGCCTCCTAGCTGCTCTTCACTTAGAAGCAATTGCTCCTCAACTGCTTATAATATTAGGACTGTGTTTAATAAACCTGATCTTGTTGCTCACAGGGTAAACTACCAGGCAGATGAAGCAAATCCGTGTGCTGTCTGCTGGTCTATACTGTTGTTATACAGGGGTTTTTTTTCTGAGTCCTAAGGATCTGTTCACATATCATTCAAAGGATCATAAGTTAAAGTAAGATGATTTTCATTTTTCATAGAAAAGTGAATTTTAAGGCTTCAAAGAAAGAATTTGCAGATATGGAAATGATACTGTGAAGTCTTCCATGGAAGGAGCGCTAAGTGGCGTTTGTTTTGTCCCCAGTTGTGACAAGGATGTGTAGCTGTGAAAATTTTTGTAGCATTAAAACAGAATCATTTTAAGAATGTGAGAATGTTGCAGCATTCTCCAAAGAAAAATACTTTGTTTTGTTCAGTTGGCAGGAAATGCTTTATTTTAAGCTGACGAGTACCAAGGTTCAATTTCTTGCATGAGCTCAGGGAGTTGTAGTTCGAAAACCGTTTGTGCTGCTACCCCCAAATTTTCCCTGCTGTACTTTATTGCATCTCCCCTCATTTACCAAGCAAGTCCTGTCAAGAGGGAAAGCTACAGTAGGAGATACCCTGCCGGTATTACATGTAAGAATTAGGCACTTCTGAGCATTTCTCTTCTGGAATCTTCAAGGAAGAATGAAAAAATGAAAACAAGAGGGACATGACACAGAAACAAAATGTTAGGCATTTTGTTGTTCTAAAAACGTCTCATAGCCACAGCTGACAGGCAGGGAATTGCTAATGGGTGCTTTGGTTGTGACCTTGAGGGAGCTATGTGCCAATAGGAGTTCAAATTAATGGAAGCAGTTTAGCATAAAGCTGAAAATAAAACTATAGGGATTAGCTTGCCATTCCAGGGAGGACTCTCTTTGTGGAGAGACATCATGTATTTCAAAATGCAGTGAATGCAGAATTTTTGTGTAGTAAGAGAGAGATAACAGAGATGTTAGCCCTTCAGTATTTTGCTTATCTTTTGTACTACATGACTTCTTTTTATTTTTTCTGTAGAGCATTATGTCTTGATTCAGGACCAGACTAAGAATCATGTTGTTCTTTCCTTAGATCGTAATACCTTTCTTCAGCCTCTTGATCAAAGATATTTACTTCCTCAATGAGGGTTGTGCCAATCGTCTTCCAAATGGTCATGTCAATTTTGAGGTAAGTAGAGCACTGTGGGGTGTGGTAGTGATACAGGGTCAGCCCCTTTAACAGGAAACTGAATCATATCATGGTTCAGCTTCCACTGGATTCTGGGAAGAACAAAATTAGACTGGAATTTAAGTGTTATTTTTCAGAGGAACTGGGAGGTAGTCAGGAAAAAGCAGTTTTACTGAAGATTGAGTGTTTATGGATATATTAATAATTTTTTAGTGGGGAAAAATTCAGAACTTTTTCCCAGTGCTCAAATTCATCTCAAGGTTTCAATTCATGGGTTTATTACACTTAATGACAAAATCATTCAAATTAGTATTTTAGAGCTTATTTTTTAATTGTTTATGTAGAAGGTGAGTTCCTTGTTTGACAAGATTTATAGGCAGTATTTTCATGCATCTAAGTCACAGATTGCCTCTAAAGAAACCTGTGATAGAGCAGCAGTGAAGGAGTTCTGAGTCTCTTGTCTTCCAGTAATTCTGCCTCTGATTTCATGCTTGTCATCTGACAGTGTGGAATACCCAGTGAATTGTTTTCCGGTATTCAGTTTTTAAGAAGCCTGGGTCATTCACACAAAATTACAGTGCATTTCATTTATAGTCATTGACCTCAATTAGCTTGATTCTAAAGCTAGGTTATGCAATAACCTGGAATGTCCTTTTGCTCGAGGAATCCATGTGCACTTGAGGGATGTTAAACTTTAATTGAAAGAGTTTATCAATGAATGACATCAACACACTACATGGAGAGTGTTCTTTTTTGGCATAAATTTCCAGCAAGAAAATAGAGCGTTTCAGGTTACTTAACCAACAAAAAACATCTGGATTTTGAAATGTCTGTATTAAACATCTAGAGACTTCTGATGTGAAAATCAATAAGTATTTCATTGCAAACCAAAAAGCATGAGCATCATTGAAGTGAAAGGTTGGTGTAATGAGTGTTACCAGCTCCTTGAAAGAAACTAAGTGCAGTTCATGATCTACTATATTTGTATTTATAAATAACAGCAGTTTTACCAAGGTGAAAGAGTGGGAAGTTACTGCAGTTTGAAAGAGGAACAGGAAAGTTAGAAGCTGAGTTGTTGAGTCAGATGATTTTCAATTCTTTCTTAAAAGCTGGGGACAGTCCAAGACCTAGACTCAAAACCATGATATCTCTCTCTTCTTTAGAAAAGATTCAGAGTAAGTAGCACAGTTCAATTTATAGCACCCCTTCTGTTTTCTTTTCTGACAGAAATTTTGGGAATTGGCAAAACAAGTCAGTGAATTTATGACATGGAAGCAAGTGGAGTGTCCTTTTGAAAGGGATTGGAAGATTCTGCAGTACTTGCTCACTGTCCCAGTCTTCAGTGATGATGGTAAGGAACTGTGGACTTCCTTGCAGGTCTGGTGTCACTGGATACTGCTTTTGTCTTCCCATGTTAAGTTGTGGCTTCTTTAGAGTAAAGAAAGACTTTGTCCTGAGACATCTCTGTCTGGCAAGTAAAAAACCCTTCTCCCTTACAAATAGCAGAGAAGATAAGGTTTTTCTTTTATATGCACATGGTCTGTGATAACCAACATCGTCCTTTTCTCTGAAATGGAATGAATAAAATTGATGTAGTCCCTCTAAATGTCATATGAAGTATATTCATATGGACTTTCAGGATACTTTACACTAAAGGGTGCTGCTTGAGATAGGACTTCACTGGTTACAAAGCAACGTGTCCCTGGGCTCATTTTTTTTTATTTTCTTTAGAGTGCTTTCTTCTACTCATGTTTTTGAGTTTCCCCTGGTTGTTTTTCCCCCCTCAGGGTAGTCTTTGTTCTCATGCACAGTTTGTTAGTATCGTCTGGATGCAATTAGCAATGCAATCCTTCCTAATGGGATTCTGGAGCCCTGATCTGAAGGATGGATAATACATGCCTGCTTCATTTAACTCAGTCCACTTTTCAGGGAGAACAAATCTTAAAATGCCAGTAGGCCTAACATAATGTATTTGCTTCTGATTGCAGCACTTTACTTGGCTTCCTATGAAAGCGAAAGTCCTGAGAATCACGTTGAAAAGGACAGATGGAAGACATTAAGGTTTGTGTCAGAGGTTACCCGGATCAATAAACAAACAGAATGGGATACAGAGCAAGCATCAAACAGTTAAAACCAAATGGCACACTACACTACATGTTTCAACAGATGGAGCACTGTGTCATTGTAAATCCCCCTCCAATATGGGACTCTTGGAAAAAATATAGAACAATCGATCTTTATCTTAAACCCTCTCAGTCCTTCTTTCCCTTAGGAAATGGAAATTAGAATAAGTAATTTTGTATCTTAATTCCTGGTGTTACTCAGTGTAGGAAAAAAATGCTTTCTAAAATCCAAGAAATCTCTGCTTCCTCACAAGTACTATACAGAGCACTCTGGTTTCCAAGCAGATGTTTTCACAGCTACTGCATCCCTTTATGCACCAGCCTTTCAGGCACGGCTGAGGTTTGCACAAAGATCACTCTGGGCCAAATGTATTCATGAAACCAGTTAACAATTTAGAGGCCAGGCTGCGAAAAACAAATTTCAGCAAAATCATGGGTTTGGCTTTTATTCTACTGCTGGTTGAATATAGACTTCTAAAGTTTTTCATCTTACTAATTATGGAAGGATACATGAACCACTATGGCATTATTTTAGACCATGTTTTGCCAACTGAATTTTAACTTTTCCTTTTTTTTTTTTTTAGTTTAATTCATGGCAGCAGAGAAAACTAATCAGGTGCATAGGTAGAGACACAGAATTAAGTGGGTGTAAATATAGGCTGTATTTTCACCCCTAAGCCATACCTCCCCTTTAGTCCTAAAGCTACTGATATCCCAAGGAACCGACCATTAGTCAGGTGTCCTTGTCACTGTTGCAGACAGCTGGTTTGTTAACACCTGAAGGTACCCATGGATAAAACATCCCAACCCTTCAATCCACTCTGCAGCACTGCAAGAGACACCGAACACCACAACCCTAAGGATTCTCCTCAGGCCATGTTGTTTTTTCCTGGAATATCATGA
This sequence comes from Dendrocincla fuliginosa, assembly GCA_035047845.1. Taxonomy (NCBI): domain Eukaryota; kingdom Metazoa; phylum Chordata; class Aves; order Passeriformes; family Dendrocolaptidae; genus Dendrocincla; species Dendrocincla fuliginosa. Next base: position 16,440,430 of record JAWWMO010000138.1, on the reverse strand, counting down.
GGGGGAGTAACAATTGTATTCCGTTGATTCCCCTTATTTTGAGGAGAAAATAGAAAGTTACTCACACCAGGGCACAGACTCTCCACATTACACAGGGTGGCAAGATAAAAATCAGTGGTAACACAAATCTCAGCTTCCAGGATCCTTTTCATAGGCCCTCTGAAGCTGTCTGAGAAGATTAACATCATTCTAATGATTGTCTTTACCTATTTACGTTTCCCTCTTCCTTTCAGGTCAGCGCTTCTGGGCAGAGTCTAGTGCATAGAATGTCTGCTGTCGCTGCATTATGTGGATTACCAAGAGGCATGGCTTGGTTTATTTTTCTGTACACTGAGTGGCATTCAAAGTGATGAACAATGTGCAGTCAGTTGCGATATTGTGTCAGCAAAGATGAAAGAAGTTAACTCAAGAACAAACAGGCAGCTTCTCACATCTGACAGATGAGATAAAATCACAGCCCACTCAGTTGTGATTCAAGCTTAAGTATTGATTGAGAACAGTGCTGACAGAGTCCTTTGAAGATCTCAGGTGCCGCCTCACACCTGGATGGAATATTCTTTCCTTTTGCTGCAGCTTACTGCTGCGAGGACTGCAGAGTTCACAGCAGATTATGAAGGGGAAATATTCACCATTCCTTTCAGCGAAACCCAAGTCTGCATTGAAGAGCTCCCATTCCTAATAAGCTGAATATAGCCCAGAAGTTTGCCTGATCGGGATTGCTAATAAGGGAAAGGACTGGACACAACAAATTGGCTGCTGAGGAGAGTTTCTCTCCACCACTATAATAGTGGCTGTGTTTGTTTTTTTTCTTTTTCCAATATGTTTCTGAGTTGGCTGCTGGTAGGCAAACTCATTATTATTGTAAGTTATTTAAAAAATATAAAGTAATAAAAATCAAGGGTGTGGTAGAAAATACACCTGTTATAAAAAGATAGGTATCTATGTAGCTCTACAACTTCTAGGGCAGTTTTTTTCTTTTTTCACTTCTTTACAACTAACCACTACATCTTACAGACATTCTTACTTCTGCTGTATGGTTTTGTTACTCTGTTTTTCCATACTTGACCTTCTTCTTACATTAGGTTGAACAAGCTGACTTTTCTAGAATAGCCTTTGAGAAACCGACCTATAAACTGCGTTGAAATATGAGAGTATGTTTTTATTCAGTAATTTTTATAGCTGCATTTCTTTGAAAGGCTAACAATGGAGAACACGATCCACTTTGACTGAAAGAGCAAGATGCCAAAAAGAACAAAAGGGGCTTCTTCTCAAATACAGCTATGAACAAACCAACCTTCCTGTGTGTTTGCTTTAGGGATTATGTTTATGACTGTGATGTAGTTCACTGTGTTACACACCTAATAAGTTTTTAGTAGTTCTGAATACTTGGTCACTCTGTCTATCCTAGGATTACCCTAATAGGGAAAAAAAAATAAACGTGTAGCTGTAGATCACCCTGGATGCCAAATCAATAAGCAAAAGTACATACTTGGCAAAAATAAAGGTATTTGCAATTATTCTGCCACTGTTATTAAAAAAAAAAAGAAAAGGAAAATAAATAAGAGTAAATATATATATTTGTTGTGCTGCATCTCTTGAGTTTTCAGATAAGCTGGTTTTTATATTCTGTCTGTGCCTTTTCAGGAAAGTATTTTAATTTTGAATTTTGTAAGAAATGCTGAAGCAGTCTTCATCAACAGGGTTACTGTCCTTAACTACAGCCTATTTTCTGGTACAAGGTGCTTTAAGTCACTGAGTTACATATTCCATAAGGACCAGTGATTCAAAGGAATCCACTGCACAGTAGGCACTGTATAGTAAAGCACACCTTTATTCAGCTGGGGCACACATAGAGGTTAGCACCTCCATGTAGGCATCTGACATATGTCAAAATTTGAGGGGTTTTTATACTCTGGAACAAACAAGTTCTGAATTTATCTATCCCATACATCCTTTGCAGGTTGGTACAAAGTTTGGTTTGTGGTTATCTCACTATACATTAGGTTCCCTATTTCCTATACCTGCTATTACGTGATCACTACAAACAGTCGTATCATTTCAAACAACTACACCACCACCTATCCATCAGCCCCTTTGTGAAGTCATTAATTACCACTGCTATGTGCTGAAGTGCTCTCATCTTGCCCTTTGATTTGGGTATTTAAGTCTTCACAATCATCAATGGTTACATTTGTACAATGTGTCCTGATACACGCACATCCTTTACCCACGTAGTGCACTTGAGACGGCGTATGTGTATTTGGAAACATTTCCAAGGTGCACACACTGTGTTCTCTCTCTAAACATAAATCCTCATTCTATGTTACAGCCTTTTCCCAGACATATCCTATTTGTTCTTTAGATATACAAGCTTCTGTGCTAAGAGTTTGTCATTTTTATATCTTGCCCAGACATTATGTCCTATGGTCTAACCACCACATCATTGTGGATTGCTCCTAATGCTGGGATAACAAATATGGTCCATTCCCTTGCCTCGCAGATGCTAAGAACATATGTTTCCATTGCTCCCACTTTGAATTGTAAGTAAAATTCACTAATTGCCACCATGCCTGATGTTCTTTCTCCAACTTGGTTGTGGTGTCATTTCTAGCTGCGATTTCCTTTATTTCCTGACATTCCTTCTCTAATGATTGCCGCAGCTACCAGTTGTATCCATTTGGATACATTGTATTGCCACTGAAATATTTCCTTGTAAACCTTCTACAAAATTAGTCACTCACTGAAATTTTTCAGATGTATGATTAGCTAACAATACCGTTAGGTCTGCAGTGGGTTGTTATGTCTCAGCTATGGTCATTAAGGATGATCTCAGTGGTACTTCCCAGATCAGAGGTCACAATGCAGAGTTTATTAACTAATACTTCCTGGTCCATTGAATTCAGTATGCCCATTGTTCTTTGGCAAGCAATTGTTTATCAATTTCTAAAATGGTCATTATTTTGTTTACCACTCCCCCTCTGTTCTTGCCAGGGATGGTCAGCTGTGCTTGTCCTGTGTATCCCTTGGACCACCAGTCATTTTTGTCCTTTGTTCTGGAAATGTCTACATTGTTGGTACAGTTCATGGCTTGTCCTATCGTGACCAGGAGGATCAATGCAATTGCAGAGTGGTAGGCTCTACCCTGGAGATGATCTATTTTTGGTCAGCTTTCACCGGTTCAGGAGCTGGAGCTTTCTTGGCATGGGAGTAATGTATTTATGGCACCACTTCTTTCACAGCTGTGAATGTGATCAGTAGGACTTGATAAGGCCCATTTCACTTCTTACTCTGAGTATCACCTGTAAACGTTTTAACATAAATCCAGTCTCCAGGAGTGATGGTATGAAGTGGGTGATTGATACCACGGGCTTTGGTTTCCATTACATACTTATTCAGCTTCAACAGCTTATTGGAGGGGGATATTCTCTGATATATACTTCTCCTGTTTGCATTAAGTCCTCTCCTTTTTTAAAAGTAGCATATGGTCTCCCATAATAACATTTTAAAAGGGCTCAGACCTAGTTTAGACTTGGATTCTACCAGTATTCATAACAAAGCTAGAGATAGAGCTTGATACCAATGCAGATTTGTTTCTTGCATATTTTAGCTAATTGCTGTTTAATGAGCTGGTTCATTTTCTCCACTTGACAGCTGGCTTATGGCCTATAAGGAGTGTGCAATTGCCAATCAATTTGTAAATTCTTGCTGTTCTTTTGAACCACAGTTGCTATGAAGTGTGGGCCTCTATCTAATGAGATAGTGGCCAGCACTCGAAATTTGGGAATGACATAGTTTAAAAGTACTTTTACTGCTTGAGCTTTGCTACGTCTGGTAGGAAATGCCTCTGGCCAACCTGAGAGGGTACCTCTAAGTACCAGTAAATATCAGTACCCCCCTTTTCTAGGCAGTTCAGAAAAATCAATCTGCCATTGCTGCCGAGGGAAGTTACTTTTTCCAGTTCCTTCAATTTCTAATTTGTTTGTGGTTGGGAGGGTTGTTTTGCAGGTAGGTTTTACACTTTTTAGTTATCTGCACGACTGTAGTGTATAAATTTCTTCTATTATTTGCCTCTTTAAATAATTGTACAGTGCTTCTGCTCCCCAGTGTGTTTTGTTGTGCTTTTCTTTGTGGATTACTCTGCACAGTACCTTTTCTGGTACTAAAATTTGCCCTGTAATGAAATAATACATATTGTCCTTAAGATGAGCTTTGTGATCTTTAATTAATTTTAAATCTCTCTTTGAATATGATACTTTGGAGCTTATCTCTATGATTTTGCCATTGGGGATTAAGGACTCAAGTCCTTCCTGGCCATTTTCTGGTGCCTTTTTTGTCTCTTGATCTGTCAGTCTATTGCTCCTTTCCTGGTCCATATTACCTTTTTGATGTCCTCTGCAGTGCTTAATAGCAAGCTGCCTCGGTAATTGGATGGATTCAAGCAGCTTTAAGATTTCTTCACCATGCTCTATGTGTTTTCCTTGCAATGTGAACAATCCTCTTTCTTTCCAGACTGCTCCGTGGGCATATTTTGTGTACATCCATATATTAATGTTTTTTCCCTGCCCTAGTTGCAATGCTCTGGTGAGTGCAATTATTTCTGCCCTTTGTG
>JAWWMO010000138.1:16423577-16435721 GCA_035047845.1 Dendrocincla fuliginosa | reverse complement strand
GTACATCCATATATTAATGTTTTTTCCCTGCCCTAGTTGCAATGCTCTGGTGAGTGCAATTATTTCTGCCCTTTGTGCAGAGGTGCCGGCAGGAAGCACCTATGTCTCCGTAACACGATCTGAAATCATTACTGCATACCCTGCCTTGTGGGTTCCCTTTCTCACAGAGCTTACTCTGCTGGTGAACCATGATTCTACTTCAGGCAGTGGAGTATCTTTTAAAACTGGTCGGTGGGAATATGTTGCCTCAATTGTTTCTAGGTAAAAATGATGTACTGGTTCCCATGTAAGCATTGAACTGGACAAAACGGTGGCTGGATTGATGATGTTAGTGGTGAAGATTTCAACATCATCTTGTTCTAGTAGGATGGCTTGGTGAGGTCTTTCCCAAATTCTCCTCTACATCTCTCTTCTGTTGCTGAGGCTTACGGGCAAGACAGGTGTGGAAAAATTGTGTAATCCTCATCCATATCTTCTGAAAGTAGGATGATATGATAATAAGGTACTGAAATGAGTTCCCACGATGAAACATTTTCTATCCTCAATAACTTGCTTGATTTACATTTTTAGTCCTAGCCAAAATGAAAGGATTGGACAAAGTGTTAGTTTACACATCAAAAGAACTTCTTCCCTCCTCCACTGTCACACAGCTTGACCGCTAGCCTGGGTTAGAAATGGATTTGCTATTTATGCAGTTGTAATGAAGCCTTAGAAAATACAAGGAGAAATAGCATTACTTAGTGTCCATCCAGAAAGTGGGCTCTCTGCATTGTCTTGTGGGCCAGAAAAGGCAGCACATAACAAAGAAGAACTTTGGTATGGAGAGAGCTCAAGGCATGGAGAGGTGGCTGCTCCAATGGTACAGAAGCTGGACAGCAGGTGCAGGAGCCTGTCACTGGTCCTTGAAAGGGGAATGCAAGTTCCCTAGCCTCAGGCAAGCTAGGAGCTGCTCCTGTGGCCATTACTGAACTGTGTTTGATGTTAGAATGTTAGCATGCACTGTGCCCTCTGCTACATCATTTGGTGTAGCCAAGTGTTGAGCTTAAATTTTGAACATCCTGAGCTACTGTCAGACTGTTGAACCACTGGCTTGGAAACAGCCATTCACACTTGTCTGTAGCAAGGAAGAGAGAAAATGACAGATTCTTCTATTGTCAGTCAGCTTCTAAAGAAAACATCATAAAATGTCTAAAATGAGAAGTTACGAGAGCTCATTAATTCTACGAGTTGAATGTTGAGACACAACTGAAAATCCCAGCTCAGTGCTGACAGATGCTCAGTGCTTAAGGAGAACTGAAACAACACTGATGTCTCCTATATAAATGGCTCAAACATTACTTATTTCTTTGTGGTGCACATTCTTCTTGTGGTGCAGATACAAAAACTCTTATGGACCAACGTGAACCACTGTGTTTCAAAGAGTCTAGATGTCTGGTTAAGCCCACAAGAATAGTACCTGTCCTTCGTACCCATCTATTTCCCTTTTCCCCTATTTTAAAAAGTCTTAATGGCATTATCATGAAAAGAATAGTCAGTTGCATGCAAAAATGTGCAAAAGCCTATTGGCAACTGTCATCTCTAAAAGAGCAAGCAAGAACCTCTGCCTCCATGAGGGTATTTTGTGTTTGGGTTGGTTTTTTGTCAACCTTCCCAGACTCTTCTTCAGAGAGCTGAAACTGATCTAGCACTAAAAAGGAATTTTTTTTGGCTAATAGGCAAAATGTCATTCACTTTACAAGACTTCTATTATTCTAGGGAATATTGCCTGTCATTCTGGGAGGCTTTCCTTCTATTAATTGTATATAGCAGGTTCCCCTGTGGGCTTCTCACAGTATTTCTGCTGGAAAAGAAGAACAGTCCTTTTGTAGTGCACCAGTATCTGCTTTTCCTCTCAGCTCCTCTGTCTTATCTTGGTCATGCTGAGCAGATTTTTCCCACATAAAGGGAAAGGCTAATCCCTTAGAGATGCATTCCCTCACAGCTGCATCTGTTCTGCTGCTGTCAGTCAGATCCAGAGAGTCTGCTTCTACCAAGCTACTGCATCCTGTGCTTTATGCTCATGGGGTCCTGTGTCACTGGTTGGTTTTTAGCTTGAGAACAAGGCTGGTAAGGATTTTCATGGGAACTAAACTATTTACAAGTTTACTGTGGTTAGGCATGTGCTAAGCTGACCCTTCATACTCAAAAATAGATCAGTGAGCTTAGAAGCGAGTTTAGTGCCAGAAAGGGTATCATCTGATACCAACTGACGCTTTGTCACTATGCTACATTGAGCTCTTGTGAAATATGTTTTTTTTTTTTTTCCTTTATTAGGAAGTTTTAGCTACAGCATGACCCAAAAGGATTGCTCATTATAAGCCAAGTGCACTGTCCTTCTTTCATGGAGACTACTATTCAGGAAGAAAAACATAAAAGATAATGTGAACAAAGCAGTCGTTTTTCATCAGTTATTTATACAGTCAAAGGAGTCTGAGTACAAATGATGCTGTGGGACAGGATTATTTGCTTTCTGTTAGTCCTTTTCTCCCCTGCCTTGTGAAGTCCAGAGGTTGGAAGGGAAGTGGTTCTTAGGTGGATTTCTAGCTGCATCTGGAGCCAGTACATTCCAGAGAGTGACAAACCAAACTACATATCTGTCTTGATGTTACAGCAGAGTCCTCTGCAGGCCCCGAAGGTTGATCTAGTGGTCAAAAGACTAAATAACTTTCCTTAAAAAGAATCAGTAAGCCATTAACCAGTCCTTATTGTCTGATAACTCAGTAATATTTACACATGGAATGCCTACCTCACTGCTTTTTTAACATGTTTTTGTGGGGTATAAAGGTGTGTATAGAAAACCATCACAAAAAGCTCCAGTTGAAAGCTCAAGGTTAGTGGTTCAGAACAGGGGGCAAAGAAGTTCAAAGCACCTCATCATGTCAATCAAACAGATCAACCCCATTTTTATGAATCATTCATCTCTTGATAATGCTGCCTTGAACAACAGAAGTATGTTTTGAAGCTACTGCAGAGGCATTAAAGCCACCACCTTGATACTTTTTTTTCTATTTAACCATAAAGGTATTGACACATTTGGACAGCCAGCATTCCTGGGCAGAACCTTTTTACTTCTCTTCATATATGCAGCTGTGATAAAGGGTTTACTATTTCTTTAGTAATGGAGAAACATGTTTTCTTTGATGTGTTTTTCCAAATTAGGCCATCTTCCTAATATTTCTAATCTGTGAAATAAAAAACTGATTATAAAAAATATGAAAACAAGACCCAATACCTGCAAAAAACTGCACTTCTTGCTGATTTCAGTGTACACAGGAGGACTGTTTTCACTAGAGGTTGGTAGAAAATCAGAAATAATTAGGCCTGGAAGAAAGGCAGTTATTTCAGAAAGACTTACACTTTCCTTAGACTTCTTCTTCTCTGGAAGAAGGTCAGAGAGCTGCAGTTCTGCTTTTCTATAAAAGGAGTTAGAAGGGGAGCTATGGAGTAATAGAAAAGAGAATCTGGTGGGAAATTAATTGGCATCCCTTTTCTGAGGCATATCACGTAATTGTGGCCAGCAATATTGAATAGGAAGAAGCGCAAGCAATAAAAGTTATTGTTACATTAGTTTGTTTGACATGCATATGTTGAACTTCAGGTTTGCTAGCAAAGAAGCTCCACTTGTTCTTAGAAAGGCCATAGCAACCCTCTAGTAGAGGAAGTCAGAGATACGCTATATCTACTACAAGGCTTAAAAGGAAATAACATCAAATATCAATGAGAGTAACCTAGCAGTATGACAGCAGAATTTTATATAAAATCAGAACAATTAGTAAGAAATATACTTACCCATGTAGTTAAGTGACAGTTTAGAAAAAGAGCATGTGAAACGTGAGATAAAACCAGTAAAGGATATGTATTGGGTTGCATACAACATGATGTTTCTTCCTGCTGCTGCTGCTAGGGTAACAACCTACTCTGATGCTAGCAATGGAGAACATTACTGTTTGTCCTTCATTTCTATCTGAGCAAACATGTTACTTACTTGTTTTGGTACTTACTTCCATTTGGCAGTTCGGACTCAGGCCTAGAGGAAGTAGCAGGTGGTATTCCTTGATGTGAGACAATTTGATAACCATCAGAACCAGTATTCAGAGTCTGCCTTGCCCCATAAAAAAGTGCTTTACAGCATTACATCTTCTCAAGCAACACCACAGAGAACAGATCTCATTTGAAGATCTAGATTGAATTCTGAGGGCTGAGCATCAAGGATCTGTGAATCTCTGTTTCAACGAGGTTTACAGTAAAAATTTAAAACTGCAATACATGTTGTGCTGTTTACACTAAAGATTAGTGAAAATATATTCCAGAACAATATTCACAGGGTGTGTCATTATCAGATTAAGTTCCAAGAAAAAAGAAAGGTAAGTGTATGAGAACAAGGCCTCACAGTATTAGCTCTTTAAAGGACAAAATTTTCCTTACAATTTATACAAAATCAAATCCAGATTCATTTCAGAAGGTTGCTTTCATAATTCATAACACAGAGCTTTAGGTCACAGTGTAGCTTTTGTTGATGTGCTATTGAGTATTTGTTATACTTTAGAAACAGTCAGTCACCACTTTTGAAGCCAAGTATGCATTTATTTAAGTCTGTATTTACTTGTCTATACAAATTTCCATTTATATAATAGAAGCATACTTAACTGAATTATTTAAGCGCTGCTTTTCTTCACAAAAAATAAAACTCTTTCCTTTTTATTAACTGCCTGGCAAAATAATAGTTACACAATGTCTTGTGAAGAGTATTAGTTGTATATTTAACTGGTTTTCAGAAATTATTTGTGAATATTGTGAATACGGCAATGAAATTAATATATCAGGGGCTTGGCTTGTTTTAGCAGCTGCTTCAGTGATGCCTAGGGGTTACACCCCAGGGGTGTACTTCAGTTCCCTTCAGACAGAGCAGGAGCTCAGGTGTCCTGGGCTGTCAGATACTCTTCATCTGTGACTGGCAGGCTTGGCCCAGGAGCTACAGGAGACCCAGTTCCTTCCACAGGAGCTACAGGGAAAAGCTGGGAGAAACTTTCACTATGTCTTGAGTGGCACCTGGAGGCCAAAGGGGCCTAGAGGGCAAGGTTGCCACCTTTGCTGGTCATGGGCAATTACAGGCACATACTGGCAGAAAACACAGTATTTCAGGCATAATTCTCACTGGGACTTTGTTGTCAGTGGAGAAAGCCAAGCAATTGACAATCAAATTTACGCTGTTTCCATAACCTGTCAAAATAGTTTTGAATTGCTTTGACAGTTGATTTTCCTGGAGGTCTGAACAGTTAACAGTGAAGGAAAGAAGGGAAGAGTTGCATTTCAATTACCTCCAGCATAACTGAGAGAGGGTTTTCAGTGAGGTGTTATACAGTTGTTTTGTTTAAGTGCCTTATTTTTAGTCTGCCACTTTTGAATTCAGTTAGGAGTCCTCTTCCTACTGTGAAAAACAGGAGAGTAAATGTTCATCCTTCCCACCCAAGGACAGGGCACGGATATTGCAGGTGTAACTGGCTGTTCCCTGGTGGCCTTTTCTTCAGTGCCCCTCTCTCTGTAAGCCCATTTAGGTCCAAGGACTTTCCTGTTTTCAAGATGTGGATGGGAAACTGTAGTCTGATGCAGGGTGCCCTCTTGTGATATAAATGAAACAAATCTGGGCATGATGAAATAAGAGTGAAGGTCCACAAGAAATTTGTTTAGATTGTGACCATACCCAGCAGCCACTTTCTGCTTTATTTACATACTCTTCAACTTCTGCTGACATGTTTTAACTTAGCCCATATTGCAGCTAATTTCACTGAACAGGCAGGGCACTGGGACATCACAGGAGTTTCTGGGTGTCTTCCATGGGATAGAGAGGGTATGGACAGGGTGAGAGATGGAATAACTTGCCCATCATGTAGTGATTGTCCTTGGGAGAGTTGCCTCAGCACATGACAGAAGTTACATTGCTTAATGCCCTGCTGAAAAGTGTTCAGATATTCTGAGATGGGAACAAAGTAAAATGCAAAATGAAACAAACAAAAGCATCAAGATCATGATCAGAAATTACTCCTTGTAATTTTACAACCTACTGAGTCAAAATGGAACTCATTGAAATGTCTTTCTTGGGATTGACCATAGCAGCATGATTCAAGATAAATTTTCCTTGTAATCCCTTTTTTCATTCTTAACTGCAGAAAAAGAGATGAAAACCTCAAAAAGAACCCTCAAAAGAACTCTTTTTGTGGAGAAAAAAGCAACAAGCTTGCCATCACTTGCATATATAATTTTTGGAAGCCAGTACTCAAATACTTGGAGAATGAACCCAATGAGCATATAAAACCAGTTTTAGATAAATTCAATCTCCCTTTATCCCCCTCCTCTCTGCCCCATCATCGGTCAAATGTAAAAATGTTAGTTGTAAGTGCTGGCTCTTACCGTGTTGATTTCAATTGCATTCTTGCTGCTTTTGTCAGTCCATTCATGTAGCAGTTTAATATCACATTGCTTCCACAACGCCCTGTAAGCAGACAAGTCATCTAATTTAGAATGTAGAATTTACTTGGATATAGAATAAACTATATAATGTAAGTAAGCTCACAACAGCAGGCTGGCTCCTGCTTTTCCAGCTACAAACATCTGAAAACAAAATAGCATTAAAATAGTTGTCTGATGTTGTGGAAATTACTTGTCTTGAAAACACACTAAGTTTTACAGAAAGACTGAACATATATAGATCTCAGCTAGAGGTTGAGATAACCTGCTCATTTTTGAATTAGTCTTTTGTGTCAAATTATATTTGATTTTGATTCTTCAGGCAAGAGAGCTTTTTATACTGAGATGTCACACTTACCTGATATGTGCCTGACATCACATTTACAAGCCAGAGTATTGCACATGTAGTTTAAGACGCTGGAAAGAACCAGGCACCTCCAGAACTTGATTCATCTCACCTCAGGTGAAGTAATCTCCCTCTTTGCTGCACTTCCTGGAAAAGGTAAAAATAGGATAGATCTCCCCTTTAGCAGATGGGGTAGTCCTTGATCCTATATATTTCTTTCCATTTAAAGAATACTCTCTATATGTGTTCTACCTGCACAGTATCTCAGTGGGACAGCTGGAAGACCCTTCCAGATGCATCATACATTGGAAGATCTGTCTTTTGCATAAAGCAGTTCTTCAGCATGTACTAAAACAAAGTGATGTGTAACTCTTTTCCCTTCTTGCACTGCACAACCAAAGCAAAGGCTGGGAGAGCTGCAAATGCTGCAAATAACTAGTGGGTACTGTGAACACATTATTTTCCTCTATTCCCATTTATACCATAATCATTGCATTCACTGAGCTAAAACCAGAAAACACCAACAAAGAGAAATAGCTTTTGCTGTTCTTCTGTGGTAATCTTTAGAATGTCTCATTTCCTGACATTATTTTCCCTGTCTCAAGGGCAATTTAGAAGGAGAAACACAATGAGCAGGCTGACCATCTGGCCAGACCTTAACACATAGATTTGGAATCACACCATAATGGAGAACCTTTTGCAGCCAGGTGGGCCCACAAAAGCTGTTGGACATGCTGCAAGGGATTGAATTTCAGACTGGGAAGCCATAAGTAGTTAGGTAGTGTGAGATCTGGGGAATGTTACAACATGCTTGTAAAGTGTGAATGATGAAACAGCACATGTGATGTGACAAATGCCTGTTTGACAAAGCCTGGCCACCAGGTTAATGTGGCCCCCTTGGTCCCATCCAGACTGGCAGGTGCTGCAGTCTCACAGTGGTATAGCTGTCACCATGGTGACTCGAAGCTTTCTGCTGGGAAAGCAAATAGGAGTAGCATCCTATGAGGAATAAATAAGCATATATGTCACCATGGAGTGCCACTTGAGCTAGAGTCAGATAATGAAAACTCTTTCAGTAATAAAGGCATCCAAGAATGGGCTGCAGATCATAGAATAGATTTGGTACAGCATATTACCTGTCACCCTTGATCAGCTGGAAAGATAGAGTTGTACATTGGCTTACTTAGAGCCATGCTTAAGTGCCCTGGAGACAAAAAAGAATCTGCAGAGGAAGGAGCCTTCCCTTCAGGAAGCTATGGGACTAATCAGCATGAAGCCAGGAAACTGTCATCATGAGTGTCATCATTTTTTGCCCTACAGAAAACGTGATATTCCTGGCCAAAAAAGTGCCAGTCAGGTGTGTAAACCCTTGGTTTGGGAAGCGAGTTTATGTTTCTCACACTGCATCTATTGAAATACCTCAGGAGAAAATGAGGTCTTAAGCTCAAGGGAGAGATTTCCTTAGCATGAAAACATGTTCTTGTTTTCAGTAGGAACATGTACTTGGTAAGAGTAGGTACCTTTTTATATTGAGAGTGGTAGTGGTGTATGTTTAGTTTATTCAGCATGTATACAATAAATAGATGAAATCTGACCAAATCTTGACAGCTGGGTTATAAAATGTTTAATATTGTTGTTGCCTCAGAAGTGGTTTAACTGCTTTCTGCTGAGCAGTTAAAAACTGCATTGTCACAAAGTTCATATTTAAATTAAAAATATCTTTTTCTACTTTGTTTCTATGGGACTCATTATTTTTGGTAGTATTCTATATATGCTGCATACTCATTTTTGCTATTTCTTGTGTCCTGGCTTGATCAGTTCATGGTTTCTTTGAGTATGATAGATTGGCAAAAATAAACATACAGTAATGCTGCCAGGGGGAAAAGCATTTAACTTTGCCATATCAAATGTCCAAATTGACCCAAACCCAGAGGGATTTGTTCAACTTAATTATGACTGGGAGAAAACAAAGGTAAATATGGGAATTCTTTGAGATCCTTTTGAATTTCTAAGAACTGAACACAAGGTGAATTTGAGACAATGTGTGTCCCTTGCATGCTCTGTATTGCTTATGTAGATTTGTAATGCAGAACATATTCTTTTGAAGAGCTGTCAGTTTGTCTCTATGGAGACAGGTCCAAAAGCTGTGCTTCTTTTTTGGAAATAGCTCACCTGTGGTAAAGACTTCCTAAGATTAGTAATCTCAGTTAACATTCTCAGATTAGGCGTCCTATAAGTAATCCAGTGTAGGACTTTGTTCTAATAATTTATTCTCAATATTATGGTATTTATTCATCCATGAGACTTATGTCTTAGATGAACTGCAGGTATCAGGAAAAATAATTTTCATTTTGATCATAACTATACCAATGGAAAACATGAAACAGGAGCAAAATGAGAACAACACAGAACGATTTACTGAATTAAAGAGCAGCACAAATATCTTCTAGAGTAAAGTAGAAGCCCTTGTGCCTTACAGAGTTGACACAGCTTTTTTTTTCCTTATAAAATAGACGGTGTCAGATTTTCCCCTTATATTGTCTAAGCTGTTACTTTTGGCTGCAGACTGGATTGGAGTTATGAAGAACACTGGAGAATAAATAGCTCATCTGAGGTTGAATATGGTAAAATAGGATTCAATAGTCAAAGCCAAATTTTGATGAGCCCAGAGTAGCATACTGCAGTAATTAATGGGAGACGGATGTGTCCAATGAAGTCAGACTGTATCTGTAAGTAAATTCAGTATCTGTAGAAATGTTTTGTCCTGTAAATGTATGTGGTGAAAAAGGGAGAAGCAGCAACATTTGAGAATGTTTTGTCAAAAAAGTACTTTTCTCTGGTTTTCTATCTTGATTCTAAAATAGAAACTATTCTAAAATAGAACTCAAATTATCTACAATCTTCATACATCACCCGGATGATTGAAACTGTTGTTGTGAAGAAGGGCCTGCTTATTTCTGCCTGTAGCATTAATTAACAAAGTGCAATTATGTTCTAGGAAGGGGAATTTTGAGGTGGCTTATGTGGAAGGAGCTATGTCTTGGCTGCAGTTCAGAATTACTTCCTTGATTTGCACAGGGTCTTAAACTCAAGGAAAACCACCATAAATAAGCACCAGGTACAGAGATGTGCCCAAAGTTCTCCAAATTAAAAAATAATTAGAACAGGTACATTTAAATAATGGATTTAGAAAGAGCTTCTGAGTAATAAAGGCAGTGTACACAGCTGTGAGACACCTGCAGCCAATCTTCTGCTCCCTGAAGTATTTAGGAAGTGGTCTTTGTCTCTCCCTCTGCACAGCAATGCCTGCACGGAAAAACAGGCAGAGCATGGCTTGTTTCTCTGCCTGATGAGGGTAAGGGCAAATCTCTAATTGACTTTCGTAGTGGAGGAGCAGAGACTGATGTGGAAGGAGACCAGGAGAGGACTTTTTTTTCAGTAAATTGCTATGCACAGCTGATGACACAACTTCATCTGTCTAACTCTGTTATTATTTCTCAGGATGGATTTTTGTTTACTGTGGGAGGTAATCTAAATAACACTGACTGAAATCAGCTTGGCTTTAATGTTCACTTTCACAGGATGATAATGTTGTAATGCTGACACAGTAAGTTTAATGAGAATGGAGAGTTACATCTGGAACAAGATTGGAGTTGACACATAAAAAACTGTAAAAATGAAAAAAAAAAAAGGTGTTTCTCCAATCCCTCCCAACTTCTTATATAAATATGTATGTGTATATTCAGGCATTTTAGTACTATATATAAGGAGAGGGGTAAAATAAAAAAAAGTTTTACAACCAGTCAGACATATTTCAGAGCACAGATCTGGCCAAGTGCAGAATGCAGAGATGTTTGCCAAATACCTCTATGAGATGTCTGTACTGCTCTTCAAACACGGTGAAGCTAAGAACACCATTCAATTATTCTGCATTTGCCAAACTGATTGTCACCATGAAACAAAGCAAAACCAAGAAAACAAGAAAGTTGATGCCAGCTTTGGTACAAATCAACTTCTGTATTTTTTTTCAGACTACAATGTGTGTTCTTATGCATCCATACAAGTGACACAATTTGCCATCAGTTCTAAGCCAGTTCTGCCATTGTCAATATACTGTTTGCCCATTGCTTGTGGGTTTCACTGCACAGCTGCACTGTGAGTGATTGATTCCACTATGACATGGAGCTAGCTGACTAGGAAAGCCAATTTATCCTCAGGTGTGGGAAGCATCTCTCCTCACCTCAGATATATCTGCATGATACTTGTACTGTTGTGCTCTTTTTTTTTTTTTTTAAAAAAAAGGAGTTATCCAGATTCCCCTTCTGTCAATGTTGTTAGAAGCAAAATAAGTTACGAGCTCTCAGCATCATGAACGTGCATTTCAGTTTGCCTCTCTTGAGAATTTCAACATAACTCCTTTAAGTTAGACAGGGAACAATGATAGCCCCTTAAGATGTGATTCACCCTGATTTGTTGCTAGAGTGCTAAAGCAGTTGTCTTCTAATAAAACAACTCTAAAAATACTTCTTAAGGAGATTGGTCAGGTAAGTGCCACAAGAAAAGCCTGGGAGTAACCCTCCTACCGTGGCATTGAGTAATTGACATCTTGATTGGTGATTTAATGTTTTTTCCTGGAATACTCAAGGATTTCTCTCCGTTGGTGCAGTCTTCCTGAGTGTTTTTCTAAGATTAGGCATATTATAATTGTCTCTGGGTTTTCTTATCTGTGTTCCCCGAGTGCCTCCTTTTATACAGGCAAAGCGTATATCTGCATTTTCCCTGTAGAACAGAGCCATTCTTCCTCCTTGTTGGGTCATTTGCTGGATGTGCCTGAGTTTGCCTGGAGCCAACATCCACCAAGGATGTGATAGACAGGGCAATACTGTGGGAAGGGCAAATATCTCTTGTCTCTTTTCTTATTTAGAAAGAAATGAAGCCTGTACTGGAATACACAAAATGTATTCAAGAGGAAGAGGAGGCAGGGGACTGCAGGAAGATAAAGGTGGGCCAGGAAGGTCACACACGCTGTCTGTAAATGCTACTTGCTGCCAACTGCTCCTGGTCATCACAGGGAGGAGTAAAGTGCAGTTATCTGCACCTGGTAGAACTGACTAAAGCCATTCTTTGCAATATGGAGCAACTATGTACCTGACATGGCTTGGGGATGTGTTGCTTGTTCTGCTGAAACAGCCTCCTCTCCAGCTCTGAGCACGCTTGCATCTACAGAAGTACCTTTCTTCAGATCCTTTCTGCATAGCAGAACATTGTTTAGCTTCCCTTGTTCAGCTGCCGTC
>JAWWMO010000138.1:16397817-16410110 GCA_035047845.1 Dendrocincla fuliginosa | reverse complement strand
GGTTGATATGTTATGAACTTTCATTATCACACAGTAAACCTGCTCTGTTTCTGGATACAATCCAATTAGTAATTTTTTCTGTGCCCTGGGGCAGTCACTGTGCCCTGTATAAAGAGAATTTTAAAATGTATGTGATATCCTGTTTTTGAAATGCAGTCATTGTCAGTGCATTTAGTAGCAAAGGCTGCTACCATGTTGTGTGGTGGTGTTTCCCATAATCTTCATTTCTACTCTCTGTATTGTAATGTTTACTTTACATTGCTTGTTGTTTTGGTTTTGTTGTTTGCTTTTTTTTTTTTTTAAATATGGTTGCATGAGGAGCTATGATCTTTGGTTAAACCATGTACAGTGACACATAGGTTTCTCTTCAGAGTTATTTGGTTTGGTACCTTTATGTGCATTTGTGTAAATTCTCTTGTGCAGTACAGATCTGCCTTTATTTGTGACATACCAGCCGGTTAACAAGCTGAAGCACCAGCTGCCAAAATGCATCCATGAAATTGGCACAAAAGACAAATATTACACAAAATCAATAAGCAAGACAAGGGTTGAGAAGAAAGACTGTTTTAAGGAAAACTAGATTTACAATGTAAGTTACCTTGTCAGCTATTTCAATTCTAACCCACTGAGGGCTGTAAACCAGAACAGAATTGTGCCTCTGTTAAAAGTTGTATTTACTGGTTATATTAACCAGTAAAAGCTAATTGCTAAAGGTTCTTGATTTATTTCTTTTTTGTTGGGACATGTTCTTACTCAGTTCCAATGAAATGATAAGAGGTATTACCTTAAACCATGTCACTTGGGGTTCAGTGTGAAAAAGTTGTACTTTATTCATGAAGCAGAAAATCAGTTACTGCTGTTGTGATCAGGGTCTACTGATGCCTGATCACAACAGCAGTATGTTTGCCTGGTTAGTGCACCTGTACTTTCATAAAACTTATTAAAATAGCTTATTGATAATGTAAAAGTCAGAGTCCAAGGAAACAATTCTGATTTTTATCTAAGGAAGGCAGGTGTTTTGTGTGCTGCTGTCTTTTGCAATAGCAGGACACAATTTAGCAGGATTCATCAAGAGCCTGAGCAGAGGTTTTGGGAAAAGTTCTGTGTGCCTGAATAACATGGCCCTCAGCTCATTCCTTCTCTCCTAGTGGAGGTCTCCTTAGGCTTGAGCTCAACCAAACCTGTAACCTGGCACTGTCATGGTGCACAGTTGGGGTTTATAGGCAGGATTTGCTCTCCAGGTTTGCTTCTGGGGTACAGTAGGCTAGACTGTTGAACACTAGACTTCCAAAAGTAATGTGTTAGTTTTTTCCCCCATCAACTTGTGCATTTAATGCAGTCTAACCAAAGCAGCAGATGCTTCTACCTTGCTCCTTTTAAAATGATACAATGAAATATGATGAAGATAATGTCCAGTGAAGAGGGTGGGTCACTGCAGATCTGCTGAAGGCTGCTGGTTGCAGCAAGTGCTTGGAGCATCCCTGTTCTGACAGGAGTCTGGATTTTTTTTGCCTGCACACTTTTCATGAGCAGCCAATGGAAGGGGGTAATTCCCCATAAAAAGGTAACTGTTCCTTTACAGAAGTAGTAGCTGTTACACTAACATAGGAGCCAGTTTTAAATTATTGAGCTGTAAAAATGATGCCAGCTGCCTGCCCTCAGTTAGGGGTAAGCTGGGTCTAACTCTGTGCTGTCCTGAATTTGCAATCAGCAAAAGACATCTGGGTTGGTCAAACTTTTGGAATGATGTCTATATGAGGAAGGATTTGTGCTTCTGGGAAAGAATTCAGGGATATGCCCAGACAAGGAACTAGTGTGGAAATTTACAAAATTATATAGAAGAGGTTAATAGAGAGAAGTCTCTCTGAAACTAGGTTTTCCTAATTTTGGTATACTTGATTTTGTGCTGGAAGAAACATATAAAAGGAGGTAGGTCTTCATGCAAGAAGCAGACCTGTGCAACTCCTTGCTAAGGTCCTGTCATGGTCTGAGTTGAAGTTTTCAGAAAGTTTACAGGTGTTGGAAGGGAACTGAAACAAGTACTAGGATTAGAGATCCATTGAGGATTAAATAAAACATATCAGGCCCAGAAAATCTCAAGTTTCAGAGAGTATTTCGGTCAAGCAGCCTATATGCTCACCCTGTTGATACCCTCTCCTGGACATCTCCCTACAGCCGTGATTGGAGATAGTTACAAGCTAGCCATATTCCTGTTCTCGTCAGTATGACATTCTTTTATGGTCATAACCTTTAAATTTTTTTTCCCAAAAATTATTGTTAACATATATGCTTAATAATCCCATATCCTTTTTGTTAGGCTGGTATGCAGCTACTGGTTTAGTCTGTGTACTCAATAATTATTCCTCAATGGGGATGTGACCCAACTTTCATTATTTTCTTCTATTAATTTTCTTGCTTCAGCAGTCAAATGCAAGCTTTTCTTCTTCCTGCTGTTTGTTTTGTCTTTGTTAGGCTGGTAGGAGTTTACACATCTCTTTGACTCACAAAAATAAAGTAGTAGCCATCAGATCTTTTGCTCTATCTCTACCCCCCTCACCTATATCTTCTCTTTGCCTTTTATTACACTGACTTGCAGGATTGGAAAGAATGAAAACAATCAACTGCGTTTACTATAGTTGTATATGGCTAATTCAGCTGCCAATCAAATACTAAATTCATTGTTTACCATTCCATGATTTTATTTTATTTTTTATTCTTCCTAGAGAATAAAATAAACCTGAAAATTTGTTTTCTTACTTAGGTCTCTGGACAAAATGGGGAATAGATTAGTGAAACCCAAGCATCTGAGGCAGCCAGATAGACACATAGCAAACCTTGCTATTGGCTGTGCTGCCAACCATAAGTTTTTGATGGACCCGTGCCTGGGCATCAGTGTCATCAATGGGCAAGCTGATGTTCTTTGCAGCAAGGTACTCGAACTAGAAAGGGAGCTGAAGAGGAAAAATCAAGAGTTGCAAGACAGCCAAAGTCATGTGGCTGAGCTTCAGGAGCAGCTGGCTATGCAGACTAAGGTCATAGCGGAACTCACCAAGGAACTTCAGAGCAAGTGTATACAGCTGAACAAGCTGCAGGATGTTGTTAGCACTCAAGGACAGCAGTCCCTTCAGCCTTCTCCATTGAAAGCTTCTGCCGGTAGGAGGAGAGGAGCCAAGGAAGGTGTATCTGCAGAGCCAACAACACGGCTGTATGATTTCAGCAGGCAAGCTATGTTTTCCCTTGAAAAAGCAACAGTCCGAAAGGATTCCAGGTGAGCTCATTTCAGAGGGTTTATATGATTGTGTTACAAGGATATTACTTTTTATCACAACGATATCCTGTCCTCACGATAAATCAAGATTGACCATCTTTCTTATATAGGCTTTGTCACTGCAGTAGTTAAATGCTGGTTGAGTATGTTTCTTAACTTTAACCAAGAACCATCTGTGCCCCACAGACTTTAGATGAAGGGTGGTGGGAAGGCTCTGTATTTTAGATGAGACTCTTATAGTGTCTTTGGTGTTTATCTTTACGGTTAGCTAAGCAGAACCTAAACCTCTTCTAGGCTACACCTAAGCCTCTTAGGTCTAAGTTTGCCTAGTGCTCTCAGCTTAAGCTGTGCTCTGGAACACTGATGAGAAGGTGGCTGAATGCTTTCACCTTTCTTTCTTAATCCTATAGCATGGATGGCTTAGGAAGGAGCAGGTGACCCCAGCTTAGCTCTTCCAAATGCAATATGGACAGTGATCCTGAGCTGTGTTTGAAATTTGTCAGCCCAGTTTTACCTCGGTCTGCTGCAGAATGCAATTAAATGTTTTGCATGGTGTGATTATCCTCCTAGCTTCCTCCTGCTCTCCAGTTCCTGGTAGTCATGGTGTAGAAACTGAATTTCACTTGTTCCTCCTTGAATCCAGTTATGCTTTCTAGACTCTGAAAGACCCAAAAATATCTATATTTGCAGATAACCTTGTGGACAGAGGTATCAGACTGGTATCCTTAAACATAAGGACATTACAGCGTAGACAAAACCTGAGTATCTGTTTTAACATGGTGGTAGCCAGAATCTATCTGGACTTCAGCCAGTGGCTTTAGTGCTGCAGGTTTATAGGGAGCTTTATTATTCTGAGTGTACTGTAGTAGACCTGAGATTTGAGACTTGATTTCTCATCCATCATATCCAGCATTACACATTAGAGGGTGTCTTGTGAATCAGAAAGGCTGCCTGAGTCACCATAAAGGGCTGAGAACTTCAGCTAGCAGTGTTTTTCCACGAGAGAACTGTATTAATATTTCATCACAAGTACCTGGACAGTTTAAATCACTGCTTATTTTAGGAGTGTTCTACTTGGTTCTGCTTGTAATCACCTACCTGTCTTCTCCTTGGTGATCCACCTGATGGTTTTCTAGGGTGTCTTCAGAGCCAGAATTGTAACAGCAGTGAGGAGTAAAGCCAATAGAAGAGCCAGTTGATTAGCTAAGTGCAGCAGTTAGAATAAAAACAAGTATTGCAGCTTAAGCAATCTAAATGTAATGCACATCATCTTTTGATTGTGGTAGTGGCCAAAGTATCTAATTCGATGTTCCAAATACTTTGAAAGCAAACATAGCCAAAAAAAACCCACCACAAAACTGTACTACTATGCACTACTCTGCTTGATATGTGCTTGTTTAAGACACCATCATCTTCCTACTGAGACAACCAAAGGTGCTGAAAGGTACAAAGTGCTGAAAGATACAAACATTTGGTTTCCTTACCTGGGCTGTAAATACTGTAGTAGGTCAAGTTCAAACAGTTGGCATACATGTAAGAACAAAGTCTGATCTTTACTCTCTACAGAATTCTATCCACTGTTATTAGCAACTACTGATCCTTTAGCCTAACAGTGTCTATAGAAGTGTTTAGAGTTATTGATATCAATAGCTGCCTCTCCTTTACAGAGAAAGGACTTAATGCAGCCCCACTTCTCTGTAAGATAATTGCATGGTGTTGCTACACAGTTGAGAATGCAGTTATTACAGAAGGAGGGGAAGCTCCGTGCTATGTTCTTGAATTTGTATTGAGTCTAGAGTGTCAGCAGTCCCTTTTAAAAATATTTGTAAAACAAATGGCATCATTTTATGCTGTTCATTTAGTAGGATTTTAAGTGCCATGCTTTTGTTTGGAGTATCTCAGCATGACTGATTTTAATTGAAGTTTTAGAAGCTTTCAATGGTTCTTATCTATCTCGTGGGAGTGGGTGTTTTTTCATGTATATGTTTTTTCTCTTGAGCTAGTTAGATAAATCCATCTCAGCTTCAAAGAATTAGTTTTTTTCCTTAATGGAAGTTTAAGCATTGAAAATTTAACTAAAGCCTGAAGATTTCAGTGTTTGAACATGGTATATGAGAGCAGAGCTCTCAAAGGTCTTTCAAATGGAAAATATTCTTAATCTCTTAGCATTTCTGGTGTTAATAATCTAGATGTCTCATTATCTAAAGGACTGGTTCTCCATTTTTGTGTCCTTACAGAGCATCAGCAACATTTAAACTACCTATATCAAGTCCCTTCCTGTTACAGGCTCAGGATCATAACCCAGTTCTGTTATCAGGCATTATTGGCTGGGGAAGAGCTATCTTGACCCTTGACATTCATGTTTTTTGCCAGTCAATACCAGCAGATAACCAAAAATTGTTCATTAGTAGCAGAAAATAAAGAGAAAGCATTGCATTTCAAAATATATGTTGTACCCTTGCACCTGTGAGATGGCATCTGTCTTATGATGGGAATAAATTCCCAATCCTGTTCACACACAGTCATTTTTAGTGTGTTAGGTGCTATTTCTGGGGTTTGACTGGGAATGTGTTGAAAGAGGCAGGGGGAATATTTCCATGAAAGCTAACAGCAGAGTGGACAGCAAAACCTGGAGAAGGATGATGTGACAAAGCTGCTCCTGGGCAGTGAAGAAAAGTCATACCAACAGTGAGACCAAGAGATACCTCAACATCAGAACAGTTCTGTGGCTTGATGCACCCCATTTTTACTTTTTTTTTAGTAGTACTCACAAGGACAGTAACTGGCACAAGTTCAGGACTAAATGTTTTCTGTCCTTTCAGGACATCCAGTTATTTCCAGCAGCCATTCTTCAAAGTGAGGTGGGTACAGAAGAAGTGGAGGGACAACTGTTATATGCTGGATGCCCATGAAATGAACAAGCAAGTGGTTCAAGAGCTTGAGCTACAGTTATGACACCCATGGGTCCTTCACTCTGAGACCACCTGCACTTCCTGAAAACAGCGTAGTCTCCTATGTAGTTCTGGAAGCTCTTGTGCTCATTTTTAAGTATTGGGTTATACGGAATTACTTTATGTTATTACAGTATTGTATGCATGATGCAGTATGAATTAAATTAGCAAGTTTGGTTTTAGCAGAAAACTAAGTTAGAGCTTATATTCCAATAACCCTGCTGCCTTCAGCAGGATCTAAGTCTCCATTTCTAAATGCAGTCCTTCCCATAGCCACTTGATTTTGTTTTCTTACCTCATCTCATCCCCTTTACTGATTTTCAGACATTATATGGCTAGTAACACTGTTAAATGTATTTACTTGTCCTCTGCCTGTTCATTCCTGGATTGTCCTCAGGAGATTTTCCCACATAACCTAGTTTTGATGACAGGCTTGCATTGTTTTATGAATGCAAGCAACACTGGGTCCTAAATGCCTCAGAGAGGTGTCAGGGTGCTGAATACATTACGTGCCTTCCTTACATGCACGTTAGAAACATGGGGACTTAAAGGCAGAATTTATCCTGAACTTCAGCAATAAAGCAAAACTAATTAATAAGTCCATAAAAGCTCCATCAGTGCAGCAGAAGTTTAATTGTGTTCATTTCTGACGTGGATTCAAAGCACTGCATTATAGGAAGCCCTTGACCCATGACATGCAGAACTCAGTCAGAACACATAGATTGCCCAGTAGGTATGTATAGCCTGCTTTGTCTCAGTTGGTTAGTCATTATTAGTGGATTCATCCATTGTTTATTTTCCCTTGTTTTATTCTTCTTAAAATTCAAGCACTGAGCTCTTCCACCTGCAGCTCAAATATAGACTGTTCTTGTCTTTACAGCTCACTCATTCACATGTATTTAGTACAACAGGTAATGATACAGAGACTGTCTTAGGGAACAGCAAGAACAAGATTGCTCCATAAGAATAAATGAATCAGGTTACTACAGCCCAAACAATTCCCTCCCTAAGCAGGATACCATCCCTAAGGTCTGGACAGGGTAGGCTGAGCAGGGTGGTGATAACAGGGTCTATCAGGAGTCCCACAGAAGAAGAGGTCAGTCAGATGCAAGCTCTCAGCAAGAGACAGAAACAAAGTACTTACAATATTGGGCCAATACACATCCAGAAGACAAAAATCAATTATTTCCATAACATAGCCCAGACAAGAACTGAATGCCCAGACCTGAGCATAGAGTATGCAGTCCAGTGGGCAGAGGATGTGTGCGTGTGATCCCAAGGGAGGCTGATCAATGAGGTCTCTTACTGCCCTCAGGGCTCTGACAGATCTGACCCCAGTAGAACTTCACCTGACTGCCATGACTTTTCAAATGACTGTCCAAATATCATGGAGAGTGGCTTGGAAACTTCTAATTACATCCTATAAATTCTTAGAAGCGGTAGAGGAAAGAGCCTGCTTTGGGAAGATCCTCCCATGTTTGGTCATTCTTAAGGAAACTGAATATATTTGGCACCACACATGAACAAACAGGATCATTACTCAGATAGCATCATTTATGCTGTTTGTTGTCATCTGTGCAAAGGAAGTGGGCACAGTAGAGGTAGGAAGAGTTTTCCAGGGATGTGAATGGAATGCAAAGAGCAATGCAGGAAGGGATCAGCATTGGCTCTCCACCTCCACACACACCTCTCTTAGATCCTGGACACTTACTTTGTGAATTCTGGGACAATGTTCAAATAAATTTACTTAGTAGCTGTAAGCAGGGAATGCCCCAGGATCAATGTTATTTTACCAGTGCAAGGGAAGTACTCTGTAGTCATCTTTCAATCCCATCCACCTACAACTTTCTTTGGTTTACCCACTACCAATGTCTTCTAACATTCTCCTAAGAAAAAAACAACACCTGTTAACCATGTTTTTGCATTCTTTTCCTCCATGCATCTTTCCATAACTCAAAAGAGAAACTCTTGATGAGGTTTTAGTACAATCAATGTTGACTTTAATCTTATTAATATCATCAGTGTTATTTTTTTGCTGAGTGTTAGAAAAAATTGGTTTAGCATCTTAGAAAAGTGGGCCTGATATTGCAACAAGCTGACAATTCTGTACACGTGGTATGTGAAGACATACATTACACATCTCTTTCCTTCAGATAAACAAGTGTGCAATGGGGAAAGAATATCATGAGAAACAGTGCAAAAACTTTCTGGGGAGCCTGTCTTCCTGCAAGGATTGAAATATTTGTCAGTGATACCTGTCATAAGAGTACTGTAAATGAGAGGGGGCATCTTGAGGGGAATGAATGCTTGGTGAATACTATACCACAGACATGCTGAGTATTTTAAACTTTGGTTTTTTTGTTTGAAACCAGTGAGAAGAAGCTTATCACAGATGCCCTGAATAGAAACCAGTTCTTGAAGAGACTGGAGCCTCACCAGACACGAGATATGGTGGAATGTATGTATGAAAGGACTTTCCAGCAAGGCAGCTACGTCATCAGACAGGGAGAACCAGGCAACCACATTTTTGTGCTCAAAGGTGAATATTGCTTGCTTGTACAACACACAAGTGCAGGAAACAGGAAAATAGTTCAGAAGCTTTGGCAGGATGCCACAGTGATGGTGTTTGTGCTCTTAAATAATTTATGCTGGCCCTGATGAGGGCGATGCAAGTTTTACCTGTGACTTTTATGAAACAGAGTGAGAAGAGCAAAAAGCACCTTGGAAACTTGAATCTTGATTTAATGCTATTTCATGGCCTCTTTCACTTCTAAAAGCCTGGAGGCCAGCAAATCATTATTGTTGTACATGCCACCAACACCTTTTTCTCAAAAGGAAGAACAGGAATTATTTAAAACACAGAGAACTGCTCAATGGTGAAGCTGCTTCTGAAATAAACTTATCTTTCAACAGTCGTGAGAGTTTACACTAGCTTTCTTCGTGTGGGAAATTGAGAGATGAGGTCTGCATTTACTGTTCTCAAAGCTGGAAGGTTTTGGGGTTTTTTTTAAAGACCTGGTTGGTTTTTTTTCTGGAAAAAAAGAAAAGCCAAGCAAACAAAAAGCTTTAGGATAAAAAGGCTGTCCTAAAATAATGCCAACAGGTCTGAAGTAATGTCTCTGCAGTCATCTGTGCTGGCTGCTACTCTGCTTACACGCAGATCTCAAGTTGCAGATCAGCCATAGTAGACCCCAAGTTTAACACCTGGAATTTGCCCCTAACAGCAATTGTCTCTTTCATCATCTCACTATTAAAATTAATTTGCGTATTTTGTCAATTTTGAAACACCAAAAGGCCCAGAGACTCATATGAATTAGAGTTCATGCTGTAAGGAGTGTCTTCTGTTGAGGCAAGAATTTTTAAGCCAGAAGCAAAATGGTATATGTTGGAAAGAATATTTTCTGTCTTCTGGCTTCATAAACATAATTTTGAAAAAAAAAATATGGTAACAGTGTTAGGATGACATAAATGGTCCAGGAAGAAAGAGGAGGCAGGATTTGTAATAGGATAGTCATATTCTTGCAAGGCAAAATGATAACATTTTGAAAACAGATGAAATATGAGAAAGAAGATATCCACCTGGAAATTGTTCTGGGCCATAACCTGTGCAGAAGTTCAGACTTTCTTTGACTTTTGCTTGATTTGTCGTAAGGTTCAAGAACAATTTCTTGAAGGAAGTTTTAATGTGCTTTTAGTTTTCCTGCCTTTTCCTTTGCATTCTGCACATATATACACATACATGTGTATGAACAGACAATCCTCATGAGTAATTTCTCCAGTGATCACTGTTTTAAGCCCTTAAGTTTGTCTATAGCACACTAGACTATCTGAACCACTCCTGACTGGTTTGTTGTAGCAAAGGTTTATCCCATCAGGATTTAGACCGGCCCACCCTTCCAGAGCATATTAGTGGATTAGGAGTACATTCTAAAAAATAAATCTCTCTTGGCTTGTATGTGTTTCAAAGCACTGTTCACATCGTTCCTCTCATTCCTGTCTTCCAGGGGGTGGCAAAGTCAGAAATATATTGATTTGTTTTCCATTCACTTTGTGCAGTTGAGCAGAGTTTTAATACCTATTTTCCTGATGATTTTTGACAGAGGGCAGTCTGGAAGTCTTTCAGCAGAATAAGCTCCTATCCTCAATACCTGTGTGGACGGCGTTTGGTGAACTAGCCATTTTATACAACTGCACACGGACAGCTTCTGTGAAAGGTACCTGAGGTTAATTATGAACAATGTTGCTCCAAATGAAAACTATGTATTTTTGTGAGGTCCCTGTTATATCCAGATTTTCTTTGACATTTTCATTTAATAGAGGTTTGCATGTCTTGATTGGCTACAGTAAACTCATGTTTCTTTCCTTGGGTTCTTTCTGCTTGGGAATTGTAATAATGCCGTGCCACGAATGTAATTCCATCTCTAGAATGAACCTGGATGAGCAATTAGGCATCTCCAAAATATGCTGCTTAGCCTGATCTGTACCATACTAACTGCTAAGGAGGGACTGTGTTTTAATTTTGGATGCGTTAGTAGGGATGGTCTTTGATTCTTATGTGCTTGTGTGAAATGCAAACCTGAGGCTAAATTGCAGTGAATTGGAAAAGATATTAGAACCACGGTGTTTTTAGTAGAGCAGATAAAGTCTTAATTCAAGAAGAAACAAAATGAGTAGGAATTAGTTCCCTCTGTACTACTTTTAGTTCCGTATCGTCATTGTATTACTGAGTCTTTTCTAGACCCGTTTGCCGCTGGCACTTGCAACTGGCATTTGGGAGATTTGGGTTTGGTCTCAAATGTGGTAGTGGGAGAGATGAAGCTTCTAGATGAGACCTGCTGCTTCTCTGAGGCAAATGCTTTTTGCATTTCGCATTTGCAGACTGACCAGGATGGAGTTGTTAAGTGTTGCTCTGCTACAAATGCCTCTCTCCCCAGCTATTTATCCATTAAATGACCCTTGGTTCCTTTTCTAACGTGCTATAATTTTTCTGTGACAAACAAGTGAGTGATCAAATAAGATTAAGTTCATCATTTTTCCACTCTTCACCATTCCATAAGTATTACTTGTGTTTGAAGACTAATTTCTGTTCTCAGCTAAATCTGCAGGGACTTTGAACCACCAGTAAGTATGAAGAGTTCATCTTGACTTAATAAGGAGTAAATGGAATAAAACAAGAAGTTGTTTGCTTTAAAAGCTTTTGGTCTTTCTTCCTGCACCCAGTTTAGGCACTTAATCATTGCTGGCTGTGCAGATGGAAGTTATTACATGTAATCTGGTTTTTTTTTGCTGCCTGATAAGCAGAAAAGCATCAGTAATGTGATTATTTTTCTTACCAGCATGCTGTTCTACTTGAATATGTTCCCTATTTTTCTTTTTTGCCTGCTGTACAGTATTAGCATTATAAAGTAGTGTTTCTGCATAATAAGATGTCAAGCTGCTTTAAACTTTTATTAACGTTAATTGGTTTTGAGGTAGGATAAGAATTGTCCAATTATAGACAAGAAAGAGTATCTGGATACTTGAAATTGTTGCAGAAACCTACCCCTCCCCAATAGCTTTCCTATGTTTCTTGTGAAAGAAGAGCAGTACAATGCCATAACTGAGCATGAATAGTAAACATATATGTGAAAAGCCTTTGTTGATGCTGAACCTACTGACACCCCTTTGCTACAGTCTTTGCAAGCTGATGAGGGAAGGACTTTATCCAAATAGCTTGTCAATGGCTGGTGCTATGGTTTTGTTCTTTCTTATGACAGAAGGAAAATGGCTGTATATGATGTAGCAGCCTTTAAAAAAAGGAGATTAAATTAAACAGTATCACCTCCTTTTGCTTAAAACACATAAAAGGTGCAGTGTGTTCTGTTTTGTCAATGATTGCACACAAAGGCTGCTTAGTGGTTTGCATCTTTGATGCTGAATCTTGTGCATGCTTACTCTATTCATATTTTGATTATCTTTTGACGGGTAGTCATTAATGTTTCAATTACCCTTTATTCCCTTATAAGATGGATATGTTGGAGAAAAACTCTGTGAGGATGACAGAATTAAATGAAATTTAATGTATTTCTTGACCT
>JAWWMO010000138.1:16372181-16390733 GCA_035047845.1 Dendrocincla fuliginosa | reverse complement strand
AAGATATTGTAATCCTATGCAAAATTGTATAAATAGTCTTGCTTTTCACTGAAAACTTTGGAACTCTTTGTCCAGCGCAAGCTGGGGGTTCCCCAACGTTGAACCAATAAATACCTTGCTGTTTAAAGGCTAAAAACCGTGTCTCTAAACAGTTTTATCCAGCCTTTTTGGGCTTCACATTTTTAATAGGTAATCATAAAAAAGAGTGATGGATATGTAAATGAAATCATGCATGACAGTGGACCCCCTAGGAATGACAGCCGTCACTATGGTAAAATGATCTGGATACACTTATGGAGTCCAAGAAACATTTTCTGAAACAAAAATCACATAGAGTGTCAGTATATTGACTTTCAAACAAGAATCCACTCTATCCCAAGAAAACTGATCACAGAGATGAAGTGACATTGTGCACAGACATTTTTTGCATTCTGATGGTAAGTTTTTTGACTGGTAAAAATTCTAAAGGCCAAGTCTAACTCCTGATCGAGTTAAAGAAACTGTATTACTGTGCAAAAAACTAATTGTCATTTCAAAAAGAAATAAGCGTATGTAAAAGAGACAGTTTGTTTTTAATGTTTCAGTGTGGCACTGGTGGTATTGACATTTTTTTTTCGCTGTGGGTCACATTTTTATATGCCTCTGATTTCAGCCTGAGCTCTACTGGAAAATTGGCAGAGTATGTTTTATTTCTGTTTGGAAGGAGAGCTGCATTCTTATTTGTGATCATTCTACTGGAACTGGTAAACAGTCCTTCAAACATTGACTCTCCAACTCGGAGTGCCCAAAGTTTTACAGCTGACACATAAGTAGGATTCTCACCATGAATCAGCTCTTGCTGAAAGTAGTGTTGGTTGTACTCACTAATTTACTAATTTACTACTAATTTGCTACTAATTTACTTCTATAGGATGTCCAGAAAGAAAGTGCTTCTGCATAAAATAAAATCAAGATTCTCTTAGGAACTAAGAAGGTTTCCCTTTCCTTCTTTTCCTTTCCTTGCCTTTTTCCTTTCTTTTTCCTTTTCTTTCCTTTATGTAGGAGCATTAAAAGTAATGGCAAGGAAGAGCACTAACCTATGTTAATTTTCTTAATGCAGAGGAAGATCCTTCTGTGGACAGCTGACCAAAGAGGTGTCTTTGGAGATGATAGAGCTGAAGGAGAAAGTAGCCCAGTTCCCTCCTTCCCCATTCAAGAATTTAGAAGTTGTCACAACTCTGGGTGTTGGTGGGTTCGGAAGGGTTGAGCTTGTAAGACATCATTTTAAACATATTCAAGTCGTTCTCTGTCTTAGATGATTGATTTAGCCACTGAATAATGTAAAGGATTTTAATATTCTACGTGCTTGTGCCTCTCAGGCAGAAATAATTCTTTGTAAAACAATGCATAGTTAAAAAACATTTCAGGACTTCAATGTGCAAAGAAACACATCCATTAAAAGTATCTTCCTGGTCACTAGACATAGGCATCAGTTTGGGCATGTGGAGTTTACAGATGTGCCTACCTGCATTGTGTTCCCTGAATTTCCGGCCTTTTCCCAAGGCTCTGCCTAGACCTGAAGTAATCTCCACAGCCTCACATAGTCTGTGTTGTTAGAATTGCTTCAGGATGCCCCACAACAGCTATAACCAGCGTGATCTATCTCTGAGCTGCATTGACTGTGAAATTTCCAACAAGTTTTAATGGCTCTTTTGAGTCATATTCAATAGCATGAACAGCTGTGTTTCTGGGATACCAAGAGCCTCATGAGCCTAAAGCCTTAAATTCCAGTCTCCTCTGGCTGAGTAGCAAATATCTGAGAGAACATGAAAGCTTTTTGTGCAGGTTGCTGAAGGTAATGCTAAATTAAGGGAGACTGATTTCAATGAAGTCAATAATCCTTCACAGTAGTTAGACCAGCAATTGTTTTATTCTGATTCTTGCTTCACAAAAAAACCCCTCCCACACTGCAAATTCTGCCACATCGCCTGAATAAAAAAGCTAAAAATTGAATTCTCGTCCAGGTGTAGAACACAGATAAATGCTTCCTTGGTTTCTGAGAAGCTCTGTTTTAACTTCCATCTTTTTATTGCATATTGAGTAGTATTTCAGTGTAAGGCAAAATCATTTGTAAATATTCTACCTAAACTGCCTCTGCTTTTTGTTCTTTTGTATTATGCTGGTGATTAGAAATCTTAAATTGAAATAAGGACCCACTGTGGTATAAACTCATTGTGGTATGTAGTGTCTATTCAAACTGCTGCTATTTTGTATACATAAAATGAACAAAGGAAAAATTTCACTTTGTTACTGGGAAACTAAAAAGATCTGATGCTTGACTTTAAATCACCCATAACAGTTCTGCAAAATACCTGGAATTTGTCCCTCATTACAGCCATCAGTTTTAGTCCTGTGCTGTGTTGAAAAAGATGGATATCAGTGTACCTATTGAGAACTGATTGGTAAAATATCCTTTCTTTGCCTTATATGTATTCATCATTTTTATTCACAGGTTAAAGTGAAAAATGAGAACATGGCTTTTGCTATGAAGTGTATAAAGAAGAAACACGTAGTGGACACCAAACAACAAGAGCATATCTATTCTGAGAAGAAAATCCTCGAGCAGATATGTTCTCCATTCATTGTGAAGTAAGTTGACCATAAGGTTTCCCAGAATATTGACCCCCAGTTGACCCACTGAACAGCATTATTGAGAATGAGTTCTGGAGAAAAGACATTGCAAGTCTTGCATTTGGTTTTGCTTTTTCTAAATTGCTGCCATTTGTCTCCACAGACTGTATCGCACATTCAAAGATAATAAGTATGTGTACATGCTGCTGGAGGCTTGCCTTGGAGGGGAACTGTGGAGCTTGCTGAGAGACAGGTAACAGCAAACAAAGTGTAACCTTGCCCTTTAGAATCACCAAGCAGATCCATGTGTCTGCTGAGTAGTTTCTCCATTCAAAGACTGTTCAATTAAGAGATGTTTGTTTCAGTTTGGTTAATATTCTGTTAATATTTGGTTAATATGTATTATCTGGTTAATAAGTGAGGCATTTTTAGAACTTAATTGTCTGTAAGGATTTTGATTCTTTTTGTTTCAGAGGCAGCTTTGATGAATTCACCACCAAGTTCTGTGTTGGGTGTGTGACAGAGGCTTTTGACTACCTACATCACATAGGAATTATCTACAGAGACCTGAAGCCGGAAAACTTAATTTTGGATGCTGAAGGATATATCAAACTGGTAAGATGTAATCCACTGTAATGTTATCCTTTTGTGTCCTGTTTCTTTGCAGAAGGGATATAAATAGACAGTGGGTAATTAGAGAATCAGGATCCCAGAGTTTAATAACTCTTGAGCTTCAGTAGAAAAGAGGACAGGCTTCTCGTTGCATAATGAGAAACAAAGGTATTGCAAAGCCATTGAGAGCCACAGACAAACTGTGGATTTGCAGCCTCTGAGAGCTCTTGCCACAGCACAAACAGCAAAAAAAAAAAAAAATCTCCCAGCAGCTAGTTTTAATGTAAAGACAGGAACTGCATTTCCCAGGTACAGAACTACCTCTCTGTCCAACCTCAAGCAATCATGGGTTCTACATCCATTCAGTCAGTCAATCTACAGTCATGGGTTCCCTCTCTTTGTAGAGAGTTCATAGTAAAGAACTCCTGCCATACTTGGACTGTGTGAAAAGTGCAACGAGAATACCCTTCAAAGGACTTTCAATACCCACTCAGAGGACAATGAGCAACCCACTGTTTTCCAGGGGCAGCAAGGAATCTTGGATTGTTCTCTCCAAAAGGAAAATAATTCAGAAAATTAGTTATAATAAATGGATCTGTTTTACAACATTGAGTAATCTGGTGAAATTACTTCTCTCTCCTTCACAACTACACTGTGTAGTTGTTTTAGCTGTAAACTAGAACTCTGAGATCTTTGAAGGAGGGGAGGAAGCAATTTAACCTCAAGGCTTCCCAGTGCAAAACAACTCTGCATTATGCAGCGTGTGTTGATTTTGATCAGGTTGATTTTGGATTTGCAAAGAAGATTGGATCAGGGCAGAAAACCTGGACGTTTTGTGGAACCCCTGAGTATGTTGCCCCTGAAGTCATTCTGAGTAAAGGCCATGACTTCAGTGTGGATTTTTGGTCCCTTGGGATTCTTGTGTATGAACTCCTTACTGGCAGGTAAGTGCCCTCCTGCTTCAAGTTCTTGTCTTGTTTGTTTTTAGAAACCTTTTTAAAGTTACTTTTAAAATAAACAGTTTGGAGGTGTGGTTTTTTTCCCATCAGTAAACAGACTTGCAAAATGATACTTGTTTTTGCCTCCTATGCATGCCTTACCTTCCATCATTTCAGAAATGCCACAAAGTGTGGTACATATACTCAGTTCTGGCTTACCCATCCGAGGAAAGGGCCAGGCACGAGCTATAATTGGCTGGTGTAGAGCCCCTTTAACTGATGATGATGATGATGATGATGATGTTTCCTGTGAGGAACAACTGACAGCAGGCTGTTCTTTTCCCTATTTGTGGGTGATGGGGTACAGTGGGGTGGGTGAACGGTAAGCAGGGCTCACTCTTTGCCTCCGTGCACATTTCCATGGCAATTCTTTGTGAATGCTCAATGGTAATACAACATAAAACCTTTTCTGAGTTAGATCAGAGGCAGAGTTGGCTTAGAGAGACACATATTGTCATGTTTTCCCTGGTACCTACAGGAAGCTTCTCGTTTTCAAAGCTTTCTAATATCTTAAACAGTCTGAAAGGGTGAGGGTTGTAAAACTAGGAAGGTGGGCTTTTTTTCCGTATTCTCAAATATTTTCTGTGATGAGTAATGGCCACATCTTCTCGTACCAGACGTTCCAATTTTCAGTGTTGCTTTCTTTTTCTAGTCCACCATTCTCTGGGGCTGATCAAATGATGACATACAATTTGATTCTCAAAGGCATTGAAAAGCTGGATTTTCCAAAAACAATAACAAGACGGCCTGAGGATTTGATCCGCAGACTCTGCAGGTAGGAGGGGCAGTTTGTGGCAAAGGCTGGGTGTAGACAGATTGAGCCCTTTTAGAATTCAAATTAGTGTTGAATTCCTGAGAACGATTGTAATTGTTATGCATAGCATGGTTCATTATGATGATACTCAGTATGCACTGCATGCCTCTGAATATGTGTCACACCTCTTCGTCTGCAGAGGCAGCATCTACAAATGTTGGTTTTGGGCTTTCTCTGTAGCTGTGACTTTTTTCTCAAACGCATCTCAGGGAAAACTTACTAAGTGTGGGCTGAGGAAGGAGCTAGGGAATTTGATGTTGCTATCAAGCACATTGGTAGTTCCAAAATTACTTAGGCATATAGTTTCCTGCAGAAAATGTAGGGCACTTAAAGACTGACTTGAGCCACCCCTGAAAATGTGCAAAAGGTGGTATTTCGAAAAGGCCAGCATAGCTCAGAAGCATTAGGGCACAGTGGCATGCACAACCTCTGGCTGGTGACACTGCTCACTTTGTA
Organism: Dendrocincla fuliginosa; assembly: GCA_035047845.1. Classification (NCBI taxonomy): domain Eukaryota; kingdom Metazoa; phylum Chordata; class Aves; order Passeriformes; family Dendrocolaptidae; genus Dendrocincla; species Dendrocincla fuliginosa. Next base: position 16,385,243 of record JAWWMO010000138.1, on the reverse strand, counting down.
CTCCCAGTTCCTGTGGGATTTCATCCATGGCAATTGGGACAAGGTACAACATGCTTGTGTACCAGGATTTCAAAGGAACCATGCAGATGTAAATTTTGATTTGGCTTCTTCTGTAACTCATGACCAGACCTGCTGGCTAAGAAGCGAAAGAGATGTGCAACTAAAATTCAGCTGGTTTGATTTCACTCTGTTGCTTCTCACAGCCAAGTGGCGCTGTTTTGGTTTCCTACATTTCTCCATCCATAAAAGAAAGGAGCAGTGAGCAACACCTTCTTTGAGCAACACCTTATTATATCTCCTTATGAGGCCACATGTGGTATGCAAGCTCCATCCCTGTGTAACTGTTAAAAACAAGCAGTTAGGACCTATAAATGCTATTTTAATAAATAGCAATATTTTATAAATTCCTATCATTATTCTTTTTGTCTTTTTTAAAGGCAAAACCCTACAGAAAGATTAGGCAATTTGAGGAATGGAATTAATGACATCAAGAAGCACAGGTAAGCAAAAGAATCTGTCAAGAAGAAAATTTGGCGTTTAATTTAAAATATTTTTAATGTGTTAGAACCTATTCTGGTAAACCCATAAAGAGAGATCTCTATTGCTATTGAGTACATTTGCAACTACACCAAGCAACGATATGAACATAAATCCTCAACATGATTATCTAGAAATGTCTTATTGTTTACTGGTTTTGTTGGAGGTTGTTGATGTAGGAGTTTAATTCAGTTCTCAGGGAAATTGATGCCAGTTCAGCATCTGCCTTTCAGACCTCCTGACCCTTAATCAGTTGCTTTTTAAGAATGAGTAGTTAAGTATTGCTCCAAAGCAATACTAAGTTTTTATCCTCTTTCTTCTACTGAAGGAAGTCTTTCTTCTAATGAAATCTTCTGATGAAAGTCTTTCTTCTACCGAAGAAAGTCCTCTGTAGATTAAACCTTTTCTGCTTTCTCTTTTTATCTGAGTTGTTTCTAAGTCATGCAGTTTGTGCTTGGGGAAAGTAGTTCTTTGACTTTTCTGCTTGTCTCCCTCTTCTCATGCTGTAAAGAGGCTGCATGACTGTACTTCTGCTTGTGTTAACCTGCCTGTCACTGCCTCCCCTCTGTACAGAAGTGCCAGTCTGTCCGGTGGTCCTGAAGCTCCCCCTGCCTTGTAATGCAATGACAGTGCTCGGATTTTCTCTTTCTAATAACTGTTGTTACATGGACAGGAATTGTCATGAAAAGAATTTCTTTTAGCCCTTGTTCATATGTTTTTTGGCTGTTCATAGTATAATGACAGAAAACAATCTGTCTTTCTCTTTTGGTCTCTCCCTGTCTATCTTTCATTTCTTTTTAATCAGGTGGTTGAGTGGTTTTAACTGGGATAGTCTGAAAGTGAGAAAATTAACGTCGCCTTTAAAAAGAGAGGTATTGACTTTGGCTTTCAATATCATAATGCTTTACTAATACAGTTTGGCTTCAAAGAATAATTGATGGTGATAGCAAAATTTCCCAAAGAGGCATTTGAGTTATTATAGGTCAACCTGTTTATTGAAAATTGCGTGAAAGAAAGAGAGACAGCAAGCAAAACAACTTCATTTAAATAATGGAAATATTATTCTGCCTGTGTACTTTGCATTAGACCTTCACCATTACTATAATAAATGGTGTTTGGTCAGAAACTAATACTGAAAAAAACCATATTTTTCTTTGGTAATGGGCACATTAATAAGATACATTGTTCATATTAGCGTGCAGAGTACAAATTCCTGTGTTCTCTTACTACTGAGTTACAACACGCCCTTGAGTAAGCTCCCTGTTTTAAATGGCCTATTTCTCCTTGCCCTAAAATGAAAAAAGATTGAGGGTAAAGAATTTGAAACTCACTTTGAAACAAAAGTAATTCTGAGGCTTTCTTTGAATAGCTACTCTCTAAATGTAATTTGGTCTTAAACAAAATTCAATCAAAATTGTATCAGCATGGCCCAGCTTTCTTACTGACTTTATAGGGCTTTCAGTGAAATCTTAGAGTTGATAGTATTTGGGAAGTGCTTTTGTGTAAGGCTAGTGCCACTTGCTCTGCTGTACAATTAAATTACTGAAGGTTTATCTTTTAAAGAATGAGGAATTGCATCCATTGAAACGAGTCATCTGTATCATACCAACCATTCATTTTCACACTGGTTGCAATAAAAATTATAATAATCAATGGAGAACATTTTCAAAAATTACTTTCTGAAACAATTGTTTATTTGTGTTTTTAATGTCGTAGTTGTCTGGACCAACTGATTACAGCTACTTTGACAGCTATCCACCTGAAGAGGGAACTCCTCCAGATGAACTTTCAGGCTGGGACAAGGATTTCTGATAGTTTCTTCTGGGACATTTATAGAGACTCATAGACTTCATTCCTAGACCTGCAGTCTTGTTTCTTGCTACATATTACACAGTTCTCCTTGAAGAATAGAAGACAGTACAGCAACCAGAACTTGTTCAGACAATGCACCAAAATCTGTGTCCATCTCTTTATAACAGAGGCATGAATTCAGTCAACAGATGTAACCTGAATGGCTAATATTTTCAGACACTTCAGATCGGATCTATGGTCTTGCCATTAGAAATATGAATAGCTAATATTTTAACTACCATATGTCTTTATTTTGGATGGAGATGGCGAGTATTGGAAGCCAATAATTCTGTGGCATTTGTCAACAGCTTACATGATAGGTACTTACTTTTCATTTTATCTGCAGTCTGGGTTGTTTCTCTTTCTCCCCATAATGTCCAGTATTTCAATGATCTAGAAATGTGTATAAAAGAGACTTACTGAAAAGTTGATTTGATCTGATACTGCAGCTAAAAGGGTATCACCGTGGAAGCTGCCTCTGTGTCAGTCAAGTTTTGCACCAGGTTGAATATGTGAGACAGTTAAAATGACAATCCAGTAGGAAACAAGGTGTATACGTAATAGAAGTTGCCTCAGAAGCAGACTGTGGTGTGTGTTCCCCTTACTGCTTCGAAGAGCCATGTCCATTTCTTAAAATGTTTTGCTTTTATGGGGTGTGAAGGTAAAATAGATGGACAACAAGCATTTACCTTGCAGGGAAAAAAATGCAGTTGGATGTTGTGCATTCAATGGTTTATACAGAAAAATTCTGTTACGAACTACAATGGCTGTTGAAACAGGGGTGTTTCTGGGAATATGGGATTGATGCATCTGGTACCCCTGCTAGGATTTGTTTCATCTCCCACAGAAACAAAGGCCGCTCTAAATTTCAATACTAAAGCTGCTGCAGCACACTGCATTTCGCATGCTGGATGGAAAACCTCCCAGGCAACTTGTGCTGCATGCTCAGGGTTTAGTTACCCGTGACTGCTGGATAGTCTTCCTATCTCCTGCTGGTCATGACTTTTCCCACTGGGTGAGGGAGGGACTGCCACAGGGCCAGTTCCATGGTTTGTTACATGGTTATAATTATTTTTTACTGCTGGGTGGCCATTGCTTTGACAGAAAATCAATTTAAATATTTTGTATGACCTTCAGCCTGAATCAGGCAGTAGAATCTTTTTCATTTAATTTAATGAAGGTTGGATTGAGCCCTTGAAAGAAGGCATTACACGTTTAGCTGATTTTGTTTCCTTGCCTGTTCGCAAATTATTATGGAAACTTGTAGCCAGCAAAGCCTGTGCAAAATGGTGGGAAGCACACACAGTCAGAAAAGGTGGAGCAGGGGCTGTAAGCTGGGACTGCAGGTGCTTGCAACTAGCTCTGTTTAGCAATACCAAAGACCAGATTTTCTTTTCAGGATTTAGACAAGCACTAGAAGTTAGGTATTTATGTTTTTCTGTGCATTTTATTTTCTCTCATAAGTATTTTTTTATTACAGTCAAAATAATACTGTGCCAAGTTTCATAAAAAGCTTTTGAATGTATTTCTCCATTGTACTTACAGGTAGTTTCCATATATATATAAAAGAAATAATAGTGGGGTGTGTGTATATATATGTTTTTTTAAGTGAAGAAATAGCTGTATGATAAGTTTAGTGCAGTCTGCATTACATCTATGCAGCTTTTTATATTTATATTTTCTTTATAAAGTTTAACTTACCTTGTTTATTTGTATGCAACTAAAGTAAGCTTACAGTGCACTGGGCAGGACATTAATACTTTAGAAGCACATTCCACACAGCAGTCCAGATTCGTAGCCCTGATTTATACTTCTTGTCTATGTGATTCAGAAGAGACTGAGGAAGAAAAGACTACCCTGGAGAGAGAGTCACTGATGTAATTTCTTGCAGCATGTCCCCCACTCAGGTTATGTTTTCCCTACTGGATATTGAGAAAATGAATGCAGAAGAAGCTACAATAAATGAGGTCATAGATCATTTTGTACTTATGTGGAGTTTGATTCATTTTATTTTTGGCATGTAGGCAGTTGACTGAGCTGAATTTTTCCAGAAACAAGCAGAAGCTGATAGGGTAGAGGCTAAACATGACTTGAACTAAATATCTTTGACAGACAGATGTACTTCAGACTTCAACCAGGCAGCATTGGAATTATGCTATTGTAAAACAAGCAGATAAATAAGTGATCCAGGCTCAAGTAGCTTCACAGTGCAGCAGATCATGGGAAAATTGAATGGACATATGATGATGATGATCAGATTATGCTTATTGTTACGTTTTCTAATTTAACAGCACTGAATAACAGATTTTGACATTCAGGTTTTTGTCATGCTGTGGATATGTTAGTAATTGTCTGAGTTCTGTCCTTGATGTTCTTGTTTGTGCTTTGCCTTTGTATCTTGTCAGCTTTGCTTTTATTGTGTGGCTCCCTAAGAAACTCAGCTGTAGCTCTGCTTTTGTCCATGTACTTGTGTCACAAAAGAACATGCCTCAGGAGGCAGGAGGGATGATGCTTCTTCCTGACACAGGGCACAGATGAGGAGCAGTCAGCCTGGGCTGGGTAGATGAAAGCGCCTTCCCCAGTTACTACATCAGACCAGAGATTCAGATGAGCACTTCAGAGAGACTTGTAGGTAGGAGCAGAAGCAGACTGAGAGAGAAAAGTCCCAGGCATATCATAATTCCAGCCAGGTTTTAGTGCATGTGATGAATTTCCACCTCACAGCCTTCCTTTGGGAAGGGTGAGGTTGGCCACCCCAATGCCTGAACACATCACCTGTCAATATAAAGGGGAAGAAGTAACCTCAGTACCCCAAATGTTTGATTTTGATCATAGAAGGGGCTGTGAAGTGGATGTTAGGGAGTGTAAGCCTGTAAGATTTTTGCATTTAATGAGAAGAAACAGCTGTCCTGATATTTAGAGAATCTCTGTGATTTTAGGCAGGATTTAACAGGTCTTACGTGTAATGAAAAGCATCTAAGATCACTTTCTGTTCTCACTACTCAGCAAGCTACCTCTGAACAGACAAAGCTTTCCCCTGCTGTGGTTCCCAGGGACCTTGTGGTGTAGTGACAAGAAGAATTTTTGTGTGGTGTAGTGGCAAGAATTTTTATGTTCATTTGACGAAGGCCTGGGAGATTAAAGTCCCTTGATAATTTTAAAGCCCCTCTGGAGAGCTGTGTGTAGCTTTGGGTTTTGACACCTTTGACGGTTTGACAATTTGGCTTCTTAAAAGATCGTGTAGAAAAGTGTGGGAAAGAAGAGAAAAAGCCAACCTTCCCAACTGTAGTGTAGCACACTGTCTTAAATTCATCCTTCCTTCCCACTTTTTGCAAGGCAGCGTAAGACTGGTGCTCTTTATCTCTTAAGTTCCTTGTGCCTGCATGTTGTAGCATCAGTAAAATCAGATTTGTCCCAAAGGTGGAAAGCAAGGAAGATGTTGTGCAGGGAGCAGATGTGAAGATGTGAAATTAAATGCATCCATAATCATGCAGAGCTGCAACCTGTCTCCCTCAAACCTGTATGTTCCTGTGGCTTGGGAACCTGCGTCACCTCCAGGTGAGAGGGCCAGGAGCTATTTTGAGACCCAACACAAATTTATTCAGTAGGATGGGCCAGCAGGGTATGATCGTGCAGTCAGAAGCCTCTTTTCCTCTTGTGAGTCAGTCTCAGCTCATGTCACTTTCTTGTAATAAAAGCACTTGTGTGCAAAGTGATGCCAGACTGAGTTGCACATCAGGCACAGAAAAGGTGGGTAATTATTTTCTCACAAATCCATGATCTGTTGCTTGCCACATAATTATTGCCCATTAGTCTGTCTTGGGGATAGCAGCAAGACAGCAGCAAGAGTTACATCAGTAATCAGGCGCATCCTTTGGCAGAACTCCCAAACGTGAACTCATTGTGACTCTAATATTCTGTGCCTCGGGGCTGGTTCACATGAGTTGGGACAAAAGTACTCAGATAAGGTAAGTGCCTCATCCACAGGAATCAGGGGCAGACTGTGGCTGACCCCCACCAGCCAGCATTTCATTGATGTGTGGCAGATGAGAAGTGGCCCTTCTCTTTTTTAGGCCATCTGACATATTTGCAGAGCCAAAATCTGTTGCCTCTACCAAGCTGCAGACCAGCAGCAGCAAAAGACAGAATGAATATTCCAATTAAGTTATGGGGCTAATAGCAGGAGGAATGGCTGCTGAATAATCCAGCTAGTCACTATGGACATTCCTGAGTAGATTGTTTTCCATGCTGCCTTACTAAGCCACAAATATTCCAGAAAAAGAAAGCTGAAGCCCACTCGCCCTAATGGGACTCAAAAGAGCACCCAGAAATGAAGCAGTTACGCTGCTGAGGTGTCTGGCTGTAGAGGGCTTGCACAAGAGGTGTTTCTGATCAGCTTCCCTGAAGGAAAGGAAGAGCAACAGAAACATGCCAGACCTTACCTTGAACTATGTCCCTGGTGGTGCATCCTGATGGGAACAAAGTTCTAGTTCCTTCAGCCTGTGCATTGTCTGTCACTCAGGGAGACTGTACTTGGGCACCAGAAGCAGATGTTGTCATGGGGTCTGAGCACCCTTTGTAGCCTTGTGGGCAGGGTGATGATCCCCCAGCCCTCCCATGGGCAGTTAGAAAGCCGCAAGGCACTTCCTCCTCTGCATTGTATCAGGGAAGAGATAGAGTGGTGCTGATGAAATGAAGTACCATAAAAAGGCTAAAAATTCACTGAATTCCTGAAGCACAGTAGAGAATAAGTAAAAGAACTTAAGAAAAATGAGAGAGTAACCAAACCTAGAGGACCCAAGAGCAATGACCAGAGAAGTGAAGAACAGGACACTGTAGATCAAACTACAAAGCCAAAGAACAACTCTACTCAAACTTTGGGCTCTTTAACATTGTAAAATACCCACAGGCCGAAAGGGAAATACTGTGGATGTGCCATAATCATCGCAGGGCTGGCCAGTCAAACAGACAAGGAAAAAGTCAGATACCAGAGGAAACCTTTTCACTCCCCTCCCCATCACCTCAAGGAACATTTGATCTAAGAGTTTTATAAAAATGTACTTCTCCTTCCAAGAGGACAGAAAGACAACAGCTAGCTGGTTAAATATTTTGCATAAATAGAAATAGGAGTGCCAAAAGAGATAGCCACTTCCAATTTATTGCTTTGGCACTTGAACTGAGAAAATACTGAAGGAGAAGGAAATAGATTGGCGAATAGTGTGTTCCTAGGACTGCTGCCACCCAGTGTCAAGTGAAAGTATCATTAGAAAGACCCGAGATGGAATTTGATTCAACCAAAGGGTTAGAACAGGCAGTTTAAAACAGCATCTTTAATCAGATATGCTTAAAAGGGTCAAGTACCACACTGCTGAGGCTGTACCTTCCCCTTTTCCAGTACAGGCATTATTTTATAACAAAACAATGTTTCTCATCAGAGCTCATGACTGGAAGAGGGATAATAGCATCAGGTCTCAGGTGTGACCTCCTGACTTGTATCCCCATACAACTCCTAGGCTGGGGTTGCCCCCAGTTCCAGTTCCCTTCAGCCTCCCCTACTCCCTGGCTGGGGCAGTAGGATGTGGGGTGAGCCCATGAGCGGATCCCTACACCCCTCTGGACTGATGCAGGTGATGTAGGGCTGCACTTGCTTGTTGTGACTCTCACCTGGCACTTTCCTGTTCCCTGGTCCAGGGGTGGGGAGCCTGTTCCCGCAGGACAGGAAGCTCAGAAGCCTGCAGAGCAACCATTAAAAAGCATGATACCAGACAAATTCATGGGGTCCAGGAGACTCACCGTCCCTCATTAAGAGAAAAAAGTTTCAGCTGCAATAGTGAATAATAGTGAAGCAATTTTCTCCTTTTTACCTTAATCCTTCAAAATGGTCATTCACCCGCAAAACATTTTTTAACAAGAACGGGGGAGTTCATCCTTCTCTTTCATGTGTATTTCAATGAAAATAGGTGAATCAAACAATATATAGCTCAAAATATTCTCAGAACTGCAAGGGATCACATGCTACCGAGAGAACACAAAGCCCAAGCCATAACCCCAAAGTATTACTATTGATTAATTCGCACACAGTAGGATAAAAGTTTGTATTGGATGGCACATAACAGAGTTGCATCTCCTGACTGGAGGTTTTTTTGGGTTTGGATTTCTTCTAAGCCAGTTCTTGCAGAAAATACTGCTCTGTGCTTGCTGGCCAGCCAGGACTGGAGGCAGAGGGAGATGTGTGAATGGATGTTCACGCATTCCCAGCTGTCAGTGAACAGAAAGTCACTGTGCAAGCATGACCTCCACTGCTGAGCAGACACCCTGCATGATGGGCACCTAATCAGTTCATGCATGAGCACTCGATACTTTTACGCATGAACACCCCTAGAATTTACATATAGCATCCAATTACTTCACACGTGAATGCCCTAAAAGTTCACGCACTAGTGCCCAATTAGCTTATGCATGAGTGCCCAATAAATTTATACCCAAGCATCCACTTACTTCATGCAAAAGCACTCCACTTGTTTACACAAGAACATCAAGAGAACTCACATGGGGACCCCATAAAATTTGTGCCCGGGTGCTCCATCAGCTCACACATGAGCAGCCATTTCTCATGTGCGCCCATCAGCACATGCATGAGCACCCATTTAGTACACGTATGAGTGCTGGGGGGGACAGAAACTGCAGGGTTCAGGTCCCTGGGGGCTTCACAAGCCAAAACACCAGCTGGTGAGAGAAGCCTGTGGACCACGGCTTCGACAGAGTTAAGGAAGAGGGGGAGCTGTAACATGAGGTGCCACGTGAGGACCTGCAATGAGAGATTTGAGGAGACCTGTGGGAGAAAAAAAAAACATGTCCAGAGCTTACAAACCTTTTGCCTCAACTGATCCAAACAAATAAGGTGCTCACTCTCTTCTCCTGCATGACTGGGTTATCCCTACCTCTCAAGAGATAGTATACTGTGCAAGTTTTAACTGTGGTTGCAAGCCAAACCTTCCAGGTGAATAAATTGACACAAACTGTGTATTACATGGCTATTGAAGTGACAGATGTAGGCTTTGGATCCACTGGGGGCCATCACCTCACTGTCACAGGGGCACAAATTACAAGGGGCATGCAGGAAATCCCAGCTCCTTGCGGGCAGCAATCACGGTCTGGGAGGGATACCCCTGACACCGACACCAGAAAATTGCTAGGTGCATGGAGTAGCTGAATGCCAGTCAGACCAGCTGCCTTTGAGAGCTGGGAGTAAGGTCTTCCAGTGCCCACTTCACTTGATGACTGGTGAAGTTAAGATATATCCCCCCCCAGCTTAATTGGATCACTTTCAGGTCACCATTAAATTCCTGCATATAATGTCACAGGGAAGAAAAGATTACACAAATCTTCTCGAAATATAAAACAAAATATGTGCACTAAATTATCATGTCTCACTAGTGGGGTAAAAGAGGGTTAATTTTTCCTTACTAGAAAGGTTAGACTGAGTCACAGAAGAAAGCCATTTTTTGAATGTTATTTGGTTGTGAATCTATCCACAAGCCTATGCTGCTTTTTACGAAAGTGAAGAAATTGTCACTCTACTACCCAGTCACAGAACCACAGCCTTAACACAGAACTGACTGTAATTCTTAGCAAGGCACGAAATTCAAGGTTCATCTATGAGAAAACCATCCACAGAGTAAGATTTTTAAAATACCAGTTGACATGTCTTTTGCACCAAATACACTTGTATTCAGAGACTAGGAAAATCCCCTCCCCTCCAGTGGCCTCAAGTTTTACAAGGTACTGTATCAAAGAAAATAGCCTTTTATGTGCGTATACTACCTATAGACACATTAAGCTACACAAGTGGGACATAGCAGCAGTTTTCAAACTGTGCTCCAAGCTTAAAGCACTTTCAAAACACAAATGTCTTTGGAAGAACTATGTTACCTTACAGTGACAGGCAGGGACCTTGCCATCTCTAACTTCAAGCACAAAGTTTACAAGTATGTGATAAGACATTTGAAGTGAAAACTAGCTTCCAGAGGTGTAGCACAGTTCAATCCCAGCTCAACTACCCTTTTCCACTATTCCTAAGCAAGGTGGCATGATGAGAGCGTCACCTGCCAAAGGGGCCTCCTGGCTGGGAAATTGCAAATTCTAATTTACAAGACTGAAACTCCAAGGTCACTAGAAAATGTTCCTCCCCATTGCTCACAAGAGCCAAAATTGGTTTTAACTTCCCATGCATCTGGAAAGCAAACAGCTCAGGTAATAAAGCAGTCCATTGCCTACACAGTGAGAAAGCAAAGCTGCACGGTGGTGAATGATGCTGCACCGACAGAAAGTTCACAGCTCTTCTATCACAGCTCATAGGGAAGTTTTCAGATGCTTGCTTTCATCACATTTCAAAACAGAACATTTTTTTAATACAAGCAGCTAACCAAATACTTGCATGTTACTCACTCTCCTTGCTAAGCTGGGTGCAGCCTTATTGAACAGCTGAGCAGCAATCAGGTGTCAAGTAATCTACCCCTACCCCCAAAAACACATCAGACAGTTTTCAGGGCGTTACCCAGAAGCAGCCTGAAAAGAAAAACATTACCTATTATTGAAGCTCCTTCAATAAGTCTAAGCAACAGAGCTCAGTCTCTTCCAACAAGAAGTTAATGCACAGCCCAGGGTGCTCACTGAGTCATCAAGAACAGCAGTTGTTTTCACACACCTACCATTAATCCTTACTCCACACATGCTGGGCATGCCAAGCATGAAAGATAAGATGGACACAACCATCAGCTTCACGTAATGGATAAAGAACAGACACTAGGCACAAAAATTACATTCCTGTAGTTCAAGTGCACTTGAGAACTAGGCAAAGACTGAAAACTATAAGGGCTTAATAGATTCATTAGTAACTGCTGGCATGTAATGTGGAATATGCTACAGTCTTCACATACAAGGAATTCATTGTAATTACTGGCCAAGCACTGCAACGCACAGGTTAAACAGAAAGAAGCTGAAGCAGCATGCACAACCTCCCCACGCTTATTAAACTGCTCTGAGCACGTAAACCCATCTCACACTTGTCCAATCAACACATTTTCAGTCCTATTTAAGTGCTACAAGAACCAAGCTTAAGATTTAGAAAAGGACTGGAGACTGGCAGCTGTTTGCAAGTAGCAGGTAGGAGGCAACTCCAGGTGACAGTTCCCTCCCTGCTCAGGGCTTAGTTCCACTAAACAAGCAAAAAGCCCAATTTTCATGTATTCTCATAAAGGAAACAGCAGATGGATATAGACCAAGTCATACTTCTGACCCCGCTTTTCTTCTGATGGGGCCACAAAGGCAAATGAATAATGTAACGTGACCCATGTGGTTAGTGAACTCCCTGTGCCTCCACCTGCTCACGAACAAGCCACTAACAAGTTAATATACTTACATACAGCTATATACTTGTTAACAACAATTCCAAAGTCCACTGTCCAGTAACCTTCCCTTGCAGCTCTAAGTTTTATTACCTTTCCTACTATCTCCCTGTTTGTGCCTTACCCTTTACAGCATCAGCAAACACTACTATGACAACAGGGTGTTGCAAATCCCAAGAGGTACAACCATGCCATCAGACCACATACTGACATTCCCTACCGCTTTGACTGCTTAACACCTTTCCTTGGCTGGAAAACCTGTCACATCAGGCTCCACCTCAGAAGGGCAACTGAGAGGTTATTATAACCTGTGTCAACTTGACTAGAAGCAAACCTCAAACCTTTAGCAGGGTAAAATCTTCTTCATCTGTCTGTAGTCGGTTCCACACCCTTCGGCTGTCAGGCAGAAGTAGTGTCACCACTACAGCTCTGCTCTGGATTTACTAGGAATTGGTGCTGCGATGATCAAACCTTTAAGATACACAGACTTTAAACACAGAAGCTTTCACTCAGGTATAGGGAATTTCTAATGTTACCCTGCCATAAGCCAGCCTGTAAAACTGGCTCCAAGTACCGTTGCTGCAGAAAAAACAGGAGGTTAAATGCGGGTTTGTCCTCTGGAGAAAAACAAAGTTACAGACTCCAGTTCACTTGCAGCAGCTTGCCCACAATGTGTCTTTTAGCAGCAATTTCTACTGCTTATTAAGGATCTTTGTGATCAACAAGTTCCAAAGGTAACTAAAATCCAGGGTGTGCTTACTGATTATCTCAGCTGTTTCCATGTCACACACTGCTGGGCATTTTCTGTATTTATGGCAGCTGCCAAAGATAAAAAATAGGTAAAATTCATGCATGTTTTCTGAATCAAAGCAGTCTAGGATACAGAAAACTGTTTCTTGACTTTTGTGTGGACCCCTGTCCCTACTGAGTCATCCAGGTCTGAGGAATTCCCCAGCCATTAAAGTTCAGACCATCATTACATGCTTTGATGCAGAGGGAAGCAGCACACTTGTTCTGTGCCCTGGGGTCCTTGAAGAGACAGGTCACCCATTAACAGTCCACTCATTAAAACCACACAGCAGCAGGGCATATGAAGTAAGGAGGCACAGCTCAATCCAGCTTATAGTATCCTCACTCCTTGCAAACCCTCCCTCACTTCAGTAACAAATCCAACTCCACCCTTGCTCACTACTGCCCAAGTAAGGTCAGATTCGTTAATTCTGCTCCTTTATCCCCTTCTCCCCTTCCTGCAGCCAGGCTACTATTA
>JAWWMO010000138.1:16362181-16367181 GCA_035047845.1 Dendrocincla fuliginosa | reverse complement strand
TTCACTGATGTTTTGCGGAAGGCCAAATTTGTTTCAATACTTTGATTACAGCAATCACTATCCTCTGACACAGTTCTGACAAAGCTTTTCAAGAGCCACCTGAGGTATTATGTATTATCCAAGGAAAGTAAGAGTGCAACATTTCTCAGAAAGTACTCTACAGTCTCATCCTCAAACCTTAGAAAGTAAAGAATCTGTACTTTAGATATCACCAAAGGTCAATGAAGGCAAAAACTTCTCTGTGTGCTGTATCTACAGCATTTTAGAAAAGAGCTAATTTTTGCTTGGATAGACCCTAAATGTATCAAATTTATTGGCTCTACTCTAGGGGTCCACATGGCAGCTCTGGAATGCAAAGACTTGAAGTTCTTTGCAAATTACTGCTTTCACAGCAGTAGGCAGCAGACATTCATATACAGTATTTTTCAAGTGCTCAAGTACAGTGGCTTGCAGCATACTCCAACATGTGAGTGCCTAAAGCCATATATTAGGAATCACTGCTGGTCCTGGACATTGCATCACGAGTAAGATGGTTCACAAAAATAAACATTTCAACAAATATCTTAAATATATTGTATTCCTAAACCATCTTTAACAGAACATATACAAACAACTAAGCATACAATCATCCAAGTGTTTTATCTCCGATACCCAAATCTGAACATGTGATTTCACTGCATTAATATTACCTTATCTACGCTCTCTGATTCTTTGAAGAGCACAAAGCCGAAGCCTCTCGATCGCCCAGTGATGGGATCCAACTTCAGAGTACAGTCTACAACCTCGCCAAATTTAGAGAAATAGTCCTTCAGATCTTTCTTTGTAGTGTCCCAGCTAAGGCCACCGATAAACATTTTCCTGTTAAGACAAGATGGTTAACCTGTTAGCATGTGTTACCCAAAATCCTTTATGAGCTCAGTTACCTAATACATGGAATTGGCAGCACTTTACCCATGACGACCGTGCACACACAGGCCTGCACTTTTTGACAACTTGTTTAAATTATTCTGGCCAGTTCAGATAAAGATGTACATGTACACAAAAGTTTTGCACTATCTTCTGCTGCAGTTTCTTACTCTGCTATACCAGGGAACTACCAATACTGACAAAAAGGTATTTTACTACTTCCTTGCATTCCCACCAGTACTGACAGGCTAAATTCCATTTAGTTATCTGTGGAGCCTCCACACAACTGCTCAAGAAACCCACACAGGCAGATTAGATTTATACGGCAGTGCACTTAAACAGAAACATTTATGTACTAGGCTGGACTGGACATAGGCCCATACTAGTAAACTAAAATAAGTAAAGTTTGGTCAAACTGCCTTCCCCAGAAAGCAGTAAAAAAATCCAAGCATTGGATGGTCAAAGCTTATCTTTCCTTACAAAAATATGATATAAACACCGGGCATAATCCATAATCCAATCAAAGGAATGTCTTCCCAATATTCCTAAAGGATGAGTGCAGCTGGGCAAATGTGTACAGCATATAATTCTGATCCTAACCTGTATTTTCAAAAGCACACTGGAAGGTTAGAATAAACTCATGACCATTCTACCACACTAGTATGGCATTAAAAGAAAAAAAAAAGAAAAACAAAGAAAAATCCAGCCAGTATGCACATAAATGATTCATTCATAGTTATTAGGCATAGGGTTTAGGCAGCCATTCAAAGGAGAACTTGATTCAAGATGATCTCTTCTAATACTGGCAAAGAAGATTTTGTAGTGGGCTCTAAACAAAAAAAGTATGATCCGTTATGATCCATAAATATGTTTTCTACAAAGCTTTGTCCATTTCCACTGTACCAACTTATCCCACAATTCAACACACCATTATCAAAAAACCTGAAAAACCAGTGTATCATGTTTTCAACTCCTCCACCTTCCACACACATACAAATATTGCCACCATTCATGTAAAAATGCATGTACTTCCAGAAGTCAAACTCTCTCAAGTCAAGAGCTGCTCCTACGAACAAACTCTGTTGAGTTAGCTGTGCTTTCACAGAACTCGCAAAAGCATTCAGTTTCTGACAAACATATCCAGCCTCCACAGATCCGAGGGAGTTCAGGAGGTTCAAATGTTTCTATAAAAAGTCTTGAAATCTGTAAGCAGGAGCACCAATTCCCCATCCCTTTCTATCCACTTTTCCCATTAGTTCCAATCTCTCTTCTACAAAGCACCAAAAGCCCTTTCTATCCAGTGTGACTTGTTATCTTCAGGACCAATCTGTCTTCAGCTCCTTCTGGGGCCCCCAACATGCGGGCATGGAACTGTTGGAGCAAGTCCAGAGGGGGCCACAAAGTTGATAAGAGGACTGGGGCACCTCCCCTCTGAAAACAGGCTGAGAAAGCTGGGGCTGTTCAGGGTGTAGAAAAGAAGTTTGCATGAACACCTCACAGCAGCCTTCCAAGTATTTGAAAGGGGACTACAGGGAAGCTGGAGAAGGACTCTTCATCAGGAACTGTAGTGACACAACAAGGAGTAATGAGTACAAATGGAAAGAGAAGAAATTTAGGTATTAGGAAGAAGTTCTATGCTATGAGGATGGTGAGGCACTGGAACAGGTTGCCCAGGGAAGCTGTAGATGCCCCAATCCTTGCAGTGTTCAAAGCCAGCTGTGTAAGGCCTTGACCAACCTGGTCTAGTGGGAGGTGTCCCTGCCCATGGCAGGAGGAGGGTTCAGACTGCATGACCTTTAAGGTTCGTTCCAACCTCTTAACATTCTATGGTTCTGCAAATATGGAAAAAATGGTCCACCCTCATACCAGTATGGGCAGTAAATTAAAGGATGTTTTCAGCTCTTGTGTTCATCCATCATTAAGGTTCTTAATTTGTTTGCTGCTTTGTGGAGGTTTTTTTAAGCAGCCAAACAGAACAGAGAAGATGCAGCATTTCTGACACATGGGGGATGCTCTAGCAGTTGCTACTGAACCTAACACTTGCTACGCAGCACACAAGCCACCTGTTTTACAACTACCAACAAACCATTAAGCACACAAAACCTGCTTCATCCTTATTAACAATCAATATTAACACACAAGGCCTACTTTGTATCACTAAGTACAGACAGACCAAGAACATGAGTTCACAACCAAGAGCCCTCTGAAGGTTTTCCTTCCCTCCACTCAGTAACTTTCAGTCACTCACAGAGCAGCAAACCCCGGCTGCTTCTGTCTGCCACTACACAAGCTGACAAACTACTGCTCCACCACAAAACTTGAGGTCAGGTCAAGGCTGCAACACAAACACGAGCACTACAAGCAGTCCAGGAGCAATGTCACAGCGCTGACGAAAGCTTGAAAAATACATACATTCCCTAACACACAGATCACCTGGTGTAAGTCACATCAGCATATACAGCTTTGCAAAATAAACTACCAGAAGTGTACTGGGAAAGGTTTCAAACTTGAGACTTAGCTAAATAGAGCACAGATATCACAGATATGCTGTTTTCCCTCTACTGCCAAGACAGCTGCCAAACACTTTGTTTCCTATACAGTATTACCTGTAAGAACTGACAAGTCAAATAAGACGACTGAACTAAACTACAAGTCAATGTATGATACATGTAATTGCTGCCCAATGTCACTGCACCTCTCAGCAGCAAGTTTTTCTAAGCTGTGTTGCCTCAAAAGAGCATTAGTTTCCTCATGAAAATCCTTTCACAGGTGTGTATTCAAGGCCAAAAAGTAAAACAAATATGTACACTGCAAAGGTATTTAAGAGCAGGTGAGAAGTAACAAAAACATGCTAAGTTTCTGCTAAGCCTAGCAAAACACTCAAAAAAGATTCCCGTTCTCTCCCCTGAAACGCCTCAGCTAATTATTACACCCCAGCTTATTAACACAGTTCTCAGCAATATCCGAGGTTATTACAGGAGGAGGCAGACACTCGGAAAGGTTTTGCAGCAGTATCTACGGGACACGGTAGCTGGTGCTCCTTTATCCAGTTTATTTTCTGCCTTCACCCCAAACAGACCCACAGCCTGAGTTCTTATGAGTCTGACAGGAGACAGCAGAAAGCACCAGCCTGTCCTGTCACCGCATTTTTTAAAAGCCAATTTCACCAGCAATACTAAAGTGACACTGCCCCATACCAAACATCAGGCCAGAGACCCTCGGAAGACTAAAAGTTGCCTTTATTCTTCCTAAAATCATAGGATAGATTGAGTTCAAAGAGACCCATCAGGATCATCGAGTCCAACTCGTGGCCCTGCGTGGGACAACCCAAAAATCACACCACGTGCCCAAGAGTGCTGTCCAAACGCTTCCTGAACTCTGTCAAACTGGGTGCTGTAACCACTTCCCTGCAGAGCCCGCTCCAGTGCTCGGCCACCTTCTGGGTGAAAAACCTTTTCCCGATATCCAGCCTGAACCTCCCGTGACACAACTTCAAGCCATTTCCTCGAGTTCAGGCATCTCTCAATGCAATCTGCCTCACAGCAAGTTCCGCGAGGCGCAGAGGGCTGGCTCAAGTAGCGAAGGAGCCCGGGCTCCTCACGGCCCCCACCGACACACAGTTTATGTTTGCAGCACAGGGCGATGCTGCGACTGCAACTCCGGCATTCGGCTACACCGAGCTCCGTCCCCGGCGCACGCACCGCACGTTAACTGACACCAGACTCCCCGAAATAAATAAAAGGAGTTTGTAGCTCAGCACACATCACACCGCTCGTACCCCGCGGGTCCAGACACCGCCCCCGCCGCTCGGCCCGGCCCGTGACGTCGCCGAAGCGCCAAGTAAATAAACAGGGCGGCGAGCGGGGCCGGGGCAGGCCGGGCCGGGGGCGCCGGGCCCCGCCAGGGACACAAAACCCGCCCCCGCCGCTCACCCCTCGTCCTCCTCGTTCTTGCTGGCGTCGATCTTGGCTCCCTCCGACTCGACCCCGCCGCCCCCGCCGCCGCCGCCCGTCCCATCGGCGCCCCCGGCCGCCGCCGGCCCCTCACGCTGCTCCGCGGGCTCCGCCGCGCTGCCCCCGCCGCCCGCCGCCCCC